>CM076579.1:1149702926-1150322564 GCA_034641835.2 Pinus albicaulis | reverse complement strand
CTTACGACAATTAAACAATCATTTCAAGAATCAAAAGCTAAGTGTAGGGAGCTCTGATTTGGTGTAAGAACTAGTTTCTTGTCACAGGATCTAAGTACTTTGAACCTTCAATAGTTCGAGCCCTTGCATGAAGTAGAAAAACCTTCAGTAAAGACACATTTTATACCTTCTACATAAAACTCTGAACCTGCACTAGTGCAGGATAGATTAATGCAAGAAGGAAATCTCTAAGGAAGCAGATTTAAGGGCCCATCTAACAAGACTGCTAAAGTGCCTCTACTGAAGAGAAACACACTCTTAATAGTTAAGCATAATTAGCTACAGTGATCGCCTTTTTATCTTTGATCCCCTTTTTTGCAAATACATTCTTTCTCATTTCCGTCTTAGATTATTTTGATGACTCAAGTTATCTTTTTCTCGTCTTGATTTGATTCTGCAACATTTCCTTTAAAAGAAAGTAGGGATTTGTATCAGAAAGATTCGTACCATCTCTGGCATTGCCTGTGCTTCGTCTCTAAGTTTATGGAACCCCCGGGTTGACAATTAAGTGTTGAGGAGTTTGCTTAAGTGCAATTCTTGCACCCAAAATTTTGGCGCCGTTGCTGGGGAGGCGATTTGATTTGGTAAGAATTTTATGATTAGACAAATAGAGGTAATTTTTTCCCTTATTTCTGCAGCATTGTTTGGAAAATTTTTTGAAGGAATTTTACTGGTGTTAATTGATTTCTGACACCATTTTTTAGAAGTTGTTTTGTTATTTTTCTTTCTTTTTTTATTTTTGAAATGAATGCCTAGGAAAGGTGAGGGTTCGAAGCCCACTAAGGGCCAAAATAATTTTTCTCATATTGGGTCTCCTTCTACAAGCAGGAAGCCCAATTCAATTCAAACCCATCACGCAGGAACAATCCACCTGGATTCTGGTAATAACAAATCAGGTGTGGATCAGCCTGTGGAGAGCGGTACAAGTAAGAAGGGAACAATGGTGGACCAAGAAGGTCATTTGGAGGGGACGGGTGACAACCAGGTAAATGAAGGACAATCCACTTTTGTGTTCCCAATTGTGGATCCTGATACTGTATCACAGATGAAGAATATTCCACCATCATCTCTCCCTCATTTCCATGGTAAGGTTCATGAAGATCCTATTTGGAAGGAAAATAATTGGAATGAGTGGGTTCATATATTTATTCATTCATTTGGACTAGTGCCTACCACTTGGTATTTTGAAACAGAGTTTCACCGAGGCACTTTCCATTGGATTAAAATGACTAATGATTTCCTATTAACCTTTAGCTTGGTTGGAGGATCAGAAGGATTGTATGAAGCCCTGAAGGATATAGATGCTCTTGTCTTTAACAAATCTTGGTCGAAGAAATAATGTGCTGTGCCAACATGGGATGCGCGGATGCACGACATTGTCAATTGCATGAACTTGTCGATAGAGGAGAATGAATATGATCCAAGGAATGTCAACAACCTTGAATCTGAAGGGGAGCACGCAGTTGTAGGGCCCTCATTGGGAATGGTGGATGTAACTAAACCTATAAAGTTAAAGGAAGTCAAAATTGGGACAAAAGAGCAACCCAAGTCACTACAAGGAAAAGACCCTCTAGCGGATGTTTTTGAGGAACCCCATAGAAAAATACCCCAGACGTCCGTTTCTAGTGGAGGATCCTAGAGGAGGTTGGTGAGTGGAGGTTTTTGCGGATGTATTTCATTTGGTGCTCTTATCAACCTAAAATGCACTGGTGTGTTCAATATGACAAAGCACCGGTGCATTACAAAAATTGGCACACCGGACACTGTGCGCTCCGTACACACAGGCCCGGTGCGTTTTATTTTTTTAGAGCACTGGTGCTTTACATGTCGACCACACAGATATCGCCCGGTGTGGAATAAATGAAACACACCGAGGTGCCCACAAAACGCGCCCACCGGTGGATGGTTAAATAAAAAAAATTACAGCAAAAAAACCCGAATAAAACATTGGCACACCGAAAACAGTGAGCTCCGTACACACCCTCCCAGTGCTTTTAATTCAGCAACCGCACCAGTGCGTGTCATATCATCAGCCTCAGTGCCTCATAAAAAGTGCGTGGAACATAAACGTCCTGGTGCCGAATGACTGAAACGCACCGAGATCCCCATAAATACCACGCACCGGAAAAGGGTTTAAAACAAACAAAATTACGGCCAAAAAACCGCATAAATCATTGGTTCACCGAACACTGTTACCTTGTGGCGTCAGTTACTATACGCCCCTACAAGCCAGACGCTACGCCTTGTGCCATATAAAAGTGAGCTTAAATACAAATCTCCCGGCGTAATGATGGAAATGCACCGGGGGTCCCATAAAAATGAGACAGAATAGGGTTAAATAAAAATTACGGCCAAAAAACCGCATAAATCATTGGTTCACCGAACACTGTTACCGGTGCGTCATGATATTGTAGAGCACCGGTGCTTTAAAACTACGCCGCCCCGGTGCCTCCTAAAAGCGCGCGAAAACAGAAAGAGCCTGGTGCGGCATACAGACAACGCATCGGTACTCCAGCAAAAATCCCGCACACTGGAATAGGGTTAAATAAAAAAATTTACGGCCAAAAAACCGCAAAAATCATTGGTTCACCGAACACTGTTATCGGTGCGTCATATTACTGTAGAGCACCAGTGCTTTAAAAATACGCCGCCCTGGTGCCTCCTAAAAGCGCGCGAAAATAGAAAGAGCCCGGCACGGCATATAGGAAATGCACCAGTACTCCAGTAAAAACCCAACGCACTGGAATAGGGTAAAATAAAAAAATTACGGCCAAAAAACTGCAGAAATCATTGGATCACTGGACACCGTTACCAGTGCATCAAGTTACTGTAGCACACCGGTGCGTTACAGTTACGTCGCCCCGATGCCTCCTAAAAGCGCATGAAAACAGAAAGAGCCCAGTGCGGCATTAGGACAACGCACCGGTACTTTAGTAAAAACCCAGCGCACCAGAATAGGGTTAAATAAAAAAAAAATTACGACCAAAAAATCACATTTTTCACTTTTTCCAGTGCTACAGAGCTCTCAAGCACCGGTGCAAGTTATCCTTGTTTGAGCCACAATAACATCCGTGCTCCCATTTCACTTATTGCACACACTGCTACTGTACATTTCCACCAATCTCTAGCTTGAATTTTATAAAACAGTGGACAAATTTTATTTTTTAAATTGTACAGCCAATATGCCTCCTCGACGGGTAAATGTACAGGTACTTTTCTTGTTTTTCCATAATTAAACCTTTTAGCGGATTAGAATTTGAAAAAACCTTAAAATTAACCATTTTATATAGATATATATATATATATATATATATATATATATATATATTGTCACGCGATGCACTCGAGTCGTTTGGCTCGCACCGGTTTGCGGTGCTGCCTATAAATTTACAGGCTGCACCGCACCCGGTGCTGAAGGAGTCCACACCGGTTCCAGGGCAGTATCGCGAGGCACACGGTGTTATTTTGAAAATTTTTAAAATTGTGGTGTGGTCATTTACCAGGCCGCACCGTTGACAATGTTGAATCGCGGCCTCCCGGTGCGTTGACCAAATTATCCGCCCCGGGGCACGTAAGTTTTTTGGCGCACCGGAACTACAAATCGACATTGTCAACGATTCAGGTCAGTAAACCAATGCTTAAGTGTATCCGCACCGGTTCCAGGGCAGATTCCAAAGGCACATCGTGTAATTGTAAATTTTACGACAAAGAGCGGTGCGCTTAGATACTTGGCCGCACCGTACGACTATGTACGGTGGCAGGAGGGCAATGTGCTGACTTAGCTATAAGCCTCGGGATGTATGGTGAAGTTAGTGCACTGGCTTCCTGACACCGCGCTTAGTTAACGGTGTGCTAAAAATATTTTCTGGAGCACCGCTCCCAGTGCTTTTTATATCATTATGTGCACCATAGACGGTGCGTCTCTTGGTAGGGGTGCACCGTGGCCGGTGCATGACTGTGTTTTTCGCGCACCGTCTCTTGTTTTATTTATTTTTCAAAAAATATTATATACATATATTTGTAAATACATGTGTCATTTAATTAAAAAATTGTGTTTAATATGTCAATCATTCAGAGACGTGAAAGGAGAGAAGAGGAGCAACAAGAACAACAACAGGCGGAAAAATATAACACAATTTGCCTGTGGGAGGTAAGAGAGAGGGAGAGAGATGCATATCTTCGCCCTATTAAAGCAGCGACACAGGGGCTCCTAAGGAAGGTAGGCCTCCTCAAGTTCTATGAGGAGGCTACTTCCCTAAAGTCCCATAGTGGTCTTTTGAGACATCTTATCCGAAGGTGGAATGCCCAGCGACAGGCTTTCCAAGTTGGTATTGACCAGCGGTACACGCCCATTGAGAAGGATGTTTATTTCATTACAGGGCTTTCTAGGAGAGGGGTGGATTTTCCCTCGTTCCCCGAGGTTCCAGTTGGCTATGTGGAAGGGAGTCAGTTAGTTTACTCCCAGAGATACATTAGAGTAGACATATTGTCTCCTTCATATTTTCAGGTCTCTGGAGGACAGTTACGTATTGGTGCGTTTGGTGTTGAGGAGGTCCAGTGTCTCTCACTTATCATTTCAACCATTTTTCACAACACCAGTGACAGGCAACGCATTAGTTTCTAGCTTTTATATTATTTTGATTATTTACTACAACAGCCATGACTTGTCAGGTGGTCTACCATCTTTTTACGGTAGTTCTGTACAACATTAGATAGATGTCATGCTCGTGCACAAGGGAGGGTCAGCTTCCCTTTTGCTTCAGAGCTTTTTGTTTATTTTTTGAGAGGTTTCCAGAGAAGATACCTTATTTTCTTTGGTAGCCTCGTAGGTCAATGACTGAGGCACGTATGCATATGTGGGGGCAGATGATGCCCAAGAGGGAGGAGACTCTGTTTCCAGCGAAGATATCAGATGATGCACTAGGGTTGCTAGCCAGTGTTGATGAGCATCCCTTCATTATGGTCCCATGTCCTTATGCAGGGTTGGATTGGCGAGGGTGTGCCAACATCCTCTTCACAGATGATGAGCCGCCAGATGATAGAGGCAATATTATTGTTTTATTTAAATTTATTCTAACATTTTCTTTAACTTGTTTTTATTAAATTGTGTAATGAAATTGTCTAATTATTGTTGTGTACTTGTATATATTTTGCAGACATTGGCTCTTATGATGGCGAGGATCAGATGCCGCCACCACCACCTGATCCAGTTGTGGATCTTGATGATGATGTAGAGGGCATGATGCCAGATATTGCTAAGGATCAACAGGAGGCCAGTGCAGATCAGAGACCTACTCCTGCTGGTGCGCCAGCCTGCAGTCGACGTGTGAGTGATGCTAGATATAGGATGGATTTGGGCGACCAACTCATTGCATTGTTTGGTTAGGCGGGCATCCGCCTCGCTGATTTCAGAGATATAGAGGCCAATGATAGGCTCTTACAGATGTGGAGAGACATGCCGCATGACATGTACAACCTGATGCAACATGTCGTAGGAGTTACGACAGCTTTTACGCAACTGACGAGGACTGTCGCATGTTATGACTGAGCCGCAGCACATGATGGACAGTATGCAAGACGCAGCGTACCATCTAAATCTCATGATTTTCATGGCCTCGCGCCGCACAAGATTTTCATGAGCCTCCAGTAGCATCTACCAGCAGTCATCATGGAGATGAGGCTCGATCATCGGCTGATCCATGACATTTATATTACAGTTGTATATTTTTAACATTATTCAGTTATGTATATCTATCTATCTATCTATATATATATATGGTCTATGTATTTTATGTTCATTTTGTAGTTGTACTTAATTTACATGTTGGTGGTCATCATTATAATGTGTATGTTGTTAGGTCATGTTAGATATGTTCATTTAATGTGCAGCTTGCAGATAGATGTGTATGTGATAGCATGAGATGTATATTTGATGTTTGTGTTGTACTGATGATGTTAATATATAATGTTAATTGTGTTTTGTTAGATGATCATGATCACGATGATGTAGTTAGCGATTTTGAATGTGTTTTTTAGTTAAATATGATGTTTGTACGATGCTTATCATGAACGTGATGTTTATTAATTAATTTATAAATACCAAATGATCATGATATTGTAAATTTGTAATATTTGTATTTCTAATTGTATTTAAAATTCTAAAATTGTAATTGTAATGATATATATGTAAATTTCTAAAATTGTAATTGTATATATGTAAAATTCTAAAATTGTTATTGTACGTGAAATTGTAAAATTGTAATTGTAATTGTAATTCTAATTATAATTGTAATTGTATGTAAAATATTTGCAAAATTTTAATTGTATTAATGTGAAATGAATTTATTAAAAATTTTAAATTTGTAAATTTGTAAATTTTAAATAATTGTAAAATAATAAATATAGAATAATATGATTTATTGTAACATAAAGAAATTTAGAAAATAATGCAAATAAATTCCTGTACTTAATTAGAATTATCATTATTTTATTATGATCTTAGATACAAAAAAAGAATTAATTTATACAATATGCCATTGTTTTTGAGATCAAGTACATAATACCAAATTATCAAGTGAATTATTGATTTTAACATTAACACAATGCAAATTACCAATTAATTCAAATTAATACATATTACATTAATATTTCGAAAAAATCATCTTAAAAAGTATAGATATTGATGAAATAACACATATTGTACCATATCTCTCTCGGTTCTCATGATCACCCTCATTATCTTCTAGCTCACATGGCATGATAACACTATTGTTCTCAATAATATATTTTGATCTAGGGTCATGTGTCAAGACGAACCACCAATCCCTATGTAACACATCTGGGTAGAAAAACACTTAGTTGCAGTGTTTAGGGAAAACATAGGGCTCCTTAGCTTCATCCCACATCTTTCTAGAGTTGATACATATCAACCTACTATCGCGATCTTCCTTTACATTATTCCGATCAAAAGTGTCCCACCACTTGCACCTAAAACTAACACATTTGAAAGAAGAAAAATCCACTTCAATGATCTCTTGTATCTTTCCGACGTAACCTAACATCCCTCTTACTAGTTGTTGATCACGGTGGCTAGATTGACTAGATTGATCGAACCCGACTTCCACTTCACAGTCTTGTGTTATGTTTCCAGCATCGGCATTTTCTGTGCGAAAATGGTGTCCATATGCCCACATAGATGGGAACAAATGCACCTATTATAAAAAAGTTTAAAAAATCATATAAGTGTCATGTGTCTTATAAATAATAATCCAATAGTTAAAATATGAAATGTAGATGTCTTAATATAAGTTTCAAATTTACATATAAATGATTACCGAGTTGCTGCACCCAATCCTTACATTTAGCGCATCCTCTTCAGCACGCGGGTAACGACCGGTAGCACCATATTTCTCTCTGACTTGGTCAGCAACCCAATTGTTGGGTCATATTTTTGGCATATTTTCTTTTAAATGATTGGGATAAGGCACACTTATACCATTCAACCATCTGAATTCTTTCCTGTCACTATCCCATTTCATTCTTTTTTGTTCGTACAATGTGACCCACGGTTGTGTCGCTTCAGAATTGTAAAGAATGAATGTATTGATTGCTTCAATTTCTGCATTTGCTGATGAAATCAAACCAACATTATATAGTACTTAGAGATCAAAATGTACATTATATCGAAGTTCAACATGAATATTAATTACTTTTTGTAAATTTGAAAATTTATAAGTCGCTTACTCTTTATCAAGCACTTTTTTCCACTTGTTTGGAGCAACTCTCCTTCTCTTTTGTCTTCATCCAATTCATCGCCCCAAATCACCGCACCTGGTCTGTTGTCGATCTTCTTGATGTACTCACTGGCAAAGTAGAAAGACTCATACGATATGTACCCCTCTGCCATAGACCCCTCGGGTTTTGCCCTTTGTCAAACAAAACCTTTCAATTTCTTCATGTACCTCTCTAAGAAGAACATCCAACGACAAGAAACAACCCCAACTAATTCAACCTCATCTACTAGGTGGATTAGAAGATGAACCTGTAAGTCCATGAAACTCATCGGTAGTTCCTTCTCAAACATACAAACAATCTCAACTATCTCTTGATGCCACCGTGGAATGCTAGCCACATGAATCTCCTTTGACATGATCCAACGTACAAATGCAGATAATTTAGATATGGCACATCCTAGGTCTTGAGGGAATTCATGTTTCACACACCCACGCACAAACAAAGGATAATGACACTACAAAGTTATAAAAATGTGCAATAATATACAAAATTAGTTATGTTTTATGATCACCGCATGGGATAAAATTTATTAATATAACAAATAATAAAATCATGCTTTTGACATTATATGTACTCTTAGAAGATTCAAATGGTCATGCGATTTCAACCCCGACAAATGGTCATCCACGGTGAAGCAGCGCCGTAGTGAAGACCCATATGAAGTTGGCACCCTCACATCCATTATAACTTCCTTTTCCAAAGATATATCAACTTTTTTTAAAATCCATGGGACATCACCTTCTTTGAAAAACCATGAATTAGAGGGACCAGTGCCTGCCTCTGATCCCGTACTTTCTAATCGTCTTGGCCAATATTTATTTTTATTTTTTGAAGTAATAAGATCTTTCCTAACCGCCAATGTGTCACTTTGTTTTGATGATATGTGCCTCCATAAAGAAGATGAAACATTTTTAAATATATGCATGGGATCTAATAAGTGGGAAATCTTAAGATGCTCCCAATATGGGAGGTCATAAAAGATAGATTTCCTTTTCATCCTAATGGGAAATTTCTCAACATAGGTGTTGAAGAAATCTGGATCATTGAACTTAGGCTCCCCATTTGAATCGAATATTTCTGTGAACTCCTTCTCCTTCTCTCTCTCATATGCTCTAAGCCATTCAGTTGGTGTCATTATTGGAGGCCTTTGGGTTCTTTCTCATTTACCATTGAAAGCAGATGTTGCTCTTCTGTAAGGGTGTTGTTTTGGTAGGAATATCCTGGAGCAATCATACACTGGCTTTCGTAGGTCCTTGGACCATCTAGCTTTCAGAGAAGGTCCACAACATTTACATCCAAAATACCCTTTTGTTACAAGGCTTGCGAGATTATATTTGTATACATTAATTAATATGCATGGCACGTTAAAGAATATCATGAAGATCAGAAAAAATAATATTACAACGAATTAAATAACTAATATGTGAAAGAATATTGTTACATTATATATAAACAAATCAATAAATTAAACATGTAATTTACCAGAGCAAACTCCTACGCCTGGATAATCATGTGTCATGTAAGCACATATTCCATACAACGTAAACCTCCTCTCTGCTGCGATGGGTCTTGATGCATCGTATACATTTATCCCATCCCATAATTCCTTCAATTCATCTACTAGTGGTTGTAAGTAGAAATCTATATTCTTCACTTGTCTTCTACCAGGGACTATGAGAGCCAACATAAGATGTTCATTCTTCACGGACAACCATGGGGGGATATTGTTATTGATCAATACTACATGCCAAACAAAATAGTTGGTGTTCTGGAGGGAATATGGGTTGACGCCATCCATGGCTATGCTGAGTCATAGACTTCGTACTTCATTCTTGAATTTTTCGGGCCATGTATCCTCTATATGCTTCATGGCTATTGAATCAGTTGGTATTCGCATAGCTCCCAACTCACTTCTGTGTGAGGCATGCCATCCCTGCAACATAGCTAATTCTTTGAAACGAAAGAGCCTTTGAATCCTTGGGATTATAGGCATGTGCCTCAATATCTTAAAAGGAAGACCAGTACGTGATTTACCCTTCTTTTTTGATTTATCATACCTGTCATGCCCACATTTCGGACACATCTCTTTGTCTGCATATTCTCCTCTATATAGAATACAATCATTTGGACATGCATGATATGATATGTACTCAACACCCAACATTTTCAACAATTTTTTTGCCTCCTCGCAGCTACCGGGCAAGACATTATCACTCGGAAGAACCTTATCTTTGAATAACTTGTAGTTGGTGATCATGGAAAACTATATTAATAAATGTACATTAATGTCGATATAATTATTAACGTTCATAAAATTTAACATTTGTAATGTTCATTGCAGTGTACTGATTATATTTCAAATTTATATATAAGGGAAGTACTTTATGGTAACTTACCTCAAAAGTTTCGAGAAACATGCATTCGACAAGACAAACTTTGCTTTCAAGTTGTACAGTAACATCGTTGTCCCCAACTAGGTAGACTTTGACTGACCGCCGGGTCCAAAGAGAGGGGTGGTGGAAGAAAATTTAAGGCTTTTGAAAAGGTGTCAGCGATATGAGCATCATCCCCTAGCTAATCATCATTTTGGAATGCATCTAACAACATTGTCTCCATGGCAGTCGTATCCCTTAAGTAATCATCCATACCAACCTCTATTTGATTGTCTCCATTGCCAGCTTGTGAAGAACTACTATTGTTGTATTCATTCCTAATTGGTGAACGGGAATTGAATCGGTGGTTGATTCAACTATTCTTGGTATCATTCCTCTCCGATTTTTTCTCTTAATTCAGTCTTCTCTCGATTTGACATTTTCGTGGGGTGCAACGGAAGATGGTAGGTAGGTCGCTCATCATCACTAGAATCCTAATAATTAAAAAAAAAAAATTGAACATGATTAGTACAAAATATTATGATATCAATTAGTAACCACGTTGACAATATTGCATGATTATAAATTGGTTTGACATTGAAATAATTACATATTAATAAATATATATACCAAACAATTATAATTATAATTACCATCATTGTCCCGAGATTGTGGCTAGAAGATGCAATATTGTTACAATTGGCAGGGTGAAGCGGCTGTCCATTTTCATCTACCAAATGCGTCTTGCGGTATGCAGCTCCTGATAAGAACTTTCGATGTTTTGGAGCAGTACTTTGAATATAATTTTGTGCATCTGAACTCGATGATGAATCTGCATGAACTTGGAAATTTGTATACATTATAAATTTAATTAAGTTGTGCATGATTGACTACATGGATAAAAAACATACATAAATTCAATTAGATAGTGAAAAATAAAACAAATCTGAAGTAAATATTACGTCTCCACATGGATAGGGAGAACTCCACGATGGACTTTGAGAAATATTATGGAACGAGCTGGATTTTGAAGAGTTGTCCATTTCATATAATATATGATATTTTCTCCCTGCATTTGAGCAAAACAACAATAAACTTTGGTGCAAAAACCTAAATGTAATTCTGGTGCGTACTATTCAGATAACCACACCGACTAGTTCTTTATTTTCTGCATCAGTGCACTTTTGTAACAAGTAGCACCGGTGCGGTTAAATTAAACGACGCACTGGTAAATGAATAATCGCAATTAAAAAAAACGCAACCCTATTTTCTTTAAGTGAAAAAAAAACGGTAAATTGAAAATTGGGCAGCAAAATATTTTCGAAAATCTAATTTCATAAACATTTCTTTAAATACTAAACACTTTTCATTATATCACTATTTTTGCAAAAAAATTCAGCCAGAGATTTGCAGGATACATACCTGAAGCAAACAGAGCACGAGAGCACTATGGAGCAGGGAAATACGTTTGAACAGAAGTATTCAGAAAATCTGAATTCCAATCCTCTGGTAATTCAAACCCTGTACCATAGAATTTTAAATGACGTGAGTAAAGTTTATTGTTTTTTTGTACTTTTTTCTGCAGTTTTTTTTATGCAATGAAATAAGAAATCAAAGTCTATTGTTTTATTTTATTTTTTCTCTAGTTTTTTATGAAGTAAAATACAAAATCAAATCTTATTGTTTTTTTAACTTTTTGTTTCTACAGTTTTTTACCTTTTCTGTAGTTTTCAGAAACAAAAATAAAAAAATAAATCAATTTTTAGAAACAAAACCTTAGATTCTTTTTTGTTTCTACCATTTTTTTCCATATTTCTTTTCAATTTAGATTTATATGGTTCCTGTACTCATAAGAAATCTAACCCACGGGATGACTTGCATTGTCGGATCCCAATCCATGTTGGCCCTTGCGTCAATCTTAAAAAAAATACAGATTTTTTTTCGCCGGTGCGCCCTGCGTAACGTTGCACACCGGTGCGCTTGGTTATACTAGCGCACTGCTGAAGTGCAATGATAAAAATTAAAAAAACAAAATATGTTTTTATCAATGCGCCATTTGTAACATATGGCATTGGTGCACTATTACATTATGGAGCACCGCAAAACGTGTTGTTTTGGAAAAAAACCATTTTACAAACATACCCTACATTATTTTTGTTTATGCCCTTTCTTCTCCCACTTGTGATTTCAGAATTAGGGTTTTTCAATTTATATTTATAAGGTTTTTATTGCTAAATATAAGCCTAATACATACAACCAACGAGAGGATCTGCATAGTCAGATCTCAATCCATGTCGGCCCTTGCGTCAATCTTTAAAAAATACATTTTTTTTCATTGGTTCCCCCTTCGTAATAGCGCATCGGTGCGCTCTATTATACAAGCGCACCGCACAAGTACAGTGATAAATTTTTTTTTTTTTTAATTATGTTTTTATCAATGTGCCATATGTAACATATGGCACCAGTGCACTATTACATTATGGTGCACCACACAACATGTTGTTTTGAAAAAAACCATTTTACAAACATACGCTACATTATTTTTGTTTCTGTCATGTCTTCTCCCACTTGCTGTGATTTCAGAATTAGGGTTTTTCAATTTATATTTATAGGGTTTATATTGCTAAATATAAACCTAAGACATCCAACGAACAGGTTGACCTACATAGTCGGATCCCAATCCATGTCGGCCTTTGCATAAAAAAAAATAAAAAATAAAAAATAAAAATCGGTTCATCCTGTCTGAAAGAGTGCACCAGGGCTCTCTGTTATCACAACGCACCGCAAAATTATTGTCATAAAAAATTAGAAAAATATGTAGCCGGTGCGTCATTTCATTATGACGCACCGCGAACGTTCAGTTTCGAAAAAAAAACTTTCAAAAAATACAAACCTTACTTTATTTTTGTTTCTTCCCTTTCTTCTTCTTCTTTCTGTGATTCAGAATTAGGACTTTTCAGTTTAGATTTATAGGGTTTGTATTGCTAAATATAGACCTAAGACATGCAACCGACGGGACAATTAGCATAGTCGTATCCTAATCCATGTGGGCCTTGGGATGATTTTAAAAAAACACATTTTTTACCGGTGCACCCTATGTAAGGTAGCGCACCGGTGCTATGTTGTTTACAAGAGCACCGGATAAGTGATGTGAAAAAATAATATTTTTTAACGATGCGCCATATGTAAAATATAGCATCGATTTATACTAACAAAACTAACACTGGACGATTTTTATTATTTTTATGATGGTTAACCGGTGCGGTCATTGACATTTAACGCACTGGGGCTTCTTATTGACATAGATCATCGTACGGTGTATTATACGTTTTTTGCGGTGCGTGGGAAAGACATATACGCACCGACGTCGGTGCGTTCACCACAAATGGCGCACCGGTTTTTTGAGATTTTTTTTTTTTAATTGAGAATTTGACAGTTTATTTAAAAATATATTATTAACTGACATGATACAGGTTTGATATTGTTAAAGAAATGACTGAAAAGAGATCAAATAACAAAAATATTGATAACATATCAAGAAAAGCAAAAAAGGCAAGTTCTTTGTAAATTTTTTACAAAAAAAATATTTTTCAACTATATGTAAGTTTAAATAATATGTATTTTTTAATGTTTATCATGCAGAGCCACAAAATGACAAAGCTTAATAAGATTATTTCTGATATAGGACCAGAAGAACGTATAAGCTTGATGGAAAAATTGCAAAAGGATGAATCAGGTGAATGAAAAAATACTATCGATCCAATGAGTTTCTTTTTTTAGTTTTCATTAATAATATAATTAAAATTATTAGATAACATGTGTGAAAAAGTCTATTAATTCACCTCTGTTTAATGTTCTACAGGGACCAACAACTCAGAAAAGGAATGTTGTTCTAAGAAAAGAAAAACAATAGAACATGCAAATGAAAATGAATTGCTCCTTAGCTCATCTGGAGTGGTGTTGGAGGTTAACAAAAGGGGGAAAAACTTTTACAAATGTTTGAGGGATCTAGTGAAACGAATGTATAGACGTTCTTTCCACTTACAATACAAAAACCAATCCAATGATTCCAAGAACCAGATTTTATGTAAACTACAGGAAGAGTTTCCAGAGAATTGGTCAATGAGACATGTTAGACTTTTAATAGCAAAAACGTACAACAACAAAAAAGAATGAAAAAGTAATATTCCTTTATATGTTTGTCTAGAATTATTTATAAATATCACTTTTATTATATTTACTTTTCATATATCAATATAAAAATTAAATACTTTATTGTCATGTTACATTTTCAGGAAGATTATGAAAATCTCAAAAGATGAACGAGCTGATATCATAAATATGCCAGTAGGAATGTCAAAAAAGGAGTACAAGGAGATGGTCAAAGAAATGGACAAAATTGCATCGCGGGAGGAGCCATATCAACAACAACGTGCTTCAAATGTAATATGTAATCATTGAATTTTTTGATCATTAGGTAAAATAAATAAACAATTTAGCATTAAATATTAATTTTCAAGTATTTTCTTGCAGAAAAGAAAAGAAAATGGAACCCATTCAGCACATAAAATAGGACGACAAGGAAGAAAATGATTGATATCTAAGTTTGTGAGTAATTGTTACTTCCTTATAACAACTTAACTAGATTTCATTTTTGTATTTTTAAGTTGTTTTACAAAAATCACCATTGAATGTCTCCAAACAAGTGCTAACATACAAAGAAGAACCATTAGAGGAATTGATTGAAATTGGTTTAAATATGGGTTGTGCGTATATGTTGGCATATCATAACTTAATTGTGGAATTTGTAAGCATCTATCGATCTTGTTTTACTTAGCTACATTTATAATTAATATAAAAGATAAATCTTTTTATAATAAATATATATGATTTATTATGAAATTATAAAACTTGCATGAAATGAAGCGGCATGGCATATGAGATCAAATCTTGAAATATGGCATGTTAAATGGTTTGAAGATATAATATAGTTTATGAGTCAATTGTTGCATTGGTATGTCATTTCTTTTCGATTTACATTGATGTATATTATTTAATATTGCAATTTTCATTATTCTCACCAATGTCTATACACTCATTACAATTTATTTTTATGTTTGTAGATGGAAGAAGGTGAAGAAGAAGAAAACAATCAACGTCGTGAACAAAACATTTTTGAAAATAACCCAAGTCATGGAAGTATCTCTAGCAGTGATAGCAGTTCAAGCGAGGAATGATGATCACTATGTTTGGATATTAAAGCAAGGCATTGTACTATTTTTGGAAAAATGTCTGTGAAATCAGACATTTTATTTAATGTAATGGACATAGTGTCCCAATTGTAAGATAAAGGGATACCAATAACTGTCCCATTTTGTATGACAAAGAATGTCTTATATATATATATATATATAAAATATTTTTTAAATTTATTCTATTGCATTCTCTATTGTCGCTATTGCGTTCTCCATTGTCGCTATTGTGTTCTCCATTGTCATTCTCAAATGCAGTAATAAAAATTTAATTCATATGAATATTGTTATAGCATATATATATGTGTCGACTTTTGATGAATAATGAATTTTAAAAAACCACAATAATTATGATATGATATAACAAATTAATCTAAACATCACATTCAAATCCATTAATAGAAATTTAATCAATATGAATATTGTTATAATATGTGTCGACTTTTGATGAATAATGAATTTAAAACAATCACAATAATTGCACTGCCACAGGTCGATGTTTCTAAAAAATACAAAATGAAAACCAGTGCGCTTATATTATTAAGCGCACCGGTGCATTTATACTACCTATCAGGACCGCACAAATACCAAAACCAGTTAAAAATATCGAGGCGTTTGTGCGGTACAGTGCTCCGGTGCGTTTATGTATCTATACGCACCGGTGTTGTTTTACCGCCTATGAGCACCACACGAATACCGATACTAATTATAAATTGCGGTGCGTCTGTGTGATACTATGCATCGGGGCGTTTTTTCTGTCTGTATGCACCGATGCATTTAGATGACCAATAAACACCACACGAATACCGATACCAATTACAAAACTCGGTGCATTTGTGTGATAGTACGCACCGGAGCATTTATGTGTCGATAAGCGCCGATGCATTTGTATGACATATTTGCACCGCACGAATACCGACACCAATTGTAAACCTCAGTGCATTTGTGTGATACGATGCACCGGGGCATTCATATAAGAATACGCATTGGCGCATTTATACGACCTATGGGCACCGCTCAAATCCAAAGACCAATTAGAATGGCCCCATGCATTGTATCACCAACACTAGGCTCGGTGTTGTTATTTTCCTTAACGACTCGGTGCATTCTTGTTCGACTGCCTCGGTGATCTGTCTACCGATACGCACCGGTGCATTAAAACATGATAAAAACACTGATGAAAAAACATCCGTAATAACCTCCGGCCGCCCATTTTTTTTTAGTTGTGTTGAATTTCCGTTAAAAGCTCCGCCAAAACCTCCGTTACCAGAAACGGATGTGGTAGCATATGTTTTTTTAACAATTTTGGACAATTTTATAACACTAAAAACCTCCTTTATAGCCTCCGCTAAGGGTCTTTTCCTTGTAGTGCCCATGTCCTCTCCCCTTCCTTTCCCTTCCCTTGTCCTTACCTTCTTTACATCTCCTATCCTTTCTCCCTTTTCTTTTGTTTCCTCTATTTTTCCTTAACATTCTAGCTACCTTTTCACTTATCCTTCCCCTCTTTTTCCTTATATTACCTTCTCCTTTATGCTTCTTTCTGCGCATTATCCTTTTTGATATGATCACTTAGCCTCATTTTAACATTTAGTTTTATTTAGATCATCAAATTATTCTTCTCCATGCTACCTTAGTAATGCTTAATACTTCATATATTTTTTTTAATAATGGTTTTTTTTTGGTCAAGTGGTCTGAATTCATCATAGATTACTTTAGGCTTGACCTGTGGCTTGAGAAACTGTGATTTAGGGGCATCTAAGCTGTCAAAATCACCCAGTGATTTCACTTGGCCTGGGCCATACCAGTCCTTAACATGATTGGATTTTCATCCATGGAGTTTCGAACTGGTGACCTTCACATCATGGAGTGACTTAACAATACACCCCATCACCATCTATTTTATGCCCAACGGGATTTAATAATGGTTTTTATAGTATTAATAATATAATGTAGTATCACTATTATTACCAACTTACAATAATATTACTGTTTATTAATAGTATTATTATGAGTTTAATAGTAGTATTATTATAGCCTTAGTCACCCAGTTCCAGTTTGACGAGCTTAAAATTTGACAAAAGTCAACGTTCTAAATTTTGATAATAAATTCGACATTAGATTCAACAACCCTTAAATTTGAATTTTTAAAAATATATAAAATAAAATTCATTCAATATAAATAAATAACAAAAATAAAATAAATATGATATAGAAAATATAAAAATATAGTAATTTAAGCTAATTTGATTGAATTTGGTCAGATTCCCACAAATTTATTTTCCTAATCAGTTCATTTTTTGAGTACACATTCAATTATATTTAAAATTATCCATACAATAATGAATATTTTCGAATAATCTTGAAGTTTGGTGAACTTTGAAGTTGAAGCTTCAAGTTCGCTGAACTCAGTGACTCAGATTATAGGTTTATTAATCTATTATAGCTGTTACAACCCCCTCCAAAATTTTCCCTACCTTCAAAGTTTGGAGCCTCCTTATGATCAATCCATCTTTTGTTTCAAGCCATTAAGGTCATGCTCGATCATGTTGTCTAAGTGTTCAAGTCTTCCTTTAGGAATCCTAAGTGTCGAACTACTTGTTTTCACATGCCCAACTCATGATGTCTTCACAAGCACACTCTCAATATAGGCTAAGCGCACTTCATAACGACAATTTTTCACA
Source organism: Pinus albicaulis (assembly GCA_034641835.2). Classification (NCBI taxonomy): domain Eukaryota; kingdom Viridiplantae; phylum Streptophyta; class Pinopsida; order Pinales; family Pinaceae; genus Pinus; species Pinus albicaulis. Next base: position 1,150,304,426 of record CM076579.1, on the reverse strand, counting down.
ATCCTTACTCACAGTCATTGTGCAATACTTGCTCATAGTCACTACGCAATCCTTTCTCATAGTTAATGCACAAACCTTGCTCACAGTCAATGCACAATCCTTACTCATAGTTACTATGAAATCTTTTCTCACAGTCACTCGAAAGTTCCCAGTGATAGTGTAAGGGCATCATTTGCAAATAGTGATTACATACTCTTTGTTGAAAATGAAAGTGTACTTCAATTTAGTACTATCACACCTATTAGTAGCTGTCATTTCAATCTTGACTCCTAGTTTCATGACATGCACTAAGTGCACTCATAAATCTTAACCCTAATTGCATGTCTGCTCTACCTATATAAAGACTCCAGTCCATAGCTCATTTTCACATTCGTATTTCATTTTTGAGCTCTGTGCACTTTTGGAGTACAAGGAGTATTCTCTCACTTGTGGTTGCAAATGCCCCATCTTCTGGGTGAGTTTCTCAATTGTCGCTTTTGCATTTTCAAGTGTTAATTTTTCTTTCTTTTGATATTACATGTGTCATTTTTTCTTGCTCTATATTTTGCAAGTGTTTCTTTTTCTTTCTTTCATTCTTCCATGTGTTGCTTGTGTTTTGTTTTGTTTTCACATGTGTCACTTTCACTTACTTTCACATATCTTTTTAAGAACACTATTATCGTACCTTCTAGATAAAGCTCTAGTGCACTCCCTTGCACCAGTTGATGTTATTTATCATAAGAACATGTGTTGTACACATTCCCATGGTATAACACACCTTTTGGTTGTAGTCAACACTTATGTCATAAAGATATGCAACCCAAGTGTCGCACTTGGAGATAAGTGTCACTTTATTGTCATTTCATTGTATGCATGTTGGATTTGGGAATTGTGCATCTTCTAGTCATATGTGTGATTGTGTATGTGTGTGATATCATGTTCAAGACCCGTTATGTATTATCTTACTCTTACTCTCTTGTCTCATTGATCTCAAACTTAGCCAATTTTGGAGTCTTTCCTTGTCCTCACATCTTGTGCAATCAATGATCAACCTTCAACCTTCAGCCAAGTGTATTGCACATTGTTCTTCCCTAAGACTTAGTGATGAGGCCCTTACCTCCTGGGACCATGCAGTGTGCTACTGCTCACATTAGGGGAATTTTGAGGTAAAAATTGGCCTCCTAAGGAAATTATAAAATAATAGTGGAAATAATAAAATAATATTAGATTACATCATCAAAATTTAGAGGGAAAAAAGAAAAAATTATTCTTTCAACTCATATTTTTAACTTATCTCCCTATGGGTTTACTCAAATTTCGAGCGGAAACACTCGTTGGATGTAGAATTTGATTTCTCATCCAATTAGTAGCCATGTTTCATACTTTCTATGGACTCTCCTACATTAAAAATGAGAAATACATGAAAAACGTGATTGTAATCATGTTATTTAATGTATTTCTCATTTTTCATGTAGCAGGGTTCATCGAAAAGATGCAACATGGGTACTCCTTGGATGAAGAATTAAATTTTGCATCCAAAGAGTACTCCCACTCGAAACTTGAGTAAAAACTTAAGGAGATAAGTCGAAAATATGAGTTGAAAAAGTAGTTTTTATTATTTTATTATTTTAATATTTTTACCTTTTTACTCCAAAAATGGTGAATCATGCCCCATGGTTGACATCATCAGAATCCTATTGGTTCTTATAAATTTTATTTTTGTTGTACATTTTTCTTAGGAAGCCTGTTTTAGACCTCCTTCATTTATCATTAAGTAACCTCATATCACAATCACTCAACATTGTTGGTTTCACTTGCACAATGTGCAATCCTTGATCAACCCTACCTAGCATTGCGTGCTCCTAGTGAACAGTGAGGTCATATTTGGACCCTTGCAGTGGGAACCTGCACAATGCCTAGATTCCCTTCTTTAATCAATGTGCATTGCGTAGTTACAATGCCCAATATTTCCACCCTTGTCTCTTGAACTTTCCCTATGCACAATGCCTAAATATTCCTTTCCTTCGCTACATACTATACACTTTCAGTGAGTCGTAGGGTCATCCTTCAACCCTTGTAGTGCTCAAATGCACAACACATAGACCCTTCTCCTCAAGCACTATGAACTGTGCATTATCAGTGAGAAAACATTCCATATATGCCTCCAGGACCTATGCAATGCGCATAAGCATGTCTCTTCCTCCCTTTCCATTGCACACTGCACACTCGGCCTATTGCCCAATCCTCCACTCCTTGCTGCTTGACCCCACGTATTGCGCCCCAAGAAGGCATCTCCTTCAATCCTTGCGCACTATCCCATCTTATTCAACCTTACACAAGCAAACACATATAGAATATGTGATTTAGGGATTGATGTTGTCTTGTCATGCGTGAAATTCATTTGTAGGTACTATCATCCTATCATGGAAAGATGATGATCAAGGAGGTAAAAAAGAAGAGGTTACAATAAGGAGACTCGTGGATAGGAGACACAAAGATGCTATCATGCAGTAGTAAAGAAATCTTGGACCACGATAGAGAGGTGGAAACTCATGTTGACTTAGAAGGTTCCAATACTTATCCAGACCCTTTGGAGGGTGAAGATGAGGTACAAGTCAAATCTATCATGAAGAAATGAAGACATAGAAACAAAGAGAGGAACTCAACATTAATACATTACAATTAAGTCTTATTTCATATTTTCCAAATTATGGCTTCTCAAAGTGTCATCACAAAAGTATTATGTTGCCCATGTATTTTTCCACAATTTGTGGAATGTTATTTTTTATTTCCAAAAAAATGAGAAAATGTAAAATGTGTGGAAGTCTTAGGGTCACACATGGAATAAAAGAGTCACTAGGAAGTACAAGAGTCATGTAGGAACTTAAAAGTCACATGGGATCTCAAGAGTCATGAGGGAGGTCAAGAGTCACATGGGAGGTGAATAGTCACCTCATTTGCTATAAATAAACCCTCATAGCTCAAGAAAAGTAATTTTGACCTTGGCTTCTCTAGTTCAACATAGGAGAGAAGATCATTCTCTGGAGGAGAAAGTAGTGGATTAATGTTCCACTATTGGAGCTAGTGTTGCATCATTGTAATTATGTATCTTGGAACTTTCACTTGATATTTGAAGCTCTCAGAGTCGGTGCACTTTCATGCATGTAGCATCGATGTTGTAAGACTATTATTATAATTTTTGCAATACATGTTTATGTTCATACATAGTAAATAAAATGTGTTATTTTGTTGGCTTTGGTATACATCTTGTTGAATGTGTGTTGTTACTTTCTTTCATGATCGTTGTTACCTTGTGAACTATTTTACAGGTTAATTAACGATCCTTTCTATGCTCCCATGTGTCTTATTAGGATATTACTATTTCTTTTCTTCTAAAGACTCACTTTCTCTCTTCTTGCTTGTGAAAGTGCCTTATATACATTGCAATTGTATGCTTCACAATGTCAACTTTCTTGTTTCAAAGGTTGTGTGCATATTGTCTTATGTTTTTTTATATATTGTAGCCAAGGAAAATGTTTAAGTGATGGTGGTCGAGCCTATTATCTGGATGGGGCTCCTACTACAAATGGTGTGAGGTCTAGTTGGGAATTCGTATCAAGGATACCCCATGTATGTTGGCAGTTTCCTACATTGTCCACAATTGGTGCTAGAAGGAGGGCCATATGAAAATTTGAGCCCATTGAGTATATTTTGAATATTAATCTTGAAATGGATCATCCCAAAATCATAATCATGGGATTTTTTTCAACATAGCTTGATCTTACAATCCCCGTATAAATTATTCATGACTTGTCTCAGTTTAAATTCAATGGTGAGGGCGAACTAACTGTGCTTGGACATATGATTCGATTTTCTCATTTCTATATTTTAAATGGAATACATTGTAAGGATGCCATGACCAAATTATTAACCCTCACACTTGAATTTTGCGTCAAATTTTGCTGTCATACATTACCAATTGATTCTATTCATTCATTTGAGAAACTTGTTAAAGAGCTTCCTGAAGCTTTTGATAGGTACAATTATTAAGATGTATATAAAAGATCAATCAACCTAGAATGAAACCCTATGAATCATTAGAGTATTTTCTTAATCGATTTCTTCATCTTTGCTATGAATTTTCTAAGGAATATGTTGATTGAGATTTCATGAGTGACAAGTTTTCGTGTTTTATTCTAATCTCCTTGAAACAATTTGATTCTAAATCCCTAGTTGATTTTTCTCTTCCAACTTATATTGATTATGAGATGCCTCAAGTCCTAGAGGAGGAACTTGCTACCCTTTTTGTCCCTTCTCCTCCTCCATTTTCATTTCTAAATAGGGTAGAATCTGGTGTTTTTGTTGAAGTTTGGAAATCCCAAAATAAAATTGTTGATCCAGTTATCCCACCTTCAACCCTTCCCATGATCAAGGTACCATCCAGGAAAAAATTGTATGTTCTAATAAATTCATGGAACTCGAGGGGAATGTTAATCCCATGTTTCCTCTAGATGGCATTAATGTACATAATTCAAATCTTGAATCTGATTTGATTGAGAGTATTGCTTCTTCAAGGGATACATTTCATCAACTATCATCTATATCTGATGGATCTCTATACCTCAATTATTTTTATCAATCCACTCCATCAACAATTGCTCCAGATACTCTTGATTCTTGATCTACTATTTCAAATGGTGATCAAGTACAAGCTAGTCATATCTCACAAGTAGAGGAGAAAAATGATGAAGACACTTTTAATATCTCTTCCCTCTTTCAAATTCATTTATGCCAAAATGATGCTTCTACATTCTTGGCTGATCAAGAATGTCATGATATCGATAATCAGTAAAGTGAGATGGAATTACTTAACCAAAATAAAGCCTTGGGAAGCCATCACCCTGAAGAAAATGGATCCATTGATATAGATGGTGATGAGTGCCTAGGCAAATTTGTATATCTCTTGTTTTCTCAAGAAGATTTTGATTTTCAAGGCTTGGATCTAGAATTTGAAATGATCATAGAAGAGTTTCTCATAAAAATTTATTTCTTAGCTCACCAACCCTTGTGTCGAGTTGTGTGTAATGAATCAAATTATATACCATGTTCTTCCAATTCACATTTTGATGAATTAGATATGAATTCCACACAAGGTGCTAAGGCTACCCACGATGAAGTATATGGTGGGTAATCATTGAACATATTTCTTACAATTTTGGTAATCTATTTTGTGATGTTGAGAGATCCAATGAAATTATTGATTTCAACAATTGTCATTCTATTCATAATGATCTTTCAGAAATAATTGATGATACCATCCTTCACACAAATTCTAACCTAACCATGCTTTCAAAATTCAATCACTAAATATTAGAAAGTTCTAAGGACTCATTGAGAAGTCAAGGCACTTCAATTTTTGCTGATGGTTATGTCTGGTTCTCACGATCTTCATGAGGTTCCAGAACTAGGTTAAATTTATATCTTATCACATAATTCATTCCTCAAAATTGTCTCACTAGATGTAAGATCACTCTTGAAGGATTTTCAGTGTTTTCAAGTTGTTTTTCTTAGTCCTTAATATAAATTTTCTAATTGGGTGAAAGATTCATGTTTGGATAATTCTTCTTCATGAAAATCCCTTGTATCTAACCTAGGGTTGGAATGCAGATATTTCTCAGATGTACACAACTTTGAATCTTATCACTATGATTATTAAGAAAAAGGTTAAATATTCCTTCTTGACAAATTATTTTGTTAATAATCAACTTCTTATCTCTATAATGTATGTTATGTAGTTAATTATTTTTTTGGCACAATCAATCCTTTTGAGTATAATTTAATGCTTGAATCATTCGACGGATCAAAACCCTCATGTTGATATGAGTGCTGGATTTTATTTGACACATATTTATAATTTTTCTTCAACCTGGTATCCTAATTGGTTTATTGGATTTATGATGCCAACAATTGTTTTTAATTCCCAAATTAGCTCTCATATTGTTGGTCTAGTATGTAATTAGATACAAAGGGAGCCACTGGAGAATTGAGAATCTTATATTTCAATCCACCAATCTGATCATAACACCGGTTCTAACAACTGTCACTCAATTATTCATTTTCCCATTGCTACTTCTGATGATAGTTGTTTTACATCGGTTGATCTTATCTAGCCCATTGATCTTTATGATTCATCATTTCACTATTCAGATACTTGTTGAATAGTTGAGGAATTTCAGATTTTTTTGATGGCTATGTGAGGTCCTCACTATCTTGACAAGGTTTCTAAACGAGATCAGGTTATCTTTTCTTTGCAATATTTTCCTCATGATTCGATAACATTGATTGAAAGTTCATTCTCCCAAGAATTTTAGGGTTTTCAAATAGGTTGTTCTGAATACTGTGATCCAATCGTTGAATAGTTGGAAGAATCATACTTGGAAAGCTCCATTGCCAATAATAAATTTTTACATTTCTTGATGTTTTCTAAGACTGAAAACATGGATGAATGTACATTCACAAGCAACCTTCAAGGTTTGTATGGTCATTGTTCTAATCAACAAGGTAAAGTTTGAGACTAGTTAAAGCAAGCTATTATAGCACACTTTTCTTCATGTAGATGTGACCTTCATCTTTATGTGCAAGTGATTTAGGAAAGTATTTTTATTTTTGCACATTATTTTATATTTTTGTTGATCATTTATATATTTTTTCTTGCAGGTTGGGAGAAACTCTTATGGCTGCATTGGAAATTTGATTTCACATAATCCTGACCTTCTAGTTTAGATAGATTAGGATTTAGGTTTAATTATGTTCTTCCGCTTATTTTCATTATAGTCACTTTTGCATCACATTACAATATTATTCACACTTTTCCTTGCTCATTTGTGTTTTTATTCTTTGCATGCCCTTTGCTAGTCTTTACTTTGATTTTTTACCTTTTACCTTTTATGTTATGTCCTTTTTTTGTGCTCTTGTTTGTGTTTTATTTTAATAAGACTATGTATGAAAGCCATCTTGTTTGGCTCTATGGTAATGTGGAAAAATTCAAAAGGGAAATTGTGACATCTGTCAACGCTTGGATTATATTTGGCCTACTTATTTATTTGGTCCTAAATACATTTTAAGGTCAATGATGCATGTATGGAAAATACGTTTCATCCTAAGTGAAAACTCAAGCGAGTCTACGATGCTCATATCTATAATGGGATATTATTTCCTTGAATCGAATTTTTCATGGATTGGTTTTAATGTGTCATCTCAGTCGAGTAGAGAAGGGAAACAAGGAAAAAATAAAGTGAGCATACTAATTTCAGAGCTGTATATATAAGAGTCCCTGCAAAACAAGGAACAAACTCTCTTGATCATAGAATGATTCGATATCCCTCTTCCTCCTGTGGTGATATAAACATCGATAAAATTATAATGAGCATAAAGTAATAAAATAAATAAAGGGTGAAAGAAGAGAAAGGCTCATTGCATAGAGAGGTGAAGCAAGCAACTTCACTGGGGTACTAAAAAGGCTTGTTGGTAGTGAAGGAATGCTTGTGATTCCTTGAAGTGACTTTGTCGGGGTAATGAACAGGCCTTATAGCTGTGGAGAAACACCGAAGATGATAATAAAATTTTGAACATATTAATCTCATGGAACTCATGTAGTCCTACTCCCTAATTGAAACAACTAAATTTGACTAGTCTTATGAAATGTGTAAAGCCGGAAAGACGAATAGAAGGGACTGCATCAACAACCAAGTTAAGTAAGGAAGCTATGGTGATCAATATGATGATACAATACTTCCAGAAGGATAGAACTTGTGTTTAATGTTAGACCTAAACAAAGAAGCTAGGGTTCTTCTAGTGTGTCACCAAGTGTTGTAGCTACCACAACCCCCTCCAAAAATTTTCCCACCTTCAAATTTTGGAGCCTCCTTATGATCGTGCCATATTTTATTTCAAGCCATTAAGTTCATGCTTGGTCATGTGCCTAAGTGTTCAAGTCATCCTTTAGGAATCCTAAGTGTCGAACTACTTTTTTTCACATGCCCAACTCGTGATGTCTTCACAAGCACACTCTCAAGGTAGGCTAAACACACTTCTTAATGAAAACGTTGTGAAATCATTGCTCATAGTCATTGCATAATCCTTGCTCACAGTTACTGCTCAATCTTGACTTATAGTCACTATGCAATCCTTTCTCAGAGTCACTACGCAATCCTTAATCATAGTCACTGTGCAATCCTTGCTCATAGTGATTGCACAATTCCTAGTGATAGTGTAACGATATCCTCTACAGATAGTGATTGCACCATCTTTATTGAAAATGAGAGCATACTTCTTCAAATTAGTATTGTCACGCCTCTTAGTGGTAGTCAATTCAATATTGACTCCTAGTTTCCAAAAATGCAATAAGCACACTCACAAATATTAACCCTAATTGCATGTTTGCTCTCCCTATATAAAGAGTCCAATCCATAGCTCATTTTCTCCTTCATATTTCATTTTTGAGCTCTACACACTTTTGAAGTAGAAGGAGTATTCTCTCACTCGTGGTTGCAATTTCCCCATCTTCTTAGTGAGTTTATCAACTGTCGCTTTTGCTTTCTTTTTATCTTACATGTGTCGTTTTTTATTTCTCAATCTTTCGCAAGTTTTTCTTTCAATTTCATTCATTCTTGCATGTGTCACTTGTGTTTTTTTTTCTTTTCACATGTGTCACTTTCACTCTCGCATGTGTCACTTTTGTTTACTTTCAAATATCTTGTTAAGAAAGTTATTATTAATTATTACATTTCTCTATGCTATTTTAATTACTTTAACCCAATTCACTTCTTCAATAAGCAATATTTTCAACAATAATGATTCTTCTAATAAAAAACAGTAACTGAAGATAGAACAATAGATGCAATAAAAAAGGAGACAAGAGACACTGATTTGGCCAAAGACTAGGGAAAAAACCCAGAAGGGGGAAAACCCTTTGAATTTATTCTTTTATTAGATTGTCTTAAAATGTTAAGAAAAGAGTAAAATGAGCCTAAAATGATATCAAATTCAAATTTCTGGCTTGTACAATAATCTACCAACTAATATCAAAATATGTGCCAATATTAAATATGGTCAACTATCATAAAGTCTGTAATTCTGAAAAAATCAAGAATAGTTAACATGCCCTAACTAGTCCTTAAGTCAACAGTCAAAGAACCATTCAAAATATTGGTCAAAATTCCTCCAAATCAACCTCAATTGTTGTTCAAATTCATCCAAAACAGTAAAAGAATATCCATTCAAACTCTGTCAAAGGAAAGATAAAATTTTGAGGTCGAGTCTAAAATTTCTTTTGCAGTTAACCCAAGTCAAATGCTTTGGTTTTTGTGAGAAAAAGTGTGGCCTACCCAAGCAGAAATTCCCTCAAAATATCGAACCAAAAAACATCCCAAAAATTCAAAGTCAACATTGGTCAAAGTTGCAGTCAGCTTCAGATTTTGACCACCTGCAATTTTATCCTCTTTCTAATTCACACGTGTGAGAGAAGCCCAAAAATTTCTAGATAGATTGAACCCAAGAAGAGAGAGAGAAGTGTGTGGTGAATGGTCTCCAAATGAGGCTCCTTGAATTGTATTTATATGCATTTGATTAGGGACAATTTGTCCTCTAAGCCAACCTGATCAAATGTCATATTTTGGGCTTCATTTCATAAATACACTTTCCCTTATCTGAATTCAGTGCTTCAAAGGTCAAAATTGGTCCTCTCGAAAAGAAAAATCTAGTCCAATGATTGGAATTTTTCACCGAGCTACCAAATTAACACTCCCTCTCAGCTAGGGAGAAATTACAACTACATCATGTAGTCATCGCAAGTATCCTGTCATCAAATCATGTCCTATCTCTGCTCAACTCTATCCCTTGAAAAATTCTCAAATATAAAGAAGAAGGATCATAGAGGAGCTACATATACCACCCTCTCGGGACAATCAGGAATGACCTATGGGACACTCTGACCTCATATCTATGACAATGGGGAAGGTCATATGGGACACTCTCACCCCAAGTCATCTTATAGGGGAGCATATGGATTTCACCCTATATTGAGCGATAGGTGAGATACAAATTACCAAGCAAGGATCACAACCATCCCATTATGAAATCAATGGGTGAGATACCACTTGTTATATAAAATTTAAGGATCACATCCATCCTATTGCCTATAAATATTCCCACCAATGAACCTCAATATTCATGTGTTAACACCTACATCATAATTCTATCCTGGGTGAGATACTATACCAAAGGTAATGATCAGACACCCCTTAGCCTCCTCAACCCGTTGTCCAAAAAAGGATGGAAAATCCCAGCAAGCCCAACTTGTGGGTATGATTCCAACTAGGGTATACTGTGCTAGACCAAGATAGGGGGAGATACTCAATTTGTCAAAACAAACATGGATCACACATTCCCTATGTGTGAAAAATAGGGGAGATACCCTATTTTCCAAAGATCCCTCAACCCCATGAGCCCTCAACACTCCATTTTGTCCTTAGCATCTCAACCAAGGGGAGAAGAGTTATGCTTAGTGTTATCGATCAATGAAATAAATTGTTAGGAGGGGTCACATCCGTTAGTCCAAGATGCTCTCTGAAGACCAAGAACTTCCTTTTCGGAAAATCCTTGGTGATAATATCTACAATATTATCATCTATAATTATGTGATGGATTATAATGACTCCTCTCTACACCATGTCTCAAATGTACGGATATATTATCTCTATTTTCTTAGGCTCGTCATGAAATACAAGATTCTAATCTCATCGACTCCCACTCTTGTTGTCGCAATATATCATTGTAGTGTCTAGGACCTGCTCAAATAGCTCTCCAGAGAGATTCCTCTACCAAATTGCTTCACAAATAGCCATGCTAGTGGAAAATGATACTCTACCTCAGTAGTACTCAAAGCTACAGACTTTTGTTTCCTGCTCATCCATGATATCATGGCAGGTCCAAGGCTAAAACAACAACCTGAAGTACTCTTCCTGTCAATAAAATTTTCTACCTAGTCAATATTGGTATATCCATGAAGTCTAACATCTCCAGCAAAGTATCTAAGACCAAGGGTGATCTTCCCATGAAAGTATCTCAAAATCTGTTTGGCAACAATCCAATATGCTTGGAGAGGCTTGGTCATGAATTGACTCAATGTTTTCACTGCATAGCATATTTTTGGACGAGTGTTCATTAAGAATACCAAAGCCCGAATCAATTGTCTATACTCGGATGGATTTTCCAAATATATTCCTGCAGCTTCTCCACATAGCTTCTTGAAATTCATTTCCATTGGTGTGCGTATAGACTTGCATTCTATCATCCCAAATCTCTCCAAAAACTTCACAACACATTTTCCTTGTGAAAGGAAAATCTCATCAGGCCTTTGCTACACCTTAAGGCCTAGGAAGTAGTGCATGATTCCAATGTATTTCATCTCAAATTAAGAGGCTAGCTACCTCTTACACTCGATAATCAAGGGATCACTACCTATCAGAAATAGATCATCAACATTTACAACTAAAATCAATGGCATACCTTGGACCATATTTAAGTAGAGGTTTGGATAGACACTGCTTATAATGAATCAAAGCTTCACTAGGTAGCTATCTATGCAGGCGTACCATGATCTAGGGTCTTGATTCAAGCCATATAATGGTTTCTTCAACCTGTAAATGTGTGTCTTTTGGTCCCCTACTTCAAATCCTTGTGGCTACTCAACGTAGACTTATTCCTGTAACATGCCATGGAGGAATGTTGTCTTCACGTCCATCTGATGAAGAGTCCATCCTTGAATTTCATCAAGGGAAATTATCAAACAAATGGTGGTGTATCAGGTCACAAGAGAAAATATATCATCATAATATTCTCCTTCTCTTTAGGATAATCCTCTTGTCACGAATCTTGCCTTATATTTCTCAATACTTCCATCGACTCCATGCTTGATCTTGAATAGCCATTTTGAAGTCATCACAGATTTTCCATTCAGTCTTGGGACAACATACCACATGTCATTCTTCATAATTGATTCATATTATTCGTCCATAACATCCTTCCAGACATATTATTTCATAGCTTCTTTAAAGGTGGGAGGCTCAACTTGAATCATATTGTTCACTGTTACAACATATCCCTGGTACTTGCATGACTTCTTACTTTCTCTGAAATTCCCTATGGAGAGAATGTGTCTCTCGGCATCTTGTAATGTGTCATAAATAAAAAGTATCCTCTTCCTGGCAGGGGTATCACATGGAGGAGGATCTAAGGGGTCAAAGGGCTCCATGGGATCATTAACAATGTCTCTCTTGTATATAGGAACAAAAGGACGTTCTAAAATATCCATATAATCATTTTCCTTCTTAAGAAGAGGAGGAAGATGAAGGTCCCTTGCATTCCCATGGGAAACATATTCATCAAGATTTACATCCCTTCTAATTTCAACCTTCCTTCGACAAAGAATATTTATTCTAAATGCTTTGGAATCTTCACAATACCCAACAAACGTGCCTTTTCTTCTAGTGGCTTCCATCTTGTTTATTTTTTCTTTCAGCACATGGAAATATATGGGGCAACCAAATATATGTAGGTGACCAATGTTGGGCTTGAACACCTGTGAATACTTCTTCAATAGTCTTTTTGTCTAATGCTTGATGAGGCACCTTGTTTTGAATGTATATCATTGTATTTGTTGCTTCTCTGTAAAGGAGCTTCAAAATTTTTTGATCATGGAGCATGGATTGAGAAACTTCTACAATAGAATTATTCTTTATTTCAACCACTCCATTTTGTCTAGGATTATAGGGCACAATCGTCTCCTTCTTGATACCTTCCTTTTTGCAAAAATCTATGAATTCATTTGAAATGAGATGTACTCTCCATCGTTGTCAAAACTGAGGATCTTAATTTTCTTTCTTATTTGATTTTCGACCAAAGCCTTGAATTCCTTGAACAAATAGAAGGCCTCATCCTTTTGCTTCAAGTAATATATCCATGTATTCATTGAGAAATCATCAATGCAGGTAATGTAGTAGAGATGTTCACCAAGTGAATGTACGGGAATTATACCACATATGTTTGAATGAATGAGTTAGAGGATGTCATTAGACTTGGTCTTGGTAGAGGGGAATGGTCCCCTTGTCTTCTTTCTAGTGGCACATCTTGGACATACTCCATCATGATGGGCTTGAACATCAGAAATCCCAGAGACCAAATTCTTCAATTTTAGAATAACTTCATAATGTAGATGGGCCAATCTTCGGTGCCACAACTCACTTTGATGATTAGTGTCATGGATAATTGCTAGAAGGGGTCTTCCAATGACTCGATAGAGTACTTCAAATCTAGATACCAATTTGAAAGCATCCATCATAAGGGATCCCATTGGCTAAGTAAGTAGTTTTCCTTTAATGAAAGTAATTTTCCTTTAATGAAGGCGACTCTCGTTCCTTTATCCTCCAAAGTATTTATAGATACCAAATTATTCTTCAATCCCAGAACATACATCATATCATGAAGAAAAACGGATTCCCTAGAGTCCAAATGAAATTTAATAGAACCATGGCCTTTAACTAGATGAGTGGAGTTGTCTCCAAGAATAATATTCAAATTTTGCTCCCTCTATATCAAATTAGAGAGAAACTCCTTATATCTGGAGAAATGATGAGAGGCCCCACTATCCACCAACCAATTATCCCAAGTATCCGGAGGGGAGGAACTAGAAAGTGCGGAAATAAGGATATTTAGATTGATTAGCAACATTACTTTCATACCTTGAATTTATTGATTTCTTTTGAGGATGGTGGTCTTCTTCATGATCATTCAGAACATCTCTTATTCTTCTTTCATATCTTCAATTACGATCATTCCTTTGATCATCTCCTCTTCTTTAATTATTAAACTTTTTATTGTTGCTTCTAGTTTTGTATCATGGAGATTTGTTCTTCTTAGGGAAATTTCGAGCATAGTGACCTTTCTTGTGACAAATGTAGCATTAAATGTGCGATGATTCCCTGTCTCTTCTATTTATTCTATTATAATTTCGAGGATGAGGATTCCTTGAACCTGATGAACCTCCTTTTCCTTTATTTTTCTTATTATAGTGTTGAAAGCAGTGGGCTCTCCTTCTGCATGCTTTTGTATCCTGCCGCTTGATATCATCCTTGATTCTTCTTTAGTGATTTTTCTAATGAGCTCATCAAATGATGGGAAAGAGTTGTAGAGGTAATTAAGGTTTCCTAAATAGGAGGGAGAACTCTAAGGGTTACCACAACCAAATCCTCATCAAGTACAATTTCCCCAACTCTCTGAAATTTATCTCGTAGATGAGATATCCTCATAGTGAAGGATTGCCACAAAATCTCCTTTATTTATCTTCATATATTTGAGTTGATATTTAAAGGAGATGATTTCATTCAAATTGTTGACTTCATACATGCCAACTAGCTTATCATACATGTCCTTAGAATTTTTCAAATTTCCAACATATGCAAGTAAATGATCTTGTAAACCATAAAATATATTTTTCTTTACTTTTAACTCAGCTTTATTGTACTTTTTCTTGGCAGCAACAACAACATTTTTCAGAGGCTCGAGAAATTTTCTTTGTATGTATTCCCGTACATCATTGTCATCAACTATGATTTCCAACTTGATATTCCAAGCAACAAACTTAGATGAGTCACCCAAATTCTCATTTTCTTTGAAGTAAGAGGTAGATATATTGACTTGATTAGATAGTCTCCTTTAAATTTTTCAAATATGATTGCTTCATCTCTTGTCTCCTTTGAGCTTTCCCTTCACCTTAGCTCGTATACCATGTTAATTTTTGCATTGTTTTATGCTATTTCAATTACTTTAGCCCAATTCTCTTCTTCAATTAACATTATTTTCAACAATAATTAATCCTTCCAATAAAAAATAGTAACTTAAGATAGAAAATTAAATGTAATGAAAAAGGGAGACAATCAACACATCAACAAGAGAAATTTATTTGGTCAAAGACCAGGGAAAAACCCCACAAGGGGGAAACCATTTGAAATTATTCTTCTATTAAATTGTCCTAAAATGTTCAACAAAGAGTACAATGAGCCCAAAACAATATCAAAGTAAAATATTTGAATTGTATAGTAAATATACCAACCAATATGAAAATATGTGCCAATATTCAAATTTATTCAACTGTCATAAAGTATGCAATTTTGAAAAATTCAACAATAGTTAACATGCCCTAACGAGTCCTTCAGTCAATAGTCAAACAACCCTTCAAAATATCGGTAAAAAATCCTCCAACTTAGCCTTAATTACTGGTCAAAGTCAACCCAAAATAGTCAGAGAATATACAATCAAACTCAGTCAAAGGAGAGAGAAAATTTTGCAGTTAAGTTTGAAATTTATTCTGTAGTCAACCCAAGTCAAACACCTCAGTTTTTGTGCCAAAAAGTGTGGCCTGCCCAAATATAAATTCCCTCAAAATATCGAACCAAAAATCAGCCTAGAAAGTCAAATTTAACAATGGTCAACATTGCAGTCAGCGTTAGATTTCAACCACCTGTAATTTTGTCATCTTTATCCTTAACACGTGTGAGAGAAGCCCTGGAATTTTCAGATAGATTGAACCCAAGAAGAGGGAGACCAGTGTGTGATGAATGGTCTCCAAATGAGTCTCCTTGACATGTATTGATAGGCGTTGGAGGAGGGACAATTTGTCCTCTAAGCCGACCTGATCAAATGTCATATTTTTGGATTCATTTCAAAAACACAATTTCCCTTATCTGAATCTGGTGCTTCAAAGGTCAAATCAATCTTCTTGGAAAGAGGAATCTAGTCGAATGATTGGAATTTTTCACTGAGTTGCCAAATTAACAAATATTGGTGCACCTTCTAGAGGCATATCCAACACACTCGCTTGCACTAGTCGATGCTATTTATCATAAGAACATGTGTTGGACACATTCCCATGGAATAACACATCATTTGGTTGCAGTATACACGTGTCGTAAATTTATGCACCCTATGTGTCACACTTGGAGATAAGTGTTGCTTTATCGTCATTTTTCTATATGCATGTTGGATTTGGGTATTGTGCATCTTCTTGTCATATGTGTGATAATATATGTGTGTGATATCATGTTCAGGACTTGTTATGCATTCTCTTACTCTTACTCTTTTGTCTCACTAATATCACAATTAGCCACTTTTGGAGTTCTTCCTTGTCCTCACATCTTGTGCAATCGATGATCAACATTCAACCTTAAACCAAGTGTATTGCGTACTATGGATTCCTAAACTTCAATGACGAGGCCCTTATCTCTTGGAATTGTGCACTGTGCTCATCTTGAGGACAACCTCCTTCATTGTGCATTAAGCAATGTTAAAGCACAATCACTCAACCTTGTTGGTTACACTTTCCCAATGAATAATCCTTGATAAACCCTACCTACTATTGCACACTACACTCCTAGTGAATAGTAGGGTCATATTTGTATCATTGTAGTTGTAACTTGATCAATTCCTAGAGTACCTTCTTCAATCACAATGCATTACGTAGTCACAGTTCCCAAGCTTGTCACCCTTGTCTCCTAAACTTTCCCTATGTGCAACAGGGAAAAATTTAAGAAACCCCCCAAATTTATATGTATATTAAATGGGAGAATCCCCATGGTATATAGGAAAACGTATAGGCTATTTTTTCATTAATATAATATACATATATAATTTTTTGGCGAACCTTTCACTAAATTATAAAATTTTGTTAAATATTGGTGAATTTCTCACTAGGTTATAAAGTATTGAAAATTCTTGGTTAAAATTCTAAAAAAATAGAAAACAATGTAAAATATTAGTGATTTTCTACCAATGTATAGAAACATATGTAATAATAAGAAACATATTTAGTTAAAAACTATGATATACAATTTTCCATGTTTTGGAAAAGAAAAATCACGGCTAATGTTGCTCTAGGTTGTTGTTATACACTAATGAAGATATTTTTGCATGTTTTTATTATGTTTTACCACAAATGTCGTATCACATCCCAAGGGAAAACTAATTGGAAAGGAACCCCCAAAAGCATGTGATGTTGAACCAAATAAATTCTTTGGCTCAAACTTGGTCTTTATGCATATAGATAACCCTGCCATATTCTATGCAATTCATATTCTATAGGCTTCACATGAAAATAAGGTCTATGAATAGCTATATCAAAATCATGAATATTTACATAAAATTCTTTTATTTTCTTATACATCACTTTTCTAAAAGTTAGATACTTCTCTAATTCCTCAAGTTCACATAAACCAACAAATTTAAAAAATGGCGTTTCATCATAATATTTAGGTTTTTCACCTACTTTTGGATCATAACTATTCTAGTCGTTTTTGCAATTTATTCTACAGTTAACAACTCTAATAATGTTGACTTGATAAAAAAAATTTTGAGATCGCAGAAAAAAATAAATGAAAATGAATGGAAGATGAATATGCATTGAAACTTAATTTCCTACGCGATGAAAAAAGGGTAATAACACACACTCATTAAAAATATACAATGGGTGAGTTAAAAAATCCAACACAAATATAAAAAATAGTATATGCATGTTCATTACTTGGAAAAATATGTCACAAAACAATGATCATCAAGAAGTTTTTCACTTCAAGAATAGTACTACACTAAACAATCTATGGTTATCAACTAATTACATGTGATGTTTTTTTGTATTGGTATCAAAGTATAATTGCATTAGATGAATGTCCTTCTCATGATAATATGACTTCTATGATGAACACATAGGATCCTAGTGCATAGACCATTTTTTCTTCACTTAACTAAGTAGAGCTCATTTTCCTCTCTTAACAAACAATAAGTATTTTCAAAGAAAATATAAAATAAAATAGTAGATTCTAGAAGGTGAAGATTCTTTTGTAACACCACAATGTGAGAGGAAATAAAATAAAAATAAAATAAAACATATCCTTCAATAATCGAATATATAAAGAAAATAATAATAATTATGGAAAACACATTGAATGCCTAGATAATAAGTGAAGTCATATATTAATCCTAATACCATATCATTCTCAAATGAACATGACAAAAAAACAAAAAAAAGACATTTTTACTCAACAAAGGTCTTTAACTTTATCCGAACCACTTAAATCAATATAAATAAGATGAAACAAATCAAGCCTTAACAAAAGGATCAATTAAAATCAAATAAAAACTAGAAGAATTTAAGAGATCATAATTTTTAACCAAAATAAACCCAAAATTTTCAAACTTGGAAAAATTATATAAATGCAACAAACAAACAAACCATTAACAATGACCAAGATATTAGAGCTACAAAAAAAAAAAACTCATCTAATTCAAATGAACCCATTCTTGCTTAGTAAAAGCCTTGTTAAAGTTCTTATTTATCCTCTACCTATGTCAAAATATAGATCCTCACCTCATAAAATCATTGCTTCATTTTCTATCACATACAAGAAAGGGATACAGTAATAGTTAATTATCAAGACATCAATCTTAAAAAAAATTGCAGCAAGGAAATATGGCTTCAATGTTACAATAAAGAATAGAAATGAAGGTATTCTCCTTATGCTATGTAAGGAAAGAAATGTGTGTCACCAAAATAGTTGTGTTGGAAAAAAAAATAGCAATGAGACAATGGGATAGGCAATTTTTAATCCTAAGAATGATTTCCATAAAAATGTTCTAATTTTCCTTAGCGGTATCATAGCTTCAATTAGGGTAGCATGTTATAAAAATAATTAGTGCAATAGAGTCTATGGTTGGGTGGAACATTTCGCTACCTTTAAGTTAATCTTGGCCTTCAACTTTCAACTAGATAAGTTCTTCCTTTGGTTTGTTTATGCTTGATGCAGTTTGTTGGAGTATTTTACTATTTCAATGTTGAATATTGCTACAAGTGTACTATTTCTTCATAATGGTAAATCAATTTCATATGTGACAATGTAATTCTTGTAAATACAATTTTATATGATGCTACAACATTTTTACTAAGTATCATTACCTCTATTTATTTTTGGATGCGAGTGTGCCAGTAAACATACATAGTGTTATAGCTTGTGATGAATATGTTATGTGAATCAATATTATGGTTATAGGATACCACTAGGGAATAATGAACCATGGATGGAACATATGATTTCTTTGGTAATGTTATGGAGCATATGCTTTCTTTGCTAATGTTATGCACAAAACTAGAGGTATATATTATGCCTCGTCTACTTACTCATACTCATCTACCTTGTAATATTTTTTTGAATAATAACTCACTTGTTATGTTCCAAACTAGACCTAAAATAAATATAGGATATTTCCAATAATTTTTTTTATTCAAATTAATTGAACAAAAAATTAGATATAAAATATAATTGTATAAGGGATCCAAAAGACATAGTTCCTCTATGCCCCATGGTTTTGAAAACTAGGCTATCCATGAATATTTTGTTTTATGGAAGTGCTTCTTGAGAATTTTAGATAAAAGTACATATGCACAACACCTCAAATTCTTATTGGGAGAAATCACGATGCTCTTTTTGTTTGCATGTATGTTTTCATCAGTGGGATATGAGGATCAATTCTTTAACTAGAAACATAACTACAGTACTTGGCACTAACAACAAATTTGTGCACACATGATCAACTAGATGTACAGGTACATGTTTGTATTGGTTTAGATTGGATTTCAATATGGTAGAGGGAGTATATATGATTTTTTCTAGGGAGAAAGAAATTATTGTAGCTCCAAGGCTTTTAGCTCCAAGGAAAACCTCCTTTGCAGTGAAAATTTTGACTAAAAAATTTACACACAACAGAATTAATCCCTCTTGAAACCTAATAGATTTTTAATATATATATATATATATATATATATATATAAACACACCAAATGTAATTTTTCATTGTTTAAACTATATTTTTTAATGTAAAAAATGGATTCAATGTCATCAAAATTTACTTGAGAACTTGGATTTGTAAACTACATAGCTTAAACTTGCAATTTAAACACATTTTCTTGATTTGAAACAAAATTGACCAAAACATATTCTTAAGAAAGGGCGACAATGAGACTACCTAAAATGATTTAGCCATAAACAAATATTTTTTTCAATTGCTTGAATATTGCATATATAGTTTTTTTTAATCATATAGATATATGCACATTTAAATGCTTTTCTTGAAATATTTTATCTGTGGATTATATTTTCCAGATTAAAATTATTTTTTTGTTATTAATATATATTTTTAATACAATTCAATATTAATTAACTGTCTAAATTAAAAAATTTATTTATGAGTCACATTGAATATTTTATTATTAGTTATATATTTTTAAATGTTGCATTTTAATTTGATATTAAAAATTAAATAAATTACATATCTCCTTGAACATTTTTCCTTTTAATTACTCCTCTTACAACATTGATTTTTTTATTATTATGATCAACATTAAAATGATTTGTCATTTACACTCTCTCCATATACATATGCACGGAGTTGAGATTGAAATAAATTATTCGACATGCATATTAAAATACATTATTTCAATCATGTACTATTTTTTTAAAAAGTTATTTAAGTAATGAACTGAAATAATTTTACAAAGTATAAGAATAATACAATTTCTTGTACTCAAAGGTATACCATTTTTTTATTACTTTTAGTTACTTTATTTCTCTATGAAATTGGTATAAGATTATGGTAGTTTATATGGACATTGAAATATTTTATTTATAGTTGAGAGTAAGAATATAATATGTATACTCTTTTTGTTTTTTATGTTATAGCCCACATTTTTTATTTACAGTGAAAATTTTAACTAAATATTTTGAAAACAACACATTTAATCTCTCTGGAAACCTAATATATCTATAATTAAAATTTATATATATATATATACACACACACTAGGTGTAAATTTTCATTAAACTATATTTTTGAATTTGCTTAAACTATATTTTTGAATGTATAAAATGGTTCAATGTCTTCAAAAATTTATAGTGAAAAAATTTGCACATAAGAGATTTAATCTTTATGGAAACCTAATAAATCTGTAATTAAGATATATATATATATATATATATATATATATATATATACCACGTGTAATTTTTCAATATTTTCAATTTTTTTTAATGTCTTCAAAATGTTAAATCTCTCTCATCTTCATGGCTACCATAAATATGAATAAGATGTTAATAATCATTGATGTCTATGGGCAACTAGTAAATAAAATTGCACTGCATATCTAGTGATGTGGATTGCATATAGAATCTTTCAAAACATCTCCCCCATCTTCATCTTGCTAATGAAATTTATTTGAAGTAAATAGTTTCAAATTTATTATTAATTTTCTTAAATTTTCATTTTAATATTACCTCTTTAGTTTCAATCTTGAAAATTTGGATGACAGTCCTTATTTCAATAACACATCGGTTTTAAATATACTTGGTTAATTTTTTTTAATAATTGTGTTCCAGCGGAATTTTTCGAACAACCAACACCTCTGGTAGAAACATAATGGATAAAATTTAAACAATTTTAGTGAAATTTGTTTTTTATTAGGATGTCTTCCAGCAAACGATCTTCTGATAGAGTTTTTAAAACTGCCAACACCTTGGTATTCAAATAGAAACAACTACTTTATCATTTCTTTGTAGAAACATAAATTGCATAGAGTGTACATTGAAAATAAAGGGCAAGTAACAAAATAAATGATGGAATTTGGGTTGTGAATGTGAGAGATCATGTTTTTCGAATGAATTTTTTTAATTTTTTCTTAGAATTTGACTTAACGATGAGTCGAAGTTAAAAAGAAAGAATCAAACATCAATTATTTTAACGAGATTGAAAAATCAAAAAACTTATTATCTAAATAATATTTTAAAATGACAAATATATATCAGAAAAATTATAATTATATATACCAAAAATTCATTATCGAGGGGAAAAAAGAACCAGGTTCTCAAGTTGTGTAATGGACACATATAGTTAATGATGCTTATTTTATAAAGATTTTTAATTTATTCATAGATTTTAATTTAATGATGAGTCGAAGTTAAAAAGAAAGAATCATACATCAATTATTTTAACGAGATTGAAAAATAAAAAACCTATTATCTAAATAATATTTTAAAATGACAAGTATAGATCAGAAAATTATAATTTTATATACCCAAAACTCATTATCGAAGGGAAAAGAGAATGAGGTTCTCAGGTTCTGTAATGGACACATATATTTAATGATGCTTATTTTATTAGGAAAATCTAATACATTTCTAAGTAAAAATTATTATGGTACCGAAAACTGAAAAAAGAAGAAGAAGAAGGAAAAGGTAGAGCATGCAAGAGGAATTGCAACGTAGAACAAATACACAGACTTACTTGTACCATTGTATGTTGGTTCATGACTTATTCATTCAAATTATAGTACTTTGCGAACAACTTTGTATCATTGTGTGCTCAATTCTTTACTTAATTCAAATTCTACAATTTTGAGAACAAATTTCGTGCATCAGATATGATTGTGACTAAACATATGCAACAAACTTGGAAGATGAAAAAATCACTATTCAATTCTTTAAATAGACATGAAAATAAGACTCTTAAATTTTTAAATAAAGGTGAATAATTCTTTTACTACCATTTGTTCCAAAATTGGAGGGTCATTTTCTCCAAATTAATCCCAATACCATGAAATACAAGGGAATGAAAGAAAGAAACATTTTTTACACCAAATGTGGAAGGTGAAATAACTATCATAAATACATATCCTTGTAAATTGGGGTGAATGGAAAGTTGTAACTCCTAATTTCAAGGGATAATTTTTTTAACCCTCTCCCTTAAAATAAGGTGGGCTAACCTCTAGACCTAATTTTTTTATAAAATAAATTTGGGGCGAGTTGAAATATAAATTAACTTTTTTTACCCTTTCCCTTAAAATAAGCCTTTAGACCTAATTTTTTTATTAAATAAATAAGCCTCTAGACCTAATTTTTTTATAAAATAAATTTGGGGCGATTTGAAATAATATACTATGATACAAAAAAATCACCCAATAAAAATTTAAAACCCTTAATTTTGCCCAAGGGTGAAAATTCGCCCCTAAAATTTTCTATGATGTGAAATAACTGGAATAGCCTTTCCTTCACTGTGCACTATGCACTTTAAGTGAGTAGTAGGGTCATCCTTCATCCCTTGCAACGATCAAATACATAACACCTAGACCCTTCTCCTCAAGAATTGCACACTACAAATTCTAAGTGAGCAATCCTGCAATCTCTACCTCCAGGACCTACGCAATGTGCATAAGCATGTCTCTTCCTCCCTTTCCATTGCACACTGTGTACTCCTACTTCCTAGTCCTCCACTCCTTGCCTCTTTAACATGCACACAACGCCCTATAAGGCCCCCTGCTCAATACTTGCACATTTTCCCATCACAACAAGACTCACATAAGAAAAATAAGATAGAATAGGTTATTTTGGGATTGATTTTGTCTTGTCATGAGTGAATGTCATTTGTAGGTACTATCATCCTATCATGGAAATATGATGATAAAGGAGGTAAACAAGAAGTGGTTGCAAGAAGGATACTTGTGGAGATGAGACTCAAATATGCTATCATGTAGTAGTAAAGGAACCTTGGACCATGACAAAGGGATGGGAACTCATGTTGAATTAGAAGGTTCCAATACTTATCCAGACCCTTTGGAGGGTGAAGATGAAGTATAAGCTAGATATATCATCAATAACTAAAGACATAGAAATAAAGAGAGGAACTTGGCATTGATACATTACAGTGAAGTCTTATGTCACAACCACTAAATTATGGATTCTAAAAGTGTCATCACAAAATTTTTATGTTATCATTGTATTTTTCCACAATTTGTGGAATGTAATTTTGTATTTCCAAAAAATGAGAAGATGTAAAATGTGTGGAAACCTAAGGGTCACACATGGAATATGAAGAGTCACTAGGAAGTCCAAGAGTCATGTAGGAGCTCAAAAGTTACTTGGGAGCTCAAGAGCCATGAGGGTGGTCAAGACTCACATGGAAGGTGAATAGTCACCTAAATTGTTTTAAATAAACCCTCATAGCTCAAGAAAAAGGAATTTTCACCTTGGATTCCCTAGCTTAGCATAGGAGAGAATATCATTCTTTGGAGGAGCAAGTAGCGGCTTAATGTTCCACAATTAGAGCTAGTGTTGCATCATTGGAATTGTGTATCTTGGAACTTTCACTTCATATTTGAAGCTCTGAGAGCCAACACACTTCCATTCATGTATTTTGGATGTTGTAAGACTATTATTTTAATGTTTATGATATATTTTATGTTCATATATACTAAAGTAAATGAACTGTTTTGTTGTCTTTGTTATACATCTTGTTGAATGTGCATTGTTACTTTCTTTCATGATCGTTGTTACCTTGTGAACTATTTTGCAAGTTAATTAATGATCCTTTCTATGCTCCCATGTGTCTTTATTACAATATTAGTATTACTTTTCTTCTAAAGGCTCACTTTATCTCTTCTCACCCATGAAAATACCTTATACACATTGCAGTTGTATTATTCACAATGTCATTTTACTTCCTTGTTTCAAAGGTTGTCTGCATACTCTCTTATGTTTTTTATTGCAACCATGGAAAATATTTAAGTTCTGGTGGTCGAGCCTATTATCCAGATGGGGCTCCTACTCCAAAAAGTGTGAGGTATAGTTGGGACTTCATATCCGGAGACCCCCAGTATGTTGGCGGTTTCCAACACCGTCAACATAATCAATGGTTATTATTATTATTACTGTATAATATCATTATTATTAATATTCTATAAGTTGTATTTTACTATAAAACACCATTTTCAAAATTATTACTATGAAGTACTAAATATTATTTTGAGCATTATAACTATTATTTGTTAACTTTAAATAATAATAATAACATTAACTATAATGTTAATATTTGAGCCATAGTACTATCAATTTATTTTTTATTGTTAGATATATTTATCGCCTTTATTACTTTAGGATTTTTGTAGCCTTTTTCTTTCTCATTTTTTAGGTTTTGTAGCCTAGTTTTTGGGTTATGTGCCAACCTTACATCCTTCTCCATTATTTCCTCACATCTTGTATTTGTTGTTGGTCTTGTCTTTGCTTTCTCCTTGTTTTTTCTTGTCTTGATGATGGATCCTACTACTAGATTCGAAACATCGACCACCAATATGCCTACTATGGAGAAAACTTTAAAAACTCTCATTATTAAATCACAACCCCACAAGAATTTAAATCTACCGCTGCTTCAAGATTATTACATTTGCATAGTGTCCCTAACACTTAAATGTTATCCATTAAGTGTATCCCTTAAGGGAGTCCCTTGAGCTTTAACCAACTTCTCTAATCCTAACAATTCTATTTTATTGTGATTCAAATTTGGAACCTTTTTTAACTATCATTATCATTTAACAATTACTTATGCTAGGGTGTTTCCCTCTCTTTTTCTTCTTTTGCTTATAAAATTTGATGCCGATGATATTGTTAATATCCAAATGGTGGCCCAATTTTGTTGTAGACATTCAATTTTTCCAGTTATTCTACAAATTGTTCCTCCTTTATTCTCCACATCTTCACTCGAAATCTCCAATTTTAATTTTCATGTGCTTTCCTCACACTTGAAATCTAATTTCTTTGTCTCAAACACTCCATAAAAATTAGACATCCAAGTCTCCAAATTCATACAGGCATGATCTATTCTTTGAACATGTGCACATTACTCATACCTTGACCCTAGATGAATGGCCTCACACTGTTTCAAGGGTTCGACTTGTTATGCTTTTGAGTTTGGGGTCAAACGGGTCTTTGATGTTGAAGATGATACTTAGACCAACTTTTCGGCTTATTATATGTCGACTAGTGGTTTTTCTACACATAATTCCTCTAGGGCCCGATTCGCGAGTCCCACCCATAATTGAGGGTTGGGACTATAGTGAGGTTAGGGGTTAACCCCCCTCTACACTTCACTTCACACGTGAGCTGTTTCTACTCTACCCCAACTAGACTTGATTTCAAACCCATTGTTGTTTAATTATTTACTCCTTTGAAAATAAATTAAACCATGGCCTCCAATTATAGAACTTGGTTCATGAGGCTTTCATACAAGTTTCTTTGCCCACATTATTGGTCCATTCCTACTTTCCTTAATGCTAAAATTCAGCGGGATATCATATCTCAGAACCATTCATAAATTGGCCTCATGAAAATATACTCATCATACTAATGTGTTACAAACATTTAATCTTCTCTTCTTTTTTCCAAATGTGTAAAACATAGAAAAAATAAATTAGTCACTCAATGGGGATGCACCATCCTCAAAAAATGAAAATCACACACATGGAACACATGAATTACATAAAACATAAATGTAAATATCACTTTGTATTCAAAACAATGAAATATACACTAAACAATGAATATATACACAGGATTTGATGGGCTCTCAGCCTAAGATCTGCAGAACTTCAGGGGCTCTCTCTAACATTACATAAAAACAAACTTTCCCATTTATTCACACCCTTTCCAATATTTCACACTTGACTCACTCTTTTGGCCATATTTATTTTTTATTGCCCCCCCTCTCTCACGCCCAAATGCTTACAGATTTAGTTGTCGAAAACACTTCCATATCAACAAAAAACTCTCAAAAATATAGAACTAATTACAAAAATAACAATCTCGCTCTCAACAGATGGATGAGGATAAATTAAATCGAATCCTCCATTCTTAGTAAAATCCTCTTAATCTCAACCAATCTATTAAAGAAGCCATTTACATTTTGATTAGGAAAACAACCCTATCCTTCTGGAGTTTAATTTCAACTTACAAAAATACAATAAAACAATTAGGGAACCCACTCCTTTAGTAAATTAAAAGAACCCTTTAGGTAAAATCAACAAAGTTGATTTTGAGAGCCTATGCTCCTGCATCAGACTCCCAAGGTAGAAAAAAATTATGACCTCCTAGTCATGTGTCTTTGACGATTAAACTCTTGGATCCCAAATCTTATGATATTGTTGTCCACTTGCTCTATTGTCTTGTTGTATTGTTGTTGTTTGCAACTTTCCAGGATCCCACACTTCATGTTGTAGTACTCCACTTGTCCCGCTGATGAAAACTTGTACAATTAATCGTACCCCATTGTTAAAAATTTTGCTCATTTTGATATGCCTCTTCTGAGATATTTTCACCAACAAAATTCTTATCTCCTCAATATTCATGTCCAATTTTTCGTCTTGTTAGTACATGCTATTTATTATTTTCTGAAATTTGTTGTTGCACCTATTCTTCATTCATGCCTCTAGTGTTTGGAACTTATTTTTTCCCTTCAAAATTAGATTGAACTAAATATGCAAAATCTATGCAATAATCATCACCTATGTCCTTTGTTAGCCATTCTTCTAAAAAATTTCAATTCTTCCTTGAAAACTTTATCAACATTAACTTTGAATGTTGTTCTTGAGGTTTGGTTTCATCTTAGGAAGTAGTTTAGATTCTATTTCTTTATTCATATTTTCATGTTCATAAACACCTCCTAGAATTTAAAAATTAAAACTTACTCTAGTTTCTTAGATGTTGTGATCATCCCTTCATTGTTAGGAACTAATGAACATGTTTCATATATGGTTGTAATTTCTTCTCCATATCTCCATATAGAAGTGTTTAAGACATTCAATTATATTTCTTAATTTCTTTATTGCTTCGTGGAAAAATTATTTATATCTTCAAGATTCTTAATCTCGGTTTCATCTCCGTATACAACTCTGAATCCTACAATTTCCTATAATCCACATGTTTAAACAAACAATTTTTTTGAAAAAAAAAGTCCCTCTTCTTCAGTTGTTTCCTTGAGAATTCCATTTTTTTCTTTTAAATATTATGCAATTTTCTTTTTCAATCCTTGGATTGATCAACCAATCTTCCAACATCCTCGATTCTTCATCAAATCTTGTCAGTATTAGGTCTGAATGCCACTCTTCATCCTTATGATTCTCTCTTTGGCTAAATTCATAAGCCAACTCTTATTTTCTTGCTGCAACAACATGTTCTTATAGTTGTTCATCATCAACTTTTTTGTTCATTTTTGTATGATTTCCTTTTTGAGACAATGTTGCCTCATCCTCCTTGTGCTTCTTCAAAACAATCCTCAGGTCTGCTCTTTCTTTCTGTAGCAGAATTTCACCTTTACAAGATAATACACCTTATTATTATTCCATACTTTGAAAATATATCATTTTTCATCCGTATATCATTGTGTTAGTTACAAATGACCGTTTATATATAAAAATGACATCCACACACAAATCATCAGTTTTTAAAACACACAGATTTGAATATCCCAAATTATCCATAAAATCCTTACACAATCTTCCATCAACATCTTCATTTTATCAAAGCATATCTCATTTTTTTGGTCCATATAATTGAAATTTTTCTTCGTTCAGTGACCTCTGTCTAAATTTAACTCCTATGAGTTTCTCTTTCTCTATCCAAGAATTTAACCTTCTCTTCAAGATTTTCCCAACTTCCCTGCAAAAAATTAGTTATAGGCCACTCAAACTTTTTTTTCACATTCCATCCATTTCTCTGACACTTCCCACTTTCTTGTAGCGGCATTGTCATCATACTAAGCTAAAACTTTATCTCAACAATTTCTCTGTCAAGTTCCTTTTGACTCATCCTTCTCATCTCTATGCTATTTACCTTAGCATTCACTTCCATTTTGTGGTTTTCACTCAAATCCTTTTCATGACACTCAATAAACACATACATCTTCACTTTTTGTTTGTGATATCTCCTTATTCACATGTGATTTTCATTAATCCTATATGATAGTAAGTATATTTCACCCTGTTACTATACCTTACCAAGATTATCTCTCTGAACTTGGCCTTTGTTACACATTGTTATGTTGCATCCCTATCCTTTGCCATCTGAAGCATCATTTCCAATAATCACTAAAGAAGATGGAAGAAAAACCCTTCCATGGAAGATAAAAATCTTGTGAAAACACTTAAAAAAAACGTAATTTAGAAGGAGGTCATAGGTTGGACCATGATTAGCTATGACACTGTTAGGTTTTCATTTGGTTCATCCTTGCTGAGCTGTGACACTATTGCACTTTTCCTATTCAAAATATGTGATATTGTTTTAACAAACGTAAAATTAAAAAGTGTGAGAAGCTTCTAGAATAGAAGCCTTGTGGATGGCATCTCATCTAATCGGAGTGGATCTCACTCACATCCCTACTTTTTTGATCTCAACCTCCATCCCTTATCATCCTCCTATCCTTTCCCAATACTACCACTCCAACCATCTCACATTGAGATCACTAGTTAGATAATCTCAAGAAATATCTTGGCTTTGTGAAACTCTGCTGAAATACCAACCTTTTAATCACATGAATTTTGAAGGAAAGGAATTGGAATGAAGGAAAAAACTAGAAGGGGACCTATAACATCAAGGCTCAAGTTGAACCATTTATTTCATGAATAATACAATTATACATTTCTTTCCCTTCACTATTGTCTAAAATAGATGGTTTTTATTACATATCTCCTTGACCATATGTATAGGTCTTGTTCAAATCATATTTATATATATGTTCTTTGATCTCTTGTTCGTTTGTGCTATATCCAGGTCTCTTATTCACAAAGACTAAAGACAAATATGGAAGCTAAATATTACAAGCAAGTAACAATGAAAATCATTGATTAACAAGGTGTAAATCACTCATCTCATTGTTTCTCATCTATGATTTGATCATTATAGACTTATGGCAAGTTTTATATTCTTGTTTGTTTTGTTCTAGATCTGGGTTTCAGATGGGAGATTTCTCTTGTCCGCAAGAGGGATTCATCCATCAAAATTTTTTTGGTAACACTGGTTCCTTCTTGTATGGAACCTTTTGAGCTTCCCCTACTCTTCTATGCTTCTGCACTCAACTCACTTTATAAAGGTTCACCTGTTCTTCTTCAAAAACGCTTTGTGCACATTTGCAACTTAGGGAGATGTCTCAGCAACTTCTACCCAACCTCAACTGGAAGTTTTTCTTTCTCTCTTTTTCATGAAATATATGCTACAAATGTTAACACAAATTCATGTTTGATGCCGCTTACAAGTAAAACACTTTATACAACTTTAAATTATGAAGGTCATCCTTACCTCATCTCCTCTCCATAACTCTGCTTCCTTCAAGAAATTCTGAGTTATTTTCTGCTTACTGCTTGCAAGTCTCTTCCTTCCATGCAACTCTTCATTTGAGAGCTTCCTTTGTCATAACTTCCAAACTACCATTAAAAATTCTTATACAATAACTAGATTTTGGGTGTCTAGTACCACCGATCATGCACCCTTCTAATACATTCAATAACTCTAAATTGTTGGCAATTTACCTTTGATTTTTATAGTGTTTAGACTTAATTGAACTCTTAAATGGATTCCATTTTTTTTTAATTCAATTTTTTCTCCTTTTCATCACTTACATAATTGTTTCAATCATGATGCCAACATCAATTTCTTAAAATTTCTAGTTTTAAATTTGAAAGTTCAGATGTGCAAAAATTTGAATTTCTTTTATACTTGTCACCTTCAGTCTGTAGTTTCAAAATTTCAAAATTATTTCTTCGCACTATTATTATTGACAATTCTTCCAGCTCTTGGTTGGAATTGTCTTCTTCTTCATATTGGACTCCATGTGCTTTCTCTTTTAGATCCAAATCTCCAATTTTCATAAACAGTTATAATCTGCCCATATATACTCAAATCTATCGTCAATAAAATAAATTTATTACTTTTGTGCATGCATATTTCCTTCAGAAATTAAGCTAATGTCTTTATTGGACTCTAGTAATCTTTACAAAATTTGTACAAATCTGGTCTCTTGAGCCAATTTCTACCAATGTTGTCGTCATTCCTACTGTAGTGTTATTCCAACAAATTATTTTAGCATTTAAATAAGCATTCTCTAAAATCTCAAAGATGACCTCAATATTTAATCATCAAACCGATTTCACATCAAATAATAACCATTTTACTTGTCATACCTCCAAAACCTGATCTCACTGCAAGTTCATTGTTTGCTGTAATTAGATTCCATCATGAACCCGATTTCTCATAAAATAAGTCTATTTTCTATTTTTCAATCTTCAAAAGAAATCACTGATCTTTGATGCCACTCTGATGCTTTCAACATCGTTAATCTCCAACTAGTGGCCCAAATTCAATCCGGACATTTGAGTATTACAAGTCTTCTACAATTATTCCTCCTTTATTCTCCGCATCTTCACTCGAAATCCTCAATTTTAATTTCCTATGTTTTCCTCACACCTGAGCTCTAATTTCTTTGTCTCAAACACTCCTATGACTTAGAAATCCAACTCTCCAAATTTTTAAAGCCGCGGTCTATTCTTTGAAATTGTCCACATTACTCCTATGTTGACCCTGGCTGAATGGCTTCACACTGGTTCAAGGTTTTGGGTCCTTCTTTAAATGCATTTGAGGTTTAGGTCAAACGAGTCTTTGATGTCTAAGATGCCAGTTGGCCTAAAGTTTTGACTTACTCTATGCTTAATAACGATTTTTATAGACATAATTCCTTTGGGGCACAACTTATGGATCCCACTCCAAAATGGGGATCATGAGTACAATGAGGTTAGGGGCCGGCCTTGCTCTACACTTCATTTTTATTGTGAATTGATTCTACTGTACTCTAAATAGACTTTATTTTGAACTTAGTTGTTGCAAAATTATTCACTCCTTTGTACGAAAATTAAACCATGACCTCCACGAATAGAACCTGGTTCATGAGGCTTTCTCGTTGGGTTCTATACCCACATTACTGGTCCATTCTCACTTTCCTTAATACTCAAATTTGGATATCAAATCTTAGTTCCATTGATAAATTGGCCTCACAACCATATACTTACCATACCAATGCATTAGAGAGATTCCATCTTCTCTTCTTGTTCCAAATGTATAGAACATAGACACAATCAATTACTCACTCAATGGGGATACACCATCCTAAGAAAATGTGGATCACACACATGAAACACAATGCTTACAAAACATAAATGAAAATCTCAATTTCTATTTAGAATAATGAATATAAATAGAAAAATGAATATATACAAAGGATTTGATGGGCTCTCATCCCAAGCTTTGCAGAACTTCACAAGCTCTATCTAACTCTACCCACGGACTCCTTTTCCCATCTATTGACACCCTTTCGAATATTTCACACTAGACTCACTCTTTTAGCCAAATTTATTTCTAATTTCCCCCCCTCTCTCACACCCAAAGGCGTACAAGTTTAAGCGTGGAAAAACACTTCCATACCAACAACCAAATCCTAGAATATGGAACTAATTACAATAATAGAACTCTTTCTCTCAAAAAATGGATGAGGATAAATTAAATTGAATCATCGATACTTAAGGAAATCCACCTAATCTCAACCAATCTCTTAAAGAAACCATTTTCATCATGTCTAGGAAAACAACCTTATCCTTTTATAATTTAATTTCAACTTATAAAAATACAATAAAAAATTAAGGAACCCACTCCTTCAGTAAATGTGAAGACCCCTTTGGGTCAAATGGTCAAATTAGTAAAGTTGATTTTAAGAGCCTATGTTCCTGCATCAAAATTGCCACAATTTTTTTTTTTTTTTAAACTTCTTCTTTCTTATCCTATTGGCTCTTCTGGGTTTATTACCTCTCTAATTTAATGTCACCATACTTTCCATAGTTCCTTAAAATGACCTATGTCCTTATCTTCATTAGTTGATTGAAAATATTTACTTTTGATAGCCATTGTCTTGTTATTTATCATGTTCTTATACAACTAAAATTTTACAACCATTTTCTACAAGGTTATGCATTCAGAAGATACCATCATAATGCTAAGTTATTTCATCATGACTAGTTCCTAAATCCAAAATATTCCATAATGTTCTAGGACAAACAAGTACTTTTTCTTGATTCCTTATATCATTTATATTACAAGTGTAATCTCATCCTTCATTTGTGAAACTTTCAGTCAAGTTTACTTAACATCTCGGTGAAGTAGCTTTTATCACTCCTTCCATTTTCCAAGGCTGAGAAAGGGTACTGAAGGATGTAACCTCAAACCAATCTTTATATTTGGTAGCTAGTGCTACCAAACCAGAGAGGGCTCTCTCGATGTCAATTTCACAGTCAATGAGGTGACATAGAAAGGAAAATATATTAGGCTAGATATAAGCTCAGTGATTTTCATTAGATTTTTGTTTTGAATTTTGCTGGATAGGAAGTCTCAGTCTAGCAACTAGGTCTAGGTTTCAAGGTCAAATTTCAAATGAAAAACCGCATATATGAAAATGATGCCAGGTAGATATACTTAGAAAAATATTTAGATTGTCATTGTGGTATAGGGTTTGAAAAAGGGAGAATAAGAATGAGCATATAACATATGAGTTCATTCATCATAGGAAGTAGAACAAATTTATGAAAACCTCATTAAACAGAGCACAAAAGTAAGAATTATGCTTAAAGACTCATAAGATCATCATATGAAAGCATACATGTGATTGCAAGAAAGCATAAACATTCAATTTGATGGTAACACTGAAAAAAAAAATGCCAATAAGCATACCACCAGAGTCCCAAAATTATAGCTGTAAAATGTCTTTGATTTCACTGTAAAAAGATGTACATAAGCTCCACACTGCAATATCAACTATCCAACCCCTAAAATGACTTCGGTTGGAGTACATATATAAAATAGAGAAGATTCTATCACTATGGTTCGAAACCTGATCCAAAACACTTCATTAATGCACCTAATGAGTCATTACCTAATTTTTAGGGAATTTACAAACAATCTCCCCTATTTTAGCTAACAAGTAGGAGTCTTTGTCTCCTGGATTAATTACAAGATCCCTCAATAATTAGGAGCATAAATATAATTCATTAACCATGAAACTCATGAGACAATTGTTACCTCGAATATTTGACCTTTTTTTACTGACACCTGTCCTGAAATCCTTCTACACAAAAACGTAGCATGCTTTGACATAAGCGTATCATGCCTTTGGAGGGGCTTTTGAGGTGGATTTTATGCATATTCTTGTTGATCTCAAGGTTGGATAAGGTAGCCTTGGATGTCCTCTAGAAAAATGAACCTTGAAACTTACAAAATACCACCTGCAAGACACTCAAAACTTCATTTCCACAAGGTTACTCTAGAAATGTAGCGTGGGTTGAAAATTAGTGGCAGAAACATGAAATTTAGGGTTTTTTTCTTCTTCTGAGTTTTCATCCAAAATTAGGAATTGTCATGCAAAACCAAAGGCATATCTGGGATGTAAAAATCAAAATTAATCCATCCATGCAAGGCTGACCTCTATTGGAGCCTCTGATAAAAAGCGTAGCGTGGACACACTATGCTTCTCTACAACTGAAATTGCCAAAATTTCCCAAAAATAAAAAAAAAATATAAAAAATGCTCAAAACTTGTTGAAATTTGATCCTTAGCATCCTTGAATGATGATATATACATCTAGATATTCCTTAGCCAACAAATCCAAGTTTTACTTCTTCGTAAGCTTGATTAGGGTTTCTTTAAGCTTTTGCTTCAAATTCTTAACCCTGATTTTGGCAATTTGGTTCCTAGTAAAGTAGTGTCTCACCATGTGCCTATGGAGGTTTTCGTTTTTGTTTGCCTTCTTCAAGAGTTTATCTAGATTCTCATTTACCTTGTGAAGCCAAAAATATTTGTCTTGTTCAATCTCAGCAGCAATCAAATCACCAAAATCCTGTTGACCTAAGGGAGGGAATAAATCAGTTTCCTGTTCTTTTTTCCTGGTTAATCCTCTTGTTTTTGGACTCCTCAGCTTTATCTAAGCCTCTTTGTCTTCAAGAAGATCAACATCTATCACAGCTTTTCCCTTACCTTTCTCTTCCTCAAGATCTATCTTAAGTTTTCTTAGGAGAAACTCTTTCACCTTTAGTTTCACGTTTTCCTGTTGTAGGAATGATATCATGAGATTTTCTCTGGAGATATTATCCTTGAGCTCTCTTATATATGCTTATTTTCCCCTGATTATCTCTTCAATTGACTTTTTTTCCACCTGATCTGCTATATTTTCCATGTCAACCTTCAAAGGTGCTTGCTTCTCCTCATGTTGTTGCAAGGGTGACTGACTCTCATGCAAAGCTGGTTGCTCCATAGTTTCTCCTAATACTTTCTCAGCTGTAGGTTCAGGTGAAATAACACATTTAGTGATCTTAGGAGCAAATACCAAACTTTTACCCTTCTCATAAGTTTGAGTGACCTTAGCCCTTGGCATCTTCAAAAACTCTGTTGGTTCACTTGAAGAGCCAATCTCATGTGGCTTTGATGATACTGATGGTATGCTTTGAATGATAGGTGGAATAGTGGTGGGCATAAAAGAAATTGATTTCATGAATGTTTCCCAAGAAATATTGATTTGTGAGAGCTGATTTAAGACTATAAACTTGAATAAAACATGGTGAAACAAACTAGCTTGGTGATCCTTTCCTTCACTTTGTACTTTTTATAGTCATTTTGACTAGAATTATGAATAGATAATGAAAAAATTTAAGCGGATTGGTGGCAATGAAATGCATCAATAGCCTTATGTGGTACTGGTATAATCTTGAGAACCTACCTTCCCAGGTAAAATAATTCATGATTAGATTCATTAAAGGAGCATACATATCAAGTAAATTTCTGAAGGGGAAGATGTGTTCAGGAGCATCTTTGTCGTTTGGCTTTAAGAAAAAATTATAGTTCTCAGTGTCCAAATCCATCCCTTTGAGCAATATTTTTTCATGTTTCAGGATACCTGTTTCTAAGGCTATGGCATCTACAAATGTAGTGAATTCAACCCTTGCTATGTTAGCCTTATCTCTCCTAAAACTAGTGGAAAAGAGGCTTTTCAATTGAGCATGACTGCCTAGCTCCTGAATTATTTCACAAAACTTAAAAAAATAGCATATTCAAAGGATTTTGTGGTATAGGAAGAAGCATTGATCTCTTACAGATTAGATGGCTCAAATATAGAATGATGACCTCGCTTGTTATACTTTCTCTTCTCACATTCCATGATGTTTGTTTGCAAAAATAAACCCTAGCTTGATGTGAAGTAAAGGAAGGGTTAAACTTAGGAAAATAGGGGAGAATGATGCAGTGAGTTTAGGGACAAAGATGGGAGGCAAAAGGGCCTAAACATAGAGTTGACCTAGTATCTCTGCAAAAACGAAGTGAGAATTAGGGTTTGAGTGAAAATGGGAGAAATGAGAGATGTGAATGATAAGGAGTGATTTGGTAAGGTGTATGAGTTATATGTGAAGGTGTTTAGGAGATGAAACTGAGGGTTTTCTTGCTGAAACAAGCCAAACATCAATGAAATCCAAAAATGTAGTGAAGGCCCTAGAAGAGGGAATCCACATTTTGCTGAAGAACTTGATGGAAAGAGAGGCTAGGAATGTTTACTTACTGGCTTGGAAGCATTTAAAACTTGTGAAATGCTGAGTTGACTGTTCTGACGGCTTATTTGACCTTGAATACCAAAAATGTAGCAGATTTCCAGAAACATAGCGTGGCTGCCGCATAAACGTAGCAAGGAGTAGAAATATAGCATGCAGCAGTCTGGATCAGTTTTAATGGTGGAATTCGATCTCTAGACCATGGCCTAGATGATGGTATGTTAACTGATCTATGACCCTATATACTTAAATGATGACTTGAACTTGAAATTGATTATGAACATGAGTGGGTGGAGGGAGCAACATCTGGTCTAGGAAACATCCAGTGAACAAAATTTATTTGAGAATTCATTTGAAAGAATAAAATTTGACCAAGGACTTCTACCAAATAAACATGAAAGAGTGTATTTGATCACTGAAACATTTAGACACTAACATTGGCTCCAGTTGGGGATGGAAGCTCATTTAGGAGGTATCAAGAACACCATAGACCAGGTAGTTTCATCCATTGGGAAATGGAGTCAAAATAAAAATAAAAAAATACTGGAAACTGGAATAACTTGAAAAATTGAAATGACTAACTAAAACTGAAAGTGACTTTGACTCAAAAAATGACTTGAATTTTTGAACTTTAAAAAGGAAAACATCAACTGATCATAGACGCCTCATGGCATTCTCCTCGGGCTTCAAAATTCCGCGACAACTTCCTTATTCTTTGTGTTACACCATTTTTTGAGTCCTTGTGCTCCTTCTTTTTTGAGAAGATCCCGACCTTACGACCTCGTATACAGCTCCCAGATGGGGGCCCGAGAGAGCCCAGGATGCGCTGGTGGGGGCGACTACTATGCAGAGGAGGAGGAGGGGCGGTCAGACGAGTGTTTCGACCTGAGTTCTTTGCCCATTGGGATCAGATGCCATTATACATAGAAGACTATCCGTATAGTGGGATGAGTTATTGTGGGGATGCGGACCTACCGCCCACTTTGGTCGAGTATGGGGACACGATGGTAAGTGACAAGTGACTTTCTCTTTTGAGCATGTTAAAGTTATTGAACGATGGATAGGGTACTGATTCATGTAATTTTGGTATGCGAATGTAAACTCCGATAAAACCGGCCGGATATGGGATGAGCGCGGCCATCGGGGGTACGGCGAGTGGATCGAGAGCGGCGCATAATGAGGATGCGGCGCCTCTGAGAGGGACATCCGCGGCGTGGATACACCGAGGAAAAGAGTTCTTTGACGGGGGGGTGTTTCGAGAGCGCGGGTGGCGAGACTTAGAAAACCGGTACATAGAGCCATGCATTGGTCTACCCTCGGAATGGCAGGTGTCATGCGGCGCATGGCGATGGCCAAATGGGGGATACGTGATCTCGGTGCCCGAGAGCGAGCCATTGGCTCGGGATCACGGATAGTGATTAGGTGTGGGACGGTGGTGCCCCCGAGTTTTGAGTTTTTTGTAACATGCTATGGGCTGTCATATGTATCATAGTAGATGGACTCTAAACACATGTTTTGCGACACATATTATGGATATGCATCTATTTTAATGATTATGAATATTATTGTCTTGTATAAAATGTGTGTGATAAATGCCAATCTAGAACATGGTTTGTGATCTGTCTACGTAGTGATTTTTTCTCGAGGTACATGGTTGAAATTTATGGTTTCAAATGCACGTATCAAAAGTTTCACTCGTAAATGTCATCTAAATGGCAGGGATTGTACGCACGTCGACACCATTTATTTGCATGACAAGAAGTGAGGAATATAAACGAACATGCGGATGGAGGATGTAATGAGAGAGGGCATCGGCTAGGAGACCACGCCTTTGCATCATATTCGGCACGATTATTGGTGGTGCAATGCGAGACCCTATTCGAGAGAACAAGGGCATGCAAGGGGTAAAAAATAGCCCATCCTGCCGAGGCGAGATTCTGGGAGTAACAACTTGCACCATCGGCATAACTGATATAGGTTGTGGACGGGAGGTCCTGCGGAATGGTGTTACAAGACAAAAAATGGGGGGAGGAGGAACAATGACGGCAGTGTGAGTGTAGAGTAGACATCGACCGACAATTGCGGAAGGGAGTGGGATGAGCAGGATGGCTATGACTCATATACGGACTAGAGGGTGGTATATGAGGAGCTATAGGAGGGATAAGTTTGAGTCTCGGGTTGCGTCGTCATCATAGACATGGGTGGTGTCATCAAGTGTATGGGCGAAAGATGAGGTTATGGGTGGAAAAAGGATTCAAGGGAGCATCTGACGGGGGAAAGAGGGGATGACGAGTGGAAGAGGAAAACCACATGACGCGGAAAAGCTACCTAAATCATCGGTATAGGAAGAAAGGCTCATGCGGATCATCACGGGGGATGACGAGAGAGAACGAGATAAACAAGTAGTCCAGTGATGTTGAGCCAATTGGTCGGCCCGAAGGAGATCGAGCGAAACAACGAGGGGAGGATTCAACGGGTGTTATCCAAGGGTCTTACGAGAGGATGATAGGTAGAGAATGGTGGTAGTGAACTTCGTCATCACGGACATCGGGGGGGGAATGTCGATGGAGCGGTGGATCTTGAGGCCCAACTTGAAGCATGCGCGCGAGTATGGGAGAGGTGGATTGATTTGTTCAACCTCATACTCTCGAACTACCTCTAAAAGAGCGCGGTAATCGTCGGTGAGAAAAATGGTGGAAGTAATGGCCATGGACACGGAAGGCACGGGGGTTTGTTGATGCGGATAATCTTGGGGTTCTTGGTTACGGATGAGAAGGAACGGAAGCCGGGGACCGTAGACTCGGGGAATGCGACTTTAACCATGGGTTGAATGCGGGGCAATTCGAGACAAGCATGGGTGGCGTGGCTGACGACATCACACAAGGCGCAAGGCTGCGGGCGGAGGAGGGGCCGTCGGTCGGGGTGGCCTTGTCTTTGGATGCCCCCTTGCGAGCTTTTCCTTTCTTGCACCGGGTTGTCACCACGGTGGTAGGGTCTGAGGGAGGTGCGGTGGCATGGTGGCAACGGAGGGGAAGCGAGGGGGACCGGTTGAGCCGGTGTCGAAGCAGATAAGGTTTGGGGTGACCAGGTGGGGTAGCGGTACGGAGGGTTAAGGTACCGGTTGGGAATACAAGTTCGAGGTTGGGGAGAGAGGGTGGCCATGATGGGGACGTAGACTCCGGAGGAGCGAGAAGGTATACGACCGGTGGATAATGGTCGAAGGGACGGCTTCGAGATGGTTGAGGCACAGGGAACCGACCCGGGGAGGATAGGGTTCGGGGATGCCGGTTGTAGGAGGAGGGCCGGAAGGAGGTGGGCGGCGGAGATGAATGGCTAGGAGAGGGTTGCGGTGGGCGAGGTTGAGGGCGGGGTTCTTTGACTAGCCAGCGGAGCCGCTGGGAGCAGCACGAGGCCGATTGCATCATGCAAACATTCGATAATGCAGGATCGGAGACACGAGAGGATGGAGACAGAGAAAGTTCCAAGCAAAGAGGA
This sequence comes from Pinus albicaulis, assembly GCA_034641835.2. NCBI lineage: Eukaryota > Viridiplantae > Streptophyta > Pinopsida > Pinales > Pinaceae > Pinus > Pinus albicaulis. The sequence goes on along the minus strand of CM076579.1, from coordinate 1,150,264,354 downwards.
GTCTTTGTAGACGGCGGGAGAACTAGTCAAGGAATCGATGGTTTTGTTTGTTGTCGAAGAGATGGTCGTCTCGGGGGGGGGTCTAGACGTTGGCTCATGATATGTCAGGCGGCGGTCGATGGTGACTATCTTTCCATTGTGAGGAAAAGACATATTGTGAAAAAACCGCAAAGGGGACAACGAGACATGGCATATGTGTGGCGCCGCCCCCCGAAATGTTGTAATCTAGAGGGGCATCGATGACTTGACGTCAACACAAACGGTCTTGCCGCAAGGTCGATAGAAGGTACGGAAAAGGCCAATGAGGTGGGGAGGCGTGGCGAGTCCCCACGCTCGAAGGGTGATCGTGGAGAGGGCCAACTCGGGAGATCGAGTTTGGCCCAAGCCAAAGACGAGACATCACACGAGGTGGATGCCCCTCATCAATTATGCAGAAACGTTGGTGTTGGTTTATTTGGGATTTGGAGCGACGGAAGCGAGGAAAAGGAGGATGTTCGATTGATGGGCGTCGAAAACAATAATTTGTTCATCGGAAAAGTCTACGGTGCCCATGGCGGAGATAGCGAGAGCCTTCTTTTGGGGAGAAGAACACGACTAGAGGAGTTCCAATGTGGAAATGACGAGGAGGCTTGCGCCAAATCATCTACTATGCTATACGAATGAGCAGCTCGACCGAGCGACATTTCGACGTAATGGTCCCATAGGAATATTGGTATGAACCTCAAATTTGGGTTGAGGGATATGAGGACCATTGGATGTCGAGGCTGCAGCAGAACTTCGAAAGGGGACTCGGAGAGCGGAGGCGAGAAGCGAGGAGGCTTGGGGATGCGGCGGGCGAGTTTGAAGGTTAAGGTCGACGATTGGGGATGGATCGAGAGTTCATCATGAGGAGGCTCTTCTGACATCGGAGGGACGAAGGAAGGTGGCAGTGGCCGACTTTTGCCAGAAAGTAGGGTGGTTGGCGGCCCACGAATCCTTCTATTTGGAAAAGGATCGGTAAACACGGCCGGTTGAGTAGTGGCCACATTAGGGGGCATGAGGGGAGCATGTTGTCCTCACAATGTGGCTTGAGACTCACATGCCCCGCATCGTAGTGAGAAGAGGACAATCGTGAGTGTAATGACCGTAAACAACGCAACACGAACAAGGCTTATTTGTGCGAATAGGCTTTGTCCGTGTTTGAAATTTGAGTGCCTTGTTATTTGGTGAAAGCGATGTTAGGGTCGGTACCTTGAGGTGGGTCCACAGTGCCGGGGGAAAGATTTATTTTATTGCCTCACACTTCTTTGAGAGGAAAAGAGGGGTTAGTCGCACCTGCTTGTGCAAATAATTGCCCTGGAGGGGCTATAAGTCTTGTTCTTTGAGGTTGAGAAGGCAAAGGAAGGTGGAAGTGCATATGTTGGAGGAGCTAGAGCACGGTGTGGATAAGGATAATGGTTAGGTTGGGCAACATTGAGGTAAGCGAGGGGTTGGGCAAGGATGAGGCATCTTGTCCTAGATACATGCTACTTGGAGAAAAGTCTCTTTAGGTGCTGGCCCCACTGGGAAGACCATAGCCCATAGGAGGTTGAGCATACGGATGAGAAAGGGCTCCAACGATACCGTCGGCGGAATGAGATGCCCACAGGCGTTGGCGCCACCAAGACTGCAGGGAGGTCGAGAAGGAAGCGGTATCGCTTGTAACCGGACGTAGATCGGGTCATACTTCAGGCTGTTTGGGCGGCTTCTTCGGTTTGGGGGGGGTGGAGGTGACATCTTTGCCAATGGGAGGTAGAGAGAGTGTGGAAGAACCGGTCCATATAAACCCTTTGATCTTCGAAGGTGGGAGCTCGACATAAGCTCGGGTCTTCTGCCATTCCTGGACATGAGTGGAAAGGCGGGTTGAAAGTTGATGGAAAGACGTCAAAATCTCTTTACCGATTATTAAATGTCGGAGAGGAAGCGAAATAAGATAAAAAATCTTGGGCAATGGTTGCAAAGGTGGTATGGGAAGAAGGTGGCACAAACCAACATGCCATTTCGAAGCTTCTCACCATAAGCGTGCGTTGGAACAACGAAAGACGGATGGAATCATCGGTAATGGAATTGGAGGAACACCACATGTGGAAAGATCGGACATGGTTGGTTGGATCTTCTCCGACAGAGCCTTGACTTAGAGATGTCGGAGGAACTTGGTTGGCATAGCAAGCCAACCAACATCGTGGTGGATAAGTTGTTGATCGAGGCGGTTGATATCGGGAAGGTGAGGGCACATACATGTGAGGAGAAAAGGTGCGGTGGGGTAGTTCTGTGGCGGTTAAAGCTAGTATTCGAATCCCGAACATTGGGGCGGGATGCTAGCATTGGGCCTAGACCGGACATAGTGAAGGTGACGGAGAGGGCTCGGAAGTAAAGGAGAACCCAATGAATCATAAGAGGAGTTAGAGTGCGGCGGACTCGTGGGAGGACTAACTCGACGACGGCGGGGAAGGAGTAGGTCGGCCGTCCGGAAGCGAGGGTGAAGGCCAAGAAGTCTCGGGATGTGCGCCTTGGGGGTGCAATGGTGACAACACACACACGCACAAGGGGAATAAGAATAGGCAACAAAGACGAGAGGTGCATAATCAAGTGATTACAATGTCGAAACGAGGGCGGAAAGGTGCGTTAATCGATTGATTTTACAATGTTTCAAAGTCTTTGCCTGGTAGTGTTAACGAGGCTCTTCTTCGCTTAGGGTGAGTGTGTGGCGTGCGTTAATTTTAATTTTTTAAACCCGGACGTTTTGAGAGTAAAAGAAAAAGTGTCTTTGCGTGGCCGAAAATAAATCTGCAGAGAACAATATGTAATGTTTCAAATAGCTAGAAAAGGTATGACTAACAATGCATCGATCTAACCCAGCAAGGCGAGGTCTCTCCAAAAACTAGTCTAAAAAAGAGGAGAAAAAAATCTAGTCAAAACACCTTTAAAAAAGAAGTAATAGATCTAAGTTCGGAGGGACGGCGGGGATCTAAAGAGAAATCTCTGAAAAGAGGTGCGAGAACACGGCTAAGAGGCGAGAGGCAAGGTGGGTACGTAAGGAGGAAATCGAGAGAGAAAAAAGAAGAAGAAGGAAAGGAGGAGGCCCTAAAGGTAGATCCAAACAAAACCTCGGGAGGTTATTTGAAAGGAGAGGAGGGCGATTAAAAGGGATGCGAAAGGAGGTATGGGATACACACCGAAAAAGGGAAGGCTGAAACTGCGAAAAATCGGTTTCTACCAGGGAAACAGCTTTAAAACTCTTCCACCAAGAAGTGGAGGGTATTGAAGCCCTAGGGAGCTATGTTCCCACTTAGATTGAGAAAAAAAAAGTCGGAAACAGGTCTAGATAGGTGGGAACGGAGAAATTGTAAAACCACAGCGGAAGCTTCGGAAAAAACCCGGAAAAATTGCGAGAAAAATAGCAAAAAAACTAGCGGTGTGAGGGTTCTGACACATTTTCTATGCAGAGTCGCGGATAATGGGCTAAAAAGTGTGACTTTGGAGGCCGAGGTCACGGTTTGAGGCCGAAAAGTGCGACACGGAAAGCCGGGTGTCCGAACGACGGACTCGAAAAAGGGGTTGTCGTCTCGGTTGCGGGCGATGTCATCACACACGATAGGTCCGAAACACGCGGAAGTTAGAAATTTTTAATGTTTTAGGGTTTTATGGGTGAAAAACAACATAAAAATGGCGAGCAAAAAAGGTAGAAAGAAACCTAGGGTACGAAGTAGGCGGATATGCGGGGAATATGAAAAACAACGGCGGTCGTAATTGAAAACCCATGTAGGTCGCCGGTTGTTGGTATGAATCTTTTGTCGAAGTGTGCGAAAAAAGACCACTTTAGCTACGCATAACTTATAGCCCCTAACATCAAATATAGCAATATCTTCAAATGCGTAGTTAGTTGATCGAGACAAATCTTATGACAATCCATATCTATGCATAAAGAGACATTAAGCAATAAAAATAAGGTTTTGCTCCATACATCAATAGACAAGACAAGAACAATATTTTTGAAAGAATTTTTTTGTGGAGCACAGGAGGAAAACAAGAAGGTGTTTCCAATTCTCCTCAATGGGATGGGTTCTTGGAAAGTCCTCAACACTTAGGATCTAGTATTTCTCTCTCTTGTTGGTGTAGAAAACCTAGACAAAGATAGAACTCAAAAGGAGCTCACACAACAAATAATAATGGAAAATATGACAATGATAGTAGTAAAGTCGGATCAAGAGTATGAATCTAGAGTGATCTAATAGGCAACAAAAGGTGAAGAATGGTAGGAGAAACCCTCCTATTTATAACAAAATATTGGGTCATTCTAGATCTTGGTGCATGATTAAAATAACATTAACCAAATCTAGATCCACCTTTTATGGAATGTTTTATTATGTTGTTGGAGGAAAAAGTATTTGACTTGGGTCAAATCCTTTGTTGTGAATAATAAATAAATAATCAGTTATTTATCATTTTAAGGAAGTGGTTTGAAAGATAATCAAATAAATAATGATTTATTCAATTATTTATAGATTGATTTAGTCATATTTAACAAAGAATATTATTTAAATAAGATTTAAATAATTATTCCTAGAAAATAATAAGATAAATAAGAGATTTATCTAATTAATTTCTTTGTTTTGAGTTAAACATATTGGGGAATAATAATTAAATTATTGTTTAATTAATTATTTCTGAGAGAAAATCAAACAAATATAGGTTTGTTTAATATTTCCTTTTGGGGTTTCTGTTTAGACCATAAAAAACCTAATAAATGTGTTTTATTAAGTTATTTTACATAGTGAAAGCAATTTTACTTAGGGTAAAATTGGTCTTACATGGTGTACTTGGGTCCATCTAATGATAGTAGGTTAGATGACCAAAAAATGGTGTAACACTTTGATAACACATAAAATGTTATTTACAATGAAAGTGAACCTTTTTCTTCATGATTAGGTGATATAGTGTTTGAGGAACCTACCATTCACCGGTCCTCCTAGAATTTCCTTCCCGTCAAGATCTTTTAACAAAAATGCCTTATTTTCCTCGAATGCTATAATATTGTAAGGACATTTCCATAGGTTATCAAACTTAACATGTTTTCCTTTGTCTTCATTTCGAGCATCCCATCGAAGAAAAACATCTCCTAATTTGAAATCAACAGCTTTGGTTTTCTTGTCATAGATCTTCTTGATCTTCTCCTGAAGCTTTGAAGTGTGATTGAAAACTTCTTCCCTTGATTGCTGTAAATGAATCATTTGATTGATTCTTTGATGAATGTCGTTCGGATCACTATCGATCTCTTGCAGAATTTTTATCACTGACACTACTGAGGAAGTGGGAAACACTGTGTCTACACCATAAACTAGCTGAAAGAGTGACATGTTTATAGATATCTTTGTGCTAACTTTGTTCGCCCATAGAGAATTTATTTACTTTTGGTGCCAATTTCTCTTGTTCTCTTACAAAGGTTTCTTGATTAGGTTCACCAATGATTTGTTTGATGATTCAGCTAACCCGTTGCCTTGAGTATAGTATGTTGTAGCATGCCCAAGTCTTATGTGATATTTATCACAAAGTCTATCATCTTTTTGGACTTAAAGGTGACAACATTGTCAGTGATAATTTTCTGTGGGCAGCCAAAGCGAGACAAAATATTTCTCTCCAAAAAATGAATAATGATGGTGTCCGTAGCTTGCCTCGTGGGGATGGCCTTAATCCACTTTGTGAAGTAATAGGTGGCAGTGAGTATCCACTTATGCTGAGCTGATGATGGAAGGGTGCTTGAACTACAATTAGTTTCAAGGGAAGCAGTAAGAGCTTTCTCTTTCCCTGAAAAATTTGACACTCATGACAACTCATGACACTTTCGTAAACATCGGGAAAAAAACTTGGCCAATAAAAGCCAACCCTCAATATCTTGTTTGTTGTAGTGTTCCAGAAAAGATGACCACCACAATCACCTTTATGAAATTCATTTATCACTTTTTCAACTTCACTTTCTACCAAACAGTTTAATAAAACCCCGCTCGGATCTTTCCAATATAAAACATTGTTAAGAATGAAATATTTAAGAGCCTTAAAATTTAGAGATCTAACTTTACTATTGGGCAAACCGGGGGGAGGATTCAAACATTGCAGCACATGAAAAATATCATCATACCATGGTGATGAAGTAAAAATTTCAAATACATGAGGTAATGAATCAACCTCTTGCTCCTTAGATATTGAAACAATAAAATTGATGCCCAAGGTATGTAAATTTGAGTCCTCCATGAGCTTAGCCAAGCCTTGTCCTTTGATCAATTTTGTAGGTTTAATTTCTAAGTCATACTCCAACATAGCAATTATCCACTTGCCACGTCGACCTTCAAGATCATTTTGTGCTAGCACATCTTTGACAACAACGTTTGAGACATATGCAAGAACATGAGAATGAATAATATAGACTCAGAAGTCCTTCAATTATTTAACTGGCACCAAGGCCTGTTTTTCAATAATATTAAGATTTAAGGCTACATCGCTAATGGTTCTATTGAAGAAGGCAATGGGCTGTTCTATTTTCTGATCTTTCTTTTGTGTAAGGACAACAACTAAAGTATGTTCAAAAGCAAAGGAGAAAATGATGAAATAAAGTGTATAATCGAGGATGATAAGAATAGGATCATGAGACAACACAAACTTAACTTGATTGAAAGATTTCTTTGCCTAATTAGACCATTTCACATCACTGTCTTTCTTCAACATATCAAAAATTTCCCTTAAATGGTTAGCAAGGTTAGGAATAAACCTTCTCAAGAAATTGATTTTACCATTGAATTATTGGATTTCCTTCTTGCTTCTAGGATAGTCCAAATTACGGAGTGCCTCAATGTGAAGGATATATGTCTGTGGATCTTTTAGTCTTTATATATGATGTGACCAAGAAATTTCCCTTCTTCCACATCAAACAAACTTTTATTTGGATTCAACGATATGCCAAATTTTCTACACCTCTAGAAAATTGTCTTCAAATGTTATAAGTTCTTTTCATCCTTCTTGGAAAAAACTATGATGTTGTAAAGATAAATGACCAAAAATACATCCTTTTCATTGGAAAATCATGATAATAAAACAACAATTGAAAATTTTCTCTTTTGTTCTTCCTTCTAAGGAAAATTAAGTACATAAAGTACCTCAAGGTGTTGTGAAGGTTGTCTTCTCTTGACCATCTCGATGAACTAAAATATGATTATAACCGGAATATCCATCCAACAATGAAATTTGGAATAACCAACCACCCTTTGTAGGATATTATCCATTATGGAAGTGGGTAGTTGTCTTTCAATGATACTTTATTTAGATTACGAAAATATATATACAAGTGAATCTCACCCGTCTTCTTTCTTATTGGCACTAAATTTGACATCCAATTTGAAAAAAAGAAGAAGAACTATAGTACCAACAATATACAACATGTTCACTTCTTTTTGAATGGAGGGCAACAACTTTGGATTCATCCTCCTAATTTTCTGGCGGAAAGGCTTCTAATCAGGTTTTAAAGGAATGGTGTGTTGAATTATACTCTTATAATACACTTTCATATCAATATATTCCCATGCAAAAACATCAAAAAAATGAGACATGAGTGCTGCATATTTACCTTTCATTTCTAGGCTCAAATATTTTGATATCTTGACCACTTTGGGCTTCTCAGGAGTTCCAAGATTGAGGTCTTCCACTCCTACTTTAGTTGGCAGCATTGTTGGTTTCCATGCAACATAATCCTAATAAAAAAGCTCCTCCAAAGGTACAAGAACTCCTGGAATGGAATTTTCTTTCAACTGTAGTACCTTCAGTTCTACTACATGCATTTCTTGATCATCTTCATAAAACTAGTCATCCATTTGTGAACTCACAAACTCCTCTTTCATGTGCAAGAAGTTGTTAATTTGTTTGGCATCTTGAAATACTTGCCAATACCGAACATTTTTTGGAACAACAGGGTGATGCTTGAAATTTATTTCATACTTCTTGTTGGGATACACTGGAATTTTGAACATGTTGGCTAAAGTGGCAAGAGAATCAACAATGACATTGTCATTCCTTGGAATCAATGACAAAGTATGTTCAGTGAAAGTATTAAGGATGTCTAACACTACATTGAGGTAAGCTTGCATTCTAGGATGCTTGGCTTGGTATTCCCCTTTGACTTGCTTTATTACCAATTCAGAGTCACCATACACAAAAAATTTCTTGGCACCTAATTTCTTAAGAATTTTGAGACCGACTATCAAATCCTCATATTCTGCCTCATTACTTGAACAATCAAATGCCAATTTGTAAGAAGACATTCAAACATTAGGAGGAAGTTTAGATGAATGATTCATGGGGCTATGGATCCCCACTTTAATTCCAACCCCTTCCTTACCTAAGGCTCCATTGAAATCCATGGTCCACATGTCATTTTCTTCATCGGGAAGCTCCAATTTGGATGATTGATCTTGACTAGCTGTTTGAGAAAGTTCTGATGTACCAATAGGTTATGTTTCTTTCACTATTTTGACTATACTTTTGGATAATCCACTTGGTTGCACGCTACTTGGAATCTTTTCTTGTTTTTTTTCACTTGGAATGTTTTTAACAAAATTTGAAAATTCTGAATTTTCTTATTTTTCTTCCATCAAAACTTTTGACGATGCTAAACAATCATCACTGAATATGATAAAAGACTCTAAATCTGTATGAAAAAAATGTATTGGGTGGTTATTGGGCTTTTCTTTGCTACTAATCATGTACTTCATCTTGTTCTCCCTAATTTTTCGAGTTATCCAAAAATCGATATAGTAACATAGGTAAAGTCTACCTGCAAAGTGCCTCTAAGTTTGGCTCCCCATGACCAGGAGAGTAACATTCCATATCTCGGAGTGATATTAGCTACAATTAAAGCCACATGAAAAATTAGGAAGCTGGGTACCTCAAGAACCTGCTGGATCTTTGATGAGACCAAGACATTTAACCCTTCTTGAATCAAAAGAGTAAAGGTCATGGTAAGGTTTGGTAATATCCAATCCTGGTTTGTCCATGATGGATTTAGGCATGAGATTATGGGATGCTCCAGAGTCTAGCATAACGTTATGGAGGATAAAATCATGAATTTTGAAGTTGAGGTAAAAAGGAGGGACCTCATTATCTTTTAAGTCACCATCTACAGCAAGGCGAAACAAAAGCTCAGGGTGATCATCACTAACATTTACCATATCAGAAATTTGGTCTAACTTAAGAAATTTGGCCACCTGGAACTTATATTGGTCATTATTGATTATTTTAGTCAATGGAATTACGACTTTAAGCTTTTAAATTTCATTCTCAAGACTAAACAAAGCATAATTATTTTATACCTCTTTAGATGGTATGTCCTTCTTTTCGGGCTGATCTTTGTGTGGAATCTCCTTTCTTTGTCCTCCATATTGAAATTTTTTATCTTTCTTCTAATTGTTGGTAGAAGCTTCATTGCCTTTTCCATGATTAGGAAAAGCAGGTCCTTTATCCTTGCTCTGATTTGAAGTAGTCATCTCTTTATTATGAGCATCTTTTTTTTAATTTCTGACTTGAAGTTAAAAGCATGTTTTTATTTATCAGATCATACTGCCTTTGCACCAGGCCAAGGGCTGATATATATTTTAGTATGTATGTATTCTTGATAACATATCATTGTTAGACATAACATATTGATGATAATCTAGTACATAAAGTTGTTCAGAAAACTCATCTTCTTCAGTCAAGAATATGGGCTGCTGATTTTCCTCAAAAAGATGATTTTCGCTTGAAATATCTTCTTCTTCTTCATCAGGGCCTTCTGTATAATTTTGTGTAAAAGGAGTCCAAATTTGCTACCGACCTTGTTGATCTTGACCCATTTTCTCCCTTTTCTTAATCCTATATTGAGGTTGCTGTTGTTGACACAGGGGTAGTTTATGATTTGAAATTTAACATACATCCACGATGGTCATCTTGTCCATTGTCTTAATCGAGTATCAAGCTTACCCTCAGAGATGAAGTAGATGGTTCCTCCTTGATGGTAACATGGCCAGGATAAATCAATCGTCCTGAGACAAGGTAGAATCCCTCCTAGTACCAAAGGTAATCTGGCAACAAACAGCCAAACAAACCTATATTTCTCTAGACATATGTGATTTAAAAAAAGAATATATAAGGTGTTAAGGTCTTACCATTAGATCAATGCTTGTTCGAAGTAGTTGTCCTTGGGTCACTTGAAAGTTCTGTTTAAAGACTTGTAGTCGCAAACAAGCCAAACATTCATCTTTTGCATAGTAAATATTATAATCATGCACATCATGGTGATCGAGAATCCATGAAATAAACGATTCAATTAACAACTTGTTGAGAAAAATTAATTCATTTGTATTAATAACTTTGAATAAAGGAAAACCTTACAACCTTAGCCTTGATGTTGAACGGGCCTTCTCGAAGTCCAGAAGCGAGGAATATCCTCTCCCACTGTGAAAAAGCCTGCCTCTTCTTTGGGAACAAATAGAGAGGTATGTGATCTTTCCTCAAAAATCTCGATTGATAATTAGATCAACAACACTTTACCTGAATAATTCTAAGTTGAACTCCCTTTGAGGCTACCCAAGGCCTCTTTTTATGATGCAAAAGAAGAGGTTGGTTCAACTATGAAGGGGATGAATCCTCCTTCGAAGATCAACTCACCTCCATCAAGAGTTGGCCTCCTTAAGGCATGAGATGGAAGTAAAAAGAAGCGAACTTGCCACCACAAGATTCCTTCCGGAAAGCTTCTGAAATGATCGAAAGTGAACTTCTGGGTTTACTTTGCACCTTTTTAATATTTTACGGTCCAGCACTCTTGTACGGAGAAAGTGCATTCGGTGCGCGAGTTCATGAACATTAGGTGTGGGACCGCGAGGTAAGACAAGAAAGTGCGATACCGAGTTGAAAATTTTTTGAGAAATTTTCTTATTTTTAAGGCTTGACATGAAGGCCCCGTGTGTTAGAATTGCAAAGGAGAAGTATGAGTGATAATGAGCACCATGCGGATATGAAATGTCAAAATGACAATTTTCGGTGTAACAAAATTTCCCCCTAAAGTGCAATGGAATAGATAGACATGGAGTCTGTCATGTGAAGAAGTGAAGCGTTTATCATTCAAAATGATACTATGGACACCCAATTGATGCAATAAACATTCAATGCCAAAATATATATATGATATATCATCGCTATAGTGGGCGTTACATACTCGGATCAAAAATAACTAGAAAATGATTTAAATTGCGATACCCGGAGCCAGTTTTCAATATATCCTTGATATATGAACATGTGTAGACACGGTGTGGAGCGCATCCATCGGTTTATGAATACGTCCACTATGTAAATGAATAACAAAAAATTCCTCGCAACACAACTTATGGTAGAAACTACGTCAGGGTGTGATTTCCGTTTCTTAAACAATCTGATTCTGTCCTTTGTAGACAAATGTGTCGAAGTCGAACATGGTAGAAGCAACGATTGGTCAATAATATGAGCATTAACAAGTGTGAGAGTAACCACGGTAATATCGTGGCCTCAAAGTACTCGGTACAATCCATGAAATGTGAATGGGTAGGCGAAGTCGACATCAGGAATCAAACTGATGAAGGTCAATGATGCAACACAGCAACCAGTTAAAGAAGGTGAAAACTTGCCAGCTAAGGTATCTGCATTCAAAATGCCTATGATTCCTAGACTCAATTCCTAGATAATGAGCATTTGTCGTGAGTAATTACAAGTCACAACGTAAGTAACAAACAAACAGGATCAGGTCAATTTGAAAAATATATGAAACAGCTAGAGGATGGTAAACTAGAAGACGGTCTTTACAGATAAATAGTTTATTTGAAGCATCCTCTCAGACTTATACTGTACTATGAAGATGGCTTAGTAATAATCCTTTAAATCTAATACCCGAAGCAGTGAAGACTTTCAATATGGTTTGATTAACTATTAGGCAAAGGATTTTCCCAACCCGGGTGAACAAAAGTGTAAATTGAGAGTGGTTAATGACTTTTCGAATAATCGAAATACAACAAACGGGTTCATTTTTTTCTCTTTTCCCCCACCATTTTAAAACGTGCCTCTTTATTTTGTGAAGCTTGAGGATAACATTTGCTTGTTTATAATCCTGTCAACAGGTCAGAGTCCAACTTAGTTTGAATTCGAAACCTAAGAAGGAGTGGTTAGATACCCATTTGAAATGAGCAAAGGGTCCTTTCTTGTTAAATTTTAATGAGTCTAGTATAGGATAAACTACAGTGTTTTCAATTTTAGGAGTGAGAAAAACTTAAGAAAACTCCATGGGTGTACTTTTTCGTAATTTAGTCTCTCAAGCCCGAAAAAGGATAAAATAATGCGGGGAAGAACTTTTGTTGTTTGTAATTAGTCAACGTACCTTTTACGTAAATAGTCCATTTTCGGTGGTAAAGGGTAAACTTGTCTGAAAGGATGATCATTGTTTATTTTAATATAATGAGTTTGAATAATCAAGTGCTCGGCAATCTTTTCAATTTTTCGAGTCACAGAAAGAGCTTGAAGTAGTCCGGAGTTTTCGCTTTTTCTTAAATTTTGAGAAAAGGTAGAAAAAGTGATAAAAGTATGCTTTTTTGTTGAAAAACGATCAATTTTCACAGAAAAATCCAATTTTACGCACAAAAACTCGAAACATTACACATACCATTTTAAGATAAATAAAAGTGTTTTCAAAAATTACCTTTTTAAAGTGAAAAATAAACAAAATTAAAAATTCATTTATTCAAAAAATTATAAAGAGGGCTTTTCCTTTGTTTTACCATTTTACCAGGTTTGATGAAAAGTGAAGACTTTTGGGTAAAAAATTCTGTGGAAGTTACGGAAAATCCATCCAGCGAAATCGAGAACCGTCAGCTCCAAGTAATCCACGTCCTCCTTATCTTTCATTTCATCCGTTTAAATTTCATTTTTAGGCTTTAAATTCCATTTTTAGGATCATAGCTCGGAATCTCCACAGTTCTCATTTTTAAATTCCATTTTTTAAGGAAAAATAGGTTGAAAAAATAAGCTTTCAGAGTCATGAAGTATGTGCCGGCCTATGAGACCTGACTTTCTCTGTAGAAAAAGTTTGGGTTAACCTGCATTCCACTGCCTTAGTGCGTACCTATGCACTATGTATGTAAAAATAGGGTGCGGACCACGCTGCCTTAAATGAAATTTCAAACTTAAATTTCTCAAGTGCTAATTTTCAAACTAATCGGTTTCTATGTATCTTTTATGCATTGTAGGTTGGCTAAATCTAGCATTTGAAGAATGCGAGCATGAGGGTTGTGATTGATGCCACAGTGAATAATTTTTCCTATAATGCGAGCAGGCAACATGGTTTATACAAATTCGGGGCCATTAGTTTGTAGGGCACGGGTAGACCTCGTGTGGCTAGTCAACTGGATGGAAAGTACATGACTAGTGCTGTTGTCAAGCGACCCTTGGCTCAAAATTGAGGAGTGGAGGATATATATTTTTTCGCCCCCGGGGTTTGTCCTAGAGGCGGCAATTTCTCATTTGGGACTAGGCCGGGTGGCGATCTGTTGCTAGTCTTCGACTGAGTGCCACGATGATCGGGCGATTTACTCAAGGACAAACGATTGACATAAAAACTATCATCCGTCCCCAAAGGTTAAAGTTATTGCATTTGTTTTTACCCAATTTTGTGCGGGAGTGCGGCGTTGCATGTGGCTACGGGTTCCCAGTTTGGATTGTAGTAGGCTTGTTTTCGACACCATTCAAGTTTGGTGTGGTAGTATTGTTGGCTAATGCGAAAGGCCAACTAACGAACAAAGAATGGAAATACAAAAAACATGGATATGGATCATTGTAGTCCTAACACAGCACAGAGAGAAGGATCCCCATGTTAGCCTCACTGACTTCCCATTCCTACTCAGTGCGGTACAATGCTGAGAACCTGGGATGGTTGTTTGGGTTGTGATAGCCCCTCATCTTGAAATTAAGTTCGTCGTTTCCTTCTACATATTTTTTGTTGTGAGCCAATTTTTTTTTTTTCTTTTCTTATAGAGGACTTTCCACATACGCCGGGATGGACCATGACAATGAGAGATGACTCCCGACGGAGAACATTGGGATGATTCGGTAAAAATCATTTTCAACAATTTCTAAGTTCTCTTTTTTGTATTTTAATTGTCCCAAATCTAATAATCAAAGTTTAAATGCGGTCTGGGCCCATGACGAAATGACAATCTCCAGCATATGAGAGAGACATCAGTGCGTGACACTGGCCCCACGGGGCCAATCCGCCAGAGATCCTATCTGATTTGGAGCATCACACAAACCCGACTCTGAAACATTCAGTATAGATGATATTCCACTTAGATTACGAATATGTGATTGGTGTCCTAGGACCTTTTAGGAGGTTTCGTGTAGGGTAGCCGAAAGCCAGGTCATTTCATATCGTGATCATCACCGGAGACAGGATGATCGATTTGTGAACTCATAACATTTTTGACCTTTTGTATTATCATTTTTGTCGATCGTAAGGTGTTTTTCAACTTCTATGATAAGAAAACGATGTATATTTTGAAACACACTTTTGTCTTTATGATATATCATTATTACGAAGCTGTACGTATGTATTTATGAAATGTTGTTTAATTTATTGTTTTGATTATTTATAAATGTATATTTATCATCACAAAATATTTATCTGCTGAAAATGTTTAAATGTAGCAGGATATCTTGATATTCAATGTAATAAAATTCACGTTTCAAAGAAGCGAACTCTCAAAAATAACCATGACACTGCTGGTTCTAATGGCATAAACCATGTTAAAATTGTAATACAAGTTAGAATCCAACCTAACAATCAAACTCTTGAATCCCAAATGAGATGGATTCGGATAATAACTCAATCCGCACTATACTCTGTGATGTTATTCGTTGTTTGATGACTTACCCCATGCATGGACACTAACGCTCATCGGTGAATAGGCCAAACAGCGGAAGAAATGTTCCGGTGGCAATTACGACAGCACAATGTAAAACCAATGTGGGTTTGAAGAGACGTCGACATCATAAGCATCAAGAGTAAAACTGAATCAAGCGAATAATGCCTCTAAAACTAGACACGCTTTTCTAATCTAAAACAAACCAACAGTAAAGAAACTAATCTAATAAGAAATCTCCACCAAATTCAAGCATATCTCTTTAGATAAAGCCCATTTACGGGTTTATCTAAAGGGACATGGATGAAATCTGTAGCTCATAGGCCTTTTGCCATCTTTGCTTAAAAATGAAAGGACCATGCCATGTATTTCAAATTTTCCAGCCTAGTTTATCATTGGCTTGATACATGCCTAAAACTAGGTCTCCTTCGAAAAATTAAGGGTGTAACATTTCTATCGTCTTGTTCTTTATTCGTTTGACATGAGCTTCGCTTGCTAATGTAGCATTTCGTCGATTCTCATCTAGCTAAGCCAAGTACAAACGATTCTCCTCTTCACACACTGTGGAGACAATTCTGTGGCTAATTTCAATGACGGAATTTCGCATTCAATAGGCAACACAACTTCAAAATCGTAAACTAGTTGAAGAGTGAAACCGATTGATTTTTTTTGCGGGAGTCGATATGCCCAAAGTGCGAAAATAACGCTGAATATATTCGACTTATGAATACCAATGATTCGTTTAATCATAATGGCTAAAACTTTATTGATAGCTTCAAACATACCATTATTTTGCTAGTAATATGGAGTAGAACTATCGTGGTGCGGGCCAAGTTGATGCGTCGGTTCGGTCATCATGATATTTTAGAAAATGACTTCCATGATCGTATTATGGCTTGAGAACACGAATCTAGCAATTATGTAATTGAACATGAAAATTGTGGCAGGTCTTGCCGTCTTTCGAAAATTTGAAACGCCGCCTCGGCCCACTTAGTAAAATAATCTACCGCTAGGATAATATACGCATGCCCCTCGGCCAGGAAGTGAGGGTTACATGTAATAAAGTCAATACCCCACTTTGCGAAAGGACGACAACAATTATAGGGTGAAGAAGGAAAGCGGTGGTGCACGCATTTTACGATCAAGGCCTGACAATTGTGGCATTTTCGGATGCATAGATACCAATATTTGAATAAGGATGGCCGAAATAACCCGGTGCACAATATATTTTGAGACTTTGCTTAGCATGCCAGAACATATGAACACCACATGCACCGAATGGGGAAGTCATCAAAAACCTTCTCATATTCTTCATGAGTAAGACAACGCGTCGGAAAACGGTCGCTCCACGACGATAGACTATATCTTAATAATATTGTATTGTTGGGATTGGAAACGTATTTTCCATCGGCGAGATGGGGATTTGTTTGAAAAGATTGGGTTTGGAGATAAAAATAATATCCCCATACCAAGGATCAAGAGTACGAGTAAAAAACAAGGATTCATCATGATAGGTACATTCACACGGTTCAATATCGGTATACGGGAAATCACACATCGAGTTCGAGAAGGCAAAAACCAAAGATTTCTTTGCCTTGGATTTTTCAAATTCCAGAAGTCAAATTCTAACGAGGATAACTATCCATTTGGAATACTTTCCCCCTAGCAATTTTTGGTAAAGATGTACATCATGGGGTTACGAGTCGAAGTCTTCGTGGTTTTCTGGTAATAATATGTAGTGACGAAATCTTTGGACAACTTGAATAGTTGCCAAGGCCAATTTCTCCACATGCGTGTATTTGATCTCAGTTGGATGCAGATTTTGACTAAGATAATAAATCACATGTTCATTGTTGAATTCATCTTCCAGAACAAGATCGGGAAATTTTGTTGTGGTTGAGCTAGATATAGAAAGTGATTCCTCATGGATCACATTCATTGGATCAGTTTCGGTTGAAGATGGATGGAAAATGTTGTACGACTTGATACGCGATTTCAAAGGGACTCAAAGGCATCGCGCCATCGAATGAATCGACTATCGGAGGTGATAGGTACGATCCAAGGATCATCAAAACTAGCATTGTTGAGTAGAAATCATATGAATATTTGCAATAGGAGGTGATATGTTAGGGCCGGGAAAGGAAAAAGTTCCTAGTAATGAAATCTTTAATCAAACTACGCTAACATGCTTGTAAGGGATAGCCATTCTACGAAGCGTCTTTGGATAGTTCTATAAAGGCTGGATTGGATGAGGAAATAAGTGAGGGCAGTCTGTGTAATGATCTTTCCTTGATGCTTGGAAGCTTGATAAGCTGAAATACCAATGA
This sequence comes from Pinus albicaulis, assembly GCA_034641835.2. NCBI lineage: Eukaryota > Viridiplantae > Streptophyta > Pinopsida > Pinales > Pinaceae > Pinus > Pinus albicaulis. The sequence goes on along the minus strand of CM076579.1, from coordinate 1,150,247,055 downwards.
AACAACAGAGTCCGCAGCATGAGACTAACTACGACCCGGAGAATGTTTTAATCTGGGGAGCATCGACCACTTCCACATCTAGATTTACGGTTTGCCTTTGACCCCTATGGGTAAATCTTGCAAAATACCAACGAGGATGGAACCCTCGGCCATAAAAAGCCTTTAGAATTGTTGGAGACTGATTGAGTGTAGGAGAACCAAACGTTTCAACAACTGGATCGACATAATGCACATAGAATCCTTCATCGATCACGGTCCAAAATCTTTGGTCTATTTTTGACTAATGCGGAATACGGAAAGCCATTTGATGAGGTGGGCGAGGTACCACTATTCTCTAAATCGAATATTATTAGGTTCGAATCTGAATATCGGCCAGTTCTATAGCGAGACAAAGTAATTTACGTTGTCTTTGAGCATGATTAAACACTTCAAAGTCGACATTGATGAAGGGGAAATAGGCCCCAAGTCCTCGACGATGTTGTAATTAAGCGGTTCTGCGCTTAACGGATTGAAAGATGATTTACGAAGTACACCTTTAGCACGCGGTTTGATTACTAGGTCTGGATTGGGTTTCTTGATCTGTAGCTGATCAAAAACAGGAGGAGGTGTAGTTAATGTGTTTGAATTTGAAGATTCTACTTCTTTACCACCAACAGGACTTTTACTACCATAATCTTGCAATCACGTCACAATCCTTACATGAGACATCATCATAACGGGTTCTTTTGAGGCGTTCGAGGTAGAACCAATCATCTTACTATCTCGAGTAGGAAAAGGATCCTTCAAGACAACGGTACATTTGTGAACCTTTAATGAATTTTGAAACCTTTGCTTGATAGTTGGGCATTCTTTGGTAAAATGATCCTCGTCGCAAATGAAACGAGGATAGCGAGGCTTGCGTTTTTCGTCATTAGATTCATTTTTATACATTTTTATCTTTTTTAATTTTGTTTGTTTTTATTCTTCCCCTTATTTTTACCGCCGGTTAGATTTGGCCGTGGAGTATCTCTACGACATGAATATCGGCGAAATTTCAGCGGAAGACTCTCCTTTCGGGGAATCGAGGTAAAGTTATTATAGGAGAAGAGTTCTTTGAAGATTTATTCTTGCTTTTTAGTACTAAACTGAACCAATCATACCATCGGCGGCATGAGACCACAGAGGAAGGCTGCAGTTGTTGACCTTGTTTTGGAAGATGGGGATTTTTTCATGTAAAGTGCTGTTGTGTGTAAGCGAGTCAAGTGCGAGCTTGAGGAATGGTGCTCTTCGATGGCACCAACTCCTCCCTTAGCTACATCTTTAGTGATTTTGGGTAATAATGATTTAATGAACCATTCTGCCAAAATTTGATCCAGAATGAAAACTTTCACTAAACGCCTTCTTGTTGGAAATGTTGTCATTGATGGCAAAGGAGGTACTTGAGATGCGAGAAACGAACGTTACAAGGAGACTAAGACACTCTGATAGGAGCAAAGAGGAAATGAAGAGAAAGGCGAGGAGACGAGAGGAAGCAAATACGATTGTGATGTTTGTTATCACGAAAGCGATGGCAACGGAGAGCAAGCCATAGATGTCATTGCGAGAGGAGAAACCGTTGTTATTTCAAAAATATGTACATATATAGATAAATTCCGAGATTCCTTCATACGATCGGGCGTTACATAACATAAGTTTTAACGGAGCACTTGTGGTCGGGTGATATGGTAGAGAGCGTACGTATATATATGGTAGGTGCGTTATATATATATAGATATATATATATACATGTACATCGAAGAACCATCATGAATAGGAGCGGAACCATAGTTAGGTATATATATATATATATATATATATATATATATATATATATATATATATATATATATAATTGAATGGGCAGGTTGAATAATAAAAATACATTGAGCAGTGAAACGTTTTGATAAATAACAAATGTGGACCGGAACACCGGAGCGTAGTGGAACCACAGGTTAGATTAAATAAATGAAAAAAACTCTTTCATATATAACGGGCGGAAACCGGAGTAAAAGGAGACGAAGACGGAGCACACGGAGGAAGTGGAACCATGGCCAGAGTAAACAATAAACGTGGTTTGAGTGAACGATAAAGAGAGTGGAAGTGTCTGCCGCCTATCGACCATAGGTGGTAATTTCCCGGAGGAGGAGCGATTCCATACGGGGAATGAAGCATGTGTCCCAACCGACATTTCAAAACCATTGTTTAACGGGCGCCATCGCGCAGTAACTGCTCTAAATTTGAAGACGAACGGCCCAAATTGTTATAGACGTTGATACGGTAGGGCGACATCTAACGGTGATCGCTTGTTGAACACAACGCGAAGGTTAATAAAGGAATCCGTTGATTAAAAAAAGGTACGGTGTATGCATTCGTAATTGTATTGTGGGCCCGGGATAGAGGTATATGTAACAATTGGGTTTATTAACTTTAATACAAGGTCGATGGAATATATTAAAAAAAATTTGATTAAGGTTTTAAGAGTTAACAAGGTAGACGGAATTATTGTGAGGATGCGTTAATAATCGAAAGGTCGTCATATATATATTTGGATACATTACGTATAATGGAACGGCGAATGTGGTTTTGTATATATGACACATGCGAGGGTCAATCAATATGGTTTTAATAGCCCAACCTATTATGTCATGTATAATGGTTGTAAACGAGAAAATAGCGCACATAAGGGTGTCGAGGGTTATAACAATAGAGGTATGAAATTAATATCTAAACTCTACTGAATTAGATATTGAAATAGCCAGCCCTTATTTTTTGAAATTGCCAGCGTGAAATAGGACAAGTGTGAGATTGCCGGATGTGGAAATGATTGGGCATGAAACTTGAATGCGGTTATGAAAAAGGAAAAAGAAGAGGCATGCGGGAATACCTGGAGATTATAGGTTTGACGAGGGAACACATAAACAAGTGCACACAAACACGGTGAATCAAAGTATATAAAATAGGTTCTCTCTGACAAGAAAAGACAAAGCCGGTAAATCCAAAATTCGAAAGAAGCTAAGTGGAATTGAGATGTATAATTGAAAAATGTAAATGTAAATGTTTTTTTCTTAATTGTTTGTGATGCAAAGGCAAGTATCCTAAGGAAAAGACAAAATCCTTTGTAGCATGGAAATTTGTACATATTGTAGTAATTCTAAAAATGAAATTTGAAAAAGGAATAAGGAGACGAAGCCAAAGAGTCATGATTGTTCACTTCAAATTCTTTGTGAAATACAAACGGTCATGTGAAAATTTCTATATATTATCAATTTGATAAGCTAAAAAGATAGTGTGAGAGAGAGAGAGCAAATATAGAGAATGAATACAAAAGAATAAAGTAAGAAGATTAAGAGAAGAAAGAGAAGCTACGAACGGAAGCTAATATACGAGGTAAATCAACAAACATTCATTTGTTAAATTGAGAAGTTGGAGCTTCCACTGACAGGTTGCGGCTTGATGAAGTACATTGGTTATGGCGGCAGTAGGGGTTGAAGCCTCCTGTGGGTTGGTGCCTGAGAAAATTGAAGGGAGTTGGGCTTCGCCTTACTGAAGTTGGCTGCATAATTAGTGGAGCCTCCTGTGGGTTGGTGCCTCGCGAGCTTGATGGTGAGAGGAGTTGGAGCTTGCCTTTGCATCACAACAATAATGAGACGTGGTTTTTTCTCCCTTTATGGGTTTCCACTTACATACGGTGTCTGTGCATGATATTTATGTTTTGATCTGATATGTATCATCTTGCTTAATACACCAACTTCTCTCATATTAAGTCTGCTATATTATGCTAATACTTCTTGCTTACATTCTAAAGTTACTCACACATTAAATTGGATGTGAAATGAAGATGTAAATAAGTTTAATGAAAAAGTTTTAAAAAAAGATCGGGAATGTATTAAATTGATTCACCCCCACTCTCGGTTAATTGAAGGTTCAACAATTGGTATGGGAGGCAAGTTCCTTTGTAGCCTGGAGTCTAACAAGCTGAAGGAGATCCCTGGGTTCACAGATGGCTAGTAAAGAAGGATGCTCAACCAATAAAGCCCCTTTCTTCAACGGGGAAAATTATGCTGAGAGAATTAGAATGAGGACATACATAATGTCTCTGGGAATAGAAGTACGAGGTACATTGTGGAATTAGGATATGCCCGAAGGCAAGCGGCAGAAAAAACTCTAAGCAAGATTTTGTGGCTAATGCAAAAATACATGAATGCCATCTGAATGGATTATGTGAAGCGAGTTTATTAAAGTAATACAAAGACTTCTTGCCAAAAAAATATGGGATACTCTTACAGAAACATACATGAAATTTGAGAGGTAAAAGAAAACTGCACAAACTTCAAGTATATAGGCCAATTTATGTTTAAAAATGAATGATGATGAAGACATTGCAGTTTCTTCTAAAAGGCTGCGAAATTATTAACAATAACACAAGCTCTTGGAGAAAAAAATGCAGGAAAGTATAATTGTGCAAAAGATTTAAGATCTCTTCCATCAAGGTTTAATCCAAAGGTGTACGCAATAGAAGAAACAGGCGGTTAGGAGACCTTGACCATGAACCCATTCTTGAAATCTAACGACGAAATGAGGTTCCCAGAGAAGAAGCCTAGTATGAGGGAAACTGACCTTTAAAGCAGAAAAGAAGAAGAAGAAGAGGGAGACATAGTCTCTTGCTCATATGAAGAAGAGGCAAAGTTTGTCGAGAAATTGGATAAGGAAACCGGGTAAATACAAAGGTAAACTCCCTTCAAATGATTTAAGCGTGGAAGAGTGGGGACACTATCTTGCTAAGTGTCCTCACGAAAAATAAAGAATCGAGCTCAAGAGTCGAGAGAAAAATAAATCAAAATGCGCGAGAAAAGGAAGAAGTTCGACCAAAAAATCCTTCCTTGCTCAACAATACAACGGTACATACGAAGACTTAGATGAATCCTCGGGGGAGAAGAGGGAACCTCTAAATTTTTGCTAATGGCCATAGAAGATCTTGAAGGACTCTTGCTGAAAAGAAGAAGAAGGTGAAGTAGACCTTGAGGGGGCTAAAGAAGTGCTCTAGAAAGTTGATGGGCTCAAAAGCCAGGAAATGCGAGGAAAAAAAGGACATTCTCCTCAAATATGTACGAGAAGAACGAGTCGAAGTCCTTAAAGCGACGAAAGTAGAGCTTGAAGAAGCCAAGAAGATAGAGGACATGTTACTTAAGCAAATCAAAGAAAAAACTCAAGAACAAGAAAAGTTAGAAGAAGAAGTAGTATGTCTCGAGAGAAAATTAGAAAATGCTCAAAGGAAAGTGGTTATAAACTCTTCCCAAACAACAAACTCTATTAAGTTGAATGAAATTTTTGGTTGCTCAAAGATCCCCTATGATAAAGACTAGAATAGGCTACGAAGGAGAATCAAGTAAAGAAAGGTTGATAGAGGGTATTTTTGTGAAAGCGAAGAATGATGAAGTAGCTCAAACGATTCCCTCTGAAAAGAATAAATGCGCAATAAGGAGGGAAAACGGAGATCAGAAGAAACCACTAGTAGCGAAAGAATGTAATGAATACTAAGACCCCAGATATGTAAGAATTTGGAAACCATCGAAAGAGGTTCTGCTTCCCTCCAGTGAAGAAGATACTTTTGTTATACATACACAAGTTGGGACACATTGCTGCATATTTTCATGGCGAAGGAGTAATTCAAATCGAGAGAAAAGATGCAAACATTGAAGAACTACCTCGAAGCAAACAAAATGGAAGAGACAGCAACACATCGGTATGCAAATAACTTCTATAGTTCACTAGCAGCACTTATTGTAAGGGAATATGGTCATAAAATCATTGAGTGTAGAATGTATGGACAAAGATTGATGTTTAACACCTCAAGAGGTTTATGATTCAAATAATTTTGTTCATACTCATAACTCTGTACAAAAATTATGATCAAATGTTGTGTATGCAATCAAATTGGACATATACCTTCTAAATGTCCTCTAAGAAAATGTAGTCCATCATCCCACAAAAGATACCAAAAAAAGGGTGCCTCCGATGGATAAAGAAGGAGAATAAATGTGACTTGGCTCTATTTGCTCAAGACTTGAAAAGCCGATGGTACTGGACGATGTTTGCTCAGAAACACATATTTGGAGACAAAAACAAGGTTATAACTCTTGATGAAAAGAAATACGGCAATGTTACTTTTAGCGGTGATAAATCGGAGGTAAGATCGAGGAAAAGGCACGGTCAACATAGATAATGGAAGAGGAAAGGCCCAAGATGTACTATTTGTAGATGGGCTAAAAGCAAATTTCTTGCAGTGTCGATCGGATGTGTGACAAAGAGACATGAAGTTCTCTTTAGAGCGCAAGATTGTGAAGTCGGATCAAGCACAACGGGAAAGACTGCGCGAAAGGTGTCAGGAACGAGGAGAGTAATGTGTACATAGTGAAAGAGGAGGATGAAGCACTGCCATCTTAGCAAACTTGAGGAGTCATGGTTATGGCATGGGAGGCGGGACATCTCGGCTTCGACCATATCATTAGGCCAAGGTAAGAAGAAAGGCTGTCGAATACAGGCGAAATAAAAGGCCTTCAAATACCATATGCAAATCTTGTTAATTGGGGAAAACGAGACTGCGCATCCTTTAAATCTAATGATGAGCTATCAACAAAAAGACCACTCACGACTTGTGCATGGATGTTTGTGTGGACCTGCTTCCCAGAACCGAACATAGTGGAGAATCCTACTTCATGTTGATAATAGATGATTTCTCCATAATGACATGGGTTTAACTCTACTCAGGAGCAAATCGAGAAGCAACGGGAAAAGTTTAAGATATTCAAGCATTAGCGAAGAAAATCTATGGCCCAGATGCAAGCTAAAATGTATCGGATCGAGATAGAGGAGGAGAATTCACGGATTATGACTTTGCGGACCTGTGTAATGAACATGGAATAAAGCAACAATTTACCATTGCGGGGACACCGGTGGGGTAGATGGCAGAGAGACAAAGACGGTGCGGCTGTAAAATGGCAGGCTATGATGCAAAGAAAGAATAACATTACTCAAACCTTTTGGGCAGAAGTTGTACACGGCGGTACATATTCTAAACAAAGCTCATTTAAGACCTAACGGTGATAAGACACCTTATGAGCTATGGCATGGTAGCTTTTGCATCAATCGAGCACTTTAGATTCTTTGGCGACCAAATGATACATAAAGAACAATGATGAAAATATGGGGAAATTTGATGCAAGAAGCGAGATGAAAAGGAATACTCTTAGGATATGCATCCAAGAGTAAAGGATACAGATGCTACAACAAGACTATTCGAAAAATTGTAGAAAGTATTGATGTAAGATTTGATGAATAACTCCCAAATAAGACAAGAGATACATACTGCAGCAGCCATCCTGAAAATCATGAAGAAGAAGACCAAGATGATGAAGTAATAAGCAAAACATCAGAAAATTCTGAACTGAGCTCAAAAACCCCCTCAAGATACACTCAAAAGAACCATCCAGAAGATCTAATCATAGGAGACAAGAGTGTAGGAGTGCAAACAAGAAATGACTAATTTGAATAGACGAAAAGAAAAGTATACATAGCAATGTTATCACAAATAGAGCCAAAGAAGTTTAGAAGCCGACGGGACAGTATTGGGTAAAAGCAATGAATGAAGAATTGGACCAAATTGAGAAGAACAATACACAGGAACTAGTTCCTAGACCAATTAAGAAGAATATCATTGGTTCAAAATGGGTATTCAAAAACAAAATGAATGAGAAAGGTCGAGTAATCGGGGAATAAAGCTAGGTTGGTCTACAAAGGATACTCACAAATTGAAGGACTTGATTATGAAAAAGCAATTGCCCAGTACGCGAATGGAAGCTACTCAAGAATTTTCACAGCATTTGCATGCTACCAAGACTTCAAGGTATATCAAATGGATGTAAAGTCTGCTTTTCTTAATGGAGATCTAGAAAGTATACATGGAACAACGAGCTTCTCATTGACGGAGACAAAGAAGACTATGTGCGGTATTTGAAAGGCCATATGGTGAAACGAGGCTCTCGTGCTTGGTACTCAAGGTTTGGATAAACATTTGCAAAAATAGGGTTTTAAGAGAGGTGGAGTAGACATCAATCTATACATAAAAGCCCATGAAGATGAACTCCTAGTTGTTGTAGTGTATGTTGATGACATTATGTTTGGTAGCAACAAAGATGAACTAGCAAGGTTTCTTGATGAGATGAAAACAAAGTTTGGAAATGTATGATTGGAGAGCTCGATTCTACTTGGAATTTGCCAAATTCAACAAAAGAACAAAACATCTTCATCTCTCAAGAAAAATACCTAAAAGAAATGTGAAAAATTCAAAATGGAGGATTGCAAACTGTGTCAACTCCCATGACCACAGTTTGAAAATTTGTGTGCTAATGATGGGTCAACGTATAGATCAAAACACTACGAATCCATGATTGGAAGTCTATTGTATCTGGTAGCTTCAAGACCGGACATCATGCTAGCGGAGGTAAGTCTGGTGGCTAGATATCAAGCGGCACCTAAACATTGCATCTTAAAGCGACAAAAAAGAATATTAGGATATCTACAAGGAACAACACGGTATGGAATTTGGTATCCTAAAAGCAAAAACTTCACTTTATCGACGCACGGATACGGTTGGGCCGGTTTGTGGATGACGAGAAGAGTACAAGTGGAGGTGCTTTCTATCTAGGAGAAATTACGGTGGCATGGTTAAGCAGAAACAAACATCCATCTCTTGTGTCTCTGACTGAAAGCGAGAATATATAGCAGCGACGGCATGTTGACACACAAGTCATGTGGATGCGGCAAAAAATCTTGGAACATGAAGGTAAGCATTGATGAACCTATTTCAATCAAATGTGATAATACAAGTGCTATAAGTATATGCAAAAATCCTTTTTGTACTTCATTCCAAACTAATGTATATTCCAATCAAGTATCATTCCTCGAGAGCAAAGTGGCTCGGAAAATAGTAAAAATTTTGGAATATGTACCAAAAAAAAACCAGGACAACGAATATATTTTAAACCTCTTGCTGAAGAACCATTTCAATATTTGAGAGATAAACTAGGAGTAGTATCTGCCGAGGATGCTACTCTGCGATATAAAGAGAAAAGCACAATTTCGGGGGGAGAACAAAAGCGAAAAATATCATTTCGGGGGGAGAACAACCGAGCGAGAAGAAAACATGAATCGGGTCCTCGGGATCAAAGGATTAAGGCAAAATAACACCGATTGTTATCCTAAAGTTGTCTGCATTATTCAAGCATCAAAGGAATGATTGCAGAGCAAAAGGATCAGTATTGAAACATTATATTGAGAATCTGAAACATAAAAGATGAGTAGTGATTATCATTTGAAGCCTCTCAACATTTTAGTTGCTGAATCCAACCATACATCTCAGACTAAATAAATATTATATAATGTATTCTATGAAGTATAATTATTCCCACTTTTAGCTCTATACAAGTGACTGTCGATTTACGGTGTATATTCAAATTCGATAATCCTCAAAGTGTTCTCTCAACAAGTCCTATACATCACTATGGAGCGGCATAGTATCAAAGCGAAGAAAGGCCTCTGAGATAACTGAGAGAGAGGAAATGCAAAAAGCAACCCTTTTCCATTGATGTCAAAGGGGAGGGAAGAGCAAGCAACGGGGGAGAAGAGCGGTGGCAGAGAAAATGTATGTGGTACCATCGTGCCAGGGAGATTGTTGGAAATGTTGTCATTGATGGAAAAGGAGGTAGAAGATGCGGCGAGCGAGCAGGTTACAAGGAGACTAAGACGGGAAATGGAGCAAAGAGGAAATGAAGATAAAGGCGAGAGACGAGGAGAAGCAAATACGGTGACGAGTACATTTATCACGGCGGTAAGCGACGGAGGCGGAGCCACGGTGTCATTGCGAGCCGTTGTTATTTCAAAAATATGTACATATATAGATAAATTAAGAGATTCCTTCATAAGCTGGGCGTTACACACACACACTTAACATAAGTTTTAACGGAGCACTTGTATTTGGTGATATGGTAGAAGCATGCACACATTATATATATGGTAGGTGCGTTATATATATATGGTCTATATATATACACGCACGAAGAACCGAGCGTGAATAGGAGAGGAACCATAGTTGACCATATATATATATATATATATATATATATATATATATATATATATATATATATATATATAATTGAATGGAGCGGAGTCGAATAATAAAAATACCTTGAACAATGAACGTTTTGATAAATAACAAATGCGAACCGAAACCTGGAGCGTAGGCTAGAATACAGGTCGAGATTAAATAAATGAAAGAACTCTTTCATATATAACGAGGGCGGGCTTCGGAGTAAAGAGACGACGGAACACAGAGGAAAAGCGGAACCATGACCGATGAAAACGATCGCGTGGTTTGGTGAACGATGAGAGTACCGGAAGTGGTATTCTCCATACCCTTTATCGACCATAGGTGGTATTGCAGGAGGAGGAGCGATTCCATATAGAAATCGACACGTGTCTAGGCAGAGCATTTCAAAACCATTGTTTAACGGGCACCATCGCGCATTAACTATCAACCCGAAAGACGCCGGCGAAATTGTTATAGATCGTTCGTGCGGTGGGCCGACATCTAACGGTGATCGCTTGTTGAACTTGAGTACGAAGGTTAATAAAGAATCCGGTGATTAACAAAGGTACGGTGTATGCATTCGTAATTGTATTGTGGGCCCGTGGCCAGAGGTATATGTAACGAATTGGGTTTATTAACTTTAATACAAGGTACGATGGAATATATTAAAAGAATTTGATTAAGGTTTAAGAAGTTAACAAAGGTAGACCGATTATTGTGGGGATGCGTTAATAATCGAAGGTCGTCATATATATATTTGGATACAATACTTATAATGGAACACCTGCGAATGTGGTTTAATATATATATTTTTATCTTGAGGGTCAATCAATATGGTTTTAATAGCCCAACCTATTGTATACGTATAATGGTTGTAAATGCGAGAAATAGCGCATATGTACACATAAGAGATTGTCGAGTTATAACTATAAGGAGTATGAAATTAATATAAACTCTGCGAATTAAGATATTGAAATAGCCCGACCTTATTTGTTTGAAGTGCCGGCGTGGAATAGGACAAGTGTGAGATTGCCGGATGTGGAAATGATTGGGCATGAAACTTGAATGCGAGTTATGAAAAGGGAAAAAGAAGAGGAGAGCATGCGGAGATACACGGAGATTACGGAGTTTGACGGAACACATAAAAAAGTGCACACAAACACGGTGAATCAAAGTATATAAAATAGGTTCTCTACGGCTGACAAGAAAAGACAAAGCCGGTAAATCCAAAATTAGGAAAAGAAGAGTGAGTGGAATTGAGATGTATAATTGAAAAATGTAAATGTAAATATTTTCTTAATTGTTTGTGATGCAAAAGGAAAGTATCCTAAGGAAAAAGACAAAATCCCACTTTGTAGCATGGAAATTTGTACATATTGTAGTAATTCTAAAAATGAGCTGGAAAAAGGAATAAGGAGACAGAAGCCAAAGAGTCATGACTATTCACTTCAAATTCCTTGTGAAATACAAACAGTCATGTGAAAATTTCTATATATATTATCAATTTGATAAGCTCAAAAAGATAGTGTGAGAGAGAGAGAAAATATAGAGAATGAATAATATAGAAGAATAAAGCAGAGAAGATTAAGAGAAGAAAGAGAAGCTACAGAACAGAGCTGATATCTGAGGTAAATCAACAAATAGTCAGTTTGTTAAATTGAGGAAGTTGGAGCTTCCTATCAGGTTGCGACGATAGGCATGAGTTGTAGGCCGGCGGGGGTTGAAGCCTCCTTTTTTGTGGGTTGGTGGCTGAGAAAATTGAAGGGTTGGAGCTTCCTTGCAAGTTATAGCTTGCGAAATTGAGGTGAGAGCCTCACATGAGTTGGTCCTGCTTGAGGAAAAACGATCTGGTGAAGGGAGTTGGAGCTTGCCTTTGCATCACAACAATAATGAGACGTGGTTTTCTCCCTTTGTAGGTTTTCCACTTACATCGGTGTCTGTGTGCATGATATTTATGTTTTGATCTGATATGTATCATCTGCTTAATACCCTCTTCTCTCATATTAAGTCTTGCTATATTATACTAATACTTGCTTTGCTTACATTCTAAAGTTACTCACACATTAAATTGGATGTGAAATGAAAGATGTAAATAAGTTTAATGAAAAGTTTTAAAGATCAGGAATGTATTAAAGCGATTCACCCCCCCTCTCGGTTTAATTGAAGGTTCGACACTTCTGCGTCGCCATTCGTGAATATGATCGAGAAATATACATGGACGTGGATTGTTTTAATTAATTCAATAAATTCCGTGCCATTGTCGTATTTGGCAGGGCAATTGAAAATGAGTTAAGAAAGCGATTCTGGCGAGATTGAAATTATTAAAAGAGCCTCGTGGTAACTCAATGTACCATTTGGCAACAAGAAAAATAAGAGTTCGTTGAAAAATACGTAAGCGAATTGAATCATCAATTATTGAATTAGACGCACACTAGAGGTGATAAGTCATAACGTGATTTGATGGATCTTCTCCTGACTTACCCTCGAATTTCGGTATATCACTAGGCAACTTATGTGGCATTGGTGGCCAATACGGATGATAGTAAATTGGATCATTCGTAAGGCGTGATAAATACGATGCAAATCCAAAGTTGCAATAAATGAGTAGCTGACGGTTAGGAGTCGCAAAAACCTTGAGTAACAAGAGTAGTTGGGAGGAGGATGCTTGGGGAATCGGTTGAATTAGGAATGGTATAACCTCTGAAAACCAAGATTACTTGGACCAAACTATGGTTGTTTAGGTTGTTGATAAGTATAGCCGGTACGGTTGATGCGATAAAGCTGGGTTTGTGAAACGGGGCCCGATTGATACTCTCCCCAGTACGGTTGATATGTGAATTGCGGTTGACTGTTGACAATCGTACTTGTATCAGATTTTCCTGTGGGTATGGACCGAATTACGAGCTCTGTAGGTCTTGGTGAAGTACGAACTTGATGAATTTGCATGGATGCAAAGATAGAGGAAACGAACGGATACTCCGAGAAATAGGTGTTATAGGTTGAACGGATGTTGCGATAGTTGCGAGCGGTTGAGCGGTACGCGGGGTGTACTAGGCCGGACTATATGAACCGAGGTGCGAGGATTTGAATAGTGGTGGATGAGTTCATGGGTTGGACCAGAAACCATAGGTTGTCTAGGTTGACTAGATAACTGCACATTAGGTTGCATAGTTTGTTGAATTTGGGATTGATCCCACACCATGTTCATTCCGGGGTATTGTCCCGTAGAAGGTTGTACATATGAAGGACCATAGCTTGGTTGAACGTAGGGTTGATAATTAAGTGGTTAATTTCCAACTCCTTGTACAAATGAGTGACCAGAAGGCGGTTGAAAACCTTGAGTTGGGCACTAACCTTGAGGTTGATAACCACAGCGCCTGCAGATACGGGGTTGATAGGGACCACGAGGAATATCTTGGATTAAGGGGTTGACCTTGAGGTATGTCTGTCACGAAGGTTGATAACCTTGAGGTATGTATTGTCCTTGAGTTTGTTCTCCAAATAATATTGTCCTACAATTTGTCCTGGGAAAAAATTACCACCAGAAATTTCCCCCAGGGGCGGTAATTGACTTCCTTGAGGTTGCTCGCCATGCGATAGCGGCGCCTTGAGTTGCCCCGAGAGCGATAAATGACCACCTTGAGGTTGCCCCCGGTGGTAACTAACCACCCAAGTTGCCCACGGTGTGCTTGGCTCTGTGAGAGTTTTCCCAGACGATAACTACCCACCTTGAGGTTGAGGTTGGAATATTACCGGACATCATAAATATTTGCTTTGTGTTCGACGTTTCGAGTTTTGTTCATTAAGACAGGATGATAATACTTGTTTGAAGTCGATTAGAGTTGCTCACGAGAAAGTACTAGAGAGCGAGTACCAGAAGGAACAAAAGGACCACCGTGTAAAAATATTTACGGTGTTGGGAAAACATAGATGACTCTCTGACATGATCGATGAAGGATAATAACTATACGGGGCATAGGATGAAAAGGAATTCGAGGTGGTGAAAAAACAAGACCGGGTTTTCTAAAATTTTGTCAAAAAGATAAATACCAAGCGTCACTCCTAATAGGGTTGTAGAAAATGGATTCACGCTCCCTAAGATTCAAAGATTGTGGGGATTCGAGAGAGATACTTCTTCATACGAATCGGCAAGTTCTTCAATGAAAATGAGGCTAGATGGAAGATCTTCAATAACAATATTTATTACCCTAGGTGAACCGGGATGTTAGGAGTTGGATTAATAAATCCGAGGATGTTTCCAAAACGAAGGTTGGAGTGTCGAGTTCAGAAATTTTAGGTTCTTGACTAGTTCACTAGAAGGATAAATAATAACGATAACCCGAGAAACTGAAATCGGCTCTTGAATATGCTCTCTCATGGGTATTTGATGATCGGGATGAAAAACTATAGATGAACGACACGATGATCTAATTCTACCGCTACTAGATGATACTAGAGCACGCAACCCTTCGAAGTTGACTTGGTGTATACTGAGAGGCTTCCCACTGAAGTCTCGAGTGTCTCGGTAATTCTACCATGATTAAATATTAAACGGAAGTCACACGCAAACAAAGAAAATTTCAATAAAAACACCTAAAGTCTCTAAAGGAACAAAACGACTAAATCACATGCACAAAAATCTAAGAGTTCAAACCACGCACAAAAGTAACTTCTTGTACTAAAAAACACTAGTTGGTGATGAAATCCAACTTGGTAAAGTTTAATACGAGAAAGAGTAGTTGGAACGATTGCCGAAAACCACACCTTTCGATGAAACGGACGCACAAGTTTCTTCACCAAAACCATCTCGAGTGAAGAGAACCCCAAAGAGTCCAGTGAGTCTAGTCGATTTCTGCTCAGTACGGTGAGATATTTCACCCGAGTCACCTTGGAAATAATCTTAAGCTTACTGGACACTAAGGTTACCAACGATATGCAAATACAGGCGGGGGAGCAGGTCTACGATCCGATTCCATGGCAAGGGCGAGGTAACAAAGCTCAATCCCCTTGAAGGCTCCTTTGACATGGTCAATCGAGGTTTACCAACAAGTGACCCAGGCTGTTGAGAATGCGACGAGATGATGGAGCTTGGTGAAATGAAGTCGCCTTCACCAGAGTGGGCCCGCGAGCGAGTCTGGCGCAAAGTCTATTTTTAGACATATGGAGCATGGTTAAAGAATTCCAGTTTGAGATTCTTGGAGCATTGGTTATATTGGTAAAAATAGATGAGACTCTATTTTTTAGGTCGAAGAGGCCGAAGGCTATTTTTAGACGCCTCTCCTAAAAATATAAGTCAAATATTATTTACCATTAATAATATTTGGACTCTAAACAACGAGTTTACTCTCTTGGAGCACTTCGATTTGAGCTACGGATGTGGCACATGCAGGCGCTGCCGAGAAGGAAATACACTTTTCTTATAGGGTATTGAGCTCATGCATGGTTGAATTCGGTTAGAACTTTAGTGGCGAGAGAAGTTTGGTGGAGTTAATGGGGCAGGATGGTGGGGTTGTGTTATTTTATTTATAGTTGAACTAGTTGAGATTAGTTTATTAGCCCCTAATCGATTAGTTATGAGTGGATTGAATTAAATATGACACAATTCATTAATTAGTAACTCATTATTCAACTCAAGAACACATCGATTCACTACGATGTATGATCATTTCGGTGGAGACAGGAAATTGAAAAGAGGTAGTTGAAAGGGTGGAGTTGGCTATCGGTTGTGACTATATTGTTGCTATTTGCAACACACGGATAGGAGGAGTAAGCCCATGAGGATTGCGCGATTCGAGTACAGTGGTTTTATCTATATAAAAGGCCATCCCATAACATTGAAACACGCAATAGAGGCAAGGCAATTAGTGGTGAGTTTTGAACCCATTAACATGTTCAAAACCAAGCTAGTTTTGTGTGTAACACCATGCAAGGATAGTCTTGAGTACTTGTGAGGGAGTATTATCTTGAGTTTGTTACATGATTTCTCCTGTTATAATATACACAATAGCATTGCGGGGTTTTCAGCTATAATCTTTCCCCATACATACTATGTTAATGTGTATGATGATTTGATGTGTTATCGCTTGATTTTATTTCCGCATGTGTGATGATCGAGTTGGGTTGAGTGGAAGAGATTATGTGTTGTGTATGAAGTTCAAATAGTATGTGACCGGGATAGTCTCGGTGGATAATTAATCATTATTCAGCAAATTTCTACATGGTATCGGAGCTATTGAAGCGAGAGATTGATCATCACGGTGATTACAAACTTATTTCGGTAGACGAGTGCGCATGCGGAACGGGTAGCCTCCGGTTTGTCTTTCTTCGGAAAGTGAAAAGGTGCAGTAAATGCCCTTGCGGGTCAATCTCTTGTGCTAGAAATAATTTGTTCTCACGGATCTAGGCTTGAGTTGAGCTTTGAGAGGTGGGATTCGAAATTTTTACGGCGATTTTTGTTTTCTTGGTGCAGTGTTGAAAATGTCTTTCAACGGTTTGCGACTCGAATATGCTCTTGAAGCGATTCGAATTATGTTGTAGGGAAGGATCGCATGGAGACGTGCTAGAAGATAATGGTGCGAAGGAGTTCGTAGATAAGGATGTCCAAAAGCCTTGATGCGGTGAGAAGTCGATGCATGGCAAAAGAAGATGGCGAAGTGTCGAAGAGATCACCATTGGAGGGCGTCCCAAGAGTCATATTGTATCCGGCTTGCATGGAAAGGCTACTCCATATTTAATGTGGAAAACTTTGACGAATCTATTCAGTAAGAGCGACCAAGGAAGGCTGGCGCTCAAATATAAGCTCGGGGAACATCGAGATGGAGGGCAATAGCATCGCCAAATGCCTCACGAAGTTCACTCAATGCGAGAGATGGTGGGAAGTGTGGGGTAGTGTCAAAGTTTCAGCGATCGCATGCTTGGTTTCAAGTGTGTTGGGATCGGTGTGGTTCTTGGACAGCGGTGCGTCATTTCATATGATGGGAGATCGGGATTTGTTCTCGGATACGGAGGACAAAGATTTGGGTGTGCACATCGGGATAGGCGATGATGGTAGATACGGTCACGGCGGTATCGGTACCATATCCTTCCGGAGGGGTACGGTAAACCCTTTGTGCGAAGGATGTGGCCATGTACATGGATTAAAGAAGAACTTTGATTTCAGTAGCGATGTTGGAGGATAAGGGGTATGATGTGGTCTTCGGCGAAGGAAAATCCTTTCTGCACGCGGTAAGACTACGGGAGAGACCCGGAAGATGGGGGTTTGAACTCGAGAACCTTTGTCGGTTGCGGGTAGATGGCTAACGCGGCTATGGCATGCGAGCGGGAGAAGTGGTGAGCGGGATGATGAGGGCGAGCGCGGCACGGAGATTGGGCCACCTTCACCACGGTGCTGAATATTGCGTGATTTCCTCCCCGGGCTTCCTAAGGGCACCCTTGCGCGGTCGGATCGGTGCAAAGGGGTGTGCCTTTAGGGAGAGTATGTGAAAAGCCACCTTTCATGATAAGGATAGTCGCGCCCGGCGATGTGAGAGAGTTCACACGGGCGTGTGTGGTCCTTTCTCGGTTGCTTAAACAAATAAACACGAGTATTATGTGATCTTTGTTGATGATTTCTCTCGAAAGTGTTGGATCTTCTTCATGCGGAAAGACGTACATTCGCGAAGTTGTGAGTTTAAAGCAGCAGTGGGAAAGTGGAAGAAGGAGATTTATCCAGGGTGATAATGGTGGTGAATTCATCTCTGATGAATTCAACGAGGTTACTGCGGCCGCGAAGGGATTCGGAGAAGGCTCCTTCGCCCACATAACCCACGGCAAACGGGGTGAGTGAGTGGAAGAACGAACGATCGTGGGTGCGCACGGCCGATGTTGCATGATCGGGGCCTGCCCCTTCATTTGTGGGCTGAAGGGCATGCAATACGGTGTATGTGCGAACGGGTTGTCCTCACGAGTTCTTCGCGCCAGAGTACATAGGAGGAGGCTTATTCGGCAAGAGGCTTTGATATTTCCCATTTGCGGATTTTTGGTTCTCCTGTCTACATGCATGTGACGAAGGATGCGAGAAGGGAAAGGCTGGATCCAATTTGCTAAGGTTGGAATATTTGTGGGGTACAACTGATACACCTCACAACTACCGGGTGTATTTTCGGTCGAAAGACTGTTGTGCGACGGGATATAAAATTTCGGGGGAGGAGAAAGCCATGCGGTGTTCGCTTGAGAGGAGCTACACTTGCATGCAGAGATGAGGAGAGTGACAGTTCTGAGGAGGAGCTTCGAATTGTGGATCAGCCACGAAGGAAGTTCGGGGAGGGTGGAAGAAACCACCCGGCGGCGCCAACCATCGAGAGGCGCATGCGCACTACGAGCGGCCGGCGGCAGCTCGGGATGCGAGAGAAGGTTGTAGGACCACCTACGACACAACGCGGAGCAGAGCGGATCCTTGGGATGGGCCCACCTTTGGATACATGGCTCTTGACGAGTCAATGTGTTGTGACGGAGCCATCCTCTTTTGAGGAAGCTATGGAGGAACCGCATGGGTTGATGCCATGATCGAAGAATATGATTCGATCATCGGGGAACGATTACGTGGAGATTGTCCCAAGACCGGTTGGGAAATGGGAGTGGTCAGGTTCACGATGGATCTAGAAGAAGTGAAGCGAGGGCGGTGGCAGGTATTGAAGTACAAGGCGAGATTTGTCGCTCGTGGCTTTCACGGATCGAAGTTGATTTTGAGGAGACCTTTGCACCTGTCGCAAGGTACTCTTCCATACGGACGATCATGCTCTCTCGGCGTAGATGGGATGGCACATTCTGAGATGGATGTGAAGACTACGTTCCTCGATAGGTTATTGAGAGGAGGTGTACATAGGCAACTTGAAGGTTTTGAGATCTTCAGCGGTGAGTCGCATGTGTGCGGAAGCTCAAAGGAAACCTTGTACGAGCTTGAAGCAAGCACCTGGGTAGCGAGTACACTCGAATAAACAGCTACTTCATAGGGCTTGGATTCTCCAAGAGTGAGAAGCGGAGATCTAACACCAGCACCCGAGATTGTGGTGGAGGAAAGTGACGATCATCGTCTTGTATGTAGATGATACGATTTTATTTGGAGATGAGCGAGTTGATACTTTCATACGGAGAGGATCTTGCACGAGAGTTTGAGATGAGACTTGGGCATCCTTCATTGTTCACGGGATGGAGATTTGGCGATGCGGCGAAGAATCGGTGTTTCTCGAGCAAGTATGCCGAGAGGTGCAGAGAAGGTTCAACATGCAAGTCTGCAAGCACATTGACACTCCTCTTCATTGGTTGGAGAAGGAGGATGCTACTTCGACGAGAGGTAGTGGATGCCTTTGTCTATCGACGAGTTGGTGGGGTAACATGTATCGACCGTACATGACCCGATATATGTATGCGATTAACCGACTTTCGTGACTATGGTTAAGCCTGCAAGCTCTTTTGGAAGCGAGGGCAAGCATGTATTGCTATATCGAAGGCACATCGGGATATGGTCTGTAGTGCAGAGACGGGAGGATGGAGTGAAGCTTTCGCTTCACTAATGCGGTGGGCGGGGAGTCAACGGACGAGGAAGAGCACTTTTGGAGGAGTTTCGGCATTGGGTCGGCAGTTTTCACAGTACGGGCGAGACGGTCCGTGGCACTACGATTCGGTGGGCGAGTACATGGCGACTAGGCTTGGTTGCATGCGAGGCTATTTGGATGAGGAAGATCCTCGCAGGTTTGTTCAGGTTGCATTTGGAGCCTATAGTGATCTACTGTGATAACCAGAGTTGCATTAAACTCTCGGCTAATCCAGTATTTCATGATAGGTCCAAACACATCGACATCAGGTACCATCATATCAGAGATTGTGTTCAACGGAGAATCATGATGCTTTCATATGTTCCCACGGAGGATCAGGATGCCGACATCCTGACGAAGGCGCTCACCAGGAGCAAGTTCGAATTCCATAGAGGTAGGATAGGGATTGCAGATAATCCATATCTTGCTGAGAGGGAGTGTTGAGAATGCAGCAAGATGATGGAGCTTAGTGAAATGAAGTCGCCTTCACTAAGTGGGCCCGCAGGCAAATTCTGGCGCAAAGTCTATTTTTAGACTATGTCTATTTTTAGACTATGTCTATTTTTAGACATATGGAGCATGGTTCGGGGATTCCAGTTTGAGATTCTTGGAGCATTGGTCATGTTGGTAAAAATAGATGAGACTCTATTTTTAGGTCGAAGAGGTCGAAGGCTATTTTTAGACTGCCTCTCCTAAAAATAGGGAAGTCAAATATTATTTACCCTTAATAATATTTGGACTCTAAACAACAGTTTACTCTCTTGGAGCACTTCAGTTTGAGCTACGGATGTGGCACATGCAACTGCCAGAAGGAAATACGCTTTTCTTATGGGGTATTTAGCTCATGCATGGTTGACTTCAGTTAGGACTTCAGTGGCAGAAGTTTGGTGGAGTTAATGAGACAGATAGTGGAGTTGTGTTCTGTTTATTTTAGTTGAAATAGTTGAGATTAGTTTAATTAGCTAATCAATTAGTTATGAGTGGAGTGAATTAAATATTATTTAATTCATTAATTAGTAACTCATTATTCAACTCAAGAACACATCAGTTCACTACAGTGTATGATCAGTTCAGTGGAGACCAGTGAAAGAGGTAGTTGAAAGGGTGGAGTTAGCTATCAGTTGTGACTATACTGTTGCTATTTGCAACACACAGATAGGAGGAGTAAGCCTATGAGGATTGCGCAGTTCAGGCCGGTGGTTTATCTATATAAAGAGGCCATCCCATAGCATTGAAACATGCAATAGAGGCAAGGCAATTAGTGGTGAGTTTTGAACCAGTAACATGTTCAAAACCAAGCTAGTTTGTGTGTAACTTCATGAGATAGTACTGAGTACTTGTGAGGAGTATTGTACTGAGTTGTTACATGATTTCTCCATTATAATATACACAATAGCTGCGGGGTTTTCAGCTATAAGCTTTCCCCATACATACTGTGTTAATGTGTATGATGATTTGATGTGTTATCACTTGATTTTATTTCCGCATGTGTGATGATCTGAGTTGAGTTGAGTGGAAGAGATTATGTGTTGTGTATGAAGTTCAAATAGTATGTGACCATGATAGTCTCGATGGATAATTAATCATTATTCAGCAAATTTCTACATGGTATCGGAGCTATTGAAGCAGAGATTGATCATCACAGTGATTACAAACTTATTTCGGTAGACAGAGTCTGCATGCGGGCCAGGTAGCCTCCGGATTCATCTTTCTTCGGAAAGTGAAAGGTCTAGTAAATGCCCCTTGCAGTCAATCTTTGTGCTAGAAATAATTTTTTCTCACAGATCTAGAGCAGTTGAGCTTTGAGGTGGAATTTGAATTTTGCAGCAGTTTTGTTTTCTTGGTGCCGGTGTTGAAAATGTCTTTCAACGGTTTGCGACTCGAATATGCTCTTGAAGGCAGTTCGAATTATGTTGCATGGAAGGATCGCATGGAAGCAGTATTAGAAGATAATGGTCTGAAGGATTTCGTAGATACGGATGTCCAAAAGCCCACTGATGCAGCTGAAGTCGATGCATGGCAAAAGAAGATGGCGAAGTTGTCGAAGGATCCTGTTGGAGGGCGTCAAGGATCATATTGTATCCAGCCTTCATGGTAAGGCTACTCCATATTTAATGTGGAAAGCTTTGACGGATCTATTCCAGAGTAAGAGTGACCAAAGGAAGCTGGTGCTCAAAGATAAGCTCAGGAACATCAAGATGGAGAAGGGCGACAGCATCGCCAAATACCTCACGAAGTTCACTCAGTGCAGAGATGAGCTGGGAAGTGTGGGGGTGGCTGTCAAAGTTTCACTGATTGCATGCTTAGTTTCAAGTATGCTGGGATCGGTGTGGTTCTTGGACAGCGGTGCGTCATTTCATATGACGGGATATCGGGAGTTGTTCTCAGATCTGGAGGACAAAGATTTGGGTGTGCACATCGAGATGGGCGATGATGGTAGATACAGTGCGACTGGTATCGGTACCATATCCTTTCAGAGGGAGTCTGGTAAACCATTTTTACTGAAGGATGTCATGCATGTACCTAGATTGAAGAAGAACCTGATTTCAGTAGCGATGTTGGAGGATAAGGGGTATGATGTGGTCTTCAGTGAAGGAAAATCCTTCTTGCGCAGTAAGACTACTGGAGAGACCCGGAAGATAGGGGTTTGAACTCAGAACCTTTATCAGTTGCAGGTAGATGACTGCGCATCTATGGCATGCAAGGCGGGAGAAGTGGTGAGCCGGGATGATGAGGGCGAACTGTGGCACAGGAGATTGGGCCACCTTCACCACGGTGCTTTGAAGATTCTGCAGCAGATTTCTACTGGGCTTCCTAAGGGCACCCTTGCGCAGTCAGATCAGTGCAAGGGGTGTACTTTAGGGAAGTATGTGAAAGCCACCTTTCACGAGAAGGATAGTCGTGCCACGACGATCCTTGAGAGAGTTCACACAGACGTGTGTGGTCCTCTCTCAGTTGCTTCGACAGCAAAGCACAAGTATTATGTGATCTTTGTTGATGATTTCTCTCGAAATTGTTCGATCTTCTTCATGCAGAAGAAGAGCGATACATTCGCGAAGTTCTGTGAGTTTAAAGCACTGGTCGAGAAGGAGTCGGGGAAGAAGGTGATTTCTCTAAGGAGTGATAATGGTGGTGAATTCATCTCGGCTGAATTCAACGAGTTCTGCAGCACAGAAGGGATTTGGAGAGAGCTCATCGCACCCCATAACCCACAGCAAAACGGGGTGGCTGAGCGGAAGAACAGAACGGTCGTGGGTGCTGCACGGGCGATGTTGCATGATCAGGGCCTACCCCTTCATTTGTGGGCTGAGGCATGCAATACAGCAGTGTATGTGCAGAACCGTTGTCCTCACAAGGTTCTTGGCATGAGTACACCAGAGGAGGCTTATTCTGGCAAGAGGCCTGATATTTCCCATTTGCGGATTTTTGGTTCTCCTGTCTACATGCATGTGACGAAGGATGCGAGAAGGAAGATGGATCCAACTGCTGAAGTTGGAATATTTGTGGGGTACACTGATACACCTCACAACTATCGGGTGTATGTGCCAGACAGTCGCAAGACTGTTGTGCGACGGGATATAAAATTTCGGGAGGAGAAAGCCATGCAGTGTTCGCTTGAGAGGGAGCTACACTTGCATGCAGATGAGGAGCTGTTAGTTCCTAAGGAGGAGCTTCCGGATGTGGATCAGCCACAAGAGGAGGTTCAGGAGGTGGAAGAAACCACCCAGGCAGCGCCAACCATCAGAGGGCACATGCGCACTACAGAAGCTGAGCGACTGGCTCGGGATGCGGAGAAGGTTGTAGGACCACCTACAGCACAGCGCAGACAGAGACAGTCACCGGATCGGTACACTGGATACATGGCTCTTGTGAGTCAATGTGTTGTGATGGAGCCATCCTCTTTTGAGGAAGCTGTGGAGGAACCCGCATGGGTTGATGCCATGATCAAAGAATATGATTCGATCGTCAGGAACAGTGCATGGGAGATTGTCCCAAGACCGGTTGGGAAATTAGTGGTGGGTTCGCGATGGATCTACAAGGTGAAGCAGGCGGCTGACGGGAGTGTGGAGAAGTACAAGGCAAGATTTTTCGCCCGTGGCTTCTCACAGATCGAGGGGATTGACTATGAGGAGACTTTTGCACCTGTCGCAAGGTACTCTTCCATACGGACGATCCTTGCTCTCTCAGCGCAGATGGGGTGGCACATTCATCACATGGATGTGAAGACTGCGTTCCTCAATGGAGTTATTGAGGAAGAGGTGTACATAGAGCAGCCTGAAGGTTTTGAGATCTTCAGCAGTGAGTCGCATGTGTGCCGACTCAAGAGAGCACTGTATGGGCTGAAGCAAGCACCTCGTGCTTCGTACACTCGGATAGACAGCTACTTCACCGGGCTTGGATTCTCCAAGAGTGAGGCGGATCCAAACCTGTACCAGATTGTGGTGGAGGGGAAGCTGTTGATCATCGTACTGTATGTAGATGATCTGATTTTGACTGACGATGATCAGTTGATACTTTCATGCAAGGAGGATATTGCACGAGAGTTTGAGATGAAGGACTTGGGCATCCTTCATTATTTTCTGGGATTGGAGATTTGGCAGCGCAGCGGAGGACTGTTTGTTTCTCAGGGAAAGTATGCCCGGGAGATTCTGGAGAGGTTCAACATGCAAGGCTGCAAGCCTGTTGACACTCCTCTTCCTGGTGGTTGGAGGAAGGAGGATGCTACTTCAGCGGAGGTAGTGGATGCCACTGTCTATCGACAGTTAGTGGGGTCGCTTATGTATCTGGTCAATACACGACCCGATATATGCTATGCAGTTAACCAGCTTTCGCAAGCTATGGTTAAGCCTACCAAGCTCTTTTGGAAGGCAGGCAAGCATGTATTGCGCTATATTAGAAGCACATCGGGATATGGTCTATGGTACAGACAGGAGGATGGAGCGAAGCTTTCTGGCTTCACTGATGCAGATTGGGCAGGGAGTCCAACGGACCGGAAGAGCACATCTGGAGGAGTTTTCAACATTGGGTCGACAGCAGTTTCCTGGTACAGCAGGAAGCAGAGATCCGTGGCACTCAGTTCAGCAGAGGCCAAGTACATGGCAGCTAGCTTGGCTGCATGCGAGGCTATTTGGATGAGGAAGATCCTCGCAGGATTGTTCAGGTTGCATTTGGAGCCTACAGTGATCTACTGTGATAACCAGAGCTGCATCAAGCTCTCGGCTAATCCAGTATTTCATGATAGGTCCAAACATATCGACATCAGGTACCATCATATCAGAGATTGTGTTCGGCGGAGAATCATGATGCTTTCATATGTTCCCACGGAGGATCAGGATGCCGACATCCTGACGAAGGCGCTCACCAGGAGCAAGTTCGAATTCCACAGAGGCAGGATAGGGGTTGCAGATAATCCATATCTTGCTGAGAGGGAGTGTTGAGAATGCGGCAAGATGATGGAGCTTAGTGAAATGAAGTCGCCTTCACTAAGTGGGCCCGCAGGCAAATTCTGGCGCAAAATCTATTTTTAGACTATGTCTATTTTTAGACATATGGAGCATGGTT
Organism: Pinus albicaulis; assembly: GCA_034641835.2. NCBI lineage: Eukaryota > Viridiplantae > Streptophyta > Pinopsida > Pinales > Pinaceae > Pinus > Pinus albicaulis. The sequence goes on along the minus strand of CM076579.1, from coordinate 1,150,221,756 downwards.
CGGGGATTCCAGTTTGAGATTCTTGGAGCATTGGTCATGTTGGTAAAAATAGATGAGACTCTATTTTTGAGGTCAAAGAGGTCGAAGTCTATTTTTAGACTGCCTCTCCTAAAAATATGGAAGTCAAATATTATTTACCCTTAATAATATTTGGACTCTAAACAACAGTTTACTCTCTTGGAGCACTTTAGTTTGAGCTACGGATGTGGCACATGCAACTGCCAGAAGGAAATACGCTTTTCTTATGGGGTATTGAGCTCATGCATGGTTGACTTCAGTTAGGACTTCAGTGGCAGAAGTTTGGTGGAGTTAATGAGACAGCTAGTGGAGTTGTGTTATGTTTATTTTAGTTGAACTAGTTGAGATTAGTTTAACTAGCTAATCAATTAGTTATGAGTGGAGTGAATTAAATATTATTTAATTCATTAATTAGTAACTCATTATTCAACTCAAGAACACATCAGTTCACTACAGTGTATGATCGGTTCAGTGGAGACCAGTGAAAGAGGTAGATGAAAGGGTGGAGTTAGCTATCAGTTGTGACTATACTGTTGCTATTTGCAACACACAGATAGGTGGAGTAAGCCCATGAGGATTGCGCAGTTCAGGCTAGTGGTTTATCTATATAAAGAGGCCATCCCATAGCATTGAAACACGCAATAGAGGCAAGGCAATTAGTGGTGAGTTTTGAACCAGTAACATGTTCAAAACCAAGCTAGATTGTGTGTAACTTCATGAGAAAGTGATGAGTACTTGTGAGGAGTATTGTACTGAGTTTTTTACATGATTTCTCCATTATAATATACACAATAGCTGCGGGGTTTTCAGTTATAAGCTTTCCCCATACATACTGTGTTAATGTGTATGATGATTTGATGTGTTATCGCTTGATTTTATTTCCGCATGTGTGATGATCTGAGTTGAGTTGAGTGGAAGAGATTATGTGTTGTGTATGAAGTTCAATAGTATGTGACCAGGATAGTCTCGGTGGATAATTAATCATTATTCAGCAAATTTCTACATGGTTTCGGAGCTATTGAAGCAGAGATTGATCATCACAGTGATTACAAACTTATTTTGGTAGACAGAGTCTGCATGCGGGCCAGGTAGCCTCCGGATTCATCTTTTTTCGGAAAGTGAAAGGTCTGGTAAATGCCCCTTGCAGTCAATCTCTGTGCTAGAAATAATTTGTTCTCACAGATCTAGAGCAGTTGAGCTTTGAGGTGGAATTCAAAATTTTGCAGCAGTTTTGTTTTCTTGGTGCTAGTGTTGAAAATGTCTTTCAACGGTTTGCGACTCGAATATGCTCTTGAAGGCAGTTCGAATTATGTTGCATGGAAGGATCGCATGGAAGCAGTATTAGAAGATAATGGTCTAAAGGAGTTCGTAGATATGGATGTCCAAAAGCCCACTAATGCAGCTGAAGTCAATGCATGGCAAAAGAAGATGGCGAAGTGTCGAAGGATCCTGTTGGAGGGCGTCAAGGATCATATTGTATCCAGCCTGCATGGAAAGGCTACTCCATATTTAATGTGGAAAGCTTTGACGGATCTATTCTAGAGTAATAGCGACCAAAGGAAGCTGGCGCTCAAAGATAAGCTCAGGAACATCAAGATGGAGAAGGGCGACAGTATCGCCAAATACCTCACGAAGTTCACTCAATGCAGAGATGGGCTGGGAAGTGTGGGGGTGGCCCATCAAAAGTTTCAACGATCGCATTCTTGGTTTGGTGTGTTGGGATCGGTGTGGTTCTTGGACAGCGGTGCGTCATTTCATATGGCGGAGGGAGATCGGGATTTGTTCAGGATCACGGGAGGACAAAGATTTGGGTGTGCACATCGAGATGGGTGATGATGAGTAGATACGGTGCGGCAGGTATGATTTTCATATCCTTTAGAGGAGGTCTGGTAAACCCTTTATCTTGAAGGATGTCATGCATACTGGATTGAAGAAGAACAGATTTTCGTAGCGATGTTGGAGGATAAGGGGTATGATGTGGTGTTGAAGAAGGAAAATCCTTCTGCGCGGTAAGACTCTTTTGGAGACCCGGAAGATAGGGGTTCGAACTCAGAACCTTTATCAGTTGCAGGTAGATGACTGCGCAGCTATGGCATGCAATGCGGGAGAAGTGGTGAGCCGGGATGATGAGGGCGAACTGTGGCACAGGAGATTGGGCCACCTTCACCATGGAGCTTTGAAGATTCTGCAGCAGATTTCTACTGGGCTTCCTAAGGGCACTCTTGCGCAGTCAGATCAGTGCAAGGGGTGTACTTTAGGAAGTATGTGAAAGCCACCTTTCACGAGAAGGATAGTCGCGCCACGACGATCCTTGAGAGAGTTCACACAGACGTGTGTGGTCCTTTCTCAGTTGCTTCGACGACAAAGCACAAGTATTATGTGATCTTTGTTGATGATTTCTCTCGAAAGTGCTGGATCTTCTTCATGCAGAAGAAGAGCGATACATTCGCGAAGTTCTGTGAGTTTAAAGCACTGGTCGAGAAGGAGTCGGGGAAGAAAGTGATTTCTCTAAGGAGCGACAATGGTGGTGAATTCATCTCGGCTGAATTCAAGGAGTTCTGCAGCGCAGAAGGGATTCGGAGAGAGCTCATCGCACCCCATAACCCACGGCAGAACGGGGTGGCTGAGCGGAAGAACAGAACGATCGTGGGTGCTGCACGGGCGATGTTGCATGATCAGGGCCTACCCCTTCACTTGTGGGCTGAGGCATGCAATAGAGCAGTGTATGTGCAGAACCGTTGTCCTCACAAGGTTCTTGGCATGAGTACACCAGAGGAGGCTTATTCTGGCAAGAGGCCTGATATTTCCCATTTGCGGATTTTTGGTTCTCCTGTCTACATGCATGTGAAGAAGGATGCGAGAAGGAAGCTGGATCCAACTGCTGAGGTTGGAATATTTGTGGGGTACACTGATACACCTCACAACTATCGGGTGTATTTGTCAGACAGTCGCAAGATTGTTGTGCGACGGGATATAAAATTTCAGGAGGAGAAAGCCATGCAGTGTTCACTTGAGAGGGAGCTACACTTGCATGCAGATGAGGAGCTGTTAGTTCCTAAGGAGGAGCTTCCAGATGTGGATCAGCCATAAGAGGAAGTTCAGGAGGTGGAAGAAACCACCCATGCAGTGCCAACCATCAGAGGGCGCATGCGCACTACAGAAGCTGAGCGACTGGCTCGGGATGCAGAGAAGGTTGTAGGACCACCTACAGCACGGCGCAGACAGAGACAGTCACCGGATCGGTACACTGGATACATGGCTCTTATGAGTCAATGTGTTGTGACAGAGCCATCCTCTTTTGAGGAAGCTGTGGAGGAACCCGCATGGGTTGATGCCATGATCGAAGAATATGATTCGATTATCAGGAACAGTGCATGGGAGATTGTCCCAAGACCGGTTGGGAAATCAGTTGTAGGTTCGCGATGGATCTACAAGGTGAAGCAGGCAGCTGACGGGAGTGTGGAGAGGTACAAGGCGAGATTTGTCGCCCGTGGCTTCTCACAGATCGAGGGGATTGACTATGAGGAGACTTTTGCACCTGTCGCAAGGTACTCTTCTATACGGACGATCCTTGCTCTCTCAGCGCAGATGGGGTGGCACATTCATCAGATGGATGTGAAGACTGCGTTCCTCAATGGAGTTATTGAGGAAGAGGTGTACATAGAGCAGCCTGAAGGTTTTGGGATCTTCAGCAGTGAGTCGCATGTGTGCCGACTCAAGAGAGCACTGTACGGGCTGAAGCAAGCACCTCGTGCTTGGTACACTCGGATAGACATCTACTTCACCGGGCTTGGATTCTCCAAGAGTGAGGCAGATCCAAACCTGTACCAGATTGTGGTGGAGGGGAAGCTGTTGATCATCGTACTGTATGTAGATGATCTGATTTTGACTGGCGATGAGCTGTTGATACTTTCATGCAAGGAGGATCTTGCACGAGAGTTTGAGATGAAGGACCTGGGCATCCTTCATTATTTCCTGGGATTGGAGATTTGGCAGCGCAGTGGAGGACTGTTTGTTTCTCAGGGCAAGTATGCCCGGGAGATTCTAGAGAGGTTCAACATGCAAGACTGCAAGCCTGTTGATACCCCTCTTCCTGGAGGTTGGAGGAAGGGAGATGCTACTTCGGAGGAGGTAGTGGATGCCACTGTCTATCGACAGTTGGTGGGGTCGTTGATGTATCTGGTCAATACTCGACCCGATATATGCTATGCGGTTAACCAGCTTTCGCAAGCTATGGTTAAGCCTACCAAGCTCTTTTGGAAGGCGGGCAAGCATGTATTGCGCTATATCAGAGGCACATCGGGATATGGTCTATGGTACAGACAGGAGGATGGAGTGAAGCTTTCTGGCTTCACTGATGCAGATTGGGCAGGGAGTCCAACGGACCGGAAGAGCACTTTTGGAGGAGTTTTCAGCATTGGGTCGACAGCAGTTTCCTGGTACAGCAGGAAGCAGAGATCCGTGGCACTCAGTTTAGCAGAGGCTGAGTACATGGCAGCTAGCTTGGCTGCATGCGAGGCTATTTGGATGAGGAAGATCCTCAAAACACAAATACTGTTGGAAATCACTCACAAGAGGTTTTTGACAGGAAAAATATAGATCTGGGTAGATACTAGAAATCCTAAATAAAATTAAATATAAACTAGAAGAAGAAATATGAAGTTTTTCAAAAATTTTAACAGGGTCCGCAGGCCCAGAAGTAACAGGTGCGGTCACGCACTAGTTACTCAAGGAAATTTTGAAACTGCCTGTACTGTGTAGGAAAACAAAATGCGGTCCCCAGAAAAGTTCAAGAAAAACACAAAAGACTTCAAAACTTTTCAAAGAAAATTAAACCTAAGCTACCCAGGCGAGTATCCATCAATCAAAAACTAGAAAAATCATTTTCTCAATTCAAAACAAAGGAAAACCAAAAAACAAGAATCAATCCCCAGTGGAGTCGCCAATTTGTTGACCAGATAAATCAATCTTGCAGACAAGATCGATCTCCCTAGTACCAAAAGGTAATCTAGCAACAAACATCCAAACAAACCTATCTTTCTCTAGACATGTGATTTACAAAAGAATACTATAAAGGTGTTAAGGTCTTACCTTAGATCCAATGCTTGTTCGAAGTAGTTGTCCTTCGGTCACTTGAAGGAGTTATATTTAAAGACCTGCAGTCACAAACAAGCAAACATTAAATAGCACCTTCATAGTAAATATTATAAATCATGCCTATCATGGTGATCAAGGAATCCATGAAATAAACAGTGAATTAACAGCTTATTGAGAAAAATGAAATCATTTGTATTAACTTTGAATAAAGGAAAACCTTACAACCTTAGCCTTGATGTTGAACATGCCTTCCCGGGGTCTGAAGTAGGAATATCCTCTACTCTGACAAGCCTTGCACTCTTCCAACCGAGACAGATAGAGGTATGTGATCTTTCCTCACAAAATCTCAGTTAAATGAGTCTGAATCCCAACAGCACTTTACCTCAAATAATTCTAAATCTTGAACTCCCTTTGAGGCTACCCAAGGCCTCTTTTTATAGTGCAAAAGAGGAGGTTTCAGTTCCAACTATGAAGGGATAGAATCCTCCTTCAAAGGGATAAGCTCCTCACATCAAGGGGTTAGCTCCTTAAGGCATGGGATGCATGAATGTAAAAAGAGCGAACTTGCCACCACAAGATTCCTTCCAGGAGCTTCTAGAAATGACTGAAAGTGAGCTTCTGGGTTTACTTTGAACATTTTTAATATTTTACAGGGGTCCGCACTCTTAACACAGAGAAAGTGCATTTAGGTACGTAGGAGTCATGAACATTAGGTGTGGGACCACAGGTAAGACAAAGAGAAAGTGCGATACCAGAGTTAAAGAGATTTTTGAGAGCTTTTCTCTTATTTTTAAGGCTTGACATGAGGAAATGATGTGTTAGACTTGCAAAGGAGGAAGTATGAGTGATAATGAGATCATACAAATAGAAGAATGTCAAAATGACAATTTTCAGTGCAACAGTAACCCTATTTTCTAATTTTATTTTTGGCTTCTTGATAATTAGATTCGCTTCAACGCTTACTGCATTCCTTTGAATTTCTTCAAGGGTAGAATGATTTATTTACCTCAATAAGTAGGCCATATCAGGTTTGAAACCATCTGGATAAAGAAGAAGTGTGAGGTCAAGAGGAGGTTGAATTTTTTCTGGAATATAATCATATATCCTATTAAATCTCATTGTGAAATCTTTCACAAACTCATTAGAATTTATTTTCAAGGCGTTGTATTCGGCTAGAATTTGCAGAGGGTTATTTTTCTCTTCCCATTTTTCCATAAATAAGTCAATTAGCTGTTGTGAATTAGCTAAAGAATTAGTTGTTAGAGAACGGAACCATTTCTTAACCTCTCCTGAGAAAATTTGTGCTATTATGTGCATCTTGGCATCATCGTTATCAATCTCTTCAAGATCGATGAAATCAATCACCTTAACAATGTGTTTCTTACCAGTAACCTCTGTTGTCCCATCAAAAAGAGGTAACATTTGACCATAACTCTGATGTAAAGCAGTGAGTTGTGGTGGTAAAATCAAAGGAGAAAATCTTGCCATGACTACTGGAGGAGGTTGTGCAGGAGTCACAACAGGAGGTGTTGATGGAGTGTATAACTACAGAGGAAGTGATGGAGTGAAAGTGAAGGATGATGGTGTAGTTGTATGAGGAGGTGTGACAATAGATGTAGAAGCAAATAAAGCTTGTTTTTGGTACTAAAAATAATCCTTTTCAAAGGTTATTTGAAACTTATCAACCAAACCCTGAAGTTTATGAAAATCTGACCAGACCTTACTATCAACCTCAAAATAAGAAGACTTAGAAAATGGAAAGTATGTCTCAAAATAAATGGGGTCAAAGACTATTTCTGGAAGGAAGGATTCTGACTTGGACCTAAACAAAGATGTCTAGAATTTGAAATTGAAGGACAAATATTTTGGAGCAATTAACCTCGTAGGCAAGGATGTAGATTTTACAAGTGGAGGTATACCTTTTCTAACTTTTCTGAGACTGTTATTTGTGCTTTCTCAAAAGACTCTTAGAGTCATTAACAATTGGTGAGGGATTAGGATTAGGATTGGACCTCGTATGCCTTTTTGGAGCCAATGTTCTTGTCAATTTTCACTTTGGCTCAAACTGACTAAATAAACCTTCTTTGAATGTTAGCACTTGTCACCCACAAGCCTAACCTTCAACGAACTAAAAGAAATATCTCCAGGGAAAATTTAACATTCGATCCTCGGAAACGACGCTAAAATTTTTATCACTCCCTATTTTTCCCAAGGCTGAGAAAGGAGACTAAAGGAGGTAGCCTCAAACCAATATTTAGATTTCGTAGATATACCTACCAAATCAGAGAGGTCTCTCTCGATGTCAATTTCACAGTCAATGAGGTGACATAGAAAGGAAAATATCTTAGGCTAGATATAAGCTCAGTGATTTTGATTATATTTTTGTTTTGAATTTTGCTGGATAGTAAGTGTCAATCTAGGAGCTAGGTCTAGGTTTCAAGGTTAGATTTCAAATGAACAACCACAGAGATGAAAATGAGGCCAGGTAGGTATACTTAGAAACATATTTAGATTGTCATTGTGGTATAGGGTTTGAAAAAGGGAGAATCAAAATGAGCATATAGCATATGATTTCATTCATCAGAGGAAGTAGAACAAATTTATGAAAATCTCATTAAACATAGAACAAAAGTAAGAATTATTCTTAAAGACTCTTAAGATCATCATATGTAAGCATACCTATGATTTCATGAAATAATAAACATTTAATTTTATTGTAACAATGAGAAAAACCAATGCCAATAAGCATACCACTGGAGTCCCAAAATTATAGCTACAATATGTCTTTGATTTCACTGTAAAAATATGTACATAAGCTCCACACTGCAATATCAACTATCCAACCCCTAAAATGCCTTCAGTTGGAGTACATATAGAAAATAGAGAATTTTCTATCACTATGGGTCGAAAATTGATCCAAAACACTTCATTAATGCACCTAGTGAGTCATTATCTAGTTTTTAGGGAAGTTAGAAACAATCTCCCCTATTTTATCTAACAAGTAGGAGTCTTTGTCTCCTTGACTAATTATAAGATCCCTCAACAATGAGGAGCATAAATAGACTTCATTAACCATGAAAAAACTCATGAGACAACTGTTACCTTGAATATTTGACCTTTTTTTACTGACCCCTGTCCAAAAATCCTTCTACACATAAACATAGTGTGCCTGGCAAAAATGTAGTGTGCTTTGACAGAAGCGTAGCATGCACTTGGAGGGGCTTTCGAGGTAGATTTTATGCATATTTTTGATGATATGAAGGTTGGATAAGGTAGCCCTGGATTTACTCTAGCCAACTAAACATTGAAACTTACAAAATACCACCTGTAAGACACTCAAAACTTCATTTCCCCAAGGTTACTCCAGAAGCATAGCATGGGTTGAAAACAGTGGCAGAAACATGAAATTTTGAGTGTTTTATGATTTTTCCTCCAAAATTAGGAATTTTCATGTGAAACCAAAGGCATATATGGATGTACACATCAAAATTCATCCATCCATTTAAGTCTGACCTCCATTGGAGCCTCTGATAAAAATCATAACGTGGCCACGCCACTTTTTTGTACAACTGAAATTGCCAAAATTTTCCAAAAATCCAAAAAAATATTAAAAATGCTCAAAAATTTCTTAAATTTGATCCTTATAATCCTTGAATGATGATCTAGACAACTAGATATGCCTCAAATATCAAATCCAGGTTGTCCTTCTTCTTTAGCTTGATTAGGGTTTCTTTAAGCTTCTTCTTCAAATTCTTAACCCTGATTTTGGCAATTTGGTTCCTAGTGAAGTAGTGTCTCGCCGTGTGCCTCTGGAGGCTTATGATTCTTTTTGCCTTCTTCAAGAGTTTCTCTAGATGCTTATTTACCTTATCAACCCAAAAATCTGTGTCTTGTTCAATCTTAGCAACAATCAAATCATCAAAATCATATTGACCTAAGCAAGGGGATAACTCAATTTCTTGCTCTTTTTGCCTAGTTAATCCTCTTGTTTTTGGCCTCCTTGGCTTTATCTGAGCCTCCTTGTCTTCAAGCTTATAAAAATCTATCATTTATTTTCCCTTACCTTTATCTACCTCAATATTTGTCTTAGATTTTCTTAGGAGCAGTTGTTTCACCTTTAGTTACATGTTTTCTTGTTGTAGGAATGTTATCATGCAATTTTCCCTTGAGAGATTGTCCTTGAGCTTTCTTATCTCAGCTTCTTTTTCCCTGATTATCTCTTCAGCTGACTTTTTTTCCATATGATCTTCTAGCTCTACCATTTCAAGCTCCAAAGGTGCTGGCTCCTCCTCATGTTGCTGCAAGGGTGACTCACTCTCATGCATAGGTGGATGCTCCATAGTTTCTCCTAATACTTGCTCAGCTGTAGGGTCAGGTGAAAGCACACCTTTAGCGATATCAGGAGAAAATACCTACGTTTTACCCTTCTGATAAGTTTGAGTGACTTCATCCCTTGTCATCTTTGGAACCTCTGCAGGTCTACTTGAAGAGCCAATCTTATGTGGCCTTGATGATGTTGATGGTATGCTTTGAATGATAGGTGGACTAGTGGTGGGCATAAAAGAAACTGATTTAATGAATGTTTCCCAGGACATATTGATTTGTGAGAGATGATGTAAGACTATAGCCTTGAAAAAAACATGGTGAAACAAACTAGCTTGGCGATCCTTGCCTTTACTTTGTACTTTTTTAGTCATTTTGACTAGAATTATAAATAGATAATGAGGCAAGTTCAGTGGCTTGGTGGCAGTGAAATGCTTTAATAGCCTTATGTGGTACTGGTATAATCTTTAGAACCTCCCATCACAGGTAAAATACTTCATGATCAACTTCATTAAAGGAACATACCTGACAAGTAAATGTCTGAAGGGAAATATGTGTTCAAGAGCATCTTTGTAGTGTAGAAAACTTTATAATTCTCAATGTCCAAATCCATCCCTTTGAACCAGATTTCTCCATGTTTCAGGATACCTATTACTGAGGCTATGGAATCTACTGATATAGTGAATTCAACCCCTATCATGTTAGCCTTATATCTCCTAAAACCTATGGCAAAGAGGCTTGTCAATTGAGCATGACATCCTACCTCTTGAATTCTTTCACAAAACCTTAAGCAACCAATGTCTTCAAAGGATTTATTGGTATAGGAAGAAGCATTGATCTCCTGCAGATTGGATGGCTCAAATATGGAATGATGACATCACTTGTTGTACTTTCTATTCTCACCTTCCATGATGTTTGTTTTCAAAAAGAAACCCTAGCTTGATGTGAAGGAAAGGAAGGGTGAAACTTAGGAAAACAGGTGAGAATGATGTAGTGATTTTAGCGATAGAGATGAGAGGGATTGGAAAATTCCCTAAAAATTTGGGGAGACAGTGTAGTAGGTTTGAAACCTAGTGTAGGTCGATTTTTTGGAAATGGGTAAGGGAAAGAGGGCAAAAGGGCCTAAACACATAGTTGACATAATATCTCTGCAAAAACATAGTGAGGATTAGGGTTTGAGTGAAAATGGGATAAATGAGAGAAATTAATGACAAGGAATGATTTTTTAAGGTGTATGAGTTATATGTGAAGGTGTTTAGGTGATGAAACTAAGGGTTTTCTTGCTGAAACAAGCCAAACATCAATGAAATCGAAAAACGTAGTGAAGACCCTAGAAGAGGGAATCCACCTTTTGTTGAAGAAACTTGATTTAAAGAGAGGTGAGGAATTTTTACTTACTATCTTGGAAGCATTTGAAACTTGTGAAATGTTGAGTTGAACCTTATGATGGTTTATTTGACCTTAAATACCAAAAACGTAGAAGATTTTCAGAAACGTAGCATGGCTTCCCCAAAAACGTAGCAAGGAGCAGAAATGTAGCATGCAACAGTTTGGATCTGTTTTGATGGTGGACTTCGATCTATGGATGGTTGTAGAGAGTCGTGGAGCATAAGGGAGGAGCTCTTGAAAACCAAAGGATGAAATGAACTCAAGATAAGATTCATTTCCCTTTAAAAACTCACAAACTTTGTCTTTGGCTTTAGTGACATCATATGTACTTTGAGAAACATATATTTTGAAAGACTTTGACAATGTAGCATAATTCTTTGCAAAAAGGAAAAGTTTCCTTTTGTTTTATTTCCTAATTTTTATAACTCCCAATAAAGGTGATTTGAATAATGAAAATGACTCTTATTTTCCTTTCTTACATGATTGAAATTATGATGAAAAAACAAAAATAGCCCTAGATCATGACCTAGATGATTATATGTTAACTGATTTATGACCCTATATACTTAAATGATGACATGACCTTGAAATTGATGATGGCCATGAGTGGGTGGAGGGAGTAGCATCTGGCCTAGACAACATCGAGTGAACAAAATTTATGTGAGAATTAATTTGAAAGAATAAAATTTGACCAAGGACTTCTACCAAATAAACCTGAAAGAGTGTATTTGATCAATGAAACATTTAGACACTAACTGTATCTATCTGTTCTCTCTTTGTTTTCCATCTCATATTTCTTAATTGGTTATGGTTGAGAAATAATTTGGAAGTTCATCCTCAGCCCTTTCTCCATAAGGTAACTTTATCTTATATCATTGCTAACCTTGAGAATTATAATTTTAGAACTTTCTCTTTTTTATTAAAACCCTTGTAAACATCTTTATTTTTTCCATCTTCTCATTCTATAATAGGTTTATTGTCCTTCTAGGGTAGTTTCATATTATCTTGAGGCATATTTCTTCAATTTTAGACTTCATTTGATGTATCCATTGGAGGGTTGTATTGCTATTCTCTCCATTTATTCATTATAATTTCTTTACATCTTGCTTGAATAACTAATGTCTTATTTACTTCCTCAAGTTACCTTAGATAATTCCACATATTATGTGATTTTATAGTATTTCTTATCTAATAGCTTCTGCTTAATGTCCACATTAAGGCCTCTAGGTTTATCACTTAATATACATCTTGATTATTTTCATGCATTCATTATGGCATATGCACAATACAATTTCATTATATTCTCACTTTGATTATGAGCTCCCCCTATCAAAGGTTGTCATCATCAAACTTAGACTAATCATACATTGCTTCTACTAATTTCCTGTCATTATCTTCATATAAGTTAATTATATCATCGTTTGGCGTCATGCCTCTCATCTATGGGAATATATTGTTTCTTCCCTATACTTATCATATGTTTCAAAATTATTATCTAATTTCTATGAGCCAATTAAAAACAACCATTCCAAACTAAAATTAAATAGAATGTTTTCTTATGTATTTAGATGATGAAGAGATGATTGTAAAATAACTAAATAATCTCACTTTCAACAATATTAAATAATTAAATATTCCCACTCTCAACAATATTAAATTTTCAGTGTCCCTAAGTTCTCAAAGGCATCATACATGAGATATATGTTTCTATTGATCGAGGTCTTGGATTCACCAACATGACATAGGATTTTATTAAAAGGTTCCATCATCACATTTAGACTAATTATGGGTTTCTTAATCTTTCTTAATGTATGGGATTCCATATCAAAATATTTCAGCTTGTCACTTATATTTTTCCATATAGTGCCCATAACGAACTAATGTGAATAAATTTGATTTGTAAGGTTCTTCTAATGCACCATTTTATCTGTTTGAATGAAAAATGTATACCGTTTGGTGTTTATATTCATATAAGGCATGAAGTTCTAATGGATTCCTTAGACATTTTCCTGGTAACTTGAAAGAGAGTGTAACACACCCCGGAACTAGAGGTGGTCACTAAACTAACTTAATACCGAAGGTGCAATTATGAGGATAGGGTTTATATTTTTATTTTTTAAACAATTACCTTTTTTTTATACAGTTCATGGTTGGAAATAGATATGACATTGACTCAATATTTTCATCATAGGAAAGATTTTTCTTCACCACCTTCCATCCATTATTTTACCCTGATCCATTCTTCAAGCCTTAAAAAGGAAGTATGCTTACATGAACTTGATAAATATGAATTAAATGTGTGCCTAACCTAGGTTATCTCTCCAAATCTTCTATACAAAGCAACTCATCCCTTGATCTATTCTATAAGAGGAAACTCATATCTTGATATGTACAAAATAACACAAATATGTAAGGAAGTCGATGTTTGCCCCAACAACCTTCACCCTAACATTGTAGATAGGTGATACAACTTGAATTATTCAAGAACATTCATAGGGATATTGTTTGTTAAGCTAATAGAGCATCCCAAGCATTAGTTTTGACAACAAACACAGATTAGGATCTTGTCAATATCGAAATATATCCTCATACTAAGTGTCTAGAACAGTTGGCTTCTAAGGGAAATACCCCAAAGAAAAGACCCTATCTCCTGAGCTTGACATTAGAAACATGAATGGGAGTATCAATAACAAGTGACTATTCAGTGCCAAATTCTAGTTGATTATTAATTATGTCACTAAAAGGATAATAGACTAAGCAATATAGTTTTTTTTAGTTATACATGGTGTTTTGCTCTATCAAATATATTTTGTGGGATTTCATAAAAAAGGGACATTGTGAGAGCTTATACATATTTTGAGATAAATCCATACTGAAGTTGTAGGGCCCAAATCCTTTAAATATAATGGTTTATGTCACACTCAATTTTCTCTCTCACGTTCATATCCTTAGCTCATGGAGACCACACCAACAACCTTCCTCAACCATTGTTCTCACAAAGTAATGTGCATCCTGCCATTAGTTTATGTCTCTATTGCAATAAATTAAATATATCAAAAGGCATCCATAAATCTAATGTATCATGAAAATTTTCCATAAAATCAATGTGTACATAGTGATTACTAACATAGAAATTTCACTACAGTTTGAGGGTTGTAAGGATGCTCTGAATTCAAAGGATATACAAGCTCCTCTGTCTTGTTCCTTATTTCGTACATAAGTTGAATAGTGATATGTCACACAAAATTATAAGAGGTAATTTTGTCATATGAGAAAACAATAAGTGGCTACTACTGAACTTAATCATCTTCAAAGAAGTTTTCAACTTTCCCATATTCTCAAATGAAATTATCTATCATAAGTAAAGTTGTGTGACGGTGATGCAACAAGGCTATATCTGTGGTCCTATGAGATTAACTACATAGGTCACGAGATATTCAAAATTAAAGATGAGTCATTCCATGAGATGTTACCATCGTTTTTTGATAGCCATATTAACCAAATCAATAATGTCACCATTCAAGAAAAAAAAATTATATCCAGCCAATGCCCACAACAATTTAACACATGCTAATTATCATATGTATTCAAATTAATTGGGAAATATTCTATCTTTCCATTATGAGATAAACCAATGTCAAACCATCAATTACATGCATGTTTCAAAGGAATTTTAAATATATATATAAGGAGTGGTTAGGTCTACTTGTGGATCAAATTGGTTCAAAAATTACTTAGAATCGCAACCATCCCTAAACATCATCGAAAACAAACACATTGTGAAGATGATTACATTTAATTACCACTGCCAAATTTTTCAAAGCACAAAACTACCAACAAGCATAGTTTACCTGATCATTTAATGACATTGTTCATGCCATGCAGACATATAAAAATATTTTTTTCTATCCAACATTAAGGTCGGATCATAATTAAGTGAGACAAAGATGCCCATCTAATATGGAAGCCAACCAACACAAAAACATGTCGATAGGATTGTCATAGGAAGAAAATTTGATTCATTCAAGCATGTTGTTTAAACCATGATTGAATTTTTTTTTTGATAACAAAAAAATATCACACAAATCTTGAAACCATTACACAACATTTACAAGGCGTGATAAGACAAATTTAGACAGTCAATACATGGGTCAAAATCATGAGATAAACTCGTACAATTCACCTGGAATTCCTTACTAAAGCCTGTATGATCACTATAATAGTCCATGAAGCTTCAAGAATATACACACATGCATATAACATGCCATGGCCACTACACATAATATCTAGGAAACTTTTCACGTGATCTAAACACATGCAACACACATATTTCCTTGAACATTATAGTAGAGTATTGGACTCAGTCCAAACCTTCCAAACACAATTTATTATTAAATTTTCCTAAGGTCAGTAATGACCATATTTCATGTGTACTCCAACTATTTAACCAACCTACAAAAAATAGCCATACAATAGTAGTAACATTACAATACATTTGATGTAAAGAAATATATATCTTAAAAAATGATAACATCAATAATGTATTCAACATCTTAGCCATGATAGTAATCGCAAGTAAGCCGTCAATAAAACTTACTGTGGAATTTTTCCTAAGGAAATCATAACTTCCACAGGAATGAGCTTTGGAACAAGGACATAAATTCACCACCCAACCATAGACAAGTTTCTATAAGACTTCTCATGTAGTTGTCACCCCTTAGCTTGTGAAGACTGTTCCAAATGACCACGCTACCAAATATACCAGGGATTGGATAGGTCTAACCCACCTCCACCTTTCTGGTATTAAAGCACTCAGATTCAGGCCAGTATAGGGACTCAAAGGGTAGGACACCTCCACCAACCAACCAATGAGGTACTCCAAAGGTGAAAGCATCCACCTTCATGCAGTTCAGGGACTCCAGAGGTTTTCCTCCACCCTGAATATGTTGTTGTAGTAACTCTAATGAAATCTGAGTACTCCAGTCAAGGGAGGCTAGTCTAGGGCAGCCAAAGGTCTACTACCTCCACCCACTACCCACTGAGGGACTCTAGAGGTACAAGCCTCCACTCTTAGTTAAATCAGGGAATTTAGAGACTTTTTCCCATGAGTATGCATATCACAAAACTACCCCAAGTTGAAATTGACCTTGTGTGCCTATCTCAAATATATTAATGTCAAATAAACTATCTAGGAGTTGCAACATTGAAATTATGAGGCTACTATATGAAAAATAATTAGGTCAAATTTTGGTAAAATATATTGACATGATATATGCAAAGTGTATCATTTCTTTTCCGGCTTGATTAGGTCAAGTATTTGTAAAATACATTGACAAGATATATGCAAAGTGGAGAATTTATTTGAAGGCTTTCGTAAAAAAAACCATCTCCATCATGTACGTGAATACTACCATAACTTCACTCCATCTATGTGTGTAACTACAAAGTGAGAGGATGGTAACCAAGTAGTATTATAATTAATAATTTTCCCAACCACCAAATTCATATGGCTATGCAGACATACAAGCAAATGAAACAATGAGAAAGAGTGATATTGGATGAATCCTCCACCCCAATTTATTGACACAATTACCTTACAAAAAAAAAAACAAAGGATCAAGCTCATGGCAACTTTTAAATACAAGCAAGTTCATATATTTTAAACCAACTAAGCAAACTTTACCCAAGAAAACATTAAACTAATAGCTACGAGTTGGAGTGTTGATTACCTAGCTATTATGTTGTTCCTCTACGCGGCGACCCTCCTTGATATTACGTAGGGCACACAATTTGTACCTTGCACCTCTATCTCCCAACAACAAACTCACTTCCTGGTTCTATTCTTTGAATGTCTTCCCTCTTTCTTCTACATTCTCCTCTACTCTCCATTTTTCTTTGGTTTTTTTCTCTCTTGGTTTTTTTTTCTTGTGCCCTTTCCCAGCTCCATTTCCCCTCTTTTCTAGTGTTTGATGTCTGTCTATGGTTGGTTTTGGAAAAATATGGTCCAACCCATATGGACCAACCAAAAGTGCCCCTCTATCCTTATTTTCTAGATTTTTTATGATTTATCATTCTTGCATGTCAACCCACCTTATGCCATTTTTCCTTTTCTTCCCTTTCTTGTCATCTGTCAATTATTTTTTTTCATGAGCTTTATAATAGAATGCATATATATGTTACCTCCAAAAAAGAATTTCCCCACTTACTTAAGGTTTACTCTCTCTCTCTCTCTCTCTCTCTCTCTCTCTCTCACACACACACACACACACACACACACATAGACACTTTACAATAATTATGTAATTGGACATGTTTAGCAAATATTCACACTATTGCAAAGTGACCAAGGAGGCATAAATGTATATCTATCATTTTCAAAATGTAGACAATATTTTACAAAAATAAAAAAAGGGAATATATGTATATTTGTCATTTTTAAATTGTAGAAAAAGTTTACAACACTAACCAAGAAGTTATTTACAATGGACATGTAAATTAACCAAGACAACATTTAAAATATCCACATGGGTGCATGATGACCGAGATAGTTAACATATTTGCAGAATGACTGGGGTCATTATAGAGAGTGACTTGAAATTTAGTTTCTTAATTTATAGACCTTTTTATGGTGTTAGAAATTTGTCAACTAAGGGGGTCTCTCTGATGTGAAGTCCCAATTAGACCTCACACCATTTGGAATAGGATCCCCATCCAAAGTATCGGCTCAGCTATCATATATTATTATAGACTTTCCTTGGCTTAAGCTGTCAACAAGAGAGAGAAGCACGCATGTTCCTTTTCAAAAAAAAGTAAGTGTGCCTAATAAATGTTCGGTTGCAGGTGTATTAAGGATCTTCTACTATAGAGGGAGGAAAAGTGAGCCTCTAAGACAGAGGTAAGAGTACCACCCTATTAGAGGTGCACACAAGAAATAATATGATAGCCTAACATCAAGCAGAATAGTCCAAATAGATGCGATGATTGTTACAACCATTACAACACATTTTCAATAAGATAAGCACTAAAATAACCAAAATAGTTCCACTACTTTAGTATAGGTGAAAGAAAACATGAATCATAAAATTTTATAGAACAAAATTACAAATATTCACAATCCATGCATGAAAACGTGTTGGCCATTAGGCTTCAAGCATTAAGTAAAATTCCAAATATGCATGAATATAACAGACATCACTAGCTCCAATAGTGAAGCATTGGAGCCACGGATTTCACCCCACAAGTACTGACTCTATCTCTCTGATGCCCTATGGGAGAAGCCAAGGTGAAAAAGTCATTTTTCTTATACAATGAGGGTGTATATATAAAAAATGGGGTGATCCTTCACCTCCCTTGTGACTCTTGGACTATCGTAATGACTCTTTGACTTCTTTAAGACTTTTCAACTCTTACATGACTCTTCATATTCTGGACATAACTCTTGGACTTCCACTTTAAAATCAAATTTCCAATATTGAATTTACATAATAATAAAAAATGATGTGGCACATGATGAATTAGGACATGACATGACATGACACTATTGACATGGATTGCATGATGACATGGTAATGTCAAGCCACTCATTGTTGATGCTTTATTTGATAAAATATGTATCCAATAATTCATATTCATAAAAGATATTATTTTCTCTTTATATACACACTCCAAAGGGTTGTGAATCAATATGGAGTCTTCATGTGATCCTGATCTTTGATCTTATATTGTATTATGGTGTTCCTTCATCGCCTGATGATCATCTCATCTCTTCAGCTCCATAGGTGTCTTCCAACATGATCTCCTTATCCTTTTCATCCATCATCATCCTATCATGATAAAATATTGGCTGCAATTGAAATCCATTCATGACAAGACGAAATCAGTCTGAAAACCCCTAATATAACATACTTCATGAAATAACTTGTTAGGGATGGGATTGGGTGACTGATTGATCAAATGACTCAGGGATGACGCACTTCCAGAGGCCAAGGTTTGGGATTAAGGCTAGATACTACCCAATGCATAGTTCAAGATGGCTAGGGTTAAAATATTGCACACTTGAGGGTTTCAAGAGCACAAGGATGGGGCTTGAGGCTTGATGTTACCCAATGCATAGTTCTGGAGGGACAAAAGCCAAGGGATTGAGCAGTTGCACAATTCAAGAGCTCAAGGTTGAGGTTTGATGCTTGAGACTGCACAATGTGTAGTTCTAGAAGACTAAGGCTAAGTGACTGCGTAGTTGAGGGGCTCAGGATGTCAAGCTTAAATATTAAGCCTTAAAGTTTCACAGTGCATAGTTCTTAAATTCTAGACTAGGTGACTACACAGTTGAGGGAATTAATAGCTCAATGTTGAGGCTCGAGGCTTGGAGTTTCCCAGTGCACAATTTTGGTAGGAGAACAAGCTAGGAGATTGCGTAGTTGGGGGACTCAAGAGGTTAGGCTAAGGTATTGAGCATTGAGATTTCCCACTACAAAATTCTGGGAACATGAGGCTAATTATTGCGCATTTTCACAGTTCAAGATATCAAGGCTAAGGCTTGAGGACTGAGACTATGAAATGCGCAATGGAGGACTGTTGGAGAGGAAAACTATGTAGTTTTGGAGCTCAGCAGCTGGGCTTGAGCACTAAGATTTCGCAGTGCACTGTTCTAGGGGGAAGATCTACGCATTGAAAAGTACCAAGAGGTAAGGTTGCTGCTTTAGAACTGAGACTGTGTAATGTGCAATTCAAGAGGTTTGAATGAGGCTGAGTGACCACGTTGGGGAGTTTTCCCAGTTTTGACTAAGTGTGGCATCAATGAAATGAATTTGAACAAGAACAAGACTCGAGCATGATCACACACTTCTATTACTTGACGACACAACACAAGCCACCCATGACACATGAACGACACTCTTTCCTCAATGCGACAACATTGCAACAACTCACTCCAAGTGCGACACTAAAGATACACTTTGCGACACTTGTGTGACAGTGCTTGATCTTTGGAAATGAGTATAAAACATGTTTACAATACTAGAATGACTTGTCAACACCAAATTCTCCCTTTGAAATAGGCCAAAACTCCACTTTACACAATAGGTGACACTTCTCATGCTAGTAGACAACATTTTCTATATGAGAGAAAAAGTGCGAACGACACTTGCGATATGTGAACAATGGTGAAAGAAACACATGCCAAAGTAGAGATAACATGAAAAAAACACTAATTAAAATGAAAGAAATACAAATAGACAGTCGAAAGCATGACAATGACACTCATGAAAGTGAAGGTGCGTAAAAGCAACAATTTGAAAAACTCACCAAAATATAAGTACAATTGCAGCCAAAAGTGAGCGATTGTCAATGAAGGCACGCACAAACTGTTGGCATAGGTTGATCATCACACAGGCACAATCTTGATGTATTGTGATATGATTTTTCAAACTTTAATAAAATAATTCGCTCATGAAATTGTTGCAGACTGAGCATGTGTGAGCAGGTGACTTCGACACTTACAGTCCAAGAAGGTATCTCAAAGACTTAACAAAGCATCACTAACCAAGAAGTGACTACGAAACGACCGATCACAAGATCCACAATAGGTCCGAAATTCAAGTGTAGGAAAAATTTTGGAGGGTGTTTTTCGCAACAATAACAACACCATAATAAACTGCACCTTTAAAGAATCTAATTGCTATTTGTGTAATTCCCCATTGTAGAGTATGTCATAAAACTAAGTGCCCTCTTCACGCCTATCACCAAATTTTCTGCTATCTCACCCATCTTGGATTGTAACTTAGGTAATTTTGAATTTTTAACCTAAGTTCATAAATTCTAGAGGTGCTTTTATCTCATCAACAATTTCATCCTTGTTTTATGTTCCAACACCCTCTATTGACTTTGATATGTTATTTACCATTATTTCTCTCTTTAAGAGGAAACATCCACAAAGAAAAAATAAAATTAATACTTTTGGGAATTTGTTTCCAGATTCATTGCATAAATTTATGGAGTTATGGATGTTTCAAACCTACTCTTAAGGTTCATCATCAGGATGAGAGTGTGAAAAAATATGATTATGCCAAGTAGTAATAAATGGGAAATGAGGACCAAGTAGAAAAAACCAACAAAATCCTAATCTATATATATATATATATATATATATATATATATGCCATGATATAACTTACCAATAATTACATATATCAATATTAAATTGGATTTACAATTTACTTCACTTTACGATTTACTTTGTTATAGATATATATTTCAATGCTCATTTTAGGGGCGACAGGGGGGGAGGGATTCTCATTAATCTCGATGGAAAAATAGTATTCAAATATGCGTGGGGTCTAGGCAAGAAAATAAATAATCAAGTTGAGCTATATGGTATTCTTTTGGGACTAATCATAGCCCGTGATCAGGGAATTATATACCTCATCATCCTAGGAGATTCAATGCTCATTATGCAAAATTTGACCAACAACACTCACCCCCTGAAAACCTCCTTATGCTTATTCTCAAAAGAATCATGTGTGCTCTTAGATCCATCCCCTCCATCTCCCTCTTTCACATCCTCTAAAAACAAAATGTCAAGGCGTATTATTAAGAAAACCTAACCTTCCCTTTAGCTGAAGGGAAGAGGGAGATCAATGGAATCAAGGATCTATTCCCCATTCCCTAGTTACTCATGATTTCCCCTTACTCTAAGTTCTCCCCTCTATCCCATCATGTTAAGATCACCCTTGGAACTATGAGAACAAATATATACAAAGTCCTAAAAGCCTTTAATTTTGATGTCATGGCATCTGTTGCTAGCGGCTCCCATGCATGGGAGTCCATTATATCCCCTCATATCCCATGTTTCTAAGTACATCTGAAAGCTACTTCACTTCGTGAATTGATGATGATGGCGAAAATTATTCCTTGGAGCTTTAATGACGGCGAGATTGATCTCATGTGCGATGGATTCCTTTTAGGATTAAATTTATTGTTAGGCCTGGTTTCTCTCACAACTCTGTTTCTCTATATCTAGTGAGAAAATCCCTCTCCTACAGATATCCTCCCCTCCTTCCCTCCTCAAGAAGTGTGGTGTCAACTTAATTTGGTCCCTATTGGATATTTTTTGAGAATTCTAAATTTGTATCCACCAAACATATTCAATTGACATCATTCTGCCTCCGCTCTAGTTGAATTTGCAAAGTTTTGGGAAGAGGCATCTGAATTGGTGACAACACTCTATTCACAATATTTCCTGCCTCAGGATTCCTCTATGAGGATTTTAGGAGTGTGACACGTGTGCAGGTCATGTCCAACTCTTTGTGGTTTGAATAAATTGGGTATAAGGTTAGTTCTGGTAGTCTATACTCCACTTTTCTCTAGTTTTCATTCTCTAAGGTGGCATATGGTGCTTTACAAATTTTCTTGAAATCCTCAAGTTCTATTCTTTTCCAATTTAACATGATTTCCCCCCATTTATTCTCCCTTCCTATTCCCTTATATGCCCCCTCTGAATTCTCCAGGATATTTTGGATTTCTCCCTCTCCTCCTTCTCCCAACACATTCATAATAGTCCTATGATCTCCCCATATTCACACATGTGTTTTCTAGTTCCTGTATCTTGCCTTCCCCTTCGTTCCTCTCAGTTTCCCCCCATCCTAATTATAATGTCTTCTAGTCACAATTCCACATGTTCCTATGAACTTTATAGCTCCATAAAAAATAGATCCGAATAACCCCTCCATGTGGAAATAATGGACATTAAGTGGCATATCCTCTAGC
The DNA here is from genome assembly GCA_034641835.2 of Pinus albicaulis. Taxonomy (NCBI): domain Eukaryota; kingdom Viridiplantae; phylum Streptophyta; class Pinopsida; order Pinales; family Pinaceae; genus Pinus; species Pinus albicaulis. The sequence continues at coordinate 1,150,199,166 of CM076579.1, read as the reverse complement.
AAGACAATTTCCTAATCTTTGTCTCTGAAGAAATTTAGTCCCTAAAGCACAATTGTGCTCGTTAGGAGGACGCAATTGATGCTCTTCATAGATACCTTGAGGATCTCTACCTCAAAGGAAACAATGCAAAAAATGAAACTTAGTAAAATGAAAAGCTAGAAGTCCATTTAAAGGCCCTAAAATTTTTTATATGAACCAACCAACAAATGAAGAGCCCGAATATCCCTTGCAATGGTAGCCTTTTGTATTTTTATTTTTTTTGTTATAGTTGTTGACACCTAATCCTAAGGGATTGGGAGAAATTTTATATTAGTGTAAAATAGGAAATAAGTTAGTCTAAGAGACATTGGGAAATGAATCCCAACAGTCTCACCTCCATGTATATATTCATGAGCACCCTCTATCAAATTCATGGTTCATTTTGTGGAGTTACCTCTTGGCCTGACATGGTATCAGAGCCAACTCTTTTTTTTGCCTTCCTGACCTTGTAACTCCCTCCATTCTGTAAAATTGTCTTTGTTATGAATTTTTTGCAGACTCCCAACTCTGTCATATTCCTGCAAATAATGTTTGAAAGTTTGTTTTATTTGGCTGCATTCAAAGTCTATTTACGGTCCTCATGGCCTGCATGCCAACAACGCTCCCGTGCATTCAAAATTATTTTAGGGCTCACTGCTACTCTCGCCAACTCCTTCGCTCCGGCTCCTCCTCACAACCCCCTACGCACTGCCACCATGCACATCCCATTACGCAGTGCAACACACATCCCTTCCTCCGAGATTCTCCCCTCCTACAGTGCCTACAGGCTCACTCCTACCTCCTCCCGCAGTTGCTTCCCCCTCCGCTCCCTTCCCCCGCTCCTTCGCACTTCCCTACTTCTTTCCTATCCTCCCTTCCCTCGCTCCTCCACGCTTCCTTCCTTCCTTCCCCGCTCCCCTCCGTGGGCTCCCCTCCCTCTACTCCCTCCTCCCCTCTCCCCTCGCTCCCTCCTCTACCCTTCCTCCACCCTCACCTTCCCATATTCCACCTCCCCAGGTCTAACCTCCCCAGTTCTGACCTTCCTGAGGTTTGACCTCCCCCAGGTCCCATCTCCCCTCTACCAAAAAAAAATTATTTTTTTTACAATTTTTTTTTCTCAGAACTATGTTTTTTCAGCATAGTACATATTTATTACTAGAATTGAGTTTTTACAGTAGAGTGCATTTTTTCCACTAGAATTGAGTTTTTGCAGCAAAATATATTTTTTACACGAGAATTGAGTCTTTTTCTAGAAAACTACATTTTTTCTACAGTACATATTTACAATGCATTCTCTCATATCTATTGTGGGAGTAGTTCTCTCTGGCAAGGAGAACTATACTGAGTGGTCTCGAAAAATCGAGCACTCTCATTTTTAATGAGTTGTGGAGAGGAATTTGTGAAGGAGAAGGAGACAATCTACCGACAAAGCCCGCCTCAGACAAGGAGATCGCCATTTGGGAAAAAAAGAATTGCAAGGCCTATGCCTTGATTGCAGCTTCTGTAAATGAATTGGTGAGTCACCATATTACATCATTTTCAAATGCCTGTGAATCCTTGAGGAAATTAAAAGAACTCTATGAATCACATTCAAAACTTGAAAATTTTCAATTAATGATTAAGTTGTTCAACCTTGAATTGAAAAATGATGACCCTCTTGTTTTAGCATCAAAAGTAATATCTATCATGCATGGCATTAAAAATACTAGTTTGGAAGTTAACATACCTCTCATAGCTTATGTTAAGGCATTGTATCCAACTTAATCACATTACCTTGAGTCATTTCAAATAAGTGGAAACCTCATGAAGATCACCTTTGATTCCCAGCTTGCAAAAAAAAATTTCGAAAGAGAGAAGGATTTTGGAAAGAAGACACCCCCTCTATCTTCTGAAGAAGTTGTATGTTTTGCACATAGAGAGAAGAATCATGCTCAATATTCTTCCAGAGGAAGAGGTGGCTGAAGAGGAAGAGGAAGAAGAAATTTCTGAGGAATGGGGGGTAGACAAGCTCAAAGTGAAAAATCTGATCTTCATTGCATACGCTGCAATAAAGATTGGCATGATGCATCTACATGTAAGCTGCCTTGGGACATAATTGAGTAGCAAATAAATCAAGAAAAAATTAAAACTCATAATAGAGACAAAGGTAAATCACCTGAATCCACTCATTATGTTTTATCACATTGTAACATTGGAGTAACTAAAGACTTGTTTGATGCTTCAATTACTTCTTGGAAAAATTATTGGTTGCTAGATTCAGGAGCAACATGTCACATGACTTTTATAAATATTTTTTTGAAGAATTTACTGACAAGGTTGATGGAGCAGTATGCTTTGCATACAAATCTAAACTCAAGCCATCAGAGCTTGGCACAATCAAGCTTAAGTTGTTTGGTCTTCCAGACCATCTTCTACATGAGGTTCTATAACTCCCTGAGTTGAGGAGAAACTTGTTGTCCTTGGTCTACATTCGCCATCAATTAGGACACTCCATTCACATGTTTGATGGCAAGGTTGAGGTCAAAAAAGCATAAGATCACTCACTTGTCATGAAAGGAATAGAAGAAGGAAGACTCCTAAAGCTACAAGGTACCTTTTCTCATGCACAAAAATTTTCATTTAGTTCTCATCATGATGAAGGTACATTCCCATCAAGTCTTTTATGACATGCTAGATTTGGACACTTAAACTATGACAGCCTTTGATTTTTGAAAAAAAATGGTGTTACTGGATTGCCTACAATTCCTAGGAAACTTAAGCAATGTGATGCTTGTATTCTAGGAAAGCATAGCAAACAATCCTTTCATGATTTACATTCCAGAGCACATAGAAAACTTGAGCTTATTCATTCAGATTTATGTGGCCCCATGCCCATTTATTCTGCAAATGGAAATAAATATATGATGACATTTATTGATGATTACACCTGAATGTGTTGGGTTTAATTATTGAATAAAAAATCTGATGATTTTCAAACATTCAAGAATTTTCATGCATGGATTGAAAATGACGCACAAACTCATATTTTCTCTTTGCGCATTGATAATGGAAAATAATACACTTCAAACGAATTTGAAAACAATCTTCGACAACATGGGATCAAACATCAAACAACTGTTCCCTATTATCCCCAACAGAATGGTGTAGCTGAAAGAATGAACAATATAATTTTAAAACATGGTTTGCTCCATGATATTTTTCAAGAATGTAAAATTGATGTTTTGGGCTGATGAAGTTCTATGTGCAGTGTACATAAATAATAGGTGTCCTTCTAATATAATCACAAATAAAATTCCTTATGAAAGGTGGCATGGCCACATTCCTTCGGTAAAGCATTTCAGGGTCTTTGGTTCCACTTGTTATGCTTTGATACCTAAGGTAAAAGTAAAAACTTGGTGCTAGAAATAAAAAATGTATCTTCTTGGGGTATTCCAATACCTCCAAAGGATATCGTCTCTATGATCAAGTCAATAAGAATTTTGTAGTATCCAGAGATGTCATATTCCTTGAATCTTCCAAGACTGACGATGTTGTTGAGCGACAACTTGATCTCTTGGATAAATTCACACGTGCATAGTCATTTCAAGAATTTGATAATCAGATTCCACATCTTGAAGGGGGGATTCCTATACTGAATCAATATGTGGAATTTTCTTCTAAAGAAATCTCTCCCCCACATGAAAAACCAACCACGGATGACACCTTGAATGATGTGATTTACATAATTGGGAAACTGAATCTTGATTCAATCTCAGCTCAGTCAAATGAGCAACCTGGGCCATCTCAGAAAGGTCCCCCAAAATGGATTACAAAGACAATGGAAAATGTTCGTCCCGATGAGGTTGGAAAGACAAGAACAAGAAGTTCCACCAGGAAAAATGGAGGTGATGTAGATGATTCTTATTCACCTATTGTTATGGATGTTGCTTATAATTGTGAACTTAATTTATCTATAGATCTTGAACCAACTTCCTTCAAAGAAGCCACTGCTCATGATGAATGGAATGAAGCGATGCAAAAGGAGTATGATGCCTTGATAAATAATGACACTTGGAAGCTGGTTGATCCTCCATTTGGAACCAAACCAATTGGCTGCAAGCGGGTCTACAAAAACAAGTACAAAGGGGATGGCTCACTTGAAAATCATAAATCTAGGCTTGTGGAAAAAGGTTTTGCACAGAAAGAAGGGGTCGATTATGAGGAAAATTTTGCCCCCACAACAAAATGGGCCACCATACAAACACTCTTTGCCTTAGCAGTGCATAAGGGTTGGAAGGTCCATCAAATGGATGTAAAAACTTCCCTTTTGAATGGAGATCTAAAGGATAGGGTTTTTAATGTCCCAGTCAGAAGGATTTGTTGTGAAGGGCCAAGAACACAAAGTACGCAAGATTATAAAATCCTTGTATGGCCTCAATCAAGCATCGCGAGCATGGTATGAGAAATTAACTGAGCATCTTCTGAAACTTAAATTCAAACATTTTGATCTTGATGATGCAACTTTGTTTGTTAAGAAAGTTGGAAAAATAGTTGTATATCTTGTGGTGTATGTAGATGATCTTTTGATGAAAGGGAATAATGAGAGTTATATTGCATCCCTAAAGAAGGAATTGAAGAAAGTTTTTGAAATTACTGATTTGGGCTATGTTCACTACTATCTTGGTATTGAAGTAACTCAACATCCTAAATTTATATTCCTTTATCAAAAGAAGTACATTGGAGATCTATTGAACAAGTTTGGCATGGCTGAATGCAATCCTTTGACCACTTCAATGGAACAAAACTCGAAGCTCACATCCATTGAAGGGAAGAAATTTGAGGATGCAACGAAGTATAAACATCTTGTAGGAAGTCTCATCTACCCGACTACTACCAGACCATACATCTAATTTTTTGTTGGAATCCTCTCCAGGTTTATGCAAAAACCTTGTGAAGGAAATTGGTCTGCTACAAAACGAGTTCTAAAGTACTTGAAAGGGAATCAAGACTTTGGACTCAAATATACACAGGTGGGTGACTTCAACTTGATCAGATACTCTGATTCAGACTTTGATGGAGACAAAGAAACTTGGGTATCTACTTCATGTTATACTATGATTCTTGGATCAAGAGTTGTCTCTTGGAGATCACGCAAACAATCAGTTCCAACAGATTCCACAACTGAGGCAGAATGTGTGGTAGCAGCTGAAGTGACAAAGGGAATTGTGTGGCTTAGGAAAATCCTGGAATATTTGCAGATAAAACAAATGCATTCAACTCAACTCATGATCGACAACACTTTTGCAATAAAGTTGGCCAAGAACCCAAATTTCCATGGTCGAACGAAGCACATCAATACAAAATACCATATGATTTGACATCACATTGAGGCCAAAAATATCCATCTACGTCAATGTTCCAAAAATGAGAAAACTGCAGACATCTTCACCAAAGTGCTTGGAAGAGAAAAGTTTGAAAAATTTACAATGATGCTTGGACTCACCAACATCCCTTCAGATTAAGGGGGGGAATGTTGACACCTAATCCTAAGGGATTGGGAGAAATTTTATATTAATGTAAAATAGGAAATAAGGAAGTCTAAGAGACATTGGGAAATGAATCCCAATAGTCTCACCTCTGTGTATATATTCATGAGCACCCTCTATCAAATTCACGGTTCATTTTGTGGAGCTACCTCCTCACCTAACAGTAGAATCTATGTATTTCATAACGATATTGCAGTACTTTTGGTCTGTAGTTACTTAGCCTTGATACTTTGTCCTCTCCCAAAGGACCCTCTGAAATTTCTGAAATGTAATAACTTCCAGGGTATTTTCCGCTTCTTGGCAAAAATATAAATCAAATTTCTACTCAGTTCTATTTAAAATAAAAATGTAAAAAATGAAGGTTTGTTTTTAATATTACCAAATGATTTTTTATGTGTTTTAATATAAAACAATTTATATTTCAATTTAAATTTAACTAATATATATATTCAATTAATAAAAAAATTATTTGAAATAAATATTGAGATGACAGCTTAGTAATTTTTTTTACTTGGAACAAAAGCATGGAAAAAGTGGGGTACTTCCCCACTTTTCGTGGATGGTAAACTAGGTAAACCATCAACCCTAATTACGGGGCCTCACCCACAAAGAATATAAGAGAGTCAAGCATGTGATCAACAACAACTAGCAACAATATCAAAGAACTTCACGCCTAGATCTAGGCCACTTGAGCTAACCCTTGAGGCTGAAAACTTTAGTAATATATATATATATATATATATATATATATATATATATACATATATACATATACATATACATATACATATACATATACATATACATATACATATACATATACATATACATATACATATACATATACATATACATATACATATACATATACATATACATATACATATACATATACATATATATATATATATATATATATTTATATATATATATATATATATATATATATAAACATTTTCCACATGGTGAAGAAATTACACCCATTATTTTTTTCATTAATAAAAACTAATATGTAATTAAATAATCTATTAACTCGCGTATACATAGATTGATGATTGCGACACTTTCCTATTTAACAACCACCAAATGAAAGCAAATACAATAATAAAAGGTTATGCAAACTTATCAAACTACTAAAACATGTGATGTAAAGGTTCTAATAATCATTCCATCAATTGACTTCTCATTCCATCAATTCAAATTCTCAACATTTTCACAATCTCAATATTATGAATGAAAACTATATTTCTTGTTTTATTAATATTAAAATTGTAATTTTTTCTATATTTCCTCTTCCTATTAAATAGGAAAAAATATTTAATTGGAAATTAATTGTGATGTTAATTGACTTACCATTCCTTCAACATTTATGCAAGAAAATACATATAATTCTTACATCGACTTATCTTTTAATTATTTTTTTCTTAAAAGATAATTAGAAACACCATTGTTACCATGTTATCTGAGGTTGAAAACCAAATCCATACAAAAATAATTAGATAAGTGTATAGATATAGTGAATTGTGGCTACATGTCCATAAACAAGGTAATAACGCAGAAGGTAGCCATCGCATTGATTAAGGGGTTTTTTTCCAAGGGCACAATTTCTCCTACATGACAAATTTCTTGTTAGAATATGGAGAATTTATTTTCAAAAAATCTAACTGCCAAAGTGTTTGAATCACTTTTTTGATGGTGGAAATGGATTGAACACCATCAAGAACCCCTGAGGCACCCAAATTTTGAAGCTTGATAGTTGTAAGTTGGATTTCCAAAACATTCAGCTGGATTTTGTCAAAATCTTGCTAAAATTTTCATTATTTTTGGGTGAAATTGTGGCCTAATTAGACTACTCTATTGATTAATCGATTCTAGATCTTACTATCTTATGGACGCCTCCACCACTCACACCCGATACTGCTTTCATCGTTCAATTCCCTCATCGTAATGACCATCGTGTGCATGCCTCGAGAAGTAATTTTAAAGTAAAAACATGTTTTTTTCTAATTTTATTAATGATATGAACAACTCACTTCAAGTTCAAAACCTTAAATTAGAAATTATCTACAAATTATTATCTCTACTCTTTTGGTATAATTAGGAAACACATCTTAGTGCCTTCGTTTATATACTAAACTAAATTGACATTTATTCTTGGGCGTTGTCTAACAAGGTCATAATTTCACCTGGACGATGAATTTCTCATTAGAATTTGACAAACAAATATTCAAGAAATTCAATAGGGGGAGTGTTTAAATCATTTTTTTGATGGTGGAAATGGATTCAACACCATTAATAACCCATGGACACTCAAAATATTGAAGCTTGATCGCTATAATCCAAATTTTAAAAAATTTCTTCCAAATTTTATCAAATTCATACCTGAATTTCAATTGTTTTTCGAGCGAAATTATGGTCTATTTAAACTACGTGTTATTATTTAGTTTAGCCACCAAACTATATTTATGTTTATTCCTTATTTTACCCAACAAACTCAATCTACTAATTTCTCTAATGTGTGAAAGCTCATTGAGAATTGAGCCATGGTTGAGAAAATTACATCACAATGATACCAACTCGCTATAAATCCATTGTGTGGAATTATTTTTTTGTGGATTTTGTCTGAGATCCAAAGACATATGAGGAAGTGTGATATTTATTTTGAACATGGATCTGATTTAGAAGCTATTGAAACACTAACTTTGAAATTATTATTCCTTTTAATTTTATCCCATCCCTGCAATTAGTTTGAATGAAGGGAGGAGGGAAAGAACTATGGAGGAGGAGGCTAGCAATTTTCGCTTCATGTAAGGGTAAGTGGGAGCTAGGAATACCCTTTTTCTACTAAAGGTTCCTAGTCATAAAATTGTTTTTGCTTGTCTCCTGGGGTTTCACACAAAGGCTTTGAACCCTTTGGAGCCTACAATATGGTCGGTCCGTTCAACTATTAGGCATGTTCCCTATTGTTGGTGGAATATGAAGTTGTAGAGAACAATAGGCAAATGGATTGGACATTGGGAATTTGAGATGCCTTGGATTTGGAATAAGGTGACTATGATAACCAAAAAAATACCTAGAGCCAATAAGAAAGTTGAGAGTGATGATGAAGAGATCAATGTTTCCAACTTGTTAACACACTTACAATGCATGATATTCCCATATTGTTTCTCACTGAGGAAATCCACTAAGAAAAACAATAGTACATAATTATAATTATAAAACCAACATAATCAGACATTGACTACTCAAAATTAAGAATGACGCAGTTTAATATTTAAAATATATATAGGTGGACATCAAGTTGCCTTTTTCTCAAGCATATATTGAAGATGTTAATTAAATGGCCTGAAATAAAAATAATAATTTTTCCCTATCCAATTCCTAGACGGATGTTCAATGAAAATCTTAATAGTTGGTATTCATTGTTTATACATGCTAATGAACTTTATTTTTCCTAATGAATCAGGATAAAAATGCTTATGGTGTATTATTTCTTTACAATTTAGATGTGTTAAAATGATTATAATAGTTATGATGTTTGATAAGGTGTTATATTAACTTGTGGTTCCATTTAGTATGTGACGTAATGATACAACTTGATACATATATGTTGATGTCAAAATTTGTGATGGCATTTCGTAATGTGATGGGATGTGATAAATGCATGCAATTTTTATAATGATGTGTATAAATATGGCATACATACAGATGAAATTCCTTATTATTAAGGATGCGATGATAATAATCATGTTCTATTCTCATAATGACATGTAACAGTTAGCATGTGAATAATTTCTATGATATGATGATGTTATAACTAATGCATTGGTTACATGTTGTGAGGTGTTTATTGACGGAAAATCCACCAATGGGCCAAGAGGGTTGATTTATTTGATGATCTCATGGGATCCCACACCAATGATGGAGAATATATAACACCTTATGGGTTGGGGACAAACTCAATCAAATATGTAAGCCAATATTTATTTTTCCTTATATAATTCTTGAGGGGATATGGGACAAACTTGAGAAGGATGAGTGCATGATATTGGAGTTCAGATGTTGAAGTCCATAAGTGGGATGGAGTTGTGTGCAAATTTTATGCATGTGGTTATACCTGGTAGGACTTGTGGAGGGAGTTTGGGTTTTGAGATGCCTGGGGTATGTGAATACCAGACTAGATGCTTGTCTTGGGGCAGATGAGGTTTGAGCCTTGGGGCTCTATTATAGACTGATGGGGCGTTAATCTTAGTTCCGAAATTTGGGAAGGAGGAGCTTGAGAGTACTCACACATTCCCCTGGTGTTGTGATGTAACTTTCGATGCTTGTTGTGGTCACTTGTGTGGCCCTTATACTAGTTGCAATAGAGGGTGTTGGATATAATAGAACAAATAAACAAATAAATAACTTATAAGTTGTATGATTAAACTTAACTTCAAGACGGAGTTCCTTGAAGAGGGGGGAGTATGTAATGCTCCATATTATCAAATTAATAAATAATAAAAACAACAACAAAATAAATAAAATAATAAATAATACAAGTGAGAATAATAATTAATAAATAAATAAAATAATAAAGTGAAGTTCATAATAAACAAATAAAGGAAATTATTTTATAAAATAAAAAAGTAAAGGGTAAAAAAAGTAAGAAAAAAATATAGAAAAAATTCAAATTAATACAAAGTAAAAGAATAAAATAAGTGAGAGTAAATTATGGAAGAAAACTAAGTTAAGAAAACTTAAGACAAAAAATGGAAGTTGCATGATGACACATGAATTATTGCATGGAGAATTTCCTTCGATTTTTTGAAGTTGTTCTATTTAATGTATGATAAGGAGGATGTGAGACATTATTCTTTCCTAAGAGAATTATGGGATAGGAAGGATTCACTCATAGAGGTATTTTATTGCGATCTCGGGGATGACCAACTCTATAAAGACAATGTTGTTGAGCCTATGGTTGGGTGGAGGATTCATCCCCAAAACATTGGTTGTGGTCAATAGGACCATAGTAATGCAATGTTCACAAGTTGTAAGTAAGTTGGCTTCGTCAACTCCTAAGTATGATTCTTCCCACTCACCTATAATGTGAATTATGTAATTATTAACAATTTATTTTTCATGTTGTTAATTAATGGTCTCAAATTGTTGTAAGTAATTTAATATTTGATTAGGTTTTTAATTTTCACCATTACAATATGACAACATTTTCCTAAGGTGGACTTGAATAAGTTTGATGGTTTTGACCCATTAAGATGGGTCATCCAGATAGAACATTGCTTCTCCGTCATAGGTATTAATGATGATATGATGAAACTCAGGGTGGGGGTATTATATTTATATCTAGAATGATGGAAATAGTGGAAATGACATATAAAATCTTATTTGAGATCCACCACATGGAGTTAGTTTTTTAAATATATCCATGCATGTTTCAAGTGAGATACTCACTATTTGGGGTGGTTTACCATGTTACACCAACATATGCTCAATCACCCACTTTAAGAAAACCTTTGAGCAATTTTCCATCCATACAAATAAATTAACAGATTGTTTCTATAAATAATTTTTCATTGGTGGCCTCAACGAGGATATTAGAGCATAAGTCAGAATGTAGAGCCTTGATACATGGTTATAAGTAACCAAGAAGGCACTAAAAGCTGAGATGTTGATCAATGCACAAATAAATAAAATAATCAGTAGTCATTCCTCACACTCATCTGCTCCAAGATAATTACCCAAGCACAACCCCTACCCATCCCTTCAAAGTACAAATGTTGTCTTCAACATAAATGGAATACCACTAAAGATGTATAATTTTCTATAATTATGATGAAAATGTGTTCCAAGTCATAGGTATTAAGAGTATAAGTTGTTCCAAATTGATATGACTATGAAGGCCTTGATAAAAGACATAAATATTGAAGAAACACGAGTGTTACAGGTTTAAGAAACCAACACTTTCCTCATGAAGAACCACTAATATCCCTGCATGAACTAATGGGCATTTCACTCCATAAACATTGAAAATCGTATTATTATCAAGCATTAGAAATGTTTAGTCCTAGTTGATAGTGCAATACTTACAATTTCATCAAAAGCGAGTGGCAGAATAAACCAATTATTTTTACACATAGTTCACAAATTTCAAATTATGATTGCCAATGGAGGTACAATTAAATGTGAGGGAAAATATGAAAATGTTAAGCTCTATATGACACACTATCAACTTAAATCCCATATATTTTCTATTGATATGAGTGGTTATGATACAGTATTGGGGTTAGAATGGCTGCACACATTGGGATCAATCACAATGGATTTAAAAGAAATCTATATGAGTTTCACTAAAGAGGAAAATGCACAAACCGTCAAGGGTTTCAAGAAAACTCCCCCGAAATAACTTCTTGTAATTTTCTAGAAAAGTTATTAATAAATGTGCCATGCAGGTTATGGATAATTTGAAAAAAAATCTATCTAGATTTGTAGTTGGTCCTTGAAAAACACCATTAGGTATTAAAGATACCAAAAGGTTTACCTCGCCTCCCGAGGAGAGTATGACCATATTATTCCCCTAATTTCAAGAAATCAACCACAAATGGTATGACCTTATGGAATGTGATAGAAAATTTCATTGAAGAACTATTGGAGGTAGGAGTCATATGTCCTAGTACAAGTGCTTACTGATCACCAATAATCATGGTGTTAAGGAAGGAAATATGCGCATGTGTCTTGATTATAGAGCTATCAATAAGTTGATGATCAAGGAAAAATGTCCCATCCTAGTTATTGATGATCTCTTGGATGAACTTCACTAAGAGTTTTTTTTAACTAAGCTTGATCTACATTTAGGATACCATTGAATCAGGATGAAAGAAAGAAACATCCTTATGACAATCTTCAGAGGACATGAAGGTCATTATGAATTTCTAGTAATGCCTATTAGTCTTTATAATTCTCCATCCAAATTCTAATGCCTTATGAACAAGACTTTCAATCCCTTCCTATGTAATTTTGTGCTAGTCTTCTTCAATGATACATTGATATATAGTAAAGCATGGGAATCACACAATGAGAATGTTGATAAATCCCTGCAACTATTCAAAAACAACCAATTGTTTGTGAAGTGCTCCAAACGTAATTTTAGGGCTCCTAAGGTTGAATATTTAGGTCACATTGTAAGTAAGGAGGGAGTGAGAATTGATCCCAAGAAAGTGGTAGCTATGCAAGATTGTCCCCATCCTAAAAAAATAAAGAGCTTGAGCGTATTCTTAGGAATTATATGCTATTATAGGAAAATTGTGAAAAATTATGGCAATATTGTATATACCCTAATGTCACTCAAAAAGAGTTGTTTCTTCTAGAGTGAGGCAGTAGTACAGACATTTTTTTCTTTAAATGATGCCATGCACACTACTCCAATATTAGCACTATCTAACTTAAACAAGATTTGTTTCCTATAATGCGACACCTCAGGTAAAGATCTAGTAGTATTGATGCAATAAGGATGTTGCTTAGCATTCACTAGTAAGTAATTGTGTGATTGCAATCTATGAAAATCCACATATGATAAAGGAATTATTGTGATCGTTCATTTAGTGTATACTTGGAAACCATATCTCATAGGGATAATTTTTCAAATCAATATTGACCATCATAGTTTGAATTATTTTTATAGAAAATTGGTTGTTTTCACATGAGAAACATAAATGGGTCAACAAGATGTTGGATATTGTTATGATATCATATATGATAATGGAAAAGAGAATGTTGTGGTTGATGCTCTATTTATACAATTTAAGGTGGGAGATGGGTCACTCCTTCCCTATCATTACCAAGTATAGGATGGCTCAAGGAATCTCACAAGGAATGGCTAGCAAGCATTATTGTAAGTCAACTCATCCAACAACTTCAAATAGATCACAACCCACCTAAAAGTTATACATGAATGAGGTCAGAAAAGGATCATGAACACATGAAAAATTTAGTCCATCGAAATCAACACAAATATGAATTCCAACCTTTTATTCCCATGTATCACAATTGTATTGGGCCAATATACTTCTTGAATTCGAAAAATTAAACATGAGACTAACATCTTATAAATCTCCTATTTTACTTGTTCTTGGTAATGATGATTCATTTAGTAAGGAATTTTATTGTTCAAATATCCTCATATATTGAGTTATATTTTCATTTCACCCATTTATCCAACTAAATCATTCACATCAATAAAATTTTGCAAAAGAAAATCTTCATAATCATCCAATTCAAGTTCTACAATAATGTGTTTATTCCATTAATTCATGATTCCAACTATTTTTTGGTATGTGATGATTTAATGTTTATATTTATTGTCGTTAGTGGTCCATTCTAGTGATGAGCCCCAATATTGCAACAAGAATGTTGCAACTCCCAAGGCTACCAACTTAAATTATCAACCCAGGGTTCGTACAAAATCAAGAGGTGTCGACACTATATGTACAACATGAAATGTTTCCCTATTTCAATGATCAGATGCAATGAAGTGAATATCATGAAATAAATCTCTAACCTAATTGAAAAAATGGAAACATAGTCTACTTGTATAATGTAAATTAATACTCTAATTGTAGAAAGTGGAATGTTGTTTTGAAAAAGGAAATTTGATCTTTTCAACAATAATGCTTGTAATTGAAACCTTAAGGAAGCATGAATTCAAGAATCAAGTCTAATATACTTTTCACTAATGAAACACCCTTTTTCTCACCATATTAAAGTAAACTTAGCTTTAGTAACAAAATCCATGTACTTCTCATAAGAAAACATTCATTGTTATTCAAATGTGGAAACCTGTCTTCTAATTATGATTGTAGATTTGTACTTGCAGTGAAGGAAAGGTGGGTCTATAGTGGTATTTTGTCTTCCTAAATCATGAATTCAGATCCTAGGGGTCATGATTCAAGCCTATGAGACAAAAACCAAGCTTTTGGAGCAAATATGGTCAAGTTTACATGTGCTACATGAGGTGCTACAAGAGGTGCTACAGGAGGAGACACCTTTTCGAATGCCCAAGTAAATCAAATGAAAATGGGATGGGAAATAATTTTTTATCAACTAGGAGGATGTCTGAGGACTCCATTCCAAGTGGAATCACTCCAAAATACCCTTGTTAACACGTGCTAAAAGAACAGAAAATTACTATTCTAAAAACTGGAAATTCAAGAAATAGTGAGCTAGTTAACCTACCAAATTCCTAACATAATCAAGTGAAAATGAAATGGGGTAATTTTTTTTATTAACTTAAATGTTTTTATGACACAATACAAGTGGAATCAACTCAAATGAATCTCATTAACATGTTCTAGAGAATAGTAGAAAATTACTACTATTTTGCTACAAGGGATTTCAATAAATTCTATATTTGTGAACTAGTAAACCAATCCAAGTAACTCAATGATGAATATGAATTTTCAAAGGTGATCTAAGGTTGTATCGTGCTTGTGACTATGTAAATAACTTGCAAAAAAACTCACTTCAATCATTTAACCAATGTAATCTACAACAAAAGAGGCATGAATAGTAAATGCATAAATAAGAGATGCAAGTGAAGAATACATTGAAAGGAAATAAATAAATTGTACAAGAGGGCTCTGAGGCTCTTGGGATGGCCAAGCCCAAGGAAACACAGAGTCATATGGAGGAAAAAAATCTTTAGAAGCTAAAAATGGCACCAAAATTCATTATTTGAATCAATCCAAGTACATCTCTGCTACAAATGAAAGTGAAGCTACTAAAAAACAAGTTTTCTCCATAGGAAGACTAAGAAATACCTGCCTCTAGAGGAAAATTCGAATTGGTACTTATACAAATTGATGGGGAGGAATTATCCTTGAAAGGAGGAAGCTTTCCCCTCCAAAATCCCTCAAATAGTGGATTCAGTTCCCAACACTAAGAATTTGAATTAAATGACACGAAACACATTCTTAGATTTTCTCAATCACTTGAGCTCCAGAATTTGTGAAATAATTTCATAATATATTATTCATTTATTATCCAATCTTGATCCTCCTGTAGCAAATATAAAGTCCCTAGGTTATCTCATCCTCCAAATCTTCATAATCTGCGCAATATTCTCACAATATTCTACAAAAATAAATAACATTAGGCACATATATGTAATTATCTCGAAATTACCTTCCTAATGAACATATTAAAGCTAAAATTATGTCATCTTATGCAAAAAAGAGAGGATTAATTTGTTGAAGGATGGCCATATGGAACTTAATTTATGTCTAATTTGGAGGCCCATCATACCCCCTATTGAAAGTTTTTCTCATCCTCTAAGCAACTTAGTGACCTAATTGTGCCTCATTCGTGGCCCTGGTGACCTCCTTAACATCCCAAGCTACCTCAGAAGGAATTTTGGCACATATTCTCTTGCTCCATCCTCTCCCTCTTATTCTCCAACTCCTTCTTCTGTAGATCCATCCTTTTCTCCAAGTTCTAGTTAATGTCTTAAGAAAAGTCTCCCTGTTAATGTCCACAATGTTTTTCCATGATTAAATTTTTGGAACATTCTCCACAACATATGTGATAATTAGCATCCTTGATGAGTCTAGGGACTCTCTTCAATTGAAACTACCCCCCTCATGATTTGTCACTATGATTTTCCAAGGTTTGGAAAACCAATACTCCCAATATGCTACAGGGGTAAAAGAATAGTTTTATCCATATTGGTTATTAGAAGAAAAACTTCACACTCAACTCAAATATAATTCCATTTCCTTTCTCATATTCCTTAACTCAAAAGAAAAATTCCCATTCAATTTTTTATTCTCAAAATTATATCAGAATTTTGGTTGAAGGAATGAGAGGTTTTGTAGGTTTCTTTTCCATAGATGGAAAATAAAAATGTGTACTTACCCTTCTCTTAGATGTACCTCTTCAAATCTAGGGTAAAGTTGCTCAAAATCAAGATTTTTGCAACTTTATGGATTTTCTTGTAGCAAATTGTCTTCTCCTGTAGCAAAATTGTTTCTCTTGTAGCACATAGTCTGTATTTCTTGTAGTAGCCATGTTTCTCCTGTAGAAACCTTGTTTCTCCTATAACAGCTATGCTTAATCCTATAACACCTGCAAATCAACTCTGTATCTCTTATCTAGCACCCTAGGCAACCCTTGGTAGCAACTAGCTCGTCTTTTTGTACCTTGAAGGATTTATCCATCTGTTTCTTGGGAATGAGTAAATGTGCAAGTGAATTTGAGCCTCGTAATTTTATTCCCTTTTGTGGTAATGACTCAGAGCACTTTGGTGACTTGGAATTTGCACACATTTCCTCTTTTAACCATTGTCCCCACTCCTCATAATCATCACCCTTCTTAATTTGGATTTTCCACGTTGCATGAGTGAGGGAGTTAGCGGCACTTAACTGGTTGAGGGTGGCCGAGACTGCTGACCCATCCTTAGCTTATAAAACCTCATCTCTCATGCATTGACAACAAATTTATAATCATAACATTCTTAAGAGAAGAGGTGAATAATATTGCATACATGTACCTACCTGATGGTTGTTGGAGAGGAATGCATGTTGTCGTTGAGTTGATGATCGTCGATCCATGGTTCTCTGGAGTTGATAATTTCCTTATTTTACTTATGCACATGTCTTCACATGATGAAGTTGAATGATGGAACCTTTCTTTCTTGCAGGCATATCTCCAGTTTTCGATATGTTGATGTTGGAGTAGATGAGTGACCTTATAACTTCTCCTAAGCGATGGTTTGGCTTCCTCAATATTCAGGGGTGGCCAGCTCTTCATTCTGGAGCAATAAGAATCCTTTGATCACTACAAGGAAAAGACCCTCTAGTGGATTTTTTTGAGGAACCCCTTATAAAAATAGCCCAGACATTCGTTTCTAGCGGAGGTTACCAGAGGAGGTTGACGGGTAGAGGTTTTTGCAGATGTTTTTCATCAGGTGTGCTTATCATCGTAAATCACACTGGTTCATTCAACAAGAGAAAGCACTTGTGCGCACAAAACATTAGCACACAGGACACCATGTGCTCCGTACACACCCGCCCGGTGCATCATATTAATGTAGCACACTGGTGCTTTACAAATCTTCTGCACCAGTGCATCATAAAAAAGCACGCCAAAACAGAAACCTCCTGGTACGATATTAAGAAACCACACCGGTGCGCCCATAAAAACCCCGTGCACCGAAACATGGTTAAATAAAAAAAAATTACGGCCAAAAAACCACATTTTTCACTTTTATCAGTGCTCTAGAGCTTTCAAGCATCGGTGCAATTTATCCTTGTCTGAGCCGCCCTGACATCGATGCTCCCTTTGCACCCATTACACGCACTGCTGTTGTGCATTGCCCACCAATCTCTAGCTTGAATTTTGCAAAACGGTGGGCAAATTTTCTTTTGCAAATTCTACAGCCAATATGCCTCCTCGATGGCCAAATGTACATTTATTTTTCTTGTTTTTCCAGAATTAATCCTTTAGTGGATTAGAATTTCAAATAACCTTAAAATTAACCATTTAAAAGAAAAAAAAAATATTTGTCGCGCGGTGCGCTCGAGCCGTTCGGCTCGCACCGGTTCGTGGTGCGGCCTGTAAATTTACAGGCCGCACCACCTTTGTTCTTGCTTACGATATCCACCGTTCTGGGGTGGTACCGAAAGGCGCACCATGTTATTTTAAAATTGTTAAAAAAGTGCGATGCAGTCGTTTACCCGGACGCACTCTTGACCATGTGGAATAGCGGTAACGCAGTGCGTTGACTTAAATATCCGCCCTGAGGCAGATAGTTTTGTTAGCGCACCACAATCTGCATTTCGGCAGGGTCAATGGTGCAGCTGGGTAAACCGGTGCTAACAGTATACGCACTAGTTCTAGGGCGGTACCGAATGCGCACCGTGTTATTTTAATTTTTTTTTAAAGTGTGGTGCGGTTGGTTACCTCACCGCACCATTGACCTAGTTTAACAGCGTCAATACGATGCGTTGACTAACATATCGGCCCTGGGACGGGTATTTTTGTCAGTGCACTGCTTTCCGTATTTCGACAGGGTGAACAGTGTGGCCTGGTAAAAACCGCATCGTTGAATATGTAATGATGACAGGAGGTCGGTCCGCTGACTTAAATATACGCCCCGGGGCATATATTTTAGTCAGCGCATCGCACTCTTGACACCGTACATAGTCAACGGTGTGTTAAAAATTTTCTAGAGCATCGCCTCCGATGCGTTGCATATTATCTGGTGCACCGTCGTCGGTGCGCTCCATAAAAAGACGCACCGAGACCCATGCATAACTATTATTTTTGGTGCACCGACTATTTCTTTTTTTGTTTTTCCAAAAAAATATATATATGTATATTTCTAAATACATGTCTCATTTAATAAAAAAACTGTATTTAATATGTCAATCATTCAGAGACGTGAAATGAGAGAAGAGGGGGAGCAACAACAACAACAAACGGAGCAGTATTACATGGTTCGCCTGCGGGACGCATGAGAGAGGGAGAGAGATGCATACCCTCACCTTATTACAGTAGCTACCCAGGGGCTCCTAAGGCAGGTATGCCTCCTCAAGTTCTATGAGGAGGCTACTTCCCTAAAGGGCCATGGTTTGTTTTTGAGACATCTTATCCGAAGGTGGAATTCCGACCAACAGGCTTTCTGGGTTGTTCGTAACTAGTGGTACATGCCCACTAAGGAGGATATATATTTCATTACAGGTCTATCAAGGAGAGGGGTGGATTGTCCCTCATTCCTAGAGGTTCCAGCTGGCTATGTAGCAGGGAGTTAGTTAGTGTACTCCTAGAGATAAATTGGAGCATCAGTACTATCTCCTTCAGATTTTCAGGTCACTGGAGGTCAGTTACGTATTGGTGCATTTAGTAGTGAGGAGGTGCAGTGCCCCTCACTTCTCATTTCGACCATTTCACACAACACCAATGACGGGAAACACATTAGTTTCTCACTTCTATATTATGTTGATTATTTAGTACAGGAGCCAAGACTTGTCAGGTGGTCTACCATTTTTTTGCGACAGTTTTGTACAACCTTAGATAGATGTCGTGCTCATGCACAAGGGAGGGTCAACTTCCCTTTTGCTTCTAAGATTTTTTGTTTATTTTTTGAGAGGTTTCCAGAGACGAGGCCTACTTTTTTTCAGTAGCCTCATAGGCTGATGTTTGAGGCACAGATGCACATGTGGGGGAAGATGATGCCCAAGAGGGGCGAGATTGTGTTTCCAGCGAGGATATTGAATGATGCGCTGGAGTTGCTAGCCAGTGTTGACGAGCATCCCTTCATTATGGTCCCCTGTCCTTATGTGGGTTTGGATTGGCAAGGGTGTGCCAACATCCTCTTCACAGCTGATGAGCCGCTATATGATAGAGGTAATATTACTGTTTTATTTAAATTTATTCTAACATGTCCTTTAAATTGTTTTTATTAAATTATGTAATGAAATTGTCTAATTATTATTATGTACTTGTATGCCATTGGTTCTTTTGATGGCGAGGACATGCTGTCACCACCACATGATCCAGGTGTGGACCCTGATGATGATTAGGCCGGCTTGATAGCAGATATAGGATGGAGTTGGGCGACCAACTCACTGCATTGATTGTTGAGGCGGGCATCACGCCCGCTCATATGAGAGACATATAGGCTAATGGTAGGCTATTATAGATGTGGAGAGGCATGTCGCATGACATGTATAGACTGATGCGGCATGTCATAGGAGCAATGACCTTAGTTACGCAACTGAGGAGGATCACTGCACGTTATAGCATGTTATAGGCATGGTCGAGATGCAACACGTGATCGACAATCCACAAGCAACAACTCATCATCTCATGATCGTTCACCTTGCGGCGCGCCAGATGAGCAGCCTCCACCAGCATCTAGCAGCATTCATCATGGAGATTAGGCTAGACCATCAGCCACATCTAGTCAGCAACCTGCAACACCCAACAGTACTCATGATCATGAGCAGGTTGGACCATCGACTGTCGAGGCTGCACCATTGACTGAGCAGAGCTTGACTAGTACTGCTATATTTGATGTTGTATTTCCAGCTGATCCATGACATTTATATTATATACAGTTGTATATTTTTGACATTATTCAATTATATATATATGGTCCATGTATTTTATGTTGCAGTTTTACTTAATTTACATGTTGGTGATCATCATGATGTGTATATTGTTAGTTCATGTTAGATATGTTCATTTAATGTGCAGCTTGTAGATAGATGTGTATGTGATAGCATGAGTTATTTCACATGAGATGTATATTTGACATTTGTGTTGTGATGATGTTAATATATAATGTTAATCGTGTTTTGTTAGATGATCATGATTACGATGATGTTAGCGATTTTGAATGTGTTTTTTAGTCAAATATGATGTTTGTACGATGGTTATCATGAATGTGATGTTTATTAATTAATTTAATATTAAATGATCATGATATTGTAAAATTGCAATATTTGTAATTCTAATTGTATGTAAAATGGTAATTGTAATTGTAATTGTATGTGAAATTGTTAAATTGTAATTGTAATTCTATGTAAAATATTTGTAAAATTTTAATTGTATTAATGTGAAATGATTTTATTAAAAATTTTAAATTTGTAAAATTTTAAATAACTGTAAAATAATAAATCTAGAATAATATGAATTATTGTAACATAATAAATTTTAGAAAATAATGCAAATAAATTCATGTACTTTAGAATTATCATTATTTTATTATGATCTTAGATACAAAAAAATAACTAATTTATACATCACACCATTGTTTTTGAGATCAACATAATTGCAAATTATCAAGTGAAATATTGATTTTAACATGAACACAATGCAAATTACCAATTAATTCAAAATACATATTATAATGTTTCGAAAAACCCATCTTAAAAAGTATAAATATTGAAGAAATAACACATGTACCATATCACTCTCGGTTCTCATGATCACTCTCATTATCTTCCAGCTCGCATGGCATGATAACACTATTGTTCTCAAAAATATGTTTTGATCTAGGGTCATGTGTCAATATGAACCACCAATCCCTATCCAACACATCTAGGTAAAAAAACACTTGGTTGCAGTTTTTGGGGAAAACATAGGGCTCCTTAGCTTTATCCCACATCTTTCTAGAGTTGATACATATCAGCCTACTATCGCGATCTTCCTTTACATTATTTTGATCAAAAGTGTCCCACCACTTTCACCTAAAATTAACACATTGGAAAGAAGAGAAATCCACTTCAATGATCTCTTGTATCTTTCCGACGTAACCTAATGTCCCTCATACTAGGTTTTGATCACAGTGGCTAGATCGACTAGATTGATCGAAATCGACTTCCACTCCACAGTCTTGTGTGATGTTTCCATCATCGGCATTTTCTATGCGAAAATGGTGTCCATATGCCCACATAGATGGGAACAAATGCACCTATTATAAAAAAGTTAAAAAAATCATAGTGTCATGTGTCTTATAATAACCCAATAGTTAAAATATGAAATATAGATGTCTCATAAGTTTCAAATTTACATATAAATTAAAAATATTATTACCGAGTTGTTGCACCCAATCCCTACATTTAGCGCATCCTCTTCAGCACGCGGTTAACGACCAGTTGCACTGTATTTCTCTCTGATTTGGTCAGCAACCCAACTGTTGGGGCATATTTTTGGCATATTTTATTTTAAATGATCGGGCTAAGGCACACTTATACCATTCAACCGTCTGAATTCTTTCATGTCACTATCCCATTCCATCCTCTTTTGTTCGTACAATGTGACCCACGGTTGTGTCGCTTCAAAATTGTAAATAACAAATTTATCGATTGCTTCAATTTATGCATTCGCTGATGAAATCAAACCAATATTATATGGTACTTAGAGATCAAAATATACATTATATCGAAGTTCAACATGAATATTAAATTTGTGTTTTGAAAAAATATAAGTCACTTACTCTTTATAAAGTGCTATTTTCCACTCGTTTGGAGCAACTCCCCTTTTCTTTTGTCTTCATCCCTTTCATCGTCCCAAATCACCGCACCTGGTCTATTGTCGATCTTCTTGATGTACTCACTGGCATAATAGAAAGACTCATATGATATGTAACCCTCTGCCATATACCCCTTGGGTTTTTCCCTTTGTCGAACAAAACCTTTCAATTTCTTCATGTACCTCTCTAAGAATAACATCCAACGACAAGAAACCACCCCAACTAATTCAACCTCATCTACTAGGTGGATTAGAAGATGAACCTGTAAGTCCAGGAAACTCGTCAGAAGTTCCTTCTCAAACATACAAACAATGTCAACTATCTCTTGACGCCACCATGGAATGCTATCCACATAAATCTCCTTTGACGTGATCCAACATACAAATGCAGATAGTTTAGATATGGCACGTTCTAGGTCTTGAGGGAATTCATGTTTCACACACCCACGCACAAAAAAAGGATAATGACACTGCAAAGTTATAAACACGTGCAATAATATACAAAATTAGTTATGTTTTGTGATCCCCACATGACATAAAATTTATTAATATAACAAATAATAAAATCATGCTTTTGACATTATACGTACTCTTAGAAGATTCAAATGGTCATGCGATTTCAACCCCGACAAATGGTCATCCACGATGAAGCAACGCCGTAGTGAAGACACTTATGAAGTTGGCACCCTCACACCCATTATAACTTCCTTTGCCAAAGAAATATCATCTTTTTTTAAAATCCATGGGACATCACCTTCTTTGAAAAACCATGAATTAGCGGTACTAGCGCCTACCTCTGATCCCATAATTTCTAATCGTCTTGGCCAATGTTTCTTTTTATTTTTTGAAGTAATAAGAAATTTCCTAACTGCCGATGTGTCACTTTGTTTCGATGATATGTGCCTCCATAAAGAAGATGAAACATTTTTAAATATATGCATGGGATCTAATAAGTGGGTAATCTTAAGATGCTCCCAATATGGGAGGTTATAAAAGATAGATTTCCTTTTCATCCCAATGGGAAATTTCTCAAAATAGGTGTCGAAGAATTATGGATCATTGAACATAGGCTGCCCATTTGAATCGAACATTTCTATGAACTCCTTCTCCTACTCTCTCTCATATTCTCTAAGCCATTCAACTGGTGTCGTTATTGGAGGCCTTTGGGTTCTCTCTCGTTTACCATTAAAAGCGGATGTTGCTCTTCTGTAAGGGTGTTATTCTGGGAGGAATACCCTGGATAAATCATACACTAGCTTTTGTAGGTCCTTGGACCATCTAGCTTTCAGAGAAGGTCCACAACATTTACATCAAAAATACCCTTTTGTTACAAGACCTGCGAGATTATTATATACAATTAATATGCATGACACGTTAAAGAATATCATGAAGATCAGAATAAATATTACAACAAATTAAATAAATAATATGTGAAAGAATATTGCTACATATATAAACAAATCAATAAATTAAACAAGTAATTTACCAGAGAAAACTCCTAAGCCTGGATAATCATGTGTCATGTAAGCACATATGCCATACAACGTAAAACTCATCTTTGCTGTGATGGGTCTTGATACATCGTATACATTTATCCCATCCCATAATTCCTTCAATTCATCTACCATTGGTTGTAAGTAGACATCCATATTCTTCACTTGTCTTCTACTAGGGACTATGAGAGCCAACATAAGATGTTCATTCTTCATGGAAAACCATGGGGGGATATTGTTATTGATCACTAATACAGGCCAAACAGAATATTTGGTGTTATGGAGGGAATATGGGTTGATGCCATCCATGGCTATGCTGAGTCGTAGACTTCATACTTCATCCTTGAATTTTTTGGGCCATGTATCCTCTATATGCTTCATGGCTATTGAATCAGTTAGGATTCGCATAACTCCCAACTCACTTATGTGTGAGGCATTCCATCCCTGCAACATAGCTAATTCTTTGCAACGAAAGAGCCTTTGAATCCTTGGGATTATAGGCATGTGCCTTAATATCTTAAAAGGAGGACCAATACATGATTTACCCTTCTTTTTTTATTTATCATACATGTCATGCCCACTTTTCAAACACATATTTGTCTGCATATTATTCTCTATATAGAATACAATCATTTTGACATGCATGATACGATATGTACTCAACACCCAACATTTTCAACAATTTCTTTGCCTCTTCGCAGCTACCGGGCAAGACATTATCACTCAGAAGAACCTTATCTTTGAATAACCTGTAGTTGGTGATCATGGAAAAATATATTAATAAGTGTACATTAATGTCGATATAATTATTAATGTTCATAAAATTTACCATTTGTAATGTTCATTGCAGTGTACTGATTATATTTCAAATTTATATAAGAGAATACTTTATTGTAACTTACCTCAAAATTTCTGAGAAACATGCATTCGACAAGCCAAAATTTGCTTTCAAGTTGTATAGTAACATCGTTGTCCCCAACTGGGTGGACTTTGATTGACCACCAGGTCCAAAGAGAGGGGTGGTGGAAGAAAATTTAAGGCTTTCGAAAAAGGTGTTAGCAATATGAGCATCATCCCCTAGCTGATCATCGTTTTGGAATACATCTAACAACATTGTCTCCATGGCGGTCGTATCCCTTAAGTAATCATCCATACCAACCTCTATTTGATTGCCTCCATTTCGAGCTTGTGAAGAACTACTATTGCTATAGTCATTCCTAATTGGTGAATCTGGACGTAGCAGGAATTGAATCGGTGGTTGGTTCAACCATTCTTGGTATCGTTCATCTCTGATTTTTTCTCTTAATTCAGTCTTCTCTCGATTTTACATTGTCATGGGGTTTAACGGAAGATGATATGGAGGTCGCTCATCATCACTAGAATCCTAATAATTTAAAAAGATATATTTTAACATGATTAGTACAAAATATATAATATCAATTAGTAACCACATTGACAATATTGCATGATTATAAATTGGTTTGACATTGAAATAATTACATTAATCAATATACCAAAAAATTATAATTATTACCATCATTGTCCCGGGATTATGGCTAGAAGATGCAATATTGTTACAATTGGCAGGGTGAAGCGGCTATCCATTTTCATCTACCAAATGCGCCTTGCGATATGCAACTCTTGCTAAGAGCTTCCGACGTTTTGGAGCTATTTGAATATTTTGTGCATCTGAACTCGATGTTGAATCTGCATGAACCTACAAATTTATATACATTATAAATTTAATTAAGTTGTGCATGATTGACATGGATGAAAAACATAAATTAAATTAGATAATGAAAATATAAATAAAATCTGAAGTAAATATTATGTCTCGATATGGATAGGGAGAACTCCGCGATGGACTTTGAGAAATAATATGGAACGAGCTGGATTTTGAAGAATTGTCCATTCGATATAATTATGATATTTTCTCCCTGAATTTGAGAAAAATCAACAATAAATTTTGGTGCACACACCTAAAATTAATTTTGGTGCCTTAAAAATGGACTTCTTGTTATCGGTGCTAATGTACAAAACACAACACTGGTGCGTTTTTGGTACTGCACACCGGTGTCGTTTTATAAACAGACGCAACGATGCGATGCTATTACGTGACGCACCGGTGACGAATAACCGCAAATAAAAAAGTGCAAATCTATTTTCTTTAAATGAAAAAAAGCGGTAAATTGAAAAATGTGCGGAAAAAATATTTTCGAAAATCTAATTTCATAAAACATTTCTTTAAATACTAAACACTTTTCATTATTTCACTATTTTTGCAAAAAAAATTAGCCAGAGATTTGTAGGAGACATACCTGGAGCAAACAGAGCATGAGAGCACTGTGGAGCAGGGAAATACGTTCCAATGGAAGTATTTAGACAATCAGAATTCCAAACCTCTGGTGATTCAAACCCTGTAGCATAGAATTTCAAATGATCTTGTGATTAAAGTTTATTATTTTTTAAAAAATTTCTGCATTTTGTTTTACGCAGTAAAAGAAAAAAAATCAAATTTTATTATTTTTTTTTTACTTTTTCTGCAGATTTCAGAAACAAAAAATTAAAAAAATATATAAAATCCATTTTTAGAAACAAACCCTAGATTCTTATTGTTTGTGCCCTTTCTTCTCCCTCTTTCTGTGATTTCAGAATTAGGGCTTCTCAATTTAGATTTATAGGGTTTGTATTTCTAAATATAGGCATAAGACATCCAACCCATGGGACGACTTGCATGGTCGGATCCCAATCCATGTCGGCCCTTCCGTGAAATAATAAAAAAAAGACAGATTATTTTTCATCGGTGTGCCTGGCGTAACCTGACGCACCGGTTTGCTAGATTATCCTAGCGTACCGCGAAAGTACTGTGATAAAAAATTAAAAAAACAAAATAATTTTTTATCAGTGCGCCATATGTAAAATATGTCACCAGTGTCGTTTTATAAACAGACGCACTAGTGCGGTGCTATTACGTGAAGTACCGGTGACGAACAACCGCAAATAAAAAAAAAATGAAAATCTATTTTCTTTAAGTGAAAAAAGCGGTAAATTAAAAAATGGGCGGAAAAATATTTTCGAAAATATAATTTCATAAAACATTTCTTTAAATACTAAACACTTTTCATTATTTCACTATTTTTGCAAAAAAAATTAGCCAGAGATTTGCAGGAGAAATACCTGGAGCAAACAGAGCACGAGAGCACTGTGGAGTAGGGAAATACGTTCAAACAGAAGTATTCAGACAATCAGAATTCCAAACCTCTGGTGATTCAAACCCTGTAGCATAGAATTTCAAACGATCTCGTGATTAAAGTTTATTGTTTTTTTTACTTTTTCTATAGTTTTTTTTACGCAGTAAAAGAACAAAATCAAATTTTATTTTATTTTTAAATTTTTTCTGCACTTTTCAGAAACAAAATAAAATAAAAAATCCATTTTTAGAAACAAACCCTAGATTCTTTTTGTTTCTGCCCTTTTTTCTCCCTCTTTCTGTGATTTCAGAATTAGGGCTTTTCAATTTAGATTTATAGGGTTTGTATTTCTAAATATAGGTGTAAGACATCCAACCCATGGGACGACTTGCATAGTCGGATCCCAATCCATGTCGGCCCTTCCGTGAAATTTAAAAAAAAAAAACGTATTTTTTTCATCGGTGCGCCCGGAGTAACCTAGCGCACCGGTGTGCTAGATTAGCCCAGCGCACCGCGAAAGTACTATGATAAAAAATAAATAAATAAAAAAATATTTTTTTATCAGTGCACCATATGTAAAATATGGCACTGATGTGCTATTTCATTATGGCACACCGCGAACGTGTTGTTTCACAAAAAAAAAAAAATCCATTTTAGAAACAAACCCTACATTCTTTTTGTTTCTGCCCTTTCTTCTCCCTCTTTCTATGATTTCATAATTAAGGCTTTTCAATTTAGATTTATAGGGTTTATATTGCTAAATATAGGCCTAAGAAATCCAACCCACAGGACGACTTGCATAGTCGAATCCCAATCCATGTCGGCCCTTCTGTGAAATTAAAAAAAAAACTGATTTTTTTTCATTGGTGCGCCTGGCGTAACCTAGCGCACTGGTGCGCTGGATTATCCCAGCGCACCGTGAAAGTACTGTGATAAAAAAAATTAAACAAATATTTTTTTTTTCTTTGTGCGCCATATGTAAAATATGTCATCGGTGCGCTATTTCATTATGGCACACCACGAACGTGTTGTTTCGCACAAAAAAAAAATGTTTTAAAAACAAACCCTACATTATTTTTGTTTCTGCCCTTTCTTCTCCCTCTTTCCGTGATTTCAGAATTAGGGCTTTTCATTTTAGATTTATAGGGTTTGTATTGCTAAAATTAGGCCTAAGACATCCAACTCACGGGACGACTTGCATAGTCGGATCCCAATCCATGTCGGCCCTTGCGTGAATTTAAAAAAAAAAAGATTTTTTTCATCGATGCGCCCGACGTAACCTAGCGTACCGATGCGTTGGATTATCCCAGCGCAACGCAAAAGTATAGTGATAAAAAATTTAAAAAACAATTTTTTTTTATCAGTGCGCCATATGTAAAATATGGCGCTAGTTTATGCTACAAAAACTAACACTCGACGATTTTTATTATTTTCTCTGTGTTAATTGGTGCGGTGTTTAACATGTAATGCACCGGTGCTCCTTTTTTACATTGAGCATCGTACGGTCTATTATACGGTTCATGCGGTGCGTTTATAATACCTCCACGCACCGACATCGGTGCGTACATAATTAATGGCGCACCGGTTTCTTGAGATATTTTTTTTTACCTGCAAAGTTGACAATTTATTTATAAATATATTAATGAATGATATGGTACAGGTTTCAAATTGATAAAGAAATGACTGACAAGGGATCAAGTAACAAAAATATTGATAGCACATCAAGAAAAGCAAAAAAAGCAAGTTCCTTGTAAATTTTTTACATAAATTTTTTTTTTTTTTAACTATATGTAAGTTTAACTAATATGTATTGTTTACTTTGTATCATACAGAGCCACAAAATGATGAAGCTCGATAAGATTATTTCTGATCTAGGACCAAAAGAGCGTAAAATCTTGATGGAAAAATTGCAAAAGGATGAATCAGGTGAATGAAAAAATACTATCGATCCATTATGAATTTGTTTTTTTAATTTTCATTAATAATATACTTAAAATTATTATATAACATGTGTCAAACAATCTATTAATTCACATCTGTTTAATGTTATACAGGGACCAATAACTCATAAAATGAATGTTTTTCAAAGAAAAGGAAAAAATAGATCATGCAAATGAAAATGAATTTCTCCTTAGCTCATATGGAGTGGTGCTGGAGGTTAATGAAAGGGGGAAAAAATTTTACAAAAGTTTGAAGGATCTAGTGGAATGAATGTGTAGACGTTCTTTCCACTTACAATACAAAAACCAATCCAATGATTCCAAGAACCAAATTCTATCTAAACTACAGGAAGAGTTTCCAGAGAATTGGTCAATGAGACATGTCAAAATTTTAATAGAAAAAACGTACAACAACAAAAAAGAAGGAATGAAAAAGTAATATTCCTTTAAATGTTTGTCTAGAATTACTTATAAATATCATTTTTGTTATATTTCATTTTCATATATCAATATAAAAATTAAATAGTTTATTGTCATGTTACATTTTCAGGAAGATTATGAAAATCTCAAAAGATGAACGAGATGATATCAGAAATATGCCAGTAGGAATGTCCAAAAAAGTGTACAAGGAGATGGTCAAAGAAATAGACAAAATTGCATCGATAGGAGGAGCCATCTCAACAACAACATGCTTCAAATTTAATATGTAATCATTGATTTTTTCGATCATTAGGTACAATAAATAAACAATTAAGCATTAAATATTAATTTTCAAGTATTTTGTTGCAGAAAAGAAAAGAAAATGGAACCCATTCAACACATAAAACAGGACGACAAGGAAGAAAAGGGTTGATATCTAAGTTTGTGAGTAATTGTTACTTCCTTATAACAACTTAACTAGATTTCATTTTTGTACTTTTTAAGTTGTTTTACAAAAATCATCACTTAATGTCTTCAAACAAGTGCTAACATACAAAGAAGAACCATCAGAGGAATTGATTGAAATTGGGTTAAATATGGGTTGTGAGTATATGTTGGTATATCAAAAATTAATTGTGGAATTTGTAAGCATCTATTGATCTTGTTTTACTTAGCTCCGTCTATAATTAATAGAACAAAAAAAATCTTTTATATTAAATATATGATTTGTTATGGGGTATTAAACTTGCAGGAAACAAAGTATGGAATTGCGCCAACAGATGAAATCTTGACAAATGGCATGTTACATGGTTTTGAAAGAATGTGTATAGTTTATGAGTCAATTTTTGCAATGGTACGTCATTTCTTTTCGATCTAACTTGATGTATATTATTCAATATTTCAATTTTCATTATTCTCACCAATGTATATACACTCATTACAATTTATTTTTATGTTTGTAGCTGGAAGGTGAAGAAGAAGAAAATAATAAACATAGTGAACAAAACATTCATGAAAATAACCCAAGTCATGGAAGTATCTCTAGCAGTGACAACAGTTTAAGCGAATAATGATGATCACTATGTTTGGATATCAAAGCAAGACGTTGTATTTTTTGAAATATTATCCTGTGAAATCAGACATTTTGTTTAATGTAATGGACATAGTGTCCCAATTAAAAGACAAAGGGATACCAATAACTGTCCCATTTTGTATGACAAAGACTATCTTTTATATATATATATATATATATGTGTGTGTGTATGTGTGTGTGTGTGTGTTTTAATTTATTCTATTGCGTTCTCCATGGTCGTTGTGAAATGTAACACCGCTGATTAAATTTATGGATGATTAAATATTATAATGAATAGATGTGAAATTTGATGATATGATATAACAAATTAATTCAAACATCACATTCAAATGCACTATTAAAAATTTAATTCATATGAATGTTGTTATAAGATATTTATGTGTCAACTTTTGATGAATAATGAATTTTAAAAAATCACAATAATTAATGATATGATATAACAAATTAATCCAAATATCACATTCAAATGCATTAATAAAAATTTAATTAATATGAATATTGTTATAAGATGTGTCAACTTTTGATGAATAATGAATTTAAAACAATCACAATAATTGCACTGTCACAGGTTGATGTTTCTAAAAAATACAAAATGAAAATCGATGCATGTCAGTTACTGTACACTAGTGCATTTGTATTCTCAAGCGCGTCGGTGTGTTTCTACGACCTATGGGCACTGCACAAATACCAAAACCAATTAAAAATATCAGTGTGTTTGTGCAATACTACGCACCAGTGCGTTTATGTGGAATTTTGAACCGGTGCATTTGGATGACCTCTAGGCACCGCAAAAATACCGATACCAATTATAAATATCAGTGCGTGTGCATGATATTGTGCATCGGTGCATTCATGTGTCTCTACGCACCAGTGCATTTGTAATACCTATGGGCACCACACAAATACTGATACCAATTATAAATCTCGCTGCATTTGTGTGATATTGTGCATTGGTGCATTTCTATAATTCTACGCACCGGTGTGTTGAGACGACCTATGGGCACTGCACAAATCCCAAGACCAATTAGAATGGCCCCATGCGTTGTATCACAAACACTGTGCCCGGTGCGGTTTTATACCTTGACGGCCTAGTGCATTCTCCTTCGACCGGCCTGTGCCACCTTCTAGATGTACGCACCGGTGCGTTCAAGCCCGAGTAGCACACTGATGAAAAAAAAATCCATAATAACCTCTAGCTGCCCATTTTTTTTTATTTGTATTTAATTTCCGTTAAAAGCTCCGCCAAAACATCCGTAACCATAAACGAATGTTGTAGCAAATGTTTTTTTGACAATTTTGGCCAATTTTATAACACTAAAAACCTCCTTTATAACCTCCGCTAGAGGGTCATTTCCTTGTAGTGGATCATGTTTTTTGATGAATATGTGAAGCCTGCTACAAGATTGTTTTCCTCTTGTATCGGTCATTTAGTTTCTTCTCACAATATCATATTGCTTTCAGGGACTTAGAAAAATAATAGCGGGTTTTAGGGGCAAAAATAACATCTTCAAAAGGTGGTGAAAGTTATGGGAAAGTAAAAAATATGAAAGAAGAGTCATTTTTCTGTGTTTTTTTCATGTGAGGTCAAAGGTGGAATCTTGGTGATTGGGGTGAAGGAATTTAAGTGGACCTCTCCAAAAATTTCCTAAGGAAAATAGGACCTTTGGGGCTCTTTTTCCAAGTTGATCTCCCTCCTATAGCACTTTTGGTTGCTCCTGGAGCATTTCAGGACACTCCTGTAGCAATTTTGGAATGCTTATGTAGCATAATTGTTTTATCCATTTATCTCAAATGGTAGATTGGATTGACCTGAAATTTGGTGAGAATGTTGCCATCATCCTTATGCATCTCCCCATAAAAGATATCTTGGCCAAAATATGCACCAATGTCAAGAAAAAAATAAAAATGGTTGTAGGTGATGGAGGCAAATTTATCAAAAAGTGTGTAATGGAATTTGCTGAAATTCCTTAAGAATATTACCATCATCAATATGCATCTCCCCATGAAACAACTCGGAAAAAATAAGAGCATTTGTTGAGATATGGTAAAAAAAGGTTTATACCCTGTGTATTTTTACCTCCTATGGAAAAACATAAGGACAGCGAGGAAAATGAAGGGGTAAGGCTTGGAAATGATGGGTGGATGTTGTAAATGGATGAGGGTGATGGAGTGACATGGCGTTGGTTCTGTTGGAGCATCTAGGAAAATGAGGAGAAAGCTCAACTTTGAATTCCTTTGACTAGGTTTTTTATCATTTTTTTTATTTTGGTGCTAAATTGTTCTTGTTTCTTGCAAAGGTTAGATAACACCTACATTCATCAGAGAGAGATACATGGAGAAAAAAAAAATCTTTTCTTTTTTTTCATTTTCCTTTTTTAGGCCTACTAGCTGCCTCAATGAGGTTTTCAACTAGTAGGTCTACCTAGGTGCCTCAAATGAGGTTTTCACCTTGGATCTTTTATTTTTCTTTTTTTCTCTTATTTTCAACCCATCGACCACCTCATGGAGGTTTTAAATCAATGAGCCAATCTCAGGTACCTCAAAAGAGTTTTTCATGTGATATTTTATTCTTTTCCTCTTATTTTTTCTTTTTCCATTTTTTTAATTTCTTTTTTCTATCCTACTCTACTTGAAAAAACAAAACATATTTAAAGTATAGGAATACTTCTAATGGAGCCATATGCACATCAATATGACAAATAAAATCATGTGTAGGCTCAGAAGAGATGCTTTGACATGTAACTGAATATGAGAGACCAACTACTTTGATTGAAATGAGATCAAGAATTGTTGAAGAAGAGGGTGTTGTTGCAACTTAATGATTGTCTGGAACCATATTTCAATATAGTTGTGATGCCCCTAGTCCTCTTGCACATTTGGATCTCTTTCTTTGTCCTCTTCTTCCATGACATTCAAATCTTCCTCTTTTTGTTGATTATTCTCTTGGACACATAAAGGATCTGATGATGGAACTTCCTCAATATCTGATTCTAATGTCTTCTCTCCATCTAGTGCAGCTCATGATTCTTTGGTCTCCTCATTTGAATCTTATTCTTTTAGATGTTGTACTTTGTAAGAAATTAAATAAACTCATAAAACACACATAAAAATACCTAAGACATAGAACTGGCGGAAAAGACCTGAGAGCCTTACGACATTCCTCACATATTCTTCATTATTAAAAGAATGTAATAATACAAATAAATAGATGAGGAATTTGTCTCAAGATAGTGTGTCTATCTTGGAAAACTTGGTTGACAAAATATATCAACCACACACACTAGTTTAGGTAGGCCTAAACTAACTCATAATCAAGAGGAACTAACATAATCTAGAAAATTAGGCATAAAATCCTAATTTTCAATATTTAATTAATTTGATTTATTTTAGATTTATAATTGTTTATGAGAAAGAGGTTAACATTCCCCCCTTCAATGATAAATCCAAAATAAGAATGAGGAACCATATTCCAAGTTCTCATGCTAAAATTGTTGATCCTCAAAAACACTGCTTGAAAAATCACCAAAGTTGGATGCCGAAAAAACTTTAATCTGAAGAGACCATGATTTAGTTGCATGTCTGATTCATCTCTGAATTTCGCTTGACAACTCCATCATGTGCTAAGTTTCAAAAAGGATCCATTTTTCCTTGGCTTGCAATTAGCATCCTTTGTCCATTGACAAAAATTTTGATGATTCCCACTAGCGAATTTGCTTGTCCACAGAAAAAATGTTGAAGTCGTCCACTAGAGAACTTGCTGATGATGATAGCCCACTGGCTGATGATGTTGATGATGTCAAAAAACAACTCACTGTTGATTTAGTTTATGCTATCAGAAACTACTCATTGTTGATGCCTGCTAGCTTCTTGATCAGGTGATCATGTCCTAAGTTGAAAAAATGCTCAAAAATGGAATTTCTCAGAATTGGTTGAAACCTAAACGACCGGATAGGCCTTGTCACTGTGATTCTGGTGCCTAGAATGGCACTCAAATATGATGTCGTATGTGAAAGTTATGCAAGTTTGAAGTTTTCAGTATCCTTCAAAAATCTAGTTTGACCAAGGTTGACTTTGACTTTGGAAATATTAAAAAAAGAATATTCCAAAGAATATTTTGAGAATATTCCTTGCAATATTCCATCTAGACGAATGGTTGGAGGACAATTGGCATTCAGTGATTGTTTTATGGTTTGACTATTTGTATTTTCGGCCAATCAGCAACTGCCACGTGGCAAGCCTGGAGGCCGCCACGTGGCCCCAGGCCGTGGAAAGTTTTGCGTGTTAAATTTTTTTGTGAGTCCGTAGGTTTGAACCCCGGACCTCACTGCCGCAAGTGCCACACCCGACTGTCATACCATCGATGTATTTCTTAACTACTATGGTTCCACATATTATTTAAACTTTGAATTTATATCCACCGGAAAATAAAAGGGGCTAGCCCGACCCATATGCCTCAGCGCTAAGGACCAGGGGTGCAGGCACTGTCAGACTTATCCACCTGGCTAAAACGGTTGGCGGTTATGCCATGTGACCATTTAAAAAATTTAATGCGTGGATAATATCAATGGTTATGATGGCGGTTTGGTTGGAGTTTGGGTGCCCCACAATAAAAATTAAATGCCACAATTATTGTTCTGCCATTCTGGAGAGCGGGTTCCGCCTTTTTTGGTCCCTCCACCAAATTAGTGCCCTTAACTCTAGTTCTCCCACATTTAGTGGGGTTAAGTTTGTTTTTGTGATAACTTCTTCAATATTCGACTAATTTGGATGCAATTTTGATCAATTTTGGGTATTATGAGCATTCTGGAGTCATTGGGATAGGTTTTAGAGTCAACAGAGGTGTTATTCAGCCATTTTTTCTTCAGGGAAGCTTGTAGAGCCACCAGGGCCATGAGGGAAATGGAGCTGCATTGGGCTATACTTCACTGTTTGAGGTGAAATAAAAGCCATTATTAGCCTATTTCTATCTTCTGAATTCAATTTCACACTTGGATTTTCCTGTTTAGGCATTTTTCTCATTGTAATACCAATTTGAGCAACTTAATATAGCAAGGACATGCCCATTGGGAGCCTTGGACCCGACAGATGTAGCCCAGGAGGGGTGAACTGCCTCATCATGTTGTTGTGTTGTTATGGTGAAGTTATGTTGCTGTGTATTTATGATTTAAGATGTTAAACAATAATTTTAATTAACATTCCCTCACACATAAACTCAAAAACAGTTACCAAAAACACTTTGTTTAATTTGCAAGACATGACAAACACTTTGCACACTTAATTTAATGGAAATGGATACTTTGCACAACATTACAAATAGTTTCATTTTCAGATAAGATGGTATTGGAGCTACGGTTTTGAGCCTTAGGAGCTAGAGTTTTACTCAGCATTTGTTTTATGCAAAGATATAGTTGATTGCTTGCAATTTTTGATGATTACTAGGATTAAACTCAAGAGAGGTGAAGGACACTTGGTTAGTGTACAAAATAATCCTCAACCAAGAAGGGCCAGAGAGCCACCTCCAAGAGTCATTGAAGAAGCCTCAAGCATGTCTTCAAGAGAAGGAGAAGCTCCTGAAGATATTGATCCCAAAGAAGAAGAACGGGTATTCCGAAAAGCTTTCCTAGACATGACAGAGATGGTAAGGATACTCTACCAAGAAAGGAATGATAGGCTTGTTGGAGAAGGGTCTAAAAACCAGAAAGAAGGAGAGGGTTCTTCAGGAGGAAATAAAAGTGATGAAAATTCAAAGAAAGGACAGAGAGGAAATGGTGATCCACCATCCTCATCTTCATCCTCTTCCTCTACATTGTCATCCTCAACTTCGGTGAATCAATCTCACAAGTCTAAAACCACTGGTAAAAGTCCATTTTTAAAGCTTGATGTTAAATTTTAGTTGCCTATGTTTAATGGTGAGGTCAATGCAGATAAACTTGACAATTGGATAAGACAGTTGGAAGTTTACTTGAGTATACAAAACCTTCCAGAAGACTACACCAAGATTCAGTTAGCCTCTTTAAGAATGGAAGGAGCAGCATTGGTATGGTGGGAGGCCAAGACAAAGGATGAAATTAAAAAACATGGTAAGATCACTTTATTATGGGCTGAATTTATTTCCGTAATTAGGCAGCAATTTTATCCATTAGCTCATTTACAAAAGGCTATCATGAATTGGAAAAGTTTTAGAAAAATTAAAGGAAAAAGTGTTCAAGATTACACTAAAGAGTTCAGAAGAATGGCTTTACTACTTGGAATTGATTTTCATAGTCAAGATACCTTGCTGAAATATATAGGTGGTTTGCACGCTTATCTTATACTAACTATCCTTATGTTCAATCCTACTAGTCTAGACGAAGTTTGTGTACAAGCTACGCATTTATAGGCTAGAGGGAAAAAATATTTTGATGGGAATATGGATAGTGAATTCAAAGGCAAAGGGAGGAAAATAAATGCAAACTATAGGAAAGAAAAAGGAAATTTCTTTTGTAAAAACTTTTCCAAAACAAGCCACGATGAATACCATTGTTGTAAACTTCATCCAGAGCTGAAACCAAAGAAATTTAAAAACAAAGATAAGGCCAAAGAAAAGGGAAAAATTATTGCAACTGTTGAACAGGACTTAGGGTTCGAATCAGGTAATGAAACTAAAAGCATAGCCATGATACTAAAGAACATAAAGGGGAAAGAGATTTTAAATGAAACAAATCCCAGTTTTATCATGTTAAACTGTCACATAGAAGCTCAAAATTAAAAGTGGAGGATAGAGCTGTTTCATGTGAGGATGATAGCCAAACACACAAATATAGACACACTATTTGATAGTGGGTCACAAGCGAATCTCATCTCAGAATACTTAGTCAAGAAGCTGAAACTTGAGACCATTCCACATCTAAAGTCGTATCCACTTGGTTGGATTTGCAAGGATTCTAATTTACAAGTCTTAAGAAAGTGCATGTTGCGCTTCGCCATAACAGCTCATTATGTTGATTGGATTGAATTAGATGTGGTACCACTT
Source organism: Pinus albicaulis (assembly GCA_034641835.2). Classification (NCBI taxonomy): domain Eukaryota; kingdom Viridiplantae; phylum Streptophyta; class Pinopsida; order Pinales; family Pinaceae; genus Pinus; species Pinus albicaulis. Next base: position 1,150,161,446 of record CM076579.1, on the reverse strand, counting down.
GACACTACAGGTGTTGTATTGGGTAGTCCATATTTATATGATAGAAAAGCGATCTTCCATCACCATGAGAACAAGTACCATTTTTTCAAGGATGGGAAGGAGTTTATTCTGAGAGCACATCGGAAGAAGCTAGAATCATCTTTAGATAACACAGGACAATTGATGAAAAGGCTTGTCAATGCAAGTCAAAGTTTGACTTTGTTCATGGTTAAGCAAAAATATTTTGTACATAATCCTTTTCATGTTATTGCTTATGTAAATGATGATATGTTTCAGTCTAAAAGCAAGTCGTCTTGGGAAGATGACAAGATGTTGCAGAAAGTGCCTTTGGTGTCGATCGGTGCAGAGAACAAAGTGTCGGTGCAAGGTGTTACAAGAATACAAGAGAGGGTAAAGCATGCAAGCAAAGAGGGCACAAAGTTCAGCATGGGTTGTTGCTGGTTTCAAAATGGTAGATTGGTATGGCGAGAATACTTGGTCGGAAATCCATACAAGTACATGGCTCAATCGGAAAAAATTTGCCATGAGGACAGTTGGCAAGGTGAATCTCAATTTCAGTTTCCTTTGAATTTAGATCACTGTAGAAACACTATTATTTCTGAAATTATAGTTGTTTTTCAGAAAATTTCAAAAATTTGCATTATGACTCAGTCAAAGTTAGCAACAGTTGGTCAGTGGATTCAAGGAAGAATTTATCTTTATATGAGAAGCTCAATTTGATGAAGTCAGGAAGATTTCAGTGGTTCAAGGTTGGAAGAGTGGAGAATCAGTCTCCTCATCTTCAATTTCTGTAAATCAGAGAGCTTTTGGGGTCTAAAAGCTTTCCATTTGGGAGGTGTGATCAGGTGATCATGTCCTAAGTTGAAATAATGCTCAAAATGGAATTTCTTAGAATTGGTTGAAACCTAAACGACTGGATAGGCCTCATCACTGCGATTCTGGCACCGCAAACGACACTCAAATCTGACGTCGTATGTGAAAGTTATGCAGGTTTGAAGTTTTCAGTATCCTTCAAAAATCTAGTTTGACCAAGGTTGAATTTGACTTTGGAAATATTAAAAAATAATATTCCAAAGAATATTCCAGGAATATTCCATCTGGATGAATGGTTGGAGGACAAGTGGCATTCAGTGATTGGTTTACGATTTGACTATTTGTATTTTTGGACAATCAGTGGGTGCCACGTGGCAAGCCCGGAGGTCGCCACATGGCCCCAGGCCGTGTAAAGTTTTATCGTGTTAAAAAAATTTGTGAGTCTGCAGGTTCGAACCCTAGACCTCATCACTGCAAACGCCACGCCCGACTGTCATACCATCGATTTAGTTCTTAACTACTCTGGTTCCGCGTATTATTTAGACTTTGAATTTGTATTCGCCAGAAAATAAAAGGGGCTAGCCCGACCCATATGCCTCAGCGATAAGGACCAGGGGCACGGGCACTGTCAGACTTATCCGCCCGGCTAAAACGGTTGGCGGTTATGCCATGTGACCGTTTAAAAAATTTAATGCGTGGATAATATCAACGGTTATGACAGCAGTTTGGTCAAAGTTTGGGTGGCGGTCACCATGTGACCGCCACACAATAAAAAATAAATGCCACAATTATTGTTCCGCCATTCTAGAGAGCGGGTTCTGCCTTTTTCGGTCCTCCACCAAATTAGCGCCCTTAACTCCAGTTCTCCCACATTTAGTGGGGTTTTCACTTGACATTGGGCAAAAGTTTGTTTTTGTGATAACTTCTTCAATATTGGACCAATTTGGATGAAAATTTGGTCAATTTTGGGTATTCTGAGAATTCTGGAGTCATTGGGATAGGTTTCAAAGCCAACAGAGGTGTTCTTCAGTCATTTTTTCTTCAGGGAAGCTTGGAGAGCCACTAGGGCCATGAGGGAAATGGAGCTGCATTGGGCTATTCTTCACTGTTTGAGGTGAAATAAAAGCCATTCTCAGCTTATTTATGTCTTATGAATTCAATTTCACACCTGTTTTTTCCTGTTTAGGCCATTTCTCACTGTAATACCAATTTGAGCAACTTAATAGAGCAAGGACATGCACATTGGGAGCCGTGGACCCGACAGATGTAGCCCAGGAGGGATGAACTGCCTCATCATGTTGTTGTGTTGTTATGGTGAAGTTATGCTACAGTGTATTTCTGATTTAATATGTTAAACAATAATTTTAATTAACATTCCCTGACACATAAATGCAAAAAAAATTACCAAAAACACTTTTTTTAATTTGAAAGACATGACAAACACTTTTCACACTTAATTTAATGGAAGTGGATACTTTACACAACATTACAAATAGTTTCATTTTCAGATCACTTCTTGGATGTTTGAACACCCATTAGCTGCTGAAGATGCCCACTGGTTGTTGAAGATGCCCATTGGCTGTTGAATATGCCCATTAGTTGCTGAAGATGCCCACTAGCTGCTGAAGATTCCCGCGGGTTGCTTTGTTGATGTTGTTGAGACTTTCAGTCTAATAACCACCGTTAGTTTCATTAACATTTTTCCCCCTTTGTCAGCTGAAAGGAGAGACAATCATCCAGAAATTATTTCTGAACTCCCCCTTTCAGGTGTAGGAGTGTTGCACTGGTGTACTCCCCCATTCAACTGCACGAGAGTACCATCTTCTTTTGACTGTCGGCTACATTAGGTGTGATTAAATTTGGTTGTAAAACTTATACAATATTTTTACTGTTGAAGACCATTACCAAGGATCAATCCATTCATAATTGATCTTTAATCTGGCCGGTTGGTTCTGGTTGCAACATTTCTCTGATGAATGATTCGGTTTGCCACAATGGTGACAAGGATGGAGATCAAAAAATTGATCTTCCATATGACCTGTTCTTTGACAATGTGAGCATTTTGGTTTGACTGCAACTTCGGTTTGCATGCATGTCAGTTTTTCTGCAACTTTCGCAGAAATTGTTGATGTGATTTGTTCATGAAATCCTGCACTAACGAACTGGATGGGCTTTAAATAATATGGGATATGTAATTTGTCGTCATCTTTGAAATATCCTAATCCTCCTCGATTTCTGTTACTTTGGATTTCTTCCCATGGCTTGATGATTGGTTTAGAAGAAAGTTTAACTTGAACAACTTTGACACTTGAAGTTGTTTATATGAATGGATTATAATCTTTATCTATATGGTTCAAAGACTCGGAAGCATCACTCTTCTCTTGCAACTCATTTATTTGTAGTTGCGACTCCAGTTGAAGGTACTCAACTGTTTCATTTATCTGCTATAGATGTCGTGAAATATCAACAAGATTTTATTTTTTGATTTGCACCATGTCTTCATCACTTGATAAGATCAAATTGTGAAGAACTTGTAACAGTTGGATGTGGTTCACCATGTGAACTTGCTCGCTTGAATTCAGGCTTGCTTGTCTTGAAATTTCTCACTTGATTTGAACTTGTTGGATTGAAATCGCTCACTTTATTTGAATGACATGCTCGCTTGCTTTGGAATTTGCTTGATCTCTTACTTGGTGAAACTTGTTTTGCTTGTTTCACGCTCACTGGAACTCATGCTAGCTTACTGTAGATTTCAACTTTCTTCAATGTCGTTTGAATATTAAATTTTCTTGCATTAGAGTTGAATGTGCTCGCTTTCTTTGATTGTTGCTTCAATGAACTTCACGCTGGTTCGCTTAATGTTGTGAACTTTGTGCTAACTTGATTGTGCTTATTGGGAAAGGGTGCCAAACACTGTTGAAAGTGCACCCAAAAGACAAATGAAAAGTTCAAATAATATGACTCAGTTGAAGACTTAATTGACTTAATTGTATTATGTTGATCACCTTACCAATTCAAATTTGGGAGTCGGTTTCAACCGAGAATGCACCCTGATAATTCAACTCAGTTACAAAAATCTTTATCTGCAAGTGATACAAAACATGTTGATTTCGTCTTGTCTTGCAATGCTTGATGTGGAATCCTTCACTTGATAATTTTGATTGCAAGGTGTGGAATATCATTGCAGAAGACCTCTTTATCAAATTGATGATGTGTGGCACAAGTGTATGTGATTGTTTGTGCTTTTATAGCTTGATTACATGAGATTGATAACTTAAGCTTGATAACTTTAAGCTTGCTTATGTGCATGTAGTTGTTTAATTTGTTGTGTACCATATTACAAAGAGAATGTAAAAAAAATTGGACACAAGTCATGCACACACATTCACTACACGGGGCGTACCTAAGATCCCCTTATTCAATTTCGGGCGGATCTAGGACACGGTCACCACAAAAAAATGATTTTATTAATTTTCAAGGTACATCAACCTTTCATCTTTAAAACAGCTTCGTAGAAACTTCTAAAGCATAAATTTTCAGAACTCTGTAAAGGAAATTTGTCTTCAAAATGTTACTTCAACAATCATCTTCTGCTTATCACTCCAAATTTACAACAAAAAAAATGGAAACACACCTTCTCTCTCCACACCTTTTTTCTCCAAATTACAAAATAAAACTTATTACTCCCAAAAAAAATCACCTTATCACTCAAAATTAAAAATTTCATTCGTCCCCTATAACTCCAAAAATGTTCATATATTAAAAAAATCACCTTATTACTTCATAAAAAAATTATCGCAATCTTATAAAATTACCTATTATTCCGTTCCTTTAAAGACTCATTCACATGCCTCCTCTTATTCTCTCTCATGGGCACGTTACATGAGTGTTTCTAGTAAAATTAAACCTTCACTTACCACATGACGAAGCGGGAGAGATCTGTACTGAAAAAAGTTATTCTCACCGAGCCTAATCAGATCAGCGAGACAATATTATCTCTTATTTCTCCCGTGAAACCTTGTTTCCCACGCAATTGTAAAAGTGTCGCATTCACCAGATGAATTCCACCTCAGGGTGGGAGAGCATAAGCTTGTAGATGAGCGAAATTTTGGCCCAGAAACCAAACATCGCATGGTCCAAATGCGGCATGTTGTAAAAGATCTTGATACTGTGAAGTCGACAGTAATAGATCTTGTTCTTGATGGACTTCACGAGAACATTATCTCCCACAGGACTCTCACACAATGCCAGAGCCGAACCTGTGATGAGAAAACTTCGAGGATGCCCACCGAGATTTTTTTTGGGGAATGCAGGATTTTCCGAAAGCCACTCAGTGTGCTGGTCATCCCAGTTTGAGAATCTATCTCTTTAATGCTACAACCCAGGTCTTTGTTTTCGAGGAAGTATAGAGACTGGATGAAAGGATTCTTTTGAAATTATGTCTTTGTATTCAAATTGTTGTAAAAATACGATATTTTTGCACTGAATTGCAAAGCAGGTACCAATGGCCTCTTGAATTTTTCAAAATTTAGAAAGGAATTTTGGTTAAATATGGGTACCAGATGGATAAGGGTTCAAAATGCATTGGGCCTTAGAGCTTGTACCTCTTTTCCGCCCAAACACGATGATTTGGATTCGGGAGGTCCAAGTTTCGAAAGACCTCATGCGTAGGCTGTTTCAAGCGTCGGAGCGAATTGTCAGCATGTCAACTGTCGGATTTCAGATGTCCAAATTTTATGGTTGTGAGATAAGGAAACCGCTGTGTCGCCTGAAATAGTGTTGAAGAACTTGATTTCCTCGTCACCTCCACCAAATTTGTCTAGAAACAGGATTCGAAGGCTGAAAAATTGTTGTGAAATATGCTTGGAGATGATCAATCCTAGGTATGGGCATGCAATCTTTACAGCAGAATGTTCTCATTATTTTCATTTTCCCTGTATTGTCTCCAACGTCAGTCATGACAACTTAATCTATCATGTTTTTCAGGTAAAATGGAAGGAAGTATCGTGGCAGGTTCCCATAAAGGAAGCTGAGAATAAAATTATTGGTAGTGTTGTGACTACACCGATGGTTAATATAAATGGAAACCTACAGAATCGAAGGCAGCACAGTATTGATAGAGACAAAGAGGTCAATTTGAGATCACAAAAGGGTGTTCCAACGGGATTTACAGAAATGTTGGATCAAATTCAATAGACCTTTGCATGCCAAATAAAATTTTGAACCATGTTTTGGCCATGGCTTTGCCAGAAATAACAGGTTTCGACGTTTCCAATTTCCACCATTGCGTAGACAAAAATGACACAAACTTGGGTTTTCTATCATGCAATTTCTTACGGTTTTCCACCGTATCATTTTAACGAGTGGAAGAAATAGAAGCTATTTTTTCATTTCCATCGAAACACTGAAGAAATTACAAACTGTTCTTCAGTCAAAACCAAACTATAACAGAAAGCATGTGTGACTCAGAGATTTTCAAATTTAAGCCATTCATATTTATCATTGGAGGAACGAACAGATCCGAACTAGCAGTTCATAAAGGACCGAGGAAATTCGAACGTCGTGTGGTTTGAATGTAAACAACATACCAGCCAGCCACTACGCCATGGATATTTGGGAACGTATCCTATAGTCAATATTCTATGTCACAAAAATTCTGATGGCACCATGCTTCTACTACCAACCACACTAGCTCACCGTTGGCTCGAGGCTTACAGGCATGTCAATTGATGGTGTAGATAAGCAAGCCTTACACTGCTTCCTCTGCGCAACTAGCATTCCTCACACAAAAATAAAAAACAGCACCACCGCTCAACATTGCACGGCCTCTCTGGTACACCCAACTCAGCTCTATAGGAACCAAAAACACTGTTTCAACGCTCCAACATTCCCCATGTAAAAATTCTCAACAATGAATTCAGATATTAGACGATGCCCTCAAGTTAGGTCACTGGTTTTGGATTCACGCACCACCCAGCCCTCAGGAGGTAAAGTGTTAAGTATTAAAACTAGTAGGCTGCTTCCCTACTAGTCTAGTGATACCTATGTTTTGTATAGGGACCTTTCTAAGGCCTTACGATGCGGTCACTGTTTATTATATATAGCCCTGATTTTATCAGGGCATATTTGCCTGATTTTTATTAGGCCATCTTTGGCTGATTTTATCAGGCCATCTTTCAAAATGGGGTAAGACCCCACGCCCATTCCGGAAAGTTGCTTTAAAGAGGCCAAAGCCTTACCCTACCTTTGAGAGGTCAAAGAGGCTATAAGCGCCTTTCAAAGGCCAAATTAGAAGGTTTAGTAAGGTCCATTGAGCCTTAGCTTCCAACCAAAGGTTGAAGTAAACCATAGTCAGAGACTATGGTTTATCCTAAGCTGACAACCAAAGGTTGAAGGAAGGGGCCCCATTAAGGGCCACCAACAACCAAAGGTTGTTACGGGTTCCACCCAACCAAAGGTTGAAGGAAGCTACAACCGAAGGTTGCTAACAAAAATTCCCCACATACACCCAAAATCACCTTACGCTCTGATACCACATGTAAGAAATTAAATAAACTCATAAAACATACATAAAAATAACTGAGACATAGAACTGGCGGAAAAGGCCTGAGAGCCTTATGACATTCCTCACATATTCTTCATTATTAAAATAATGTAATAATACAAATTAATAGATGAGGAAGTTGTCTCAAGATAGTGCATTTGTCTTGGACAACTTGGTTGAGAAAATATCTCAATCACACACACTAATCTAGGAGCTAAGTTAGGTAGGCCTAAACTAACTCTTAATCAAGAGGAACTAACATAATCTAGAAAATTAGACAAAAAATCCTAATTTTCAATATTTAATTAATTTAATTTAATTTGGATTTATAATTGCTTATGAGAAAGAGGCTAACATACTTCAATGACATCAATATAATATAATTTTTTTCAATACCTTTCGTGAGCTAAGATGAATACCATTTAGATCAAGATGAATTTTTTGGAAGTGTTGTACCTCAACATTGTAAGTGGGTTGAGTTACTTCATTGTTTGGGTTTGGAAATGGTGGTACATGTAGTTGAGTGGGAGTGTATCTTTGAGATGGATATGGTTGGGGTTGTGGTTGTGGTGGAGGTGGATGGTCGAGATAACATGGAGTTGGATATGGAGGATATTGAGGAAAATATTGAGGATATTGTGGATTTCTCCTATAAGGTTATTTCTAACCTTGTTGGTAAGATTGGTGTTGGGTTAATTTACTGAGTAAACTAACACAAGTATTTAATTATCAATCCGGGTTTGTAAAACTTGGAAGCATGTCCAAAATATATGGATTTCAACTACAGTCAATTTTAGAAGATGAATTATTGAATTTGAAGGAAACGCATATTACAAATATAAACTTAACCAAATAATTTCTAATTCAATATGTAATAAGCAGAAGAAGAAGCTCCTAACTTAGGAGAACTAGGTTGACCTTCTCTACAATACTACTTCATGAACAAAAATAAAAAATCACTAATGAACAATATCATAAGATGCATAAAAGAATAATAGAAGAGGCTCCTAACTAAGGAGGTCATTGATTTCCTTCTATATAAATTCAATCATCATTAATGCCATTGTATGAAAACTAGAAATTTTGAAAATCACTTTAAACAAAAAGCAAGAAAGATGAATTCTAGTTTCTATTCTCTGATCAGATACAAGGAGAGTTTAACTTAAATACTGATTTGACCCTTCATATGCAGATTATAATTTAGATTAAGATTCATCAGCAATCATAACATATCATCATATATCTAATTAACTGATTAAACATGAAGAAAAACTAGTTTAAGAGAATTCAACTAAATTAACCAGGAAATGTAGTTAGCTCGGTGTGGGGGCCCTCCACCCTTGCCTCGCACACTAAAAGTAATTCTAAACTATTGGAACTCAACCAATAATTCACCATATAGAACAGCAGAAAGAAGATATAATTTTTTTCTTCAATTAACTCCCAAAGTTCAGAAATATCAAAGTGAAATCATACAAATTCTACATGTTTCAATGGTTCACAAAATTGGTATAAATAGAGAAGTAATAAACAAAATATGCTACAATGTCTCTAACAACCTTATATTATCCTAATCCCATCCATCTAGGTCAAACTCATCTAATTAGTTATACCAAATCTGGAAAAATCCCAAAATCTACTATTCCTGCCCTATTTTCTAGGGATTCCTGAAAAATAGGTGACGTTTGACTAGCTTTGACCATGCCTGTTTTAGCTCGGTTTGACCGAACCATACTTAGTTCCCAATATTTCTAAATATGTGCTCATCTCATGCCCAGGGGTCCCGCAAGTATGAATTCAATGAAGCAATTACAGGAATTTTCAGTTTTATCCAAAAATACTCTTAAAACCCAATTTTTGCAAAAATATCTAAAAATTGAAAAACATAGTTTATTTACCTGAATATGCATAAATTGGTCAAAATAAAGTATATATGGATGGTATATTGTTTAATTTGATGGAAATTAGGTGTATTTTAATAAGCAAAATTTGATAAAAAATTAGGGCCACCATCTCCCCCTTGCTGATTTGCAAGCATGTCCTCATGCTTGCTTTCTCCTCTTTGACCTTCTGAGTGTTGATTTCTTTGCTTACCATGATCCTGTACCTATAGATTTTGTGGCCTTGGCGTGTGTTGCTTGAAGAAATATAACAATCCTTTCCATTTCCTCCTTTTTTCTGCTTCCTTAGGAATCGAAATCGAACTTCACTGCATGCATTTAAGGCTCTATATAGATTTCACAATCTTCTGCTCTTGAAATTTGATTTTTTTTTTAAATTTTATATATACCAAAAATCCATCTCTAGCAACGAAATCAATTTTTTTCTTTGCCATAGCAGTTTATCCCGAAAATCAATTTTTCTTTGCTTTCAATTTCTGTGTCTTCTATCTTCTAATGCAATTTTTGTGTCTTTATGAATGAAGAATAAAAGACCCAAAACAAAAATATTCAGCATACATACCCTCACTGTTCTACAAAATTATTTTTAAATCTCTTCTTTTTTCATAATAAAATTCCTCTATTCTAGTGTTAAAAGGAGCTCTCTGCTCTTTAAAAATTGATAGAAAGTTTGATCTCCGATTTTATAGCTATCACTAGAAAATGGTGCAGCTTTCCTCAGGGATATATGCTATAGAGAAACACTTTAAAAGGATTTGAAAATCTTGTAGGGAAATCCAACATAAATAGAGTACCAATTACCATACATAATAATTCTTTATTTGAGCCCAGGTACTTTGAAGGACCAACGAAGGATTTCAATCTAGAAAAAAACTCACAATGCAGATGAAATTGTATTGCATGAAGGTGATATACACATCCACTCAAAATCAGTTGTAGACTCTGGCGCACTGCTGATCTTATTTGGATGCAATATTATTGTGAGATCTATGAGTTAATATCTTGTGTTTAACATCGCCATCCTTTAATTAAAACTCTCCTTTTGATATCTCTGAGGATTCATTTCTTTGTAGCTGGAAAAATCAATTTGAATGATGGCTTAGTTTAGAGTTTAAAGGTGGAAATGTTGTTTTTAAATAGTGACAGAAGCCCAGTTTGTAACTAGAATTTCGTGTGACACCTCTTACATAATCCTAAGTTTTCTTAACCACAAAATCTGCTCAAGCCTCAGAAAAATCTAGAATTGAGAATCTATCTCTTACCTAGCTCTTCTACGTGATTCCTGGGGTTTGTTGAAGCCTTTTAATCCACTCAGCACACAGGGAACTTGGCCTTAAACTATGTGTTAAAACCGATGCTCAGCCTCCCTATTTTACAACAAATTCCTCACTTATTTCTACACCGTTCTTCCTTATCTCTGGCTTCTCTATTTTAACACTGTTCTCTGCATTTTCTTAGTTCCGGCTTCTTTCTCGAGGTGCTATTTTTCTGTGCGGCATTAACATCTTTTTCCTGAGTTTAATTTGAGTCGTGATGGTGAAAGAAGTCGTAATGCAGGTATCACTTATGAAAAAAATCACAATACATAGAAATGCAATGGCTTTGCACAAAATTTGAACTTGTTTGATCGTTTCATTATGCCACCTCACTTGCATACTGTACCTACCATGGTTGCGTCCTCCTCGTAGCTCTACAGTGTACAAGCATGTCTTGTCACTCCTACATCGTATCATTTATCATGGCCGCTTCATTATATTACATGGCCTTCATTGTACTGCATGCCAACTTTTTTTACGTCTTTTCTTTTTGCATGTTCGATTTAATTCTTTTCATATATCTTAGGCATATACCTTAGGCATTTTAGAATCATGCTTGGCACTCATATTTTAGAGTTTGTCATTTTATCTTTTATGTCCTTAATTTGTTTTAAAATGACCATATGATAGGTCATTCAAAATTAAATTTTTATTATGACATTAACCTTTGCATGGTTTATGCAAGTCAACAAAATTCTCAAAGGGGAAAAACATCGAGTCCTTATTTCTCAAAAAAAATGCTTATAAAATATGTAGGGATGGATAAAGTTAAAATTTTTAATGTAGGGGTGTATAGAATGAATGTATGAAATTGAAATTGTTAATGCAGGATAATGGATATAATAGGATTATCACGCGGGTAGGTTAATTAATGTAGGATGTAGGATGGAAAATGTAATAGGATGCATATCCAAGTTAAACTAGTTAACAATTCTAGAATTTTTTTTCAAAATCAAAGGTTCTAAGAACATTTTTTTTTACTTACTGTACTTGTACTTCCGTAAATAGCTTGATTGTCAATACTATTCAATGATGTCCTCTGTTCAAAATACTAGTTGATGGTTGACGATGTCTTCATTATCATAATGATGGTTCTTCCAAGATATATTGAAATGTAGAGACTTATTTCTGCTTTCATGTTTTCACATCTGATATTGATTCAGGATCTTTGAATGTTGATGTTGTTCAGGTCCCTTCTGCAATTTTTAATTGATGTTTTAGGTCCCTTCTTCAATTTTTAATTGATGTTTCAGGTCCCTTCTTGCGTGTACTTTAGGCTTGAATGTTGATGTTTTCCAGGTCCCTTATGCAGTGATATAATAAATAATGTTTCAGGTTGCTTTTGTCATGTAATTCAAGTCCCTTCTGCATAATATTTTCAATGATGTCTTAGGTCCCTTCTACATAATATTTTCAATGATGTCTCAGGTCCCTTCTGCATTATATTTTCAATGATGTCTCGAGTCCCTTCTGTCATGTAATTCAAGTTCCTTCTGCAATAAAACTGCTCAAACTATTTGCATAGTTTCATTACGAACTTCCTCATTGCTTATGTTAAGACTATTTCTGCAAAATCAAATTGAAGTAAAAATAAAACACAATATAGAATTCATATTGGCCAAACAAGGTTTTTTTCTCAAATGAATTCGAGTTTGTATTGTGCCAGTTTCTTGGATTTTCACAACCAAACTCTTTTATTATTTTTCATCTTTTTCTTTTCTTTTTCTTTTTTTGGATGGAGGTGGGGTATAATGGAGTCGGAAAGTATGGAATGCTTATGAAAGTAAGATAGGTTGAATTCATCATCTAAGAGTAGATAGATATATAGATAGAAAATAGGTCTAGATTTCAACATGCATGATTGTGAAACTTAACATACAATATGGTAGATGAATGAAATTATGAACAATATGGCTTATGAAAGGCTTCTTTGACAATGGATGTGGCTTATCATGTTAAAACTTGATTTCTTCTTCTTATTTTTAGCTTCATGTCGTTCGCCTCGATCTTGATCATCTTGTAGGGTTGTTGGTGTTGTTGGTCAGCAACTGAAAGTAAGCTTCATGAGTTTGGGGTTTCATTAGATGAACTCAAAATCTTGTGAATTCCACTTTTCTTTGACTTGAACATTTGTATTCATCTTCTAAAATATGATTTTTTTTTTTAAATTGACTTTGAAAAGTCCTTTTTCCATGGAGTTCTCCTCTTAAATCTTCTTATCACCTGCAAAAAACATAGCATCTGCCTGCAATACAATATTAGATGATGGAGGGAGAGAGGTGTATAGTCTCTCTTATTCCAAGGAATATTTAAAATAATTACAATCAATTCTTGAAAATAATTCCAAAGATGATTTACAAAGAAAATTCATTTGTTTACCCCTTTGAGGAATGGTGGCCATCCTAGACCTCCTAGCGGTATTGTGTTCACAAAATCTCCGTTTTATGTCAAATTAGAGTGATTCCAAAGCCAATTTGAAGTGAATTCATATGGATACCTCTAGTATAAACGAGTTTTAATTTTTTTTTAAAATTATATGCTAAAAATGATGAGAAGTACCATGTTTGATAGAGCTTCTTGTGAATTCTTGACTAGACCAACAATCACTATTTGGAATGTAAATTTTTTATTAAAGATCAGATCGATGTGATTCCACTTGGAGATTAAAGTAGATTCATTTTTGTCTATTCTATAGAAACATGTTTTTAAAATAATTAGGTTTTTTATCACAAAATTGGTGATGAACAAACCTAGCAGGCAGAGTTTGACTATGATGATTTTAAGACATGCATGTGGAATAAATATTTCACCTGGCCTTCTAATGAGATGATTCAAATTGTGTCATAAAATAGAATTCAATATATATCTCCATTAGAAACATGTTTTGAAAATAATATGATTTAGTATGTGAAATATGCAAATGAACAGTGAAGACCTAGAATTGTCACCATGTATATTTTTCGACAAGAAGTTAGTATTTTGAGCAAAGATTTTTCATATGATGTCGGATTGAGATGATTCAAATGGATTTCGAAACTATATTCCAAGGGCTATCTTCCCTATGAATATCATGTAAAAATGTTTCCATTAGAACCCTAAAATAAATTATGTACTAACTCTGTCCTTAAAAATTTTCTTAAAATCTAGTGTTTATTTTGATCATTTTTTATTTGTGATCCAATTAAAATTTTAAAAATAGATTTAAAAACTAGATTTCAAGTGATACCTTGTTTAAAACATGATTTTAAAAATTATCCTATATGGTTCCCAAAATAGGATTGTCCTTAGTGCATTTTGTCATGAAATCCTTTCAAATGAGTATTGAACAATGATGTGAAGATTTATTCATGAGATTTTAAACCAAAAGTCTTATTGTGAACTCATTTTACCTATTTATTTATTTATGCTATTCTATCCTACTCTAGAAAAATAATTCATTCTCTCAAGTATAAGAGAATTTCCAATGTATCCATTTGTGTAACAAGATCATAAGTAAATTCATATCCAGGTTTGAAAAGTATTCTTTAATGAATGTTTGGACATGAAAATCTATTTGATCATAAATATTTGATGCTAATAAATGTTGAAAAATGAAGTGGTGTTGTGGTCTAATGACTAGTTGAAACCAAGTTTTAAGATGATCTATGTTTGATTGGCTCTCCTTGGTTGTCATATCACAAAATTCTTTGTGTGGCACTTGTTCAAAATCTTGAAAGCACAAGGGATCTTGTGATATACATGCTAAAAATTCTTCAATTTCTGGTTCTAATGTTTGATATTCATTGCATGTGATCCATGACTCATTCACCTCCTTACAAAGATAACTAGAAGAAGTTTCTGAGTTTTCCTCTTGTGGATCCTCTTCATGGATGCTTTGTTCCTCTTCTAACTTTTGAAATGAAGATTCATCCCTAGTGATCACTCTAAATTGTGGACAAGGATTTAATAAGATCCTTGTGGTGGCATACCCTCCTTCTCTAGTTTCTTGGCTCTCCTTGGTTGTCATTTCACAAAATTCTTCGTGTGGCACTTGTTCAAAATCTTGAATGCACAAGGGATCTTGTGATATACATGCTAAAAAATCTTTAATTTTGGGTTCTAATGTTTGATCTTCATCTCATGTGATCCATGACTCATTCACCTCCTTTCAAAGATAACTAGAAGAAGATTATGAGTCTTCTTCTTGTGGATCCTCTTCATGGATGCTTTGTTCCTCTTCTAACTTCTAAATTGAAGATTCATCCGTAGTGATCACTCTAAATTGTGTACAAGGAAGATCCTTGTGGTGGCATACCCTCCTTCTCTGAATGGCTTATTTAACATCATTTTTTTAGATCTTGTTTTGCAAATGGATTTTGCAGTTAGTGTTTTTTTTTTAATATTTTGTTGGGGGTTTTGTTTAATTTTCCCTTCTAATCTCTATCTTTAGGCATAAGAAAACATAACTAAAAAAAATACTAGGTTTTTTTTTTTTTTTAATCCTCCTAATTGACTATGTTGAAGTATGCTTCCATGGCAACGACGCCAAAAATGTTGGGTCAATTTACTGAGCGAAATAACACAAGTATTTAAATATCAATCCGGGTTTGTAAAACTTGGAAGCATGTCCAAAATATATGGATTTCAACTACAGTCAATTTTAGAAGATGAATTATTGAAGGAAATTCATATTACAACTATAAAACTTAACTAAATAATTTCTAATTCAATATGTAATAAACAGAAGAAGAACCTCCTAACTTAGGAGAACTAGGTTTACCTTCTCTACAATACTACTTCATGAACAGAAATAAAAAATCACTAATGAATAATAGCTTAAGATGCATAAAAGAATAATAGAAGAGGCTCCTAAATAAGGAGGTCCTTGTTTTCCTTATTTATAAATTAATTCATCATAAATGCCATTGTATGAAAACTGGAAATTCAGAAAATCACTTTAAACAAAAAGCAAGAAAGATGAATTCTAATTTCTATTCTCTGATCAGATAGAATGAGAGTTTAACTTAAAAACTAATTTGACCCTTCATATGCAGATTATAATTTAGATTAAGATTCATCAACAATCACAACATATCATCATACATCTAATTAACTGATTGAACATGAATAAAAACTAGTTTAAGAGAATTCAACTAAACTAACCAGAAAGTGCACTTAGCTCGGTGTGGGGGCCCTCCACCCTTGCCTCGCACACTGAAAGTACTTCTCAGCTAATAGAACTCAATCAATAATTCACCATATAGAACATCAGAAAGAAGATAGAACTGGTTTCTTCAATTAACTCCCAAAGTTAAAAAAATATCAAAGTGAAATCATACAAATTCTACATGTTTCAATGGTTCACAAACTTGGTATAAATAGAGAAATAATAAAAAAAATATACTAAAATGTCTCTAACAGCCTTATCTTATCCTAATACCATCCATATAGGTTGAATTCATCTAATTAGTTACACCAAATCTGGAAAAATCCCAAAATCTACTATTTATGCCCTCTTTTCTAGGGATTCCTAAAAAATAGGCCATGTTTGACCAGCTTTAACCAGGCCTGTTTTAGCTCGATTTGACCGAACCAATAGGTACACATCCATCCTTAGTTCCAAATATTTCTAACTATTTTCTCAACTCGTTCCCAGGTGTCTTGCAAGTATGACATCAACGAGGCAATTGCGAGAACTTTCAATTATGTCCAAAAATAATCTTAAAACCTAATTTTTGCAAAAATATCAATTGAAAAACATAATTTATTTTCATGAATATGCATAAATTGGTCAAAATAAAGTATATATGGATGGTATATGGTTGGATTTGATGGAAATTAGGTGTATTTTAATAAGCAAAATTTGATAAAAAATGAGGGCCAACAATTGGTTTTGGGGTTGAGATGGCCAATGTTGCCAATGAAAGGGCATGTTCCAATTACTTTGAGAAGTATGTGCATAACCCTAAAATTGTGAATTAGGTTCTTGCATCATACCAAGTTGACTAGGCTTATATTGTCTTCTTGGAGCTTCATAACATAGTTTCTTTGGTGATTGACTTGCTCCGTTGTCCTCTTGGTAAACTTCCTTCAACCTCAGTAATGATGGAAAATATTTGGTAGCCTGTGATTCCGCATGGATAACAAAAATATCAACATCCTATTTTTGCTCATTTTTCATTCTTAACATTTCTACTTGTTCACTTATATTGCCAAGAATTATTGTCATAAAGTTATCAATCAAATTTACAAGTTCAACTTAACTTACTGATGCTGATGTTGATCTACTTACTCTTTCCCTTCCTCTTGATATGCACTTGCATGTTTCAAAATTTATTCAAATCATAATTGGTATACATCACCTCATAATTGGTATACATCACCTCTACTCATGAGATCAAGGATACCATTAATCCACTCATCCCTTATTTTTCTAAGTGAGAGGATTTTTAGTGTGTCAAATCTTAAATGATGTAATTTTTCTCTATTAACATTATACATGAATCTCTCTATTAGATCCTCATGGCTCTCATAATCTGTTTGATTCATTCTAAATATTTCTTCTTTAAGATCATGATATTTATATTTTTGATATCATTCCATGATCTTATTGAATTAGACTCTAAACTCATGAACCATTTAAGAGCTCTATCCTTTAATGTTGTCAAACAAAAATCTCAAATTTTGAGTGTTTAGTAAGTAACCATAAGATATAAAAAGGATTTCAAATTCAAAGAGAAAGGTTTCTAGATCCTCTAACCTCATACCATGGAAGTTGGGAAGGAAAGATGGAGGGATGTTCTTCATATGAACACTGATATCAATATCTTGAATGGGAAATCC
Organism: Pinus albicaulis; assembly: GCA_034641835.2. NCBI lineage: Eukaryota > Viridiplantae > Streptophyta > Pinopsida > Pinales > Pinaceae > Pinus > Pinus albicaulis. The sequence goes on along the minus strand of CM076579.1, from coordinate 1,150,144,050 downwards.
AAGAGGATCTTCTTGATTGTCATCATCTCCATCCATTTATTCTACCTTCTTTTCCACCTCTTCTTCTTCTACCTGCAAAAGTGGATGGTGATGTGGTTATTATTGTACCACATGATCAAATGGGGGGTTTGGGTGTTGGATAAGTGATTTTTTATGTTTTTATAAAAGAAAATGAATAAGAATGCTAATGCAATGCAATTTTCTGAAATGAAATATGCCTAATGCATTTTTTTGTTTTTGTAGAGATAGATCAACTCGGGAAGAAAACAATTCACAACTTGACACCTCCTTGACAGCGACGCCAAAAAGTGATGAGCCCTAGTATTGCAACAAGAATGTTGCAACTCCCATTGCTACCAACTTAAAATATCAAACCGGGGTTCGTAAAAACTTAAGAGGTGTCGACATTGTATGTGCAACATGAAATGTGTCCTTTTTTTGATCTGATGCAATGAAGTGAATATAATGAAATCAATAAATAACCTAATTGCAAAAATGGAAATATTAGTCTACTTGTAGAATGTAAATTAGTACTCTAATTACAGAATGTGGAATGTTGTTTTGAAAAATGAAATTTGATCTTTTCAACAATAATGCTTGTAACTGAAACCTTAAGGAAGCATAAATTCAATAATCAAGTCTAATCTACTTTGAATTTATGAAGCACCCTTTTTATCATTTTGTTCAAGGAAACTTAGCTTTAGTAGAAAAATCCATGTACATTTCATAAGAAAACATTCATTGTTATTCAAATGTGGAAATTTGTCTTCTAATTTTGATTGCAGATTTGTAGTTGCAATGAAGGAAAGGTGGGTCTAGAGTGGTCTTTGGTCTTCCTCAATCATGGATTCAAATCCTAGGGGTCATAATTTAATTTTAAGAGACAAAAACCAAGATTTTGGAGCAAATATGTTCAAGTTTACATGTGCTACAGGAGTGCTACAAGGGGTGCTACAAGACGTGCTACAGAAGGCCCTATTTTGCTACAGGAGTAGATAACTTGCAGAATTCCCAAGTAAATCAACTGAAAATGGGATGGGAATTTGTTTTTATTAATTAGGATGTCTTATGACACCATTCCAAGTGGAACCATGTTGATATTCAACAAGAATATCCTAGTGAAAATTATGCACCTACACTAGGATGGAGCCTCAGGCTATTTTTAGGTGGATGTCTATTTATAGATGCATGAGAAAAATCTATTTATAGATGAGGTCTATTTATAGATGTATGTACAAGTTCTATTTATATATTGCATATCTATTTATATATGCATGTCGACTATTATTATCCCTTAATATTAGTTGGAAAATAAATAATAATCTATTCTCAATGATCACTTGGAAATAGTTAACTGAAGTGGAAAATCAGTGAGCTATAGGAATTTCGAGTTGAGTGGTTGGTTGGTGGGACATGAAAGTGGACTTACTTGTAACTGAGTGATTTGAAGTTGTAACAGAGTTGGAATTGTAGTTATGAAAGTTGTAAATCATTTTAACTCAGTTAAGTGAGTTAAACTCAGTTGCGCTAGTTGTAACTGAAGATACACTAGTGAGAGATCACATGAATTAATTATGAATTAATTCACAATCAGTGGCCTCACATGCAACTAAAGATTTACTACTATTAACTACATGCATTTCAGTTCCAGTGGAGACCCAGTTGAGATGTAGGTGAAAGGGACAGATTGACTATCAGTTGTGACATTATCAGTTGCACACATGCAACCACACACACAGTGGATGTGCCCATGAGGATTGCGCAGTCAAGGAAAGCAGGATTCCATTCATTTAGGGATTTCTATCAGCTGGGATTGCGTAGTGGAGGCAGGTTGTCTGGAGACATTAAATTGGCTAAGGAACTTTCCAATTTTTGTATGACAGTGTGAGACAGTTAGCTATTGTACCAAGAGCTCTTGGATTGGAGCTTTGTATGTAATTGTTTCATGATCCATGATATAATACATAATAGAAGATAATGGGGTTTTTAGCTATATTCTTTCCCCGGGTAAATTATCTGTGTTATGTGTGATTGATATTTCTTCATGATATTGCTATTGGTGATTGTGTTTTAAATTTACGGAAATATAAGTAGAAGTGATTTTGTATTTAACAATGGCATATAATTTTTAGATCAGGAGAATCCAGGAAATACATATTTTGTATTAAATTTCTACATGGTATCGGAGCACAGGAGATTAAAATTGTGAACTAGGAGCTGAGTTTATTGGTGGAAATAATTTGAATTTGTAGAAATACTTTCTTGATGCTAAAGCTGATTCAAGATCGAAATGGATTTCAATGGCTTGCAGCTAGAGTATGCACTCGAGGGCAGCTCGAACTACATTTCTTGGAAGGACAAGATGGAGGTGATGCTATAAGATAATGGCTTGAAGGAATTCATTGACAATTATGTTCCTAAGTCTGCTTCGTCAAATGCTGCCAATCTTGGTGCATGACAAAAGAAAGTGGCAAAGGCGAGGAGGATTCTGTTGGAGGGAGTACGAGACCACATTGTCTCAAGCCTCCATGGGAAAGCCACACCATATGATATGTGGAAGGATTTGAAATATCTTTTCCAAAGCAGCAACGACCATAGGAAATTGGCGCTCAAAGATAAACTCAGGAATATCAAGATGGAAAAGGGTGACAACATTCCAAAGTATCTCACAAAGTTTTTCCAATGTCGGGATGAACTAGGGAGTGGGGGAATACTTGTTGCTGATGACGATTTGGTGAGTTTGGATCTCTTGGGACTTCCTAAGATTTGGCACAATTATGAATACTTTTTCAACGGATGGGAAAAATGACCAGATTGGGAACGAATTTGGTTGGATCTAGTGCAGGAGGATTTTAGGCGGAACACCAAAGATAGCTCTTCATAAAAGCATGATGATGAAGAGGATTGTGCTTTGGCTGCCAAGGAAAATAAGGGGAAGGGGAATAAATTCCATTCTAAATCTGAGTCTAAAGGCGAGAAGCTGGATATGTCCAAGGTGAAGTGTTTTCACTATCACGAACATGGGCATCTCGCTACTAACTGTCTGCAAAAGAAGAAGAACAAGAAGGATGCAGGAGCTACAGCTGGTGAGGACCTTGCCTCACAATTTGAACTTAAATTCTCCTTTTTCACATGCATTGTGTCAAGTGCATTGGGATTGGTGTGGTATTTTGATAGTGGCGCTTCCTTTCACATTATGGGAGATAAGGAAATTTTCAGTGACTTGGAGGAGAAAGATCTCAAAATGCATATAGAGATGGGTGACGATGGACGATACAATGCGACTAGAATTGGTACCATTAAATTTTAGAGGGAGTCAGGTAAACCATTTCAATTGAAATATTTTATGCATGTTCCAGGTCTGAAGAAAATTTTGGTCTCAATTGCAATGTTGGAGGACAGAGGCTATGACGTTGTTTTTAGCGATGGAAAAGCTTTACTGCGACATAAAACAACGGGTCAAGCCAAGAGGATATGGATTTGAGTTAAGAATCTCTACAAGTTGGAGGTAGATAGCTACGCTACCATGATGGGCAAGGCGGAAAAAGTGGTGAACTGGGATGAGGGCGAATTTTGGCACAGGCGATTGGGCCATCTTCATCATGGAGCCTTGAAAGTCATGCAGCAAATATCTAATGGACTTCCAATGGGAACACTTGCTTAGTTAGATTAGTGCAAGGGTTGCACCACGAGGAAGTATGTAAAGTACACCTTTCATGAAAAGGATAATCGTGCTTTGGGGATCCTTGAGAGAGTTCACATAGATGTGTGTGGACTATTCTCGGTTGCTTCAACAAAAAAACATAAGTACTATGTTATTTTTGTTGATGAATTTTCTCAAAAATGTTGGATCTTCTTCATGCAGAAGAAGGATCAAACATTCTCAAAGTTCTGTGGGTTTAAGGCATTGGTGGAGAAAGATTAGGGGAAGCAAGTGAAGGCTCTGAGGAGCGATAATGGTGTAGAATACCATCTCTAACGAATTCAAGAACTTCTGCAACAAAGAATGAATTCGAAGAGAAATCATAGCTCCTCATAACCCACAAAAAAATGGGGTCGCGGAGAGGAAGAACAGAATGATTGTGGGTGCAGCACGAGCGATGTTGCATGAGCAGGGCCTACCAATGCATTTGTGGGCGAAAGCATGCAACATTGTGATTTATGTGTAAAATCATTGTCCTCATAGAGTAGTTGGCATGAGTACACCTGAAAACCCTTTCACTGGTAAGAAACCGAATGTTTCACACTTTAAGATTTTTGGCTCATATGTTTATGTGCATGTGACCAAGAACGCCAGCAAGAAGCTGGAGCTGACTGTTGAAGTTGGGATGTTTGTGGGGTACACAGAAACAACCCATAATTATCGTGTGTATTTTCCAAACAATCGAATGACTATGGTGTGACGGGATGTAAAATTCGATGAGGGGAAAGCCATGTGATTGTCGCTTGATAGGGAGTTGGACTTGCATGCAGGGAGGAACTGTTGGTTCCAAAAGATGAGTCTCTAGATGTGGATCAACCACAAGAGGAGGTTTATGGAGTGGAGGAGTCTACTCATGCAGATCCAACCATCAGAACTGGAAGAAGGCGTACCACAGAAGCTGATAGGCCTTGATGTTGCACATAATGTAGGAGCCCCTACTTCACAATGTAGACAAATACAGTCTCGTGACCAGTTTACTGGATACATGGCTCTCATGAGAAAATGTATTGTGACTAGGCCATCTTCCTTTCAGGAATCAGTGTAGGAGCCCACATGGGTAGATGCAATGGTGGAGGAGTATGACTCCATTGTCAAAAACAGTGCTTGGGAAATTGTTCCAAGGTCAGTAGATAAATCTGTGGTAGGTTTGAGATGGATTTACAAGGTAAAGAAAGTTGTTGATGGGAGTGTTGATAAATACAAGGCCAGATTTGTGGCTCGGGGCTTCTCACAGATCAAGGGGATAGATTATGAAGAAACCTTTGCACCTATCGCAAGGTATTCTTCCATAAGGACCATCCTTGCTCTCTCAACGCATATGGGCTGGCGCATTCATCAGATGGATGTGAAGACTGTGTTTCTCAATGGGATCATTAAGGAAGAGGTGTACATAGAGTAGCCTGAAGGATTTGATATCTTCAGTAGCAAGTTGAAAGTGTGCTGACTCAAAAGAGCGTTGTATGGGCTGAAGCAAGCACCCTGTGCTTCGTACACTCGGATAGACAGCTATTTCACCAGACTAGGCTTCACCAAAAGTGAAGTGGATGCAAACCTATACCAAATTTTGGTGGAGGGTAAGATTTTAATAATTTTTCTTTATGTTTAGGATTTAATATTGACTCGTGATGATCAGCTGATACACTCATGCAAGGAGGACCTTGCAAAGGAGTTCGAGATGAAGGATATGGGCCTCCTTCATTATTTCCTTGGATTGGAAATATGGCAGCGAGATGGTGAAATTTTTGTGTCTCAAGGCAAGTATGCAAGGGATATATTGGGTAAGTTTCACATGGAGGGCTGCAAACCCATAGATACTCCTCTTCCAGGAAACTGGAGGAAAGAGGATGCTACTTCTGGAGAGGTAGTGGATGCTAATGTCTATCGACAGTTAGTAGGTTTGCTAATGTATCTAGTGAACATGAGACTGTACATTTTCTATGTTGTTAACTAGCTGAGTCAAGCTATGGTTAAGCCTACCAAGCTCTTTTGGAAATCAGGCAAGCATGTCCTGAGATACCTGAGGGGAACATCTGAGTATGGTTTATGGTATAGACAGATGGATGAGGTGAAGTTGCGTGGCTTCACAGATGTAGATTGAGCAGGCAACCCATCGGACAGAAAGATCACATTAGGGGGGATCGTCAGCATTGGATCTATAGCTATTTCTTGGTACAACAGGAAGCACAGATCCGTAGCACTCAGTTCAGCGGAAGCGAAATACATGGAAACGAGTCAAGCTGCTTGTGAGGCTATCTGGATGAGAAAGATATTGGTTGGTTTGTTTGGTTCTCATTTAGATCTGACAATGATTCATTGTGATAATTAGAGTTGCATTAAACTCTCGACTAATCCTGTGTTTAATAATCGATCTAAGCATATAGATATCTGGTATCATAATATCATAGATTGTGTGCAGAGGAAGATCATGTTGCTTCAGTACATTCCTATAGAATATCAGGATGCAGATATTATGACGAATGCGCTCACTAGGAGAAAATTCGAATACCATAGAGATAGGATCAGGGTTAAGGATAATCCCTTTCTTGTTGAGAGGGAGTGTTGAGATATAACAAGAATATCCTAGTGAAAATTATGCACCTACTCTAGGATGGAGCCTCAGGTTATTTTTAGGTGGATATCTATTTATAGATGCATGAGGAAAATTCTATTTATAGATGAGGTCTATTTATAGATGTATGTGCAAGTTCTATTTATAGATGCATGTCGACTATTATTATCCCTTAATATTAGTTGGACAATAAACAATAATCTATTATCAATGAGAAATTGGAAATAGTTAACTAAAGTGGAAAATCAGTTAGCTATAGGAATTTCGAGTTGAGTGGTTGGTTGGTGGGACATTCAAGTGGACTTAGTTGTAACCGAGTGATTTGAAGTTGTAACAGAGTTGGAAGTGTAGTTATGAAAGTGTTAAAGTAGTTTAACTCAGTTAAGTGAGTTAAACTCACTTGTGCTAGTTGTAACTGAAGATACACTAGTGAGAGATTAAGTTAATTAATTACTAATTAATTCACAATCAATGGCCTCACATGCAACTGAATATTTACTACTATTAACTACATGCATGTCAGATACAGTGGAGACCTAGTTGAGATGTAGGTGAAAGGGACAGATTGACTACCAGTTGTGACATTATCAGTTGCACACATGCAACCACACACACATTGGATGTGCCCATGAGAATTTCGCAGTTAAGGCAAGCATGATTCCATTCATTTAGGGATTTCTATCAGTTGGGATTGTGCAGTGGAGGTAGGTTGTCTGGAGACAGTAATATGGCTAAGGAACTTGCCAATTTTTGTATGACAGAGTGAGACAGTTAGCTATTGTACTTCGAGCTCTTGGATTGGAGTTTTGTATTTAATTTTTTCATGATCCGTGATATAATACATAATAGAATATAGTGGGGTTTTTAGCTATATGCTTTCCCCAGGTAAATTGTCTGTGTTATGTGTGATTGATCTTTCTTCATTATATTGCTATTGGCGATTGTGTTTTAAATTTCCGCAAAGATAAGTAGAAGCGTTCTGTATTTAACAGTGGCATATAATTGTTAGATCAGGAGAATCTAGGAAATACATATTTTGTATTAAATTTCTACAAACTACTCCAAAATATCCATGTTAACACGTTCTAAAAAATAGCAAAAAAATACTACTCTAAAAATAGAAAATTCAAGAACTAGTGAGCTAGCTAACCTACCAAATGCCTAACATAATCTAGTGAAAATTCTATGGGGTAAATTTGTTTATTAACTTGAATTTCTTATGACCCCATACAAGTGGAATCAATTCAAATGAATCTCATTAATATGTTCTAAAAAAAAAAAAAAAAAATAATGATGCAATAATTTTCCTCTTTAGACGTCTGATTTTTTCGAGCGCTGCCGCGACCTAGCCACCTCTGTAGGTTTTCCTGGTGCTGCTGGTCAGGCTTTCGGCCTCGGCCTTGGTGGGTTCCTTCATTTTCTTCTTGACAGCCCCCGCCTCAAGGCCTTTTGCTTCAGTGCAGTGTTTTGTTACTGCGTGGCTCGTTGGTCCTGCTCCGCGGGGCCCTCCTCGGCCCCTCCTCATTGACTGCGTTGGGATCTATGGCCTTCCGCCTTTGATCTTGTCTCTGGCCGACTATGGCTTCTCAGGACGGTCCTTCGGTGGGAAACGATGCACAATCTGCGTTCTCCGCCCTTGTCAAATCTCTTCCACTCCAGCGCCCTCGTCCTTCTCTCTCTAAGTTCGTCAAGAAGCTCGATGGCTTGCAAGAGGTCGTTCTGCCTCCTGCCTTGCCACGAATGGTTGCCCTTTCCCTCGCTGAGAGGGGTCTCATAGGGCAATTCACAGGTTTATGGCCTTCTCCTAAATCTGTTCAACGTTGGATCGAGAAAAACTGGGCTGATAAAGTCAGTGGAAAAATTTCCATTCGTTTCTGCGGGAAAGGTTACTACACTTTTCATTTCGAAACCAAAGCTGATAAGGACTTAATCTTCAGAATGGGCCCTATTTTATGGATTCCAGAGGGCTTTATTTGAACAAATGGACGCCAGACTTCGACCTCGAGCTGGATATCCCGAGTGCTGTCCCTATCTGGGTCCGGCTTCCGCATCTCTCGCTCCATTGCTGGGGAGATGACTCGGTTTGCGCCATCGGCAACGCTGTGGAGAATTACATCGACAGGAGCGAGCCCAAGGATAATATGCAAGCATGTGCGCGCATATGTGTGGAAGTTGATCTGGGCAAGGGTCTCCCAGAGGCAATCAAGCTGAAGGTGGATGACTGGACACACATTCAGCAGTTGGACTACGAGAAAATCCCATTCAAATGCAAGGTATGTCACGAGTACGGTCATTTTGCCAACCGATGCACTAAAATTTCTATTGATGATTCTATTCGGCCTGAGAAACAATGGGAAACTGTAAAAAGGAAAAAGACCTCTGCCGCTTCGCTTGCTGTTGCTCCTCCCAAATCTGCTCCCTTCAAACCTAATCATTCTTCCTCGTCGTCTCCTCCGCCCTCTCCCCCTAAGAAATCCTTGGAGCATACCAATCCCTTGGAGTCCTCTAACCCTTTCAACTCCATTTCCCTCGATGATGACCCCCCCATCACCCTGCCTCCATCTCTGGATGGCACTCTCGCTCCTTCCTCCCCCACAAACATCTCCCCTTCCTTCTCTCATGACCCTCCCTCTCCTAGATCTACCAGAAGTTCTGTCAAAGAACATGGGGCCAATCTGGATTCTCACAGGAAGCATGGTCCTGGCAGGAGATCAACTAAACAGCAAAGAGAATAAAATTCCCAAAAAGATATAGCCATGGGCACTCAAAACCCTATTGAAACCTACATTTTGGGGCAAAACAGCAAGGATGTGGAAACCAAAAACAAGGGAGGGCGAGCAACTCTCCGTACCCCTCTCACCCAATGATGAAAGTTTTATCTTGGAATAATAGGGGTTTAGGGCACCCCTCCAAGATTTCAGCTCTGAATGATCTGATAACTCAGGAAAAGCCAGGAATATTACTGTTGCAAGAAACAAAGCAGGGATACCAAGAAATGAGAGGGATTATTGATCGCCTCAAGCATTACGAAGGAAGCATTAGTGAATCAAGAGGAGCTTCAGGGGGGATCGCTACTCTTTGGAGCCATACTACTTGGAAGCGCCATTCAAATACTATCAACCAATTTTGGATCAAAGTCACTCTAGAGAATCTCATGAGTAACCAAAAAATCATCATCTACAATGTATACGCTCCAAACCATTACAGGGATAAGGCATTGTGTTGGAATTCTCTCCAAATCGACATTGATAATGAAGATTGCAGCAGCATCGTTCTTGGAGGAGATCTTAATCTCATACTCCACGCCAACGAAAAGAAAGGGGGCTGCTTTATTCACGATCCTTATAGATTGCAGCTGGAAACTATTATGCAGAACCATGATCTTATTGATGTCGCCCCCAAAAACAGAAGGTACACATGGAATAATCGCAGATTGGGCAAGGCAAATATTATGGAGCGGCTGGACAGGTTTCTGGTGAATATCTCACTCATCTCCTCCTTCTCCACGGCTTTCTCTGTTATTCTACCCTTTGCTGCTTCTGATCACTATCCCACAACGTTAACTCTTGAAACCCACAGTCCACTAGGCCCCATTCCCTTCAAGTACAGTTCGTTGTGGAACAACCTGCCTGCTGTAGACCAAATTGTTAGGCAAACTTGGTGTCAGCATATTGAAGGATCGCCAAGATTTATCTGGGAAAGAAAATTAAAAAGGACCAAAAGCGCTCTAAAGGAATGGGCCAGAAACCACTATAAAGAGCCGGAGAAAGTCAAAGCTGAGATCAAATATAAACTGGAACAGATCCATAACACCATAGAGGAACATGGTTTATCCCTAGACCACAAAGCAAGAGAAAGCGATCTTTATTTACAGCTCTACCGTGCCAATCGTATGGAGGAGCAGAAATGGAGGCTCAAATCTCATCAGTTGTGGCTGCAAGAAGGGGACAAAAATTCCTCCTTCTTTCAAAAACAGACCACTGCTAGAAAAATCAGAAACAATGTCACCTCCATCATTGACGATGAAGGCCAACTTCACACCTCTCAAGAAGCTATAAAAAAGGCAACCTCAAAGCACTTCAATACGCTCCTAACTGAAACCAAAGAGGCTGAAGATTATTCAAATCTGCTGCAATACCTACTTTCAGAAATTAGTGCAGAATTTAATGCAGAGCTTACCAAGGACATTGATGAGGATGAAATTCAAAAAGACATTTGGGCTCTCTAGCCAGACAAGGCTCCTGGCCCTGATGGCTTCCCCATTAATTTTTATCGTTCACACTGGGGGACCATCAAAAAAGATTTTGTCAAGATGATAAAATGGATCCAGCGCAAGTAAAAAATTGGAGGCTTCACCAATGCTACTCAGCTTGCCCTCCTCCCTAAAGAAAACCGACCCTCAACCTTTTCTCATTTCCGACTCATTTCTCTTTGCAACTCCTCTTACAAAATCTTGTCCAAAATCATAGCTACTCGCCTCAAACCCATTCTTCCCTCCCTCATCTCTGAGAATCAAGGAGTCTTTCTCGCAAATAGACAAATTTCCGACTCCATTCTGCTGTTACAAGAGGCTATTCACTCCAGTCAAATAAGAAAAGAAAAAGGGTTCATTCTGAAATTGGACTTAGCCAACGCCTTCGATCGGGTAAGACACTCTTTCCTTCTTGTTGTCCTTAAGAAGATGGGGTTTTCTCCTCCCTTCATAGACCTTGTTCACGCATGCATCTCAGGTCCTTGGATCTCCCCCCTTATCAATGGCAGGCCAGGACCCTCCTTCCAATCTTCACGAGGATTACGTCAAGGTTGCCCTCTCTCCCCCTACCTTTTTATTCTGATGGCCGAATCCTTCAGCCGGGCCCTTGACCATAAACACCGCACCGGCCTCATCACTGGCATTAAATTTGGGAATGGAGTCAAAAACATAAACCATTCTCAGTTTGTTGATGACACCTTGTTAATGGGAGGTGCCTCCAACATTATAGCTCGCCGCTTCAAAACACTCTTAGACATATTTATGAATTTCTCCGGAGGCATGATCAATCACCTCAAGAGCTGCATCTATGTATGGAACGCAACAACCCATTCACTTCAGAGCATTGCCAACATTTTTGGGGTCCCCTGTAAATTAGATTGGGGGCACTTCTCATACCTGGGCATGCCAGTAAGTCTAGGTTCTTTGAAAGCTGAAATCTGGGATACTATCATTGACAAAATGAATCGGAAAGTGCAGCAATGGGGCTCTCTCTGGCTTAACCCAGCTGGGTGCCTTGTCCTCCTAAAATCTGGTCTATCCTCACTACCCCTGTATCAATTCTTGTTGCTGCGAGCTCCTGTGAGCTTCCACCATAAAGTGGAAGCCATCCTCCGCCACTTTCTCTGGCAAGGGGGAAAGACTGAACGAAGGAAATATAATCTCATCAACTGGAAACAGGTCACCCAACCCTATGAACATGGTGGGCTAGGGATAAGATCTCCACAGCTTCTAAACTTGGCCTTCGGTGGCAAGATTGTCTGGAGGTTCATCAACGGAGATTCTACTTGGTGGAAGCGAGTGCTGGAAGTCAAATATTTGAATTTTCCGAGGCAGCTCCTTTTAGATCATGATATGCCCATCCGAGCTTGTACCAAAATCTGGGCACTGTGCAAAAAAGAAATTCCCATTCTCGCTGCAAATATTTCTAAGGTTCCCAAGGGGGGAAACAATACAAGATTAGGAGCTTATAAAATTTTGGGCCATCCTCCAATTAGCAATTGGCCTGGAACCCAGCAGATTCTTTCTTATCTGGCCAACAAAGGGATCCACAATTTAGCCCAGATTTCCAAATGGGATCTCCACACTCATCTCTGGACAGGATGGCAACTTTCGGACGCTCCTGAAGAGCTTCGTCTCAGTCTGGACACTCTACAGGCTCATCTTCACGGCATCGCTCCCACAAAACAATACGAGGAGGACTGCTTTTGCTGGGACCCTACAGGCACCAGCTACACTGTCAAGGTTGCCTATCAACATATCTGCAACAGAGATAACCCGATGTCTAAATGGCCTCACTGGAAAACTGTTTGGAAATCTGAGACCCTCCCCAAAATCAAGTTCTTCATCTGGGTTCTTCTAAAAGGGAAATTTCTAACTTCTGATAACCTTAAAATTCGCGGTGTCTCAAGTCCTTCTCGCTGCCCAAACTGTGCCGCAGCTGAGGAGACTATCCAGCATCTCTTTATAAGCTGTTCCTTTGCCACTGCCTGTTGGAAAGAAGCCTTCCAGCAGGATCACCTCCCCTGGAGCCAACATAGCACAGTTGTTGAGCTCTTGCATTCTTGGAAAATGAATTACCCCTGGCAGCGTAAGAATAATCATGTGGCAAGAAGAGCCTGGAACGCTCTTCCATATACCATGTTGTGGCGTATTTGGCTCGCTCGCAACCAAATAATCTTCAAAGACAAGGAAACTGACATCAGGAGATTACATAACAAGGCGAGAGGTCTTGATATGGAAACAGTAGCTGCCAATTGCCAGCGAAACATCGATGTGGTGGGGCTTGTTGTCGAAGAGCGGAACTACATAGGGAGCTTGCTCGACCAGAGAAACCGTGACCTCTGCAATAGGCCACACAGACTCGACACCAGCAAAACTAAGAATCCTACAAGAAATTGGAAAATCCGAATGAAAGACACGGAGTTTGCTCACTGGCTAAAAAGTTGCAACACCTACTACTTTTTTTTCGATGGGGCATCCAAATCAAACCCTGGCAAAGCAGGGGTGAGCGGTATCATTCGTAATGCCAATGGTGACATCGCACTGGCTTACGAGTGGGGTCTTGGTTCCACATCCAATAATAAAGCTGAAGCGCTTGCCCTTTATCAAGGACTTCTTCAACTTCAGACTCTTGGCATTCGCACAGCCACTGTGATCGGTGACTCGGCAATCATCATCAGCCTTCTGGTCCATAAGCGCACAGTAGCCAACCTACCTCTTCAGAAAATCCTAAACCGATGTCACGAACTCACTCAGCGAATGCAGGAAGTTCGGTTCATCCACGTCCTCCGTTCCCTCAACAAGGAGGCCGATGCTTGTGCCAACAGAGCCTGCTCTAAACCTCAGGGCATTCTCAGCAGAAACAACGCTGAATCCTTCTGTTTTCTTCCACGATAAAGAACGCTCTGCTCAGTTTGTCTATTGCGATTACTGCAGTAAAAAATTCCAAGTATTCGCTGGCAATCAGGTATCCGCTTTCAGCAGCAACTGATCCTATCTCAGACCAACAAATTAAGAACTATCAGGCTCTTGATGGTGCTCTTCTGTAGGTCCACAGGTTCTGATGATCATTTTATTTAATCATGCTTCACAAATGTAGTCTCCTGCTATTTCAATTTGTCCGAATCTATACCGGATTAGTTTTCTCTACAGTCAAACATAAGCGGAACAAACAGGAACTGGGGCTCACTAAGGTTCCTTCCTCCTCTGCGCTTCAAACTCAATACTCTGTAATTCTGGAGCTCAGACTCCCATTTTACCTTTTTTGAAATCAATACAACAACCGATTATGTCTAAAAAAAATATAAAAAATAAAAATATGTTCTAAAAAATAGCAGAAAATTACTACTATTTTGCTACAAGGGATTTCAAGAAATCCTAGATTTGTGAACTAGTAAACCAATCCAAGTAGCTCAATGATGAATATGAATTTTTAAAGCTGATCTAAGGCTGCATCACGCTTGTGAATCTATAAATAACTTGCAAAAAAAATCACTCCAGCCATTTAACCAATGTAACCTACAAAAAAAGAGGTATGAATAGCAAATGCATAAATAAGAGATGCAAGTGAAAAATACATTCAAATGAAATAAAGGAATTTTACAAAATGGCTCTAAGGCTCCTGGGATGGCCAAGCCAAAGGAAACACCGAGTCCTATGGAGGAAACCAATATTTAGAAGTTAAAAATGGCACCAAAATTCACTATTTGAATCAATCCAAGTATATCTCCGCTACAATGAAAGTGGAGCTACTAAATAACAAGTTTTCTCCACAGGAAGACTAATAAATACTTGGCCCCAAGGAAAATTAAAATTGGTACTTATAGAAATTGATGGGGAAGAATTTTCCTTGAAAGGAGGAAGCTTTCCCCTCCAAAATCCCTCAAATAGTGGATTTGGTTGCCAACACTAAGAATTTGCATTAAATGACATGGAACACATTCTTAGATTTTCTCAATCACTGGAGCTCCACAATTTATGCAATAATCTCATAATATCTTTTTCATTTATTATCCAATCTTGATCCTCCTGTAGCAGGGAGAAAGTTCCTAGATTATCTCATCCTCCAAATCTTCATAATCTGCCCAATATTCTCACAATGTTCTACAAAAAGAAATAATACTAGGCACAAATATGAAATTATCTCTAAACCTTCCTAATGAACATATTAAAGCTAAAAAAATGTCATCTAATGTAAAAAATAGAGTTTTAATGTGCTAAAGGATGGTTATATGGGCCTTAATTTATGTTTGATTTGGAGGCCCATTAGCGGGTTTGTAGGATTGGTCTCCCCCATGTCCTAGATTGTGTGGTGACCTTTAAAATCCTCAAACCTCATATGCCGAAGTTTCATTATGGAAGCCTCTTTTGAACATCTTACTTTTAAGCATTCTAAATTCTTATTTCCCCCAATGGAAAGTAGCATACCCTTCACAATCTCGTAATTATTTGTGCTACAAAATCATAATATCCAAATGTTGTGCATAATGGATGTATATGTCCTTCCATTCCTTAGTTTGGCATAGTGTCTCCTCCTACAAATACCAATTATTTGATAGTGGTCTTAATGTAAGTAAAAACCTATGTGCCTATTGTTGTAATGCATATTCTTGTGCTATTTGATGGGCCTCAAAATTTTCATATTTTCATCATTATTTTGTCATCCTTGACATATATTTTTCCTATCCATAACCTATATTTATCGTTTTTAATGCTTAAAACCATAATTCAGGATTAAGGTGTTTTCCATTGCAATTCTTTAATATTTCACTCAAAAAACTAATTTACATTAAGATAAATTTGTTTTTTATATTTGTATTTAAGTAATGGATGATTTGTGAACAAGATATAATAACATATTAATTCAATATCTTAAGCTACGAGTCCATGTTTAGTCAATTTAATTGTCTTAAATTGATTACATAAATTATCAACCGAAGTTGGTAATCTTGTGAAGTGCAAGTGCACTATATATGCTAGAAACCTTTCTTACTTATTTTATTATGATGATTTTATATAAGAAGATCGTTTTTGAAGATGTCCTAAATGAATTTTGATAAATTGAACTATCATTCACGAGAAAACCAAATCCTAGTGTAACTATGGCCCTAAAAAAATTTAAAAGAATCTTAACTAATTTATCTGTTAGTAACCAATGATGAATTTGAGAAAACTTTAAAATTTTGGAAAAAGAGGCAGCATTAATATTTTTGTGTATTTTTGGAAATATTATGTGAATGAAACTTGAATCAAGGAATCACTTAGAAAACATTTACACTATTACGCTTAGAAAGGAAATTTATAAATCACTATTAAGAAACAAGACTATTTAAACTTACAAAAATAATTTAATTGGAAACTGAAATGGAAATTCTAGAATATGTCTCTCAAAAGAAGAACTAATTTACAAAAATCCATTGATGCATAAAAGAAACTATGATTATCTCTGTGTTATGAATACTCAAAAAATGAAACTATATCAAATGATAAAAAAACAAATTACTTGAACATCTATTCTAACAAGATGAAATTCTGGAAATGATTATATCATCTAACATAATGACAAAATTAAACCTTGCACCTATATTATGAAATTATGGAAATGTTGATATCAACTAACGTAATGAAAATGATAAAAAAAACATCTATACTGCAGAAGTCTGGAAATAATTGCAATTTCTAACATGAAAAATGAAATCAAAAGCAAGACATATATCTATGCTACGAAATGCAGTGAAAACATAAACTGAGAAATAAAGACAAGGCTATAAATAACATCTAATTAAAATAAGTAAACAGAAATGAAACATAACCTCTTCTGTTGCAGGGGCCCTCCACAACAGATGGCTTTAAGTCTAAACGTTACTAACTGCATATTGAAACTCCAGAACGCTTCTTCATTCAATTTGGAAATAGGACAAAGTTTAAATGAGATTATAGTCACGCATGAATTCACACTGGAAATACAATTACTAGCCTGATATTTATAAAAGCTTATCATTAACTCCCTTGAGGCTTTTACGCCTATCTGAACTAGAAAATTTTATCTCAAACTCTAAAATAGAAAGTATAATTGTGTTGCTTCATGATTTTCTATGTGGAAGAGAAAATCGTGAAGCGTGATGGCTTCAGAATCCTCGCTCACTTGATTCAGCACCTGGTTGACCGCTCCTTTGACCACATATCTGGGTGATTTCCTGCTTGATTTGGGCCAAATGGATAGGATAGGATCCATGATAATATTATTTTTCATCTGCCCATATATTTATCTACTCCATTAATACCTCATAATCTATCGAATTGTGGCAGTGGCTACAGAAACATCAATTAGCTGCAGAATTGCATTAATTCTGTAGCTAATGCAAATTTTACTCTAATAATAAGGAACAATTGAAAATATGAAAAATGGGTCATCAGAATACTCAAATTTTGTAGTCTAACACTTTTTTTAGTTAATGATGGTGACAAAAATAAGGAAAATGAGTGAAAGGACAGTCTTGAGGCTCTACATTCCCCCATGAAGAGACCATTGCATGTGAGTCATGCAAAACACAAAATTGTCGATCCTCATCATGCTAGTGCATCTACCCTTAGGCTTATGCTATAACATCCAAATTAAATTTCTTTTCCTTCCTTTTAATCACAATCATCCTTGGCTTTGTCATCAGGAGTTTATATTTCAGGTTTATGATTTTCCTGTTGAGATTTTTATTTTTCTTTTTCAAATTTTTATTTTTCTTGAACCATAAACCCAAATGAAAAAGAGTATTATGATTTATGGTTTTCTCAGTCTGGTTCTGCAACTTCAAGGCTTCATGCTCCTGTTTAATAAATATGTTTAGTGTCTCCAGTTCAAAAAACTCTTTCCTTAGAATATTCACTACTGGAGGTTCTTATGGACTATGAGCCTGGGCTTCTTCCCTCTGTTCTAAAACTGATGTCTTTTTTGTGTCTCTCTTCTCGAAGGACTCAATATAGTCATAAATTTTCTACTGTATTGGGTCAATCTTTGGGATTTTTCGACTTGGACTTTGGGCAGGCGACATAGCAGTGGGTGATGGAACCTTAAATTCCTCCTCTAAATCCACAAATTGTGTTTCTTTTGGAGCCAGATTTTTCACTGTTCGGCTAAGTCTAGCACTTCTCCTTATTGAAGGAGGAGGGTTTTGAATTTTTACCATATTCTTCTTTATTTTGGACTTTTTCGTTTTTGTGGATGTATCTTTTCCTTTTCGCCCTCTTCCTTCTTTTTACTATTTTTCTTTTTAAGTTTCCCAAAAAGTTCTGAAATCAGGCCTTCATCCTCTGACTGTTCTTGAGGTTGTTGTTCACTTTCAACAGGGTCATCGATTTTTCTTTTCGTTCCCCTTGTTCCTTTGCCACAACTAGGTTCTTCTTGGTTTCCCTCTTTGAAATGATTTTGAATTAGAATTTTCCCAAGCATCCACTTAAATTTTAAGGTGGAATTCGATAATAATTTTTATGAACCTGTGATGATTCATTGTGTTGTCTATAAACTGAATTCTCTTTTGAACATAACCTGACATTTTTCTCAGGCTATGTAACAAAAATTAGGGAATATTTATGTCATTGCCTTCAAGAAAATTCATTAATAACCTAACATGATAAAAGAACATGCATCCAAACTTTCCCTCACAGGTAATAAATTTGTGGATTATCAATAGAAAATTACTCTATTTTCCTTTAAGTGCTATACTAGGGATTCTTTTTTTAAATATGGTGGTGTCCATACCTGCGTTTTTTAGAAATATTTTCCATTCTTCACATTCAATTCCTCTATTTTTGAAACACGTCTCTCCAGTTCTTGGCAGTCTAGTGGCTTTGGTTATGAAAGACTATGTTATTGCAAACTTAACATCTGTGATTTCGACCTCCATCCCGTCGAATGCTCTGGAAAAATATTTAGTTACATCCTTGTGAAAACCTTCGAATTTTTCCACAAAAATGATCCACCATGCCTTCTGTAGTACTTCTTTTACCTGTGGGTAACCTTCCATGAATTTCCTTCCTTCTACTTTTGTCCTCACTATCACTCCCATGGCTCAAGAATTTTTACCTTAAGCCTGTCTCTTGACAGGGTAAGATGAAGGTTTTTGGTGTGGACGAGAGCGTGAATGATTAATTATGCTTCAAAATGAACGAGGGTGTGAATGAATGAATGAGGCTTCATAATTATCGAGAGTATGAGTAAGCTTAATAAGAGTTGACCATTATGAGTTGGATGATTTCACCAACGAAATTGGGATTTGATGTTGGAGCGGTCATGTAATGATGAGGGTTAAGTGGCGGAGTTTGAGATTTGATTTTGACTTGACATGATCAGCTCTTTCTAATAATGTCTTTGAATTGATGTATAAAATGACCATATAATTCATATGCCAATGTTTACATCCTTATTATTAAATACAAATTTTCATTTTGATACCTTGAATTTGATGTTGTTAACCTTCAATTTTTTCTCTTTGTCTTGCCTTCAGGTGTTCTTCAGGGTATTCTTCATTTGCTTCAGTCAAAAAGGTCTTGTTATATATAAGTTGTAGAAATCCATCAAAGCTGCAGAATTTCAACAATTCTGTAGCTATATATTTTTATTCTTTTTTTTTAAGAGAAAAAAGGATGCAAAGAAACTGAGATTTTAGAATAGGAATAAAGAAAATGTAAGGTGCCAAAATAATTTTTGTTTTCACCTTAGATTTTCTGCATAAGTATTCCAATCAATGATTGGTTTTCATACTTATTCCTCCTTTGTCAATGGTTTGTGATAGATCCTTAGTCGATGTCCATTTACGAGGAGAGGAACTCTTTCTTCATCAATGTTTTTGGTCCTAAATGCTCCATTTTCAAAGACTCTCTCAATCTCATAAGGCCCAAGCCAGTGAGTTTGAAATTTTCCCTGAAAATATTTGAACTTTGAATAAAAAAGTAGTGCCCAATCTCCTGCTTGACTTTTTTTTTTTGATATATTTATCATGCCATCTGGATCTCTATTGTTGAACTAGATTGGTCCTTTTAATTGCATATTGCCTCATTTGATCAATCTCATTGAATTGTTCTATTATATGCCTTTATGCTTATGATAAGTCAAGTCCCAACTTAACAACTCTCTTGAGAGTTTTTATTTGGAAATCAATTGGAAATAAGACTTTCTTCCCATAAACAAGTTCATAGGGAGTATGTCCTGTTGTGCTTATCCATGTGGTGCGGTAGGCCCATAAAGCTTCTGGAAGCCTTTCTGCCCAATCCCTTCTATGGAAATGTACAGTCTTTGTAAGGATTTCTTCAATCGTTTTATTAGTGGATTCTACTTGTCCATTTGCTTGTGGATTATATGGAGTAGACTTCATATGCCTTATTTTGTATTCTTCTACTATCTTCTGCACCATTATGGATGTCAATTGAGTTCCTTGACCTATCACAATTTCCCTTGGGACACCAAAAAGTAAAAATAGCCTAAAAAAGAAATGAAACTACAACATTTTGATTAGCAAAAGAAACTGCTTTAGCTTCTACCCATTTAGTGACATAATCAATGCACACAAGAATATACATGGATTGATTGGTCTGACAAAATATAGAGCCAATTTTTCAAAAGGTTCGATAAGTACCTGTGGTTTTAAAGGAATTTCATCTAAAGGAATAGGTTTCCCCATTATTTGACAACTATCACATCTCTTAACATATTCCTTGGCATCCTTAAAAAGGGAAGGCCACTAATATCTTAAGAGAATAATTTTGTAAGTAGTACTTTTGTCAGCAAATTGTCCTCCAGATGGTTCATCATGACATTTTTTTAGTATCTCGGGTATTTCGTCTTCTCTTACACACCTTCGGATAATGAGATCTAGACCTGTCTTGTACAATTAATTCTTCATTTGTCCATGAATAAGATGCACTCATTTGCAATTTTTTCTCTTTTCTCTAGGAAACAAATATGATGGTAGCTTCCCTGTGGCTAAATAGTTAGAAATGTCTGAAAACCATGGATATTTAGTAGATATTGCAAAAATATATTCATCGGGAAAACTATCTTCTACTAGTGTATCATTTTTATCATTTTGAATTTAGACAAAAAGTCAGCAATTGTGTTTTGTTTTCCAGGTCGATCTAAAATGGTGATATTGAATTCTTGTAATAATAATAACCATCTTGTGACTCTGCCATTAGTGATTGATTTATTCATTAGATATATAATTGCAGAATGATCTGTGTGAATGAAAGTTTCATAACGAGTGATGTAATTTCTAAATTTGTTAATGGCATGGACAACAGCTAAAAACGCCTTTTCAGTAAGAGTGTAATTTAACTTTGCAGGAGTCAAATTTTTACTTGTATAGTAAATAGCATAAGGAGTCAAGTCTTTCTGTCCCAATACAACTCCCAGAGCTGTTTCTGAAGCATTGGTTGAGATATAAAAAGGTAATTTCCAGTTTGGTCCTCTTAAGATGGGTGCTTCAGAAACATTTTCTTTCAAAGTCTCAAAGGACTTTTGACAATCAGGATTCCAATTGAATTCACAATATTTTGTAAGTAATTTGAAGAGTGGATATGCAATCTTTGTAAAGTTTTCTATAAATATTCTATAATATTCAGTGAAACCGAGAAAACTTCTAACATCTCTTTGACAATTTGGAACTGCTAATTTGGAAATTACTTCAACTTTAGATGAGTCCACTTTTATTCCATTTCCTAAAATATGGCGTCCTAAAGAAAACATCATAAAGAAATTTTCATGACTTAATGAGAGATTTTCTTCCTTACATCTTATGAGAACTTTCTCCAAATTTTCAAGGGTTTCTTCAAAATAATTTCCATAGACTGTAAAATCATCCATATAAACTTCCACACAATCATGGATTAAATCAGAGAAAATACGCAATACCGCTCTTTGGAATGTTGCTGCTGCATTCTATAATCCAAAAGGAAGTACTCGGTAAGTATAAGTTTCCCATGGGCAGGTAAAATTAGTTTTGTCCTGATCTTCTGATGCTACCTGAATTTGATTATATCCACTAAAACCATCCAAGAATGAAAAATATTTCTTCCCAGCTAATGTATCTAAAACTTGATCTATGAAAGGTAATGGAATTTTTTTTTAAGGTAGCCTTATTAAATTCCTTATAATCAATACATACTCTCCATTTTCCATTCTTTTTAGGAACAATTACTAAAGGTGAAACCCATTGACCCTCTGATATTGGATAAATAAAGTTTACATTTAATAGTTTTTGTAGTTCCTCCTTTACAATTTCCCTTAAGTTTGGATTCATTCTTCTTTGAGCTTCTCGGATTGGTCTGACATTATATTCAATATTTATGTGATGCATGCAAGTTTTAGGACTAATTCCTTTCATGTCAATGTATTCCCATGCATATGCAGAAGATTGTTTTTGTAATGTTTCTATTAATTTCTTCTTTTGGAATTCTGCTAGATTTTTGTTCAAATTTAAAGTATTACCTAGAAAAATTTCTATTAAACAATTTCCAAATTCTTCCATAGAATATAAAGACATTTGTCTGGATGATAAATACTCAATATTGCATTGTGCTTGAAAATTTTGACTACTCTCATATTGTGAAGATAATTCATTATTTTATATCGCATTTAAAATCTAATTTTCTTCACTAATTTGAGAGATAGTAAAAATAGGTTGTATGTCATTGTCATCATCCATCCATTCTCCATTTTCTACCTCTATCGTTTTTTTTTGGTGTGTATAATGTGAATTTATTCATTGAAATACCATCAGAGATAAACATATCACCAAATCTACAACTGATAAAAGCATTTGTTGTAGCTAACGAAGGTCTTCCCAAGATTAATGGATGTCCTACTAAGTTATTCTTGGGGGTTACAATCATAAAATAAATTGGATATTCCCAAGAATCTAAGGATACATAAATGTTTTCTAACACACCATCAAGTTTAATTACAGATCTATATGCTAATTTTAATAATGTAGGTGTATATTGAAGATTTGGAAGTCTTAGTTGATCCATAGTTTGTTTACTCATGATGCTTATGGTTGCTCATAAAACGATCAATGTGTTTTGGATTTCGATACCATTAATGTGCGTCTTCATAATGGAATTCCTGGATCCAAATATTTTTGTATTGTAGTTTTTCCCATCATGATGTCTACAATTTTCCCAACTAATTTCATTCTTTTTAATTCTTTCCTTTTTCTTCTGGGTGTTGGGAAAAATACTGAGAGGGGGGGTGTGAATCAATATTTAGAGCTTATATCTTGACTTTAACTTTTTATTTTGCAGAATTGCATACGTGGATTTTATGGATTGAACTCGCGTATACACGCAGATATGCTGAAAGAAACTCGCATATTCAGATATAAATTTCTAGTTTATAAAGTATCTCAGAAACATACTTTAAAATAGATTTACCAGTTATGCATCAGGTTAGATAAATAGGAAAAATGTGTAGTAACAGCAGTATAAAACATCACACAAGTGGAACACACATGAACACCAGTATTTAAGGTGGAAACCCAATTCGGGAGAAAACCACCGTTGTTGTCGTCTCTGTCTTCAATATTTATTATATGGAAAACTGTTTACAACATTGGACTGATGCAGACTCATATCAGTATGCAGGCTTCTACCCGCAGAAGGCTGCAACCTTCACTCGTTTACCAGCTGCTACTGGAAGGGAGCTCCAACCCCCTGATCTCATTTACCAGCCACTCCTGGAAGGTAGCTTCAACCCCCTAAACATAACACCAGCTTCTACTGGCAAGAAGCTTCTACTTCCATACTAAAGGCTTCAACCCTCAGACCCACTGCAGACCACGTTTCATCAATTTTCATACTGGATCAAACAGCTTCAACAAAACCCTTTATCAACAATCATAAACTTTTCCCAATACTTCAATTAGAACAGTGAAAACACTGTGACCAGAACTTCAGAAATAACCCAGACTTCATAATAGATATGTAGATACAAACTCAACCCTGAACAGTCATTGATTCAAAATAGGATACGCTACTTTGCTTCATTGAATCTGTGTACATACGCACTTTCCTGCACATCAACCCGTGTGTACTTCTATGTATTTTATTCTTCAGCAAACCCTAACTGCCATATGCGCTTTCCATGAAGCGAACCCGCGTATATACGTGCTTTTGTTGTAACCAACTAGCGTATAGATCTGTAAAGATAAATTTTGCAGAACAAACTTGATCTATAAAACTTACCTCGATTTATTCATTTTCTTCAGCAGACTTGCGTCAGTTCTTCATCATTCCTTCAGTAGGTCATCCTAGAGATTCATCATCATCAGATCTAGAGATATTTAACCATCATTATATCCATGGGTGCATCATAGATTCAGATTTATCAATTAATAATAGAGTTCATCCATGCAGATATTCCTTAGAGAAATTTATTCATCAACAACCCTTACGCATGCCCACTTTGCACTATGATCTTCTTCTCTTTAAATATATTTAGCTTTTACCAATACCATGAGTCAAAACCACTCAACTTCCAATGGTATTCTTGGACGGAATCAAATAGACAATGCAACGCTCAATATTGTGGGCTAATACCATGGTAATTCCCCTTGGTATCATAATTTTAGAGCGCAAAAGGCATACGCAACTTGGAGCGTTCGTTTCCGTGTGTATACGCAACTTCTCTTCACAAAAACTGCATATATGCTAACCCTGAATGTATACGCAGGTTGCCTTCACAAAAGTAGCGTATACATTGCATCCATACGCGGGTTGCCTTCACAAAACTAGTGTATACATTGTGACATATTATATTTATCATTTCTCTGGCACTTAATGGAATTCTTTTCTCTATCACATCTGAACTAATCTGTAGCTACATCATTCTTACATATTTAACACATAGGTTGCTTATCATAGGCAACTCATCAAGTAGGTTTCCATCAAGGACAATTTCATCAAGTAGGTTGCCATCAAGGACAACACATTACATCATATTGCCAACAATCTCCCCCTTTGGACTTGATGGAAACCATGATGGTGTTTGATCACCATAACAGATAAATACAATAATCATAACCATTATTCAAACACCAAGATATTCTCCCCCTTTGACATCAAGGGAAAAGGTTGGATCAAAACCAAAACAAGGTTTCTCTTCCCTTGTAGAAAGATGAGCTTTGTAGATCTGAAGTGCATTGAATTTACCATGCTCCCCCTGAGTTCATGTTGAATCTTTAGACAGATTTTTCAATGACTCTATAACTCAACCAAGTATGACCATTCCTATCACTAAGGACTCATACTTACATCAATGATCCAACGGAGTGGAATTACATATGTGACTGAACTACCCAACCAAGTGGGTTTACAAATTTGACTCAACTACCCAACCAAGTGGGTTTACAAATTTGACCAAGTCATTACATGACTGAAAAATTTACATCATAGATCTCAACATGACCTTTTCATCAAATGAATTTTATAAACAAAACCAATGAATCCCAATCATGAGATCAGACCATAACAAACACTTAGAATGCCAACAATGTATCCTTTCCCACAGGACAAGTGCTCCCCTTAGCTTGTGCACCCTGAACACTTTCAACAACAAATCATCAAGGCATCTTCATAAAAAATATTAGAGAATGAAATAGAAAAGTAAGAACTGGAACACCACCATAGATGCCCAACAGCACTGCAACTGTTCTGAAAAATGTTGACCCAGAAAATTATGCCAACAAATACCCATACACGATTTTTTGTATATAAACTCGCGTATATACGCGACTGTCCTTTATGAAATCCGCATATCCAAATTTATCTTCTGAATTTAAGCAGATATGATCTTCTGAGCGGTAGAGACAACTCCCAGATTTTGTCTGAGATATTCAAATGCTTCCCTGGGAAGAGGTTTAGTAAATATATCAACAACTTGGTCTTTAGAGGGAACATATTCCAATTTCACCTTTTGTTCAAGCACTTGTTCACATAAGAAGTGATACTTGATAGAAACGTGCTTGGTTTTGGAATGCATAACAGGATTCTTTGAGATACTGATGGCACTTGTATTATCACACATAATGGATATGGGAGGTGAACATTTGATATGAATGTATTCTAAAGTCTGCATCATCCAAAGAAGTTTTGTGCAACATGATGCGGCAGCCACTTATTCTGCTTCTGCTGTAGATAAGGCAATAGAGCTTTGCTTCTTGCTAAACCAAGATACTAATCGGGACCCCATATATAATGCACCACCACTAGTGCTCTTCCGATCATCAACATTTCCAGCCCAATCTGCATCTGTGTAAGCATGAAGAGTGAGATCAGCATTTTTTGGATACCATAGTCTAAAGTCTTGAGTTCCTTGTAGATATTTTAATATTCTTTTGACAGCCTAAAAATGAGACTCTTTTGGATTAGCTTGGAATCGTCCAAAAATCCCAACTACATGCATAATGTCTGGTCTTGTCCCGGTTAGATAAAGTAGACTTACAATCATCGATCTGTATTCTGGTTGATTCACTGTGGGAGAATCATCATGAGAACTGAGGTTACACCTAGTTATCATTGGTGTATTTACAGGTTTGCAGTCCTCCATCCCATACTTCTTCAAAATTTTCTTGAGGTATTTTACTTGAGATAAAAATATGCCATCGGTTGCTTGTTGCACTTGTAAGCCAAGAAAAAATGTTATCTCTCCAAGTAAAGACATTTCAAATTCTTGTTGCATAATAGAAGCAAGTTTCTGACTCATGGACTCTTCATTACTTCCAAAGATGATATCATCAACATATACAACCACAATCAATAGTTTATCATTTTCAGTTTTTGTGTATAAGTTTCTATTAGCAGAACCCTTTGAAAATCCTTGTTGATGAAGATATTTGTCAAGACGATAATACCATTCCCTTGGAGCTTGTTTGAGACCATATAAAGCCTTTTTAAGTTTACAAACATTTTTTTCATCATTTCCCAAAATGAATCCTTCTGGTTGTTCTATATAAACTTCTTCTTCTAGATCACCATTGAGGAAAGCAGATTTAACATCCATTTGATAAACTTTGATATGTTGAAAGATTGAAAAAGAAAGAAACATTTTGATGGCTTCAATTCTAGCTACGGGAGCAAATGTTTCTTCAAATTATATACCTTCTTGTTGAGCATACCCTTTACAAACAAGTCTAGCCTTGTTTCTAATAACATCTCCATTTTCATTTAACTTGTTTTTGAATATCCATTTTGTTCCAAAAACATTTTTATCATGAGGTCTTGGAACTAGTTCCCAAGTATGATTCTTTTCAATTTGATCAAGTTCTTCATTCATGGCTTGAATCCAACATTCATCTTTGCTAGCTTGATTGACATTCTGTGGTTCAATGGTGGATAAAAATGCTAGATAGCTAGTAGATCCTACAAGAGTTCTTCTTGTTTGAACACCTGATCCCTTTTCTCCCAAAATTTGAGATTCTGGATGATTCTTTTGAACATACCTGGATGGAGCCTTTTCAGATAGATATTCTTCTGTTGCTTCATTGGTTTCGCCTTATATATTATCTCTATTTGATGCAGGAATATATACATCATCATCATCTTCATTTGTTGCATGTATTTCCCCTTTTGGAGTTGAGAGAGATTCATCAATTACAACGTCAATGCATTCAACAATCTTTCGAAGTCTTTTATTGTAGCATTTATATGCTTTACTTCTAGAAGAGTAACCAATAAATATTCCTTCATCTACCCTAGGTTCAAACTTGCCAAGTTTTTCATCATTGTTCTTGATAAAACATTTGATTCCAAAAACTTTAAAATTCTTTACAGTGGGAAGATTACCATACCAAAGCTCATATGGAGTTTTATCACTGTTTACACGAACATGTGCTTTGTTAAGAATATTTACAGCAGTATGTGTTGCTTCTCCCCAAAATGTGTCAAGTGTTCCTGAATCATCAAGCATAGCCCGAACCATCTGTTGAACTGTTCTATTCATTCTTTCTGTTACTCTGTTTTGTTGTGGGGTACCAGCTATAGAAAACAACTTTTTATGCCATGTTGTTCACAAAAATCAAAGAATTCATCTGATATATATTCACCTCCACGATCATATCTAAGACACTTGATTTTTAGATCTAATTCATTTTCAACCAATGCTTTGAAGATCTGAAATTTTTCGAATGCTTCATCTTTGTGCTTTAGCAACCCAATCCAACACATTCTAGAGAAATCATCAATAAACAGAATATAGTATTGTTCTCCACAGGGTGACATTTTTCTCATGGGCCCACATATATCAGTATGAATGAGTTCAAGAGGCTTACTTGTTGATCCTTCCTTGGCATTAAATTGCATTCTAGTTTGCTTACCAAATTGGCAAGATTTGCATATGGTACTTTCAGGCACAATAATATTGGGAAGATCACGAACAACTTTGAGTCTGCTAGATTTTTTGATTTGAGAGAAGCTTAAATGCCCCGATATTATATGCCATAACCAATTTTCTGAATATTTACCCAAGTAGCATTGTTCTTTACAGCTTTTCAATACATACAAATTTCTTGGTGTTCTATTTCCTTTTATGATTGTTTTTCCTGTATCCAGATCGCGTACACACATTCTTTTGAGCTAAAGACAACTTCAGTTCCTTGATCGCACATTCGACTTACACTTAACAGGTTATGCTTTAATTCATCCACATACATTACATTGTTATCTTTCACCTTTTCTTTTAGAAAAACAGAACCTTTTCCCTTAATGACAGCAAGAGTATCATTTCCAAAAGTAACATTCTTTTCTCTTTCTAGATCATTGTATGCAAGAAGTTTATTTCTGTCACTTGACATGTGTTTTGACCATCCACTATCAATGTACCATTGATTTTCTTCTCCTTTTTCAAATAAATCTATGCCACAATTTTCAACCTGTAATTCCTTCTTCCTCCATACTTTGGAAGTTGATGGTATATTCTCTTTTGGCTGAAGTTTGCTCCTGCATTAAGATTCTTCATGACCAAAATTATTGCAATAAGCACATTCCATTTCATTTTGAAGAGGAGACAAGTTGTTATATGTATTCTTCTTTATTCCAATATCAATTCTTTTCTTTCTTGCTTCTCTAGTCATGATTGTTTTGTATGCAACATATTGAACAGATTTATGACCAAAATTATGACATGAGAAACATTGTCCATTGAAAAAGAAATTTCTGCAATCATTGAACCTTCTATTTGTGTTTACCTGTTGGTTGGTATTTCTATGAAAGGTATTCCTGTTAGTGTTCTTTGTATTGAGGTGGTCATGTTTTACCTGTAAATTTTCTTTGTTTCCTTGCCGAGTGGCAGAATGTTGTAGGCTAGCTGTAGCTGCTTTTAGATATTTTGGTGCTGAAGGCTGAGAATATTCTCTGACATATTCAAGACCTATATTTATAAGAGGAGAACATTGTACCTTGATAATTTCATCTAAGGTTTCAAATCCTTTAGAAAATCTAAGATTCAAAGTCTTTACTTTCTCAATTTCTTTTCTTAGACTTACTACTTCACATTCTAATTTCTCATTGTGTTTCTCCTTTTCTTCAAGCTAATTTTTTAGAGTTTCTATGGATATTTTGTTTTCTTCCAAATATATTTTGATCTGATTGATTTCTTCAATAAAATCATTGTCTTCTAGAGCATCAATAAAAGTATCCTTTTCTTCTCTAGACTCTTTTTCAAATGCCATGAGAAGTCTAAGATCTTGATGAGATTCTTCCTCACTATCTGATAACCCATCACTATCTTCATGAGTATAATAATTTTTTCTAGTGCTAAATCGATTCTTATTTCTTCTTGCTACTTCTTTTCCTTTTTCATGTGTTTCTTTACGAGGACACTTAGCAGCATAATGACCAACTCTTCCACAAACAAAACATTTGAAAGGAAGCTTACCTCTGAACCTTCCAGTGCCAAGTTGGAGCTTCTTTACAAAATTTACCTCATCTTCTTCTGAAATATATCCTGATCCTTCTGTTTCTTGTACTTATTTTACTTTTGTAGAGGCTCTAAAGACGGCTTCTTCGACTTCAGAAGATCCTCCTTTTCTCATTTCACATGCAGTTAGAATCCCATGAAGTTGGATAATAGTAAGACTTTGAAGATCTTGTTTCTCTTCAATAGCAGACACTTTTGACTCAAATTTTGAAGTTAGAGATCTTAAAACTTTTTCAACCAGAGTAGTGTCAGTTATGGTTTCACCCAAGTTTCTCATATGATTTACAATATCATCTAGACATAAAAATAAACTGGCAATGCTCTCCTCATTATGCATCCTTAGATTTTCATATTGAATTCTGAGAGTTTGGAGTTTAACACTTTTTACCTTTGTATCACCTTCATAGCTTAGAATTATTTTGTCCCATATTTTCTTTTTTGTATTCAACTGCATGAACTTGATAAATTTTGATTCAGTTAGACTCCCCAATAGTGCATTAACTGCCTTTGCATTTGTTTCATAATTCTTTCTTATTGTTGCATCTGTTGGAACTGAGGCTGGATATTGATAGCCTCCTTCAAAAATAGCCCATACATCTGCTCCAAGAGACTGAAGATAGGATATTGTCCGTGTTTTCCAGAAGATTAAATTGTTTTCGTTGAAGAGTGGAGGCCTAATAGATGTTGTCCCATCTTGAT
Source organism: Pinus albicaulis (assembly GCA_034641835.2). Lineage (NCBI taxonomy): Eukaryota > Viridiplantae > Streptophyta > Pinopsida > Pinales > Pinaceae > Pinus > Pinus albicaulis. Next base: position 1,150,113,869 of record CM076579.1, on the reverse strand, counting down.
TGCTCATCTTGGCTGATCTTCCTTCTAGCAGCTAAGCTTCTTCAGAAGGACCCGCTCTGATACCAATTGTTGGGAAAAATACTAAGAGAGGGGGGGGGGGGGCGGGGGGTGAATCAGTATTTAGAGCTTATATCTTGAATTTAACTTTTTATTTTGCAGAATTTCATACGCGGCTTTTATGGACTGAAATCGCGTATACACGCGGATATGTTGAAAGAAACTCGCGTATTCAGAAATAAATTTCAATTTTATAAAGTATCTCAGAAATAGACTTTAAAACAGATTTACCAGTTATGCATCAGGTTAGATAAACAGGAAAAATGTGCAGTAACAGCAGTATAAAACATCACACAAGTGGAACACACATGAACACCAGTATTTAAGGTGGAAAACCAATTCGGGAGAAAACCATCGTTATTTTTGTCTTTGTCTTCAATATTTATTATATGGAAAATTGTTTACAACATTGTACTGATGCAAACTCATATCAGTACGCAGGCTTCTACCTGCAGAAGGCTACAACCTTTGCTCGTTTACCAACTGTTACTGGAAGGGAGCTCCAACCCCTTGATCTCGTTTACCGGCCACTCCTAGAAGGGAGCTTCAACCCCCTAAACATAACACCAGCTTCTACTGGAAGGAAGCTTCTACTTCCATACTGAAGGCTTCAACCCTCAGACCCACTGCAGACCACGTTTCATCAATTTTCATACTAGATCAAACAGCTTCAATACAACCCTTTATCAACAATCATAAACTTTTCCCAATACTTCAATTAGAACGGTGAAAACATTGTGACCAGAACTTCAGAAATAACCCAGAATTCAGAATAGATATGCAGATACAAACTCAACCCTGAACAGTCATTGATTCAAAATAGCATACGCTACTTTTCTTCACTGAAGTCGCGTACATACGCGCTTTCCTGCACATCAACCCACGTATACTTCTGTGCATTGTATTCTTCAGTAAACCCTAACTGCCATACGCGCTTTCCATGAAGCGAACTCGCGTATATACACGCTTTTATTTTAATCAACTAGCGTATAGATCTGTAAAGATAAATTGTGCAGAACAGACCAGATCTATAAAAATTACCCCGATTTATTCATTTTCTTCAGTAGACTTGCGCCAATTCTTCATCATTCCTTCAGTAGGTCATCCTAGAGATTCATTGTCATCAGATCTAGAGATCTTGAACCATCATTATATCCATGGGTGCATCATAGATTCATATCTATCAATTAAGAACAAAGTTCATCAATGCAGATATTCCTTAGAGAAATTTATTGATCAACAACCCTTACACATGCCCACTTTGCACTATGATCTTCTTCTCTTTAAATAGATTTAGCTTTTACCAATACCATGAGTCAAAACCACTCAACTTCCAATGGTATTCTTAGACGGAATAAAAAAGACAATGCAACGCTCAATACTGTGGGCTAATACCATGGTACTGCCCCTTGGTATCATAATTTTAGAGCGCAAAAGGCATACGTGACTTGGAGCGTTTGTTTCCGCGTGTATACGCAACTTCTCTTCACAAAAACTGTGTATATGCTAACCCTGAATGTATACGCGGGTTGCCTTCACAAAAGTAGCATATACATTGTGACATATTATATTTATCATTTCTCTGGAACTTACTAGAATTCTTTTCTCTATCACATTTGAACTAATCTGTAGCTACATCATTCTTACATATTTAACACATAGGTTGCCCATCATAGGCAACTCATCAAGTAGGTTTCCATCAAGGACAACTTCATCAAGTAGGTTGCCATCAAGGACAACACATTACATCATATTGCCAACACTGGGTTTCTTTATACTCAACTCTATTATTGTCTTTGCAAGGATTGGAATTTCTTTGATAGCTTGTAACAAAGGAATATGTATACAAACATGCAAGAAGCAGGGTTGTTAGATTTAGGGATAATACATAGGAAGTTAGATTTTAAGGGTCCCAATGTCTCACCTGATGGATGTGAGTATTGAATGACAGAGAGAAGTCCATCACATATGAATTCCAAGCATTTGATATAGAACTCAATAGGAGGCTCATATGGACCAACACTTTTTTTTTCTTTTGGAAATGGTGAAGAAAATTTTCCAGCTCCTTCTTTGAAACCTCTTCCATCATCATATTGTTAACTTCCTCTTTAAAAAAATGAGGGAAATGTCTAGCTACTTGAAGAACCTGCTCAATGGTGACTCTATTTTCCTATTGGAAAATACCTTTGAAGTATGAACAACCTTCTCTGGCAATATTATAGAAATAGGTAGTGAAAACACCAGAGGGACTGGTGATATCCCAAATGGTATATATGTTTTTTTATGTGGTTCGCCACTCTATTGAAATATTTTGTATTTTCATCTCCTACAAAGAGAAAAATGGCTCGCCTATTTAAGCACCATTATTTATCTTAGTAAAGAAGAATCACCTTACTAGATTTTTATAAGCGCAAATATTTGGTTATGGAGGTCGACCGTGTTGGTCCTTAATTTCCAGTGGGCGGTCCGCACCCATGGTTTGTGCATGGTTTTGCACATAGTTTTGGGGTACGATGGTTTTCGGCCCCTGGTATTTTTGTAGATCTGTTCAAGGGAACTACGGTTATGATCTAATACAGGGTTAATGGATTATGGTTTATGTATGCTTTGGCATGCATATATATGTGTTGTAACACTAAAAGGAATATAATGAAAAATCAAGTTGGTCGTCCCGATTTGGGATCTAGGGGAAAATCTCTGTGTTTATCTGTTTTATGTTTTATGCTCTCACTATAGTTTATTTTCTGTTATAAGATTCGTGTGTAGATAATTTTTGTTCAAGGTTAAAACCTACATTTGGTATCAGAGCTGTTTCGGCTTCAATGGGACGCCTTTGCTGCTGAGGGTTTTTTGCTCGGGCCTGAGGTAGACCCTGTTCAGTGGGAGATCTGCGGGATCGATTCTTGCAATGAAAGAAGATGGCGAGCGGCGGGAAGATAGAGATCAAGAAATTTAAGTGTCAGAGTTTTGAGTTATGGAAGCTCAAGATGGAGGATCTACTGGTGGATAAAGATCAGTGGATCGCGGTAGATCTAGGTACTAAACCAACGACAATGTCAGATGAAGACTGGAAGAAATTGGATTGGAAGGCTAAGAGCACAATACGGTTGTGTGTCTCAGATTAGTATTGTTGAATGTATCTGGGGAAGCTACGGCGAAGAATTTGTGGGAAAAACTTGGGACTTTGTACCAATCTAAGTCTCTGGTGAATAAGTTGTTCCTGCGGAAAAATTTGTATAACCTGAGGATGAAGGATGGAGACTCGGTGACAGAGCATCTGAACACCTTCAATACTGTGGTAAGTCAGTTGTCGTCTGTTGATATTAAAATCTCAGATGAAGATAAGTGCATCAGTTTGTTGTGTTCTCTACCAGACTCGTGGGACAATCTAGTTATTGCAATAGGTAGCAATACAACTACCTTGAATTTTGATGACATTGTCTCAGCCTTGCTGTCAGAGGAAATGAGACGGAGAAATATGGAGGGCCAGAATGGAGATGCCTTATCTGTACAAGGAAGGTCCCAAAACAGAAACAAGAATAAGGTTTCGAGCAGGAGATCCAAATCTAGAGGGAGATCTAAATCTCCTGGAAAGTTTGTAAAGGTACGCTGGAAATGCGGGAAGGAAGGGCACTACAAAAGGAAGTGCAGATCTAAAGCTCCGGAGAAAGGAAATGGATCTGATGATGCTCCTTTTGCAGAGGAAAAAACCACCTCGGATGAAGGTGGGGATGTGTATTTGGCTTCTTCTTAAAATACACATGTAGATCATGAGTTATGGTTGATTAACTCAGGTGCATCCTTTCACTTCACTCCCCATCGGGAGTGGTTCTGCGAGTATGAGAAATATGATGGTGGTGATGTATTCCTGGGGGATGATAGGAAGGCCAGAATCATCGGACGTGGAAAGGTGAAGCTGAACTCAGTCTTATGGAAAATTTTAGGGGCTAATATTCGCAAGTGGGCTAATTTTCCATGGTTTTTCAAAAAAAAAGATTCGCCAATTACCATTTTTTTATAAAAATGATTCGCCCAAATTTTACAATATAAAATTATTTTAGGTTAAAAATAACCAACATTACATAGACAATATATATAATATCATTATAAATTTGAATAATTTTACAAGTACATCAATAAAAACTTTAAAGTTTGCATATTAGGGACTAGTGAGATTCGCCAATTTTTTAAGCTTCAAGATAATTTTCCATCCTTAAAATTATCCCTAAGCTGAAGCTGCAAGGTGGAAGGATTAGAACACTTCCTCGTGTTTTGCATATTCCTTCATTGGCCAAAAATCGGATTTCTGTAAGCAATATGGATGATGCAGGTGTAAAAACAGTGTTCGAGAAAGATGCCTGCGAGATGGTTCGGGGAGCACTTGTATTAATGTGGGGAGTTCAGACTGGAACTCTGTAAAAGCTACAAGGTAGCACTGTTATTGATGGGTGTAATAGTTCTGTGGTTCTTGAAAGTGGAGCGGAAAGCCTAGATGTGTCTGGAGAAAAGACCATGCTATGGCATCAAAGGCTTGGACATATTTGAGAGAAGGGCCTTCGGATACTGCATAGAAATGGTATATTAGAAGGTATGTCTAATTGCTCTCTGGATTTCTATTTCTGTGAAAATTGTGTATATGGGAAGCAGAATCGGGTGAGTTTTCCTTCTGGTGCTAAGAGGGCGAACAAGAAATTAGAACTTGTGCACAATGATGTGTTTGGACCTGTGTCAGTTCCTTCACCGGGAAATTCTATGTACTATGTTTCATTCATAGATGACTTCTCAAGGAATACATGGATATGTTTCTTGAGGAAGAAATCTGAAGTCTTTGACAGATTTAAATAATTTAAGGCTCTAGTGGAAAACCAGACAGAGAAGAAGATAAAGGCGTCGAGGACAGATAATGGTGGGGAGTTCTGCAAGAAGGAATTTGAAGAGTTCTATAAGAAGTGTGGTATAGCACGACAGAAGACTACTCCATACACACCTCAGAAAAATGGAGTTGGAGAAAGAATGAACATAACACTGATGGAAAAGGAAAGAAGCATGCTTAGTGGTACCGGGTTAGGACAATAATTTTGGGCAGAGGCAGTGGAGACTGCATGCTATCTGGTTAACATATCACCTTCATCAGTGTTGGAGGATAAGACTCCACATGAGGTATGGACTGGTAAGAAACCCTCTCTTTCACATCTAAGTGTATTTGGATGTGATGCATATCTACATGTTCCAAAGTAGAAAAGGACCAAGTTGGATAATAAATCTGAAAGGTTCATCTTTATTGGGTATAAGGATGGTTTAAAGGGTTACAAGCTTTGGAACCCAAAAACAAGGAAGGTTGTGTACAGCCGAGATGTGGTGTTTAGAGAGGTGAAATATGTTGTTAAACATGAATTCATACCAAAGGAACCTGAGAAGATATAGTTTGAGCTAAAGGAGGATGAATCAGACTCTACAACAGAAGAAGACTCAGAAGAAAAAGAGCCACAAACTCCAACTATGAGAAGATCAGATCGGGAAAGAAGACAACCAGAAAGGTATAGTCCATCTGCTTTCTGTTCAAATTTTTCTTTACCTATAATTGATGATGATCCCAGAACTGTCAGGGAAGCAGTAGATTCGGAGGATGGAAAACTCTGGAAGGAGGCCATGGTTGATGAAATGGCATCCTTGCACAAAAATGAGGCATGGGATCTGGTGGAGTTTCCAACTGGAAGGAAGCCCATCAGGAGAAAATGGGTGTTCAAAAAGAAGATGAATGTAGAAGGCAAGGTGGAGAAATACAAAGCTTGGTTGGTGGCAAAAGGTTATTCCCAGGTGCCAGGAATTGATTTTGGTGATATTTTTTCTCCTGTTGCCAAAGTTACTTCTATTAGATTACTTTTATCTGTTGCTGCTACATTTGATTTTGAGATAAAATAGATGGATGTGAAGACAAAATTTCTTCACGAGGATCTAGAAGAGGAGATCTACATGAAGCAACCTGAAGGCTTTATGGTGAAGGGTAAGAAAGAACTGGTATGCAGGTTGAAGAAGTCTCTGTACAGGTTAAAACAGTCACCAAGGATGTGGTATCAGAAATTTGATACCTATATACAGGGACTTGGCTTCACCAGAAGCAAGGAGGATCACTATGTTTATTTTAAATTAATTGGTGACAATGTTATTTATTTGGTCTTGTATCTAGATGATATGTTGTTGATTGGAAATGACAAAGAAATTATCCAAGATTTGAATACCCAGCTGTTCTCCAAATTCGACATGAAGAATCTTGGTGCTGCAAACTATATTTTGGGCATGGAAATGAAGAGAGATCGGGCAAAGAGGAAGCTCTGGTTAAACCAAAGGAAGTATGTCGAGACTATATTGCAGAGGTTCAATATGCAGTAAACCGGTAAATGTTCCTATTCCTGTAGGTGTAAAGCTGTCTGCTGAACAATGTCCCAAGACACAAGAAGAAGAGGAGGATATGTCCCGTGTTCCATATGCAAGTGCAGTGGGTAGCCTGATGTATGCAATGGTCTGTACTAGACCAGACATTGCACATGCAATGGGAGTATTGAGCAGGTTTAAACCCAGGGAAGGAGCATTGGACAGCAGTGAAGCAGGTTTTCAGATATTTACGTGGCACTAGTGATTATGGCTTGTGCTACCAGGGAAGACCAGGATTGGAAAGAATGTTGGACATTCGTGGTTTTTTTGATGCAGACTGGGCTGGAGATCCGGACCAAAGAAGATCTACAAGTGGGTATGTGTTTATCCTATTTGGAGGTGTAGTCAGTTGGATGAGTAAAAGACAGTCTGTAGTGGCTCTTTCAACTACAGAGGCAGAATACATAGCAGCCACTCATGCAAGTAAGGAAGCAGTTTGGTTGCAGAGATTGTGTTCAAGTATGGGATTGGTACAACAAGCTATAAGGATATACTGTGATAGCCAAAGTGCAATTTTCTTGGCTAAGAACCCTACTTATCATTCAAAGAAAAATCACATTGATGTTCAATATCACTTTGTTAGAGATATGGTTGAGGCTAAAAGGGTGTTGCTGGTAAAGGTGGAAACTTTGAAGAATGTTTCAGATGCATTGACGAAGTTTGTGAGCACTCAAAAGTTCTCTTGGTGTAGAGAAACAATGGGTGTTGAAGAATTGGGCCAATGACTAAGCTCTCTTGTGGCCCCCTGCGGAAAGAAAACAAGAAGTGGGAGAATGTTGGGTATGTGTTATATTATTTCCACGACTAAGCACGCACGGGGGGGCTAAGAGGGGGGGTGATAACCCCTCCTTTGCCCTGGGTGCAAGAGTTCTGGGGCAGCGCCCTGGTGAAAATTTTTTGGTCCTTAATTTCTGGTGGGTGGTTCGCGCCCATGATTTTGTGCATGGTTTTGCACATGGTTTTGGGGTACGATGGTTTTCGGCCCCTGGTATTTTTGTAGATCTGGTCAAGGGAACTACGGTTATGATCTAATCTAGGGTTAATGGATTAGGGTTTATGTATGCTTCGGCATGTATATATATGTGTTGTAACACTAAAAGGAATATAATGAAAAATCAAGCTGGTCTTCCCGATTTGGGATCCAGGGGAAAATCTCTGTGTTTATCTATTTTATGTTTTATGCTCTCGCTATTGTTTATTTTCTGTTATAAGATTCGTGTGTAGATAATTTTTGTTCAGGGTTAAAACCTACAGACCAGATCATCTAGAGAGGAGAGTTGGTTCCAAAGAGATAGAATGTTGGATTCAATTTTTTATAATATTTTGGAGGATTCCTCCCGCTTTTTCTTGGCCTAATCACAAATGATTTTCTTGGATATTTTTAGATTTCTTTGGAATTAAAGGGAAGGATATTCCAAGGAGTTATGAGAAATATGGGACTAATTTGATTAAGGAGGGATAATAGGGAGGGGGAATCCAACCAAGAAGGGTTTAACTTGAAATTCCTGAGAGGTTTGCCAGGAAATGAATCCATATACAAGAAATTAGGCATGTGATATGAAATTCCCCAACAAAATACCACTACTATATTTTTAGGTTGGAATGAAGTAGGCTCTTTGATATGAGAAATCTGACTAATATTTTAGCAATTATGGTTGTACAGGTTTATTTATTTTACCAAGTGGGAATGATTTTTGTGGGAAGAATGTCGCAGATATTGAGGTCTTCCAGTAGAGAGACCATATAATTTGACAGAGGGTTTGGTCCAGTAGAGGACCCCCAAAATTTTGAATTTCCCGGAGTGAAGTTTAAATCGCCACCTAGGATAACTTGGTCATAACTAAAAACCAAGAGTTGAGCAACATATGAAAAATATGATTTTCCGTCGATGTAAAACCATAAACATTGATAAAATATAAATATATATCCAATTTAGTGGAAGTGAGATCCATTTCCAACAATGACTTTGATGACCAGGAATAATTTAGATGCATGAATTTAGGGTTCCATATTGTAGTTAAACCTCCATATCTTCCCACTGCATCAATTGTCATGAAGTCTCAATTTGGGAGGATTGAATGTATAATATTGGCCGCCTTGTCTCCATCCAATGTGGTTTCTTGAAGAAAAATGAAATGGGGACAAAAAAATTTAAAGAGTCTCTTCAGAGCCAATTTTTTGAGGGGTTGACTAAACCCCTATAGTTAAGAGAGATATATTTCATGAGGAACCTTTAGGAGGGTTTGTAGCTCTAAGAACCCTTTGAATCAAGGATTTTTTCCTAGCTCGAATCTCAAAACAAGGCTTGCACCGAGCTTTTGAAATGAATTTTCTGGCCCCTGGCTAAGGAGGAAATAGAGGGGTATTCAAAAATCTCTAGTCCACCACCAACATCAGAAGTGAGAGGGATAGACGCAATTTGGGGGGGGATGAAGAATGACATGAATATTGAAAATTGTAGCAACAAGGGGAAAGGGGAAGGGATGAGGAGGGAGGGAAATAATTTGGGGGGGAAGGATAAAAAGTGAGGTCCAAAATGAGAGGGGGAGAGGGAATAATAGGGGGCGCAGAGGGTAGGGAGAATAGAATGGGGAGAGGGATGGGTGAGGAGATCCTAGAGAGGGGAAAGAGAGGGACATAAGGGAAAACAATATGAGATGCATCGAGAGAACACATAGAATAAATAAATTAGTATTTTACCTAAAATTGAGAAACCAAGAGGGTTGAAAATACCATACCTGGATAGAAGTTGAGAAGAATGAATATGATGCCGAAAATTGAGCTCTTGCAGCCTCCGTAGATTTTTGTGCCAATGCCAAAGGGGACTTTAAGGAAGGATAAAGTTTAACAAGAGCCATGCTTGCAAGAGGTTCCTCATTTTTTAGAGGAAAAATGGTTCACAAATATTCCTTGTGAGCATTCAAAGAATCTGTAGGAGATTTTGTAGGTGAAGGGGGTGGAGTGACTGAATAAAATTCACTCTTGCAAACCCTTTATTCCATTTTCCAATTGCAAAATCTTTATTTAAGTGCCTGTAGGCATGGAAACGAGAAAATTTAAAAGGAATTTCCTCATAGTCTATGCTATTCCTGTGAGTATTTGAACCGAAACTGATAGAAAGGGACTCAGGGAGCCCCATGTACATATTTACACTGGCCATAATACAAGCAATCACCATAACACCAATTTTCTTTAGGGACAGGTCAACTTCATAGAAAAATCTTGAAGAGTTCCCAAACTCGCAAAAAACATTTTCATACCACAAAATTAGGGGGAGGGTTGGGAGATAGACCCAGATATGCATTGGCTCTTATTTTTCCACTTATGATTTAAAGCCAATGGTCCAATTCTTTAGAAGGAGGCCCTGAGTGCCCCAAGTTTATATTTCAGCGAAGATTTTTCGCAGCATCCTCAATGCTTGATGCTTTCTAGCCCATCCAACCCTTTCCGTCGAACAAAATATAGTGAAGTGAATACCCAAGCAAGGATTTTATATTTACTTATGTACACCTACGTAGAACTACCATGGACATTCTTCAGCCGACGAAGTGACTGATCACCACATTGTCTTCCATATCCTGGAATTTTTTTAACTGGACTTCCTTTCCTAGAACTAGAGAAGGATCCCTAGGAAAATGCTTGATGCATTTTTGAGAAGATTTCTAAGGCAGGCCAACTAGAGGAATAACATAGTCAACCCTCTCCGAAGAATAACTAACTCCACTAAGCATAATTGGTGAAAATATGTCGTTTATAAAACCAAGGGGGGAATGAATTTGGTTTATCGGTAAGCATTCAGGGGGTATCCACGTTGTAATAGAATGATAAAATGGTGGAGGGTAATCCAACAGGGAAAATGGTGAGGGTAAATAGATAGAGGGGGTACATGGAGAAGAGAGAGACATGCAGGCTATGCGAAGATGAGGTGGAGCAGTGGGATGCCTTGGATAAGGAGAAAACAACCCAAATTCTAATAATGTTGGGACCATCACTGAGAGTTGCATTGAAAGACTGCCCGTAGTGCTAGGTTGTACCTCAAAATATGATCCAGATGTGACAAGGGTAGAGGAGGGTGCAGGGTCATGCATGAGTACATGATCCATCTATATATTAACCACTTCTAATGGGTTTGGTGTATAATACACCATATCCTCAAACCATTCAAGTGGCATTTTATGATTTGATGCAGATTCATGGAGAGAATAAACGTAGGAGATTTGTGGGTTGGCTCGTGGTTTGTTGCTATGAGGAATTGAAAACCCTAATCGCAAATTGAAACCTTGCAGATCCATCCATAATCTTAGGGTTTTGCACCCCAGTTATCTATATTTCCCATACGTTATTATAATTCTCAAGTGGATCTATATTCAAACATTTGTTATTTGTTGTAGTAAATCAAGCTCATGTATAAAAGAGAGATGTTGAAGAAGAGAGGGGGTATCTTTGTTCAAATTGTAAGAGTTATTATTTAATATAGATATTGGTCTTATTTTATTCATTTTTTTCAGTTGTAGAAGTAACGAGTGTAGGTTAATATCAACACTTTGTCCTAAGGGGTCACTCCAATAATTTAGGTAGTTTTTCATTTCTCGTTGTGTGATTTCACTTATATATGCAACTACTAATTTTTGTAAAATCGCATTTTTTTCTTAGATGATATTTGTTTTTAATTACATTTTTGTAGAATTATATTTCAGGGTAGTTTTAGTTTTATTCATATAGATTGTAGTTGTTTGATAAGTTATAAATATTTTAATAGAATTGTTTTTCATTTATAAATTAGATTTGTTATTTCAATAGAATTGTATCCACATTTATCACATTTATTTCAGTAGAATTATATCTCGTTTATAAATTAGATTTGCAAGTTATATTCATTTCCATAGGATTGCATTTCTAATATTTAGTTTTGAAGGAGTGTGATTATCGCAACAATCATATTTATTTTTGTGGGCTATGGACAATTATCACAGTTGGAAATAGTAAAATTTTTCACTTTACTTGAAAATTATTTTATTTTCATGTGATTTACTTTCTTGTCAATATGTGGTGTGGAATTTACTTTCCAATTGATGTCATGTGATTTACTTTCTAGCACTTTACTTTTTAGAATAGAGTACAATTTATTTTCTTGCATTATACTTTCAATGTTGGTGTGATTGATTAACTCCTTGTCGGTACTTGCATGAGTATCCATTCCATTGCTTGTAAGTGTGCTTGTTGAAACTACAACTACAGGTTAGAAAATTTAGTGAAAGTAGGAAGCGTAACTTGCATATATAGTGCATGGTAATTTTCAAGTAAAATAAAACAAACCTTTGAGTTGACAAATTTAATGTATAGAATTGTTACTTGCCTTGTTATAGGTTAGAAACATAATTATAGAGGTCATAATTTTGGTGCCATTTCTAGGGAGTTGAGACAATTCGGAAGAGTTGACTTGGGAGTTGGAGGATGTTGAAACTACAACTACATGTTAGACAATTTAGTTAAAGTAGGAAGTGTAGCTTGCATATATATTGCATGGTAATTTGCAACTAAAAAAATCAAACCTCTGAGTTGCCAAATTTAATGCATAGAATTAATAACCTTATTATAGGCTGGAAAGGTAATTAAAGAGCCCATCATTTTGGTGCCATTGTTAGGGATTTTCCAAATGTGCAATAGTATTTTTCCGTTGGTTTTTAGCATAGAACATAGTGTGGGGATTTCAATGCATTGAAATTAGGTCATATAGGTGCATGGATTAAGTTTTTTTTTTTTTTTTTTTGCTGCTATAGTAAGAGCCACCCACAATAATAATCTCCTTGTAGGAAAATTGATAAGAGGAAGAAGTATTGGTGAATGATGATTCCATTGGAGAAATATTCCAGGAGATATTATTTGAAGAAGGTATGTTTTATGTGTTGGAATAATTCTTGTTATTGATGTAAAAGGAGACCCCAACTCAAGGAGTTAATCACGTAAGAGTGTATAGGACTTCGTGCCCTTCCAACAAGAAATTACTCACCTTCTAAATCCTACTCATTGACGAGATATGATTTTTTTAAGTTGGGAAACCAATATTCCTATCTCTCATCAAGTTGGCCTACATGAGCCTACATGAACTCAAGCTAGCCCTATCTGAGAGACATGTCTATTAAAAACATGGTTGAAAAAGTATAAATATAAGCTATGTTCTTCCATTTCTTCCATCCAACTTTGCCAAGAAAAAAGGACAAGGAAACCGATCTAAGGTGAAGTTCATAGCGCATGAACTTGGTAGATAACAAGAAGAAAGCATTCGATTTGGATTTGGTTTTTGAGCTTTTTTATTTTGGTGAAAATCTATTTTTCTAAGATCATATTACGTTTGGTTCATTGCCCCCACTTGAATTAACTGTTGGCCTCACAGAAAATTTAATTTTTATCTAAGCTCGCATATCTCATAGAAAGGAGACTTTCTGTAGCTCTTAGACCTTACAAAAAAGGATTTTTTTGTAGCTCGTAGACCTCAGAGAAAAGAAGATTTTTTATAGCTCATTGAACTAAGATAAAAGTGATTTTTTGTAGCTCCTAGACCTTAGAGAAAGGTGAATTTCTATATCTCACATACCTCAAAGAAATGCAACTTTCTGTAGCTTGCATACCACAAAAAGGTGAATTTCTATAGCTCGCAGACCTCAGAGAAAGGCAAATTTCTGTAGCTCGCAGACCTAAAAAAAAAGGTGATTTTCTATGGCTCGCAAAAAGGTGACTTCCTGCCTTGGACCAGACTTAATCAACCATTTGTGGTGTAAACCTGAGACACGTTTGGAGTATACTTTTGAGGGAAGTATCTTTGTATATTTTAGAGATTGAATTGGTTCTTGAAGTTTATCCTTTGGAGCTAATTTGAAGCATTTTTGGGGTTTTTCTTGGATGCCTTGTTGAATACTTGAAGACAGTGTTGGGGTAGACATATTGTGAAGACCTGAGACCCTTATTGAAGCAACCTTATTGAATACTTTTTGAGATGATATAGATCACATGTTGGATAAAACATCCTTTTCTACACTTGGAGCATCATTGAGGACATTCTTGGAGCATAACTGAAGACATTATTGGAGCATTATTGAATATATTATTGGAGCAGTGAACATTGTTGAAGAACACCTTGGTAAATCATTATTGAAGACCTTGTTGGAGTATTGTTGGTACCTTTTAAAACATGAAGATATTTGGAGACACTTTCAATGAATCTTAAGGCCTTGCTAGAGTTTATATTGAATTGAACCAGACTTTGAAGTATCTTGGAGGCCATCTATAGAATCTCTAAAAGCTTTTATTATAGTAAATATTGAAGCAGTATGTGGAGCATTGTTGGAGTAGTATTAGAGACATCCTTGAAGCATTGTTGAAGTATTTTTGAAGAGATATTCAAGCCTTATTGAAGAAGATTTTGGAATACTTGAAGTAGTATTGAAGCCACATTAAAGGATTGAAGCAAGTAGAGAGGGTTGGAACCTTAGAGGATTGGAGTCCTCATACAAATTTGGAGCCTTGTAGGAAACCATTTTGGTGCATATATTGTATTTAAGGCTTAGATTCCTCATAAGAGGTTGGAGCCTCGTTAAGACCAAGGTTGAGCCCTGAAGGAGTTAGGATTATATTGTACAATTTGGATCCTAGTTGTTTGTAAGAAGACTGGACTCCTCATCATTTTTATTAATAAAAATATTTTCTTGTTGTACATCTTGTGTTTTGGTTTAATTAATGATCTTAATTGGCATAATATAACAATTGTAAAGAAATACAGATTCACCCTCACCCCCCTTAGTATTTCCAACATTATGAAACTCAAAAGCCTTCCCATAATTTTTTTGACATACATTAAAGATCGATCCATTCTTAAAATAATCTAATCCTTTAGAACAAGGTGTGGAAAATTTTCATTGATGATGAGACAATCATTGGAGTTCCCATAGTGGTTATGTTAGGTTCTCATTATATCAATCTCATATTTTAGAGAATGAGACACTTAGTGGACTCTATGAAATTCCCATATTGGTTATGTCAGGCTCTCATTACTATTATACCATAATTTGAATAAGATATTATGAACTTCCACTTACTCTTATCTCCTTTCTCCACTCTTAAGAAATTATTCTTTCTCAATCTATATTTCCCCTTCACTCTCTCTATTAGTCCACTATTTTGGTATACTCATTTTTTGTTTTCCCATTTTCATCATATAAACATACCTATTTCTTGCTCCTCCTCCCTTCATCCTCCTTTTTCATCCATTAACTCATGATTCTTTTTATGTAATATACAACCTTTGAATTTTATACCATACACCTAGTCTCTTTGTTCTTAGGAAAATGTGCAATAAATGAATGGATCAAGGTTTAAGGCATTAATGGTTGCATTACTCTTGGAAGCATCATAGTTGATGTTTTGTAGCCCTACATGGAAAATACTAATTAGTCATTCTTAAGTCTGGTTGGTAAGGTATGGTATTTAAAAAAAGTTATATAGTTACATGTTTGATCTCTTTTGATTATTTCTTGGTGAAAGACTATTGTGATATAAAGAATGTAATATTGGTGTTGACACATCTCATATTTTCCATAGAACTAGCATGCACCATGGTTGACTCTCTAGGTGTCTTGGTAGATAATATAAGATAATATAATTATATTTATGTCCAACTAATGACCAAAAAGTAGGTCAAAGTGACTATTGAGTACAATGATGTCCATACAAAGCGGGAGAACCAAATGGTATCCTATAAAAGATACAATGCATCAAGTAAATCAACATCTGGCCCTGTCGGAGAAGATCTAGGAGCGAATAGGTTTGAGGATCATACCAATCTCTCATAACATCCGAGGATGAATAAATAAGACTGAAGAAACTCAACAAAGTCTATTGGCCCGATGAAGATTTGGTGGAAAGTGCAGATTGTCTACTAGAGCATTTTCTTGGGGGCGTTCGAGCACTGCTGAAGTTTGGAGGACCTAGTCTGTCTCCTAGGAACAAACTTGAGATGAATCTGATGTTGAAATCTTGTGTAGCGGGGTGAGGTCCCATGGATCCTCATTGATCTAGAATTTGGATCTGTATTAGTATAAACCGGTCTCTTGGTGCCTCTGTCTGAAGGTAGTACCCTGCAAAATGTTTTGATCCTTTGTGTGGGGTATGGTCTGATGGTAGGCTGAATAATATATGCTTGGAACCTGAGAGCCTCCTGCATATATAGGGCTAAACATCTTTGATCAAGATACCTGAAAAAGTCGGCGAGGGTCCGAGAATATATGAATGAGAAATGGAGCCTTCCTTTGATCTCGTAGTAGACAGGACATCCAAAAATGAAGTGCACCTTGGTTTGCAGTTCTTGTAAATGCCATACTTGGAAAATTATGCTTGGTCTATCAACCTAGTTGTCCATCTCTACCCGAATTCTATGATAACCTACTCTGTACTGACCTAGAGGAATGTGATGAGCATGCATCCAATGGAGAAATGTATACTGGGGTTGAAAAATGAGCCTGTCTCTCAACTCCACGAAGTGCTCAATGTAGAAGGCCATATTTGGGTGCAACCCTCCTGGAGGATTGACCTGGGTGACCTGAATGAACTGCCTAGATGTCCTCCCTTTAGATCTTGTTTAGCTCTTGTCTAGTAGGTAAAATGTGACTAGTAGCATCTAAGTAATATCAGAAAGGAAGGATATGATCCAAATTAATGCCCACAGACTCTAAGAGATATCAAACTCCTATAAAACAACATCTGGCTCAATCGAGGGAGTAGAATTAAAAATAGTCTCAAAAGAGAAATATTCCAAGTAAGGATATTAGTCCCTACTATTTATCGAATCTGCAAAGCCCCAAACACGATGCAAGAATGAAACCAATGTGAAGATTTTCTCAAGCCGAAAGGGATGAGCTCCAAAATCTACAAGGATGATGTGTTATGGTACTGTTTGTTTGCATCTAATGATGCAACAGAGAAGAAGAATCCAAACTCTCTCAGCTGAAACCCAATCTGACTCAAGTAAAGATAGTCCCCAAATATCTGAGCCATATAGAACAGTGGGATGTATCAAGGTGTCCATGAAGCTCATTCTTTATAGTATGGTTGATGTTAGGTCCTATATTACAATAGGTTCCCAATCAATCTTTCTAGTACCATCGTTTGGCCTAGAGGTACAATTAGTTCCTAGTTGGTATACTATTCTAAATCACAGTGTTACAAGTGAATAAAGGAGCATTGTTATTTGATATATTTAATCCAAGCTATCTCTATAGACGAAAAACATATTTATGTAGAAAATTAAGTTGATTCTTAATTTTTCTTGGTGAGGAGTAGTTAAATGTTTAATCTCCTTTATATGTTTCTTAGTGAAAGATTGTTTTACTATAACTTCTCATTGGTAGGTGCATAAATAATGTAAGGTTGAGGTTGATGCATCCTACATGTATATTATTCTCCTAGAGAACTTGAAAGCACCATGGTTGGGTATGTAGTGTTGATATTTGTAGCATCGGACTGGAACTTCTACATAGGTCTAGGTGTCAAGATGTGTGGAAGTAATCCAAAGCCTTCAACCTTCACAAACTCAATTTAATTAAAGGATTAATTCAATTTAATTTCCTTTTATTAAAAGTGAGTTTAATATGTCCATGGGGTCTTGGATAGATGGTGATCGGGTGCTTTGTTCAGACACTCTTTGATGTGAAGTCATCGGTTCAATTCTCTGCCCTGATCAGGGTGATATACTAGACATGTTGAAGATGTAGTCATACCAAGCTTTAAAAAATAAAGTGAGTTTAATATAATGAACTAAAAATGTATTTGCATTAATGAATTTGATGAATATTAACCATTTATATCAAGTGAGGTGATATCTAATCTCAACTGTTAAACACTTTGGAGATTAGGCTTATGGATTCATTCAATAACTCAAAATTATAAAAACAAGGGTAGATGAAGGAGAAAGCCACAAAAGAGATATTAAGGGTTTGATTAATGAAGGGAAATTATTCAAGAAGATATTAGAAAGGGTGAAGAAGGACTTTAATTAGAGATCATGTCTAAAGAAAGAGGGTGCAAGTAGTGTAACAACAACGTGAGAAGACACAACATCTATAGATTGAAGGATTGATTTTCTGAGTAGCCATACAATAGGGTAGAAGTAGTATTGGGTCGCGACTGAGGCCATACAACAAATGGACAACCATAATAGGTCATGGGTAGGCCATAAAAAGGCACATGTGGGTCATATGATTGCAAGCTGAGTTGTACAAATGCACAGGTAGGGCCATACTAGTGTAGCAATGAACCTTCACTAGTTATCCTTGTTTTATCATTTAGTTATGCATGTTTTTGTCTTTATTTTTCAGTACATTATTTTTTATGGATATTGATACTGATGTATCTGGTTTTATATTAATCCCTTCAAATCATGTATAATCCTAGCTAGAAACTTAGATTACATTTAGAATAGAAACACTTTTGCTATGCATTCATTGCATGGGATAGATTTACATATTTCTCATAAAATAGACCATTAATAGTAGTTGGGAAAAAAATTGGAAGGTTCCTTACTCCAAACAAAGAGGAGCCTAATGGGTAATCCTTCTTGGGGTGAATTTTATAATGTTGGCAAGATATTTTTTCCTTTTAATAGGAGATGACCCCAATATATAAGTCATATCTTTAATCCTTTGTAACACCTTATAGGAACCATGAAAATTGGGTGCTAATTTATTTCGCTTCTTTTGCTTTTTTTCCCAAGGAAAAATTATAATTTTATTCAAGCAACAAAATTACATTTTTGCATATGCTTAAAAGGATTCAATCATACTATGATGTCGGTTAATTCCCAAAAAACAACTATAAAAGAAAAATAACTATACAAATTACATTTTTGGGGCTAAGTGTGAAAGTGCTTAACTACCCTTTTATGCCTTTCTTTTTCTCAACTTTTTGCCAAACTCCTTGATTGGGAGTGGCAATTAAAATTTCCAATTGATTCGCCTTCGTCTTCAAAGAGACTTCTTTGTCTGAGTCCAAACTCTCAGATGCATGGGATCTTTTAATTCTTCCCATATCCTTTTTAGAGGTAATTTCCTCATTCTACGGCTCTGGAATTGAAGTTTTGGTTACTTCAATACATTTCTAGCTTTGGACCATTTTTCCTACCTGCTCTACCCCTCCATTCACTAAAATTCCTTGTGGATTCTGCACATCCATGTTTTTTGGATATTCCATTATTTCTTCATCCTCTTCTTCTAAGATATGCTTCCTTGAAAACTTCCATCACTTTGGCTTTTGGCCCTATTTTTTTTTTCTTTTTAGATATTTCTTTGCTCATGGACATGTGTTTTTTAAGTGTCCTATTTGAAGATAGATACGACATTTGAATGCCATTTTTTCAAAATCTAAGGGCTAGGTCCACTAAAATCTAATATGAATCAGGTGGAAATGATCTAGTAAACCTTTACTAAGGTCTACCTGATCTACACATATTCTAGAAAACGTAAACTTCCTTTTGTAGGTCTATCCAGATTTGTTTTTACGAAGTTCCACATTGTATTTCTAATTCCTTCTACTTGGTGATGCCAAAAAGGAAGGGGCATATTATGCAATCTAACCTATATTGGCATTTTGTAAACCACCATTATATTGGCGTCAAAACCCAAAAACCTTGGGGTCATAAAGAGACCTATGCTGCCCCAAAACCATGGACCCTCCTTTAAGGCGAAATCCATGTCCTTCAATCTATCAAATTGAACAATACAAAATCCCCTGGAACATAAGTGAATATCACAGTTTGTGGTCCAGGTGGAGAATACCTATTGATGCAAATCCTTCGATTTGGGCTAAAATCAATTCAATTTGCAAATAATTTCTCGGTATTGGAGGGTGTTGAAAAGTTCGTTAACCTATAGAAGGTTAACTTCCATAGTCAAGACTTGATTCATTTGTTCCATGATGTAAGGGCCATGGATATTGAGAATTGGATCATATTTGTTTTGTGTATCACCCTTTATTTTCATGGGATCCTTAAAATAAATTGGTCCCTTCGGATTATTGGTTCCAGACATGCCTCCTCACAACCTCAAATTTATGATGATGGAGGAATTTCATTCGTTGCCATAGTATTGTAACTGAATTTCATGTTGCAATGATTTACCAACATAAATCAAACTTTGTAAATTCTTTGATATTCCAAACTTATCTTGAACCTTTTGCTTCCGATCTTGCACTAGATCCACGTCTTGAACCCTTATTAGAACCAATTTCATAGTTGGAGTTTTCATAAAAATTGGGAAAGGTAGCTCTATATCCCTATTAGTTTGACGGCTCTCCCACCCAATCGATTTTGGGGTTGGATCACTCAACTTCTGAGCTTCCAGCCTCATATCGAGCTCATAGGGAAATATAATATTTGTGATGCAACACCCCAACAACAAGGAATGCTTCGTTAGCCTGGGAACCTTCTCACCATTGTCGATATTACACGACCTCATGTCCCTGATGTCATCTATATCTTTAAGAGAGAAGGGATAGAGTTGCCCCTGCTTCGTATGCCATGACTCCTTCTCAACTCTTGAAGACCACAACTCCTCCTCGATGAAAACCATTATCTTAACTTCCATATCTGCTAACACAAATACTATTGGTAGTTTCCCATGGTTATGTTATATTCGTAACCCCACAAGGAAAGTAAATCTACTACCCTTGTGTTCCTAATTTACAGAACGACGGATTGGATTTTTTTCATTTTTCAAAAACACGTAGATCTGGTAGTCTCCTCCATAAATAAAGTAGATCCATGCCACCTTGCACCGAAAATCTCCAATGATAACTGAATCCGACCTTTGAGCAGTGAAAACACTATATAGAACATCACTCAAGAAAACCCTAACACATAAGGTTTCCATCGCTATTATAATACCTATCACCTCAATGTCATTCTTTCTGAAGAAAAATCGTAATTTTATTGAAGGAACAAAATTACATTTTTGTAGATGCTCAAAAGCATTCAATCATATCAACCTAACGATCGATGCACAATAGGAAAGAATGATAAAAATATAAGATTTCATAGATTGTCGGGGCTAAGTGTGATAAAAATCACTTAGTTTCCCACTTTTCCTTTATTTTTCTCCACCTTTTGCCAAACTCCTTAATTGGAAGTGGTTGTTATTATTTCCATTTGATTTTCATCTACCTATGAGGGGAGTTCCTTGTTAGAGTCTGAGCTCTCATATACATGGGGTATCTTTATTCCTCTTGTATCCATTTATGTGGATGCTTGTGCTTACTACTACTTTTCTACTATGATATTTGTTGTTTTAGGACCCTTCTGATTAGGTGCCAAAATTCCTAGCTGACCCCCCCACCATTTGATTGAAAGCCATGTTGAATACGTGATTATGTGTTTGGAGTAGTTTCCCCAGATTATTCTCTTTCATATTCATAGGCGTTAGGGAACTTCCATCGCCTAAGATTAGAGGCCCACATATTTTTCTTTTTGAGGCCTTTTTAGCTTGGGGACGTGTTCTGCAAGTGTCCTATTTGAAAACAAGATTGACATCTAAATGTCGCATTATCATAATCTAATACCTGTGTCCACTAAAAATTTTCATGTTTTATGAGAAGATTATCAGGAAGGCCTTTTTTAAGATCGATATCTACACATATATTGGAAAAAATAAAAATGTATTTTCTTGTTATGTCCATCTTTTTGAATTTTCCCAAAGTATTTTGATATCCTCCAAAACTTGATGGTGCCAAAAAGGAAGACGGAGATTTGGAAGCCTCGCCCAAACTGGCATCATTGTTACCACCATGCTAGGAGCATCAAAATATGGGAACCATGGAGTGACAAATAGCCTAGCTCTAACCCAATACCATGGCCCTTCACTTAGAATATTTTCAACATCTTGTTGTGAAAAAAATTGTACGATGAAGAAGCCTTTAGAGCATAAGAATATATCACACTTTGTTGTCCAAGAGGAGTATACCCACTTATGCAAGTCTTCAATTTTCATCCAGAAACCACTAAAACAATAAATAAATGCCAAATTTTATAGGTCAACAAAATATGATTTTACCTCTAGGATTTTTATGTCCATAACTAGTACCTTGTCCATTTGCTCAATGATGTAAGGTCCTGGTAGATTTCAAATCTGATCAATTCAGGCACCAGGATTCCCTTTCAAAGCATCCTTGAAAGAAATAGAACCATTAAGGTTTCTAATATTTGTATTATTGGGTTACTCATTCATGGATTTCCGCCCTGCAACCTTAGATTTATGATGATAGTGGAATTACGTTCGATGCCATAGTATTTCAACCAGATGGCATCTTGTAATAATTTTCCTTCATAAATAAAACTTTGTAGTTTTTTCAATGTACCTGTGTTATTTTGGATTTCATTTTTCATATCTCTTACTATATCTAAGGCCCTTACCTCTAAGAGAAGTGATTTCCCATTTAGGGTTTTTACAAAAAAATGGAAAGGCTCCTTCAGATCTAGATTTGTATTTTGAGAAACGAACCTCTGAGCACAAAGAAATGGGGGCTATATATGAGACAGGGGATGGATTTGAGGCAAATTCCTTTATTCATGCCCATGATACAATTGTAAACTGTTACGATCCACACCCATATCTCCTAGACTGTAAGGAAAATAATGCCATATATTTGTAAAGCATAGAGCCCTTGCAACCTGATCCACACAAATAACCGAGAGAGAAAGTAGATATGGCCTCCACGATTTCCCCAAAAAAGCTAACTCCTCAGCCCAAACTATGCCAAACAATTAAAGATTTGTGTTTGTGATGAATGATCTGAGACGGAGGAGATAAATGTGAATCGCAGAACCCAAATATCCACACAAAAATTTATTTTGCTATGTTTTTCAAAAAGGCACAAGAGAAATACCACATACGAATTTATGGAAAATAGATCTTGCATGGGAGTGATCCCGATGGAGAAAAAATCCACAGGAACCAAGGACCCACTGGCTACGCAAGACTTTGATTTCAAGCAACCTTGATTCGTCTATATACCCATTGAGACTGTTCCAAAGTATCCACCGCCTTTATTTAACACCCATCGTAAAATGAAATCCCTATTACATAGATCGACATGAGCACTAAAGGTGAGCATAAGCTCGATGGCGACGTGATCTGCTTCGTAGCAAACCATAACGCTCGTCTTAGCCATCTTCTCTTTTTTACTCCTTTTTGTTACTTAAGGGACATGTGTTTATATGGTTGCATCCTCAAGAATACCTAATCCCCAACTTTAAAGTGCCCTTCCCTATGATGTTGATTATTTCATCACATTTTGTGCTATATCCATGTTATTATTTAATAGTTGGAAAACCTCTTATTCGCGTTCATTGTGATCTTCCATTGCTTGAAACTTATATTTCACTCTCAAGGGTTATGTGATGGGTTGAGGATGGTTCACATGGCATGCTATAAATGTGGAATTTTTTTACGAAATACAGAAGAAAATGCTACACCCATATTCTTTGAAAGGTAACCATATGACTCATTGTGATGATTTCTCAGATGAAAAGTAATGGAGGTAATCTTATAGAAATTTATTCACAATCTTGATTTTCCCATCAAATTGGGGATGAAAATATGAGTGATGAGCTAACTGAATACCCACACAAGAGAACAAGTCAATCTATCACAAATAAACCTAAATTGTATCTTTAGGTTTCAATGCATCTTTTGAAATGTTTCCATGAATATTGTGAATATAGTACTTTCTCTAAATCCTAATGAAAAAGTGCACCAAACGACTATACTTTGTGAGACTATCCTCCACCACAGTTATGACATTCTTCCCTCCACACTCCAATAGTCCCATGATAAAATCCCCATTGAGACCTTTTCCAAATGTTGACAGTATAGCTACTGGTTTCTAAAAGACTCATGATCTTGACCATCTCTCCTTTGTTATGTTGGAAAAACGAAAAATTCACCACAAAAGTTTGAACATTATTTTTAAGGCCCTTCCCTAATAATTCCTTCATGATCCTAACAAGTTTTTAAGAATATTAAATGTTCCCATATAGGAGAAGTGTGTAGTTTGCTAGGGACATTGTTTTTAGTTGGTAGTATTGACATAATTAAAGTGATCCTTATACCAAAGTGCATCATTCTTCCACACAAATTATCTAATATGCTAGGTTCTTATTGTAGAAATTGAATGAGCTACCCTTTCTATTAGTCCTATTTCCATTCTATTCTTGCTTCTTCCACCCAATCAACTTGTAGAATCAATATAGCACACATTAAGGCCTCAATATGTTATTCTTTCATTGAAATGCATTTGTTGCCACAATTATTATTTTTTTTTACAAATAAATTTCAAAGTAATATTCTAACATCTTTGTGACCCATTTTTATTGTTTTCTTGAACATAGTCATTATTCTAAGAAGTATTTCATATTATGATGATTCTTTCCATTTAGAAGTGCCTTCCTATTAGGTAAGGGTGTCATTATGTTACTACATGCACTATGACCAATATTTTATTTTTAGTAATGGGTTTGAGTAAGTTATTTTCTTTTAAGTTGACAACTTTCAAAGGTAAGGGGCAATTTATCTTGCATCAAAATTGAAATAACACCATGCCTTGGAGCATCACAATCCATAATATAAGATTTTGTGAAGTTAGGGTGGCTAAGAAAGGAGTTCTACACATAACCTCATTAAGTTTTTCAAAATATTTGGCTGCTTCTTGAGTACAAGATAATGCATCATTATTCAATAATGATTTTAGAGATTTTATTTAACCATATTTCTTGATAAAATTGTGGTAGTTTCCTGTGAATCCTGAGAATTTCCTAAGATTCTTCAAGGTTTTTTGAATTAGCCATTTCATCCTAGCTTTAATTTAACATTATAATTATTAGTCTCAATTACATTATTAATAATTAATATCTATATTTAAAACTTGTTTTTAATTTTAATTAAATATTATTAGTTAATCATACATATTAATTTTGCATTATCATTTTATAGGGTTTCGAGAATTCCCTTTGTTTGTTTTTCCTTTTTCCCTTTTTGCAGGCTTTCCCCATCATTACTTCACATTTATATACATATCAATACTCTTTGATTAGACCTTCACATATTTCTTTAAATTCTAATGATGAACCACATATGATAGTTCAAAACATTGATAAAACCACTAATACTTACACAATGAATCTAGAAACAAATTCTATACACAAAAATAATTGTAGAAGTCTAAATTCCAAGAGCTTTATTTTTTTCTAGGTTCACCTTGACACCTTCACAAGGATACAATATGGGCTAAATGTTCCACTTCTTGAACCCAAAAGGAGTAATTGGAAGGCTTCACATATAATGTTAGAATTTACCCAAACCCAACACCTGGTATTCGGTTCCCAACAATTGTTAACAGAACAAATACAAAACCATATTTTTAGAATTGTGGCTTCTATGATCCATCATTACAATTATAGAATTCTTTCGGTATTAATCACATGCAATGGAACATTGTCGACGCGTTTCAAACCAATTGGCTATTTCAAACCAGTTGGTGAGAGAATTGTGAAGGTTGCAGTGTATTGGTTTCGATATTTACCGTAGAACACAATAAATAATTTTTTCGGTTTATTTAACAAATAGAAGAAACTTACACAAGTTCAAATTCATTTAGAACACATTCTCTCACTCACACAAGTTTGATCTTCTAGAGGAAGTCGTGAAAAAACACGAAGTTGCAGTGGAAGAAGGAGAATTGCAAGATAAAAGTTTTTGGGTTACCTCTCTCTCTCACAAGTGTGATTTTTTGAAGTATGACATCAAGATCGAAATACAATATCCAGGTCGAATTTCTGTTACAACATCAAGGTCGAAGTACGACATCCCGGTCGAAGTTCTGTTACGACATCAAGGTCGATGCACGAAATCAAGGTCGAAGTATGGCATCAAGGTCGAAATGCTAAGTGCTTCAATATTAAAGTGGTTGCGTCAAGGTTGAAGTTGTTGAACATATTGTTGCATTGAAGTGTTGCTACTGTTGTTGCATCTAGGTCGAAGACAATACTAGAAAGTGATCATCTGCAGAAGAAGGAAAAGGATGACTTGGTGTGGGTGAAGTATGTGTCTAAGTCAAGAGTCTTGGATTATCTCATAAAAACTATTGAAGGAAGGGTTGTTGATTTTCCCCAATATTAGCGGTTTTCCCTGGTTATCTGCCTACATCTTGTGTCCTTGATCTTCATGTTATTGTTTTGGTAATTTCTTGATGAACTAAGATAAAAGAAGAAAATAATAAAGTTAATAAGAACACAAGAATCTCACAAGTAATTATCAAGTATAAGAAAATCTTTCTGCCATTTTTATTTTCTAACATAGTATCAAAGCTAAGGTGAAGAAGAAAGAAAAAGGCAGGTTGAAGATCTATTAAAAGAAGACTAAGGAATCTCAAGAAGTTGATCAAGGGATCATATAAGGAGACTTTACAAGGAAACAAGTTTACTACCTTCAAGGAGAATGTCTAACTCCATAAGGGGAGAGAAAAAATTAGAAGGAGCATCAAATTACAATTCATGGAAGAAGAGAATTGATCTCATTCTTGAAATGAATAGTGTATTGGATTTAGTCAGAGGAAAAGTGAAGAAACCTACTTAAGGATCTAGTGATGCAGATCAAGTGAAGTTTAGAGAGTTAGAAATATTGGCTATGAGCCTAATGTTAGATGGTCTAAAGGAATCAACAGTTGGAGAGAAAATCCTACATTCAAGGAACTATGGAATACATGCAGTCAAGAAGAAGTGAGAATTTCATCAGTAACCAACAAAGAGAATGAAGTGCTTACTTCGCTCATCACAAGGGAACTTCAAGAAATCTAAAAGAACAATATGGAAGGATTCAAAGTCAAAAACCTATTTTCTAGGGACTCTTAGAAACTATAGTTATAGGTATCCCTCAAGATTATATTGAGAGGGAACCCTTACCACTTTCCAAAGATAAGCATCTTACTCCTTGTATTATCTTTTATATTTGGTTTGCCTCTCTTATTTAGATGTGTTTGTATTAGATGCTAATAAAATTTCTTTTATATTTTCCTTGTTTAGGAAAGGCTTGTTGAATACTCAAGATTTATGGAGAAGACCTCACAATGAAAAAGCATGAAAGAAGTACTATTAATGTCCTACAAGGTTTGTCTAGAAAAAAAATCAAAAGTATGTCTTAGACCATAAGCTTTGTTCTCTTCATGATAAAGGTATGTTCATTCTTTTTGGTAATATATTCTACATTACTAACATTGTTGTGTCTAGCACTCTTGAATCATAAAGATTCTTGATTGGGTGATTTATCATTAGATAAATATGCCCTCCTCACATCTTTGATTATTCTTGTGGAACCCTAAAGAGCTTCTTTGTAAAACCCTAAATTAAGGGTATGTCGATGATCATATGTGAAAACCTAACCTACTTAGGGTTATTGATGAAGTCTAAAGAAAATGTTTGATGCTTTGATAATGTCATGTTTGGGGATTTGTCATGGTTATGAAAACCCTAACTTGTTATGGTTGAATGGTGATGTCTGAAATCCAAAACCTTTGAAGTTTTGGTAAATTAGGGTTTGTTGTGTTATGTGTTGAAACCCTTGGGTTTAGTAGGGTTTATGAGCAAGATCCTTATTTAAATAATGTTCTAGGAATGAAACCCTAGGCATATGTTTGTCCATGTAATCAAATATGTTATATGTTTGAATGTGTTTGTGTCATTGGGTTTGACTAGCTTATGTTATTATGATATGCTTGTTCATGATGATGGAATCCTAGATATATGTGTTGACCTAATTATTGGTGGTCATAAGTCCTAGGGTTGGAACTAAGCCCTAGTCGAAGTTTGATATTCTAGGATGATAGTGTTTGTGAATTCTATGGTTTTGTAACTAAACCTTAGTAGAAGTTCAAGTCTCTAATATATGATGACAATTTATAAAAGATTGTTGAAATATGAAATTGAGCTATGATTGGTTTTGATTGTTAAAGCTTAAAGGATCATGTATGAAATATAGGGTTTGCATTAAATCCTAGTAAGAAGTCTATCATATGAATTCTGAAAGTTGTTAGATGCATTGTTATACTTGTTTGAATTGTTTCTAGGGTTTGATATGTGAAAGAATTCGTTATATCATTGAAAGAGATATTAAAGCCCTAGATATAATGAGATTCATATATTGATTGAGTTGGTGATGTGATTTAGGGTTTGTAACAAAACCTAGGAAAGAAGTTGAAGTATTGAAGTAAATTATCTTGCTGATTATGTTTATAAAGTCTAATTCTTCCATTATTATATGATTTTGATATGGTTAACTTCATGCTTCTATAGTTTTGGTTGTACTGACTATCTAAGTTGTGTAGGTACATAAAGATGGTGAAGATGTTTGAAAGTAAAGCATGATGAAGGAAGATATATAAATGATGATGGTCAAGATGACTCTGATAAGAAGTATGGAAGCTATGAAATATTATCCAATGCCATTACAATTGATCTCCCTAATTAAGAGAGAGCCTAGATAGAAGAAAATCTCCTAGTTGAGAGAGAGGGCATATTATATTCATGATGAATACCTTGAAAGAATAAATTGAAGAAAGCATTTTGAGGTGTTGGTTGTAGAATATGTTGCTGCATGTGAAGGAATTTGTATGATCGAAGAATATTCTATCAAATATTCGTTTGGAAGTCCTACTGTGGAAAGCAACATCAAGATGACTAAAAGACCTCAAAGGCTTGTGCTTACTTATTTACATTTGAAATTTTGTTACTAATAGGGGTTATGTATGTACAGGTAAATCTCTCAAAGGTTTGATAAGTTTGACCAGGAGATATTTGTTACAGATCGTGGAGGATTTGCTACCAATTAGAATAATCAGGAGTGTCGAGGCTTTGTTAGTGACACATTGCCTAAATGTCTAATAGGGAGGGTGGCGTTGGTCATAGAGCTCTGACCTCAGATACGCACCTGGATCCCTGGGTTGATGGTTAACAAGTAAGTATGTTGCTACCTAGAGAGGCTAAAAGCTTTAGTCCATCTTAGTCCCACTTGGATAGATTTCCCTAGTCAGGAATCTAGTCCATGGCATTGTGGTGCCTAAACTGTTGAAAGACCCTGGATAGATTTCCCTGGTCAGGAATTTAGTCCATGGCATTGCGGTGCCTAAACTCTTCATAGTTCATATAGTTTGAGATATTCCTTGTACTTGTTATGAATACCTATCTAGTTAAGAGGGAGTGTTGTAAAATGTAACTAGGTTTGGTCTTCATACTTGTATTTGAGTCATAATGAAATGTAATTGTGAAAAATAATGGAAAGTCAATTTAATTATTATTACAATGACTTATTAAAGCATGGGTTTCATGCTTGGGTCATCATGTTTTAGGTCAAATTCCCCATTGAGGACTTCTAGGATCTATTCTGAGTCAATAGAGTCATTGTACATTTAAAGAGACCCTTCTTGGGGTTTTAAATAATGTAAAAGGGATTATTTTTTAGTCAAAAATGAATTATGTTACCTCCACACCAAGTCAGCCTCAAAACAAGAAATTTGACCTCAAGAGAAGACTATATATTGGAGTAGTTCTAATTCATTTGGAACACACTCTCTCACTCACACAAGTTTGATCTTCTAGAGGAAGCCGTGAAAAAGTGAGAAGTTGTAGTGGAAGAAGGAGAATTGTAGGATAAAAGGTTTTGGGTTATCTCTCTCTCTCACACGTGTGATTTTCTGAAGTATGGCATCAAGATCGAAGTACAACATCCAGGTCGAAGTTATGTTATGGCATCAAGGTCGAAGTACGACATCAAAATCGAAGTACGACATCCAAGTCAAAGTTTTGTTATGACATCAAGGTCAAAGTGCTAAGTGCTTCAAGATTAAAGTGGCTACATCAAGGTTGAAGTTGTTGAAGATACTACTGTATTGAAGTGTTGCTACTATTGCTGCGTCTAGGTCGAAGACAATATTGAAAAAGTGATAATCTATAGAAGAAGGAAAGGGATGACTTGGTGTGGAGGAATTTTGTGTCTAAGTCAAGAGTCTTGGATTATCTCAGGAAAACTATTGAAGGAAGAGTTGTTGACTGGGTTTTCCCCAAGATTGGGATTTTGCCTTGGTTTTTTGCCCACATTTGGTGTCCTTGATCTTCGTGTTATTATTTTGGTAATTACTTGATGAACTAAGATAAAAGAAGTACATAAGAAAGTTAATAAGAACACAAGAATCTCACAAGTAATTATCAAGTATAAGAAAATCTTTCTGCCTTTCTGATTTTCTAACACTATTTCCTTTGCATACCTTTGAGTTCCATTTCCTTGCCTTTTAAGAAAAATATAACAAAAATTTCTTGAGAAAAGGCCATTATTGATAATGGTTGTAACCATTGAACCCATAATATCACATCATCACCATCCATTTGGAATGTAGTCGAGGACTATACATGGCACAATACCCCATATTGAGTTTAAAACTATCTTATTTCCTTTAATTCATGGCACCTCCATTTGTAGTCATTGCTTGAAACTCTAGTGTTGGATATATTAAGCAATTAAGAAATATAGCTAATTTGTATTTGATTAAGTTATGTATCCTACGGGAATCATTTAACATAGTTACCTTTTTGTTATTAATATATCATTTTATCTCGAGAGTTTGAGTGTTAATACTAGCCAAAGAGTGATGAGATATGGTTAGAGTAGTCTCTTCTAATTTTGGATCTTGACGAGGTTCAAATTCTTATTATTTATTCCCATTCACAATTTATGTATACTAATTTATTCTCACCACATTTATGCCCCTTACTATACTTGTTGTCACAATTATAACATAGTCCTTTGCTCTTCTTTCATCCTTTTGTTGAGGTTTCAACCTTGTGGGTTGAGTGAGGTTAGAACTAGAGACATTTTACTTTCTCTAGGTGTTAATGAAAACCCTTCTCGTAGCCACATTTTTACTTTCAACTCTCTTTCTCAAACTGAATCTCATATCCAAGGATTTAGGCTCCAAGGCATTCACCTCATGTCGAATGCTCTCCTTTAAAGTGCTTGTAATGGTATCCAACAAATTATCCTATAAAATGTTCATCATTGTAAGGCTTAACTTTTGAAAACATTGAATGTGGATTATAAATGGACTTTTTTCCCACCCGCCCAAAAAATTGGAACTCTTTGCTTGAGATATATTGATTAGCTAATGAAAGTATTTCTTATACTATCCAAATACCATGCTATTATGTGAAAATGGACCAAGAGACAATAAAATCGTTTTTATAATGACAAAGCCATTTGTACCACACTATTTGATCATGTTCTAAATACAAGGATGCAACAATTACTTTTTGTAGAGTTGGTGGTTGGTCTTGGTAAAAGGATTTCTCCATATGGAATATCCATGTTATGGGATCATTACCATCAAAGTTTCCCATTTCAATCTTAGGAAAGAAGTAGCTCCTAATCCCCAAATTGAGACCACAATGGTGTGGATTTTGGAGTGATCACTGATAATGTGTATGGGACTCAATCCTCTTGTTCTCCATATGTTATTGGTAGTCAATCCTATTATTTTCCTTATTCTCTTCTCAATGAGAATAATTTAGGATAAGGAGGGTTTTTAAAATTTTGTTAAGTTCTCAAGCTTCATATCCTTGGGGTCATCCTTGTTTGCCATTTCTTTTAGACGATCTTTACTATTTTCTTTGAGATAATTTTTAAAATTTTGGAATTATGTTTTACTTATGAAATTTAGGAGGCCAACCTTTCTTACCATTATAGAATTTAGGTTCTTTATTATGTCTTCCAACTTGGACATCTTAAATTCAACATCTTCATTCTTGGCTCATTATATATAGACATGATGGGTTTAAGTATTTGCAAGGTCTTTTGAGTAAGGGAATTTTAAGACCTATAGCTCTTTGATATGCTATTGGGTTCCAATGATATTATTTGGAGTGTTTTTCACAACTACAACCTAAGGAAGATACCCTTCATTGTATTATTCAATTCCCACATATATGGGAGTCTCTCCTCAAATGCTATGCTCAATATATTGTAGATATAGATTCTAGAAAGCCTATCTCCATAGGGTCTAGATATGATATTGTGCCTCTATCACACTCTTCAGTAACCCAATTTCAAAGATTACAATTATCTTTATAATATAATAATAATTATCTAACTAAAATCTATTAATATAAAAAAAAACCATTAATATTAAAAATATCCATTAATAAATAACCATCACTAATTTTAAAAAATTAATTAACACATAAAATAACTTTATAAATTCGAAAATCATAATATCACAATATTGTAATATATTTAACAATAAACTCAATCACAATCTATTCAAAATCTATAAATTCACAATATTCTAAAATTAATAATCTTCCTAACTTAAATCCTACCACTTTACCATCAACCACAGTTCAACCAATGAATTTGAAGTTTATATTGAAATATTAGGTGGAAACTTCACACCAGTATCCAAGCATCCAGTTATACTGTAATTTATTGTGAAATATTAGGTGGAAACTTCACACCAGTATCCAATCATCCAGTTATACTGTAATTTATTGTGAAATATTAGGTGGAAACTTCTCGCCAGTGTCCCAGCGAGGATGTAATAATAAATAAGTAAACTACTAAAATTTGGCAGCCCAAAAAGTAAAATCTGCAAATGGTTCAATGTATCAATGAATTAATTGAATTGCTGTAAGAATCAGCTCAAAGTGAAAGCATGACAGCAAAATAATAGAAGAAACTGAACCAGAAGATTGAAAAAAAATTGGGTTTCATCAGGAGCGGTGCCGGATGCAGAATCCACCAACAGCAACGCAACAAGATCTGCACAATTTATTCACACATTTTCTAGCTGCTTTTTGTGGGCAATCTGATATGTAGCAGTTCACAGGAAATAGCCACCGACGATTTCTTCTGTTTGCAGTAAGGATCCCGCCATACTGTCGTTGAGGTAGGGCAGAGTGTTTATTTTGTTTTCGTATCAGCCACAAATATTGTCTTGCCTGTCTTTTTGAATTCTTCCTTTTATTCCCTCCATGAGGCCGAGCGGCAGCTGAAACCCTATTATCGACCACTTTGGCGCTAAAATCAGGGATAACTGCTGTTTCCTCACCAGGGCAGTGGTTCCCTAGCTTTATGTTAAACCCTGGAGTGATAGAACACCACTGCTCATATTTTTCTCGAGCCGTCTTTGGGCTTAATCCACCTGGTGGGTATACAGAAATATGGCCTGGTATTTCCTTTTCAGGTACATCGATTTTGGAATTATCTCCACAATCGTCTAAATTAAATAATCCATCATCAGCAACAGCTTCGCTTTGTTGTTGTTGTACATTTTCCTCCAATTTCTCATCCTGCATATTATACTTTCTCTTCTTACAGTGGGAGAATCCTTGTTTGCCCCTCATGTCCTTTGAATGGTCTTGGTGGCCAGAGCCAATTTGTAAACCCTCTTTGAACTCAGCTTGTATTTTCTTTTCGTTGTTACCTTCATCCTCTGGTGTTTCTGTCTCCATTATTCCTGGTTCTTGAGATGCTGAAGCGCTAGGAGCTGGTGTAAGGTGTTGATTATCTTCTTTGGTATTGGACTTCATGTTATTATCTGCCAGCAAAGACATAAATGATAAAACTTAATCAGTAATTTGTGCTCACATTCTGAATGGTTAACCTGGTTATGCTGATGTCAGCTTATATTGGTTAATAACAAATAAATTATAATTATATATATATATATATATATATATATATATATATATATATATATATATATATTAATTACAGTTTAACTCTATCTTAAATATATTTGAATGGCCTTGGTGGCCAGAGCCAATTTGTGAACCCTCTTTGAACTCAGCTTGTATTTTCTTTTCGTTGTTACCTTCATCCTCTGGTGTTTCTGTCTCCATTATTCCTGGTTCTTGAGATGCTGGAGCGCTATGAGCTGGTGTAAGGTGTTGATTATCTTCTTTGGTATTGGACTTCATGTTATTATCTGCCAGCAAAGACATAAAACTTAATCAGTAATTTGTGCTCACATTCTGAATGGTTAACCTGGTTATGCTGATGTCAGCTTATATTGGTTAATAACAAATACATTATATATATTAATTACAGCTTAACTTTATCTTAATTTTATATCAATCAATGGGTCAGGGAGGAGTAGCAATGGTTATGGGTAGAGTAAAAAGTCTATATCTACTAATCAAGGGTTCTACTAAACAATGGTTCAGAGGAGCTGAATTGAAAATCTTAAATCTTTTTTTGATTAAATGATTTTATTTATTGTTTTTTTAGTTAATAAATTTGAAGTAAGATAAATA
The DNA here is from genome assembly GCA_034641835.2 of Pinus albicaulis. Taxonomy (NCBI): domain Eukaryota; kingdom Viridiplantae; phylum Streptophyta; class Pinopsida; order Pinales; family Pinaceae; genus Pinus; species Pinus albicaulis. Next base: position 1,150,079,995 of record CM076579.1, on the reverse strand, counting down.
AAAGAGTTTACCTCATTAAAAATATTATAAATTCTCATAAAATTAAATAAAATTCAAAAGTGAATTGCAACATTTGGTATGTGTCAGGTGGTTTTATCGGTTAATTTTTTTAATTCAATTGTGAGTTTTGAAATATTTTGAGAATTTGATGAAGACAAGTGTCCATCATATTTGCCAAAGATTTCATAATATACAACCGAGTTACATTCAGGCATTCAGGTAAATATGCTATCGAGGTCTACTCAGGTCATGATTCTTCTCAGGGTTACGCTATGCTTCAGGAGTTTTGAAATAATCCAAAATCTTGAAAGCAGTCAAAGTATCTGGGAAAACTATGTTCTACATAACTTACGGACTTCTACAATAGTGGGGGACTTTATCCACTTATTAGTTAGTAAGGGACTGCATCTGAAATGACTACATAGGAACTGATTCCCCAAGGTAAGGGGAAGAAACAACCGCCAGGATTTGGGAAGAGCCATCTGAAAGGACGCTCAAGCTGGTGGCTCGAGATACTGTTGGCCAGAGCCAATCAAATAAAGGAACTGGAATTGGATCGCTGAAAAGAATACTCTGGCTAGAACATGTGGGGAGCTACCTGAAGGGTAACATTTTTGTGTCTAATATTGTGCATATTCATTTCGCTATTTTGAAGTTAAGGGGTTTTCTTTCATATTTAGGGTTTGTAGGGTTTGTACAGAAGAATATGTGGAGAGGGGTATTATTCATTACAACAAAAGCCTAGGCACAGGAAAATAGATTTTGAAAATCTAATAGACAAGAGTTAAACCAAACTTTTGACTTCAATCCTGTCTATTAAATTTCCAGAATATTCTTAAATTTGCAATAAAGATAACCCTTTAATAGAACTATAATTTCTATCAAAATCCTAACATTGAAAACTCTAGCATTTTACATAAAGTCTACTTGAATGTAACTCAATTGCATACTATGAAATATTTGGGAAATATTACTGGCATACTATGAAATATTTGGGAAATATTACTGGCAGTGTCTGTCAAATTTCCAAAATATACCAAAATTAACAATCCAATTAAAAATTCACCTATAATATTCCAAAATCAAAATCAACAATGCAATTAAGAATTCACCTATGAGATCATATCCATAGTGAATGATGCAATGTTGTGGGCTTACTAATGAGAAGAACTAATACCTTCAAGGTCAATCAGCACAGGTTTTCCTTTATCCCGATCAATCGTAGAGCCCTCGCCCTCAACCTCAGACTTTGCAGTTCGGAGGGCTGCCCCTTGTTTATCATTGGACTGCTCATGCAAACCGTTACTTGTCCCTGCAGGCATTCATGGATCCCAAATACCATCATTTTCTATACAATTCCTGTATAATTAATAAATAAATGTGCACTAATGATAATACCTGCTACTTCTCTTGCCTCCATGGCTCTTATGCATGCTTCAATAACAGCATGCTTCTTGAAGTTTCTGACAATAGCTACTTCGGAAGGTCGGAGCTGTACATAAAATCACCAACCATTAAAAAGGAAATCTGAGAATTAATTGTACCCAGAGAAGACTGGAAATGCCATTAGTGAGCATATTTAAACAATTACTGGATGCATCTGAAATATTCAAGTTTGAGGTTAGGATAAATATGGGGTAAAGAACTGTGCGAAATTTAGCCATCATGGGCAAGCAGTACATATTTTATTAGCATCACATGTCACAGCAACAATCTCATATATAGATTCAGTGTTACAGAGATATGTACCATGTATTATAGGCCATCTTTATCTTGATTCTAGAGTCTGGAATGTTTTGAAAATCTGACAGATAGGAGTGAAGTTAATTGTTTGATCTCATTCTTATTTTTTAGATTTTTGAATTATTTCAGAATTTGAGTTTAAATATTTCTAAAATATTCCAAAAATCTACAATTACTCAAATTGTATCATTCAACATTTTATGAGACGTTTGTCCAGACTTCATACACCATATATTTATCTATCAGGTGTTAAACATATTTACCATAGTCTTACGCTTAAATTTCACGTATTCCAAAAATCTACAATTACTCAAATTGTATCATTCAACATTTTATGAGACGTTTGTCCAGACTTCATACACCATATATTTATCTATCAGGTGTTAAACATATTTACCATAGTCTTACGCTTAAATTTCACGCTGAGGTTTATCATAGGCCATCTTTATCTTGATTGCAGAGTTTGAAATATTTTGAGAATCCAAAAGAAGTGGAACTGTTTTACTTCTCCAGTTTATCAAATTTCCAAAATATTCCCAAATCTATACTAAAAATTTTCAGAAACACTCAGCCAACAACATTTACAGTCTTAACCAGTTGTTTTTTAAATTTGAGGAAGAAAGCATCTTCTCACCTGGCGATATGTATATATTTCAAAAAGTTCTTCGTGTGACACAGTCAAAGGGTACAAAGGAGGCAGAGAGCTAACGCCGCTTGACCATAAAGTCTCAACCTGTGTGTGCGCATAAATTTGTGACCATTCGATGTGTTAAGATTTAATTTAGATCTGTATACCTTGGAATGAATGCTAATCGAAGGCTCAAACTTATTTCCTAGTGCTCACCGTGACTGTGGACCTATGAGAAGTTGTGGATACAGTTGAGCTCTCTTTGATGACCCGGCCTGCTACAAGTCGTTCACCAAGCGGAGGCAGTGCAGATGCCTTTGACATCGTTCTGCAAATGTGTGAGTTCATTTGTTTGTCATCAAACACAAAGATGTTAGCCTCATCTAAACACAGATTCAAGCTACTGACATTTTCAATAGGGAAAACACATACTGAAACTACTAAAATCTTCAGTCTGACAATAATAAAGACAAGGAGAAAGCTAAAGCTCATTAAATAGCATTCATAAACACTATTGAAAGGATGATGGATAAAGGTTCTTGAGAAGCATACTTTTCATATACTTTCTGTGGAAATAAAATCGTATCTCCAACATTAACATCACCTGTATATCACAAATTAAGGTTATCAACAGGAAACATCTTTGATCTTGGGTTGGCTGGTCAAGGTCCATAATTCATTAATTAAAATCGGTTTCCTTTCACATTTAGAGCGAGTTTACATACCCGTCTGCATTGCATGTCTTTTTTGTGATGCTTCCATTCTCAAACTCTTTAATATATATGATAGAAACTAGATTTCACATAAACCAACTAATTTACATAAAAAAATGAATTAATTTGCAAAACCAACTAATTCACACCAAAAATGAATTAATTTGCAATGTGGTAATTAACAATCATGTATTAATATGCAAGTTGAATGGGATGTTAGATACAATGAAAAGTCTTTCTTAGCTGTAGGTGATGGTCTTGGTTCACATATGTAGAAAATGAAAAGTAGGACTAAGTGGTTTTATTCCACTTTGTGTAATAAGTATATTACATTTCAATTTAATGAAAAAGAAAGGTTTAGATGATTGGAATAATGCACTCTTGGAAATTGAAGGATGTTTTCTCTTCTTACAAAGTACAACACATTTGTGTAATAAGTATATTGCATTTCAATTTAATGAAAAAGAAAGTTTTAGATGATTGGAATAATGCCCTCTCGGAGGTTGAAGGATGTTTTCTCTTCTTACAAAGTACAACACATTCAAGTTGACATGCATTTTGGTTGGGACATTTATAGGTTGGACATAAAGAGTGTCTTTTGTGAAGATCATCCACAAGGTTTATCAATTTCAAATATGAGGTTTATATTTATGAACATGGACCTTTAAAAGTTAAGGCTGGGGCAAAACACCTATGAACATGGATCTTTAAAAGTTAAGGTTGGGACAAAATACCTTAAATACATTGCTACATGGGTGTAGAAACTATTTATATATGTGATTATAAATCAACTTCTACATTTGTGGTAGTTGCACTGAAATCTTCAACCACGATTGCTTTATTCTAGCCAATGACTCAACTTGGAAAATCCTCCATCAATTAGGTTGGATACATGTCATTCAATAAACTCTATCTTTCATGTTATGGTAACATCAAAAGTTGATCTTTGGAATGCAATTATGACACTTGGCATCTGATGCATAAAGACATTATTGAAATGTGAGTTTATGGACAACAAATGAGGAATCTCCATTATGTTGTTATTCATTATAACAACATTTAGTACTTGATTGAAAGTGGGATCTCCAACTAAGCTATTACATAACTCAAGGGTATATTGTAGACATTTTTTTGGTAAATTACATCTACATAAATTTTTGAATTTCTAGGACAAGGGTTTGTAACCAATATGACTATTAGGAGAGGGTGATATAATTAATGTGTTATTATGGGCATATCAATATGCATTAATAGATGATGATACCATGCGTTAGTACTAGGAAATAATGGGAATATGTGGATAGAAGATATCAAGGTGTCTATTTATCACCTATCTTATATCTACATATTCTCGTTATTCCCTAGTACGAACACATGTTGCTATCATCTATTAATTCACAATATATATATATTATTCCTCTATAAACTTGGACACTTATTCACTCCCCACCCAAGACAATGCTTAATACTAGAGAACATGATTGGAATTAGTAGGTCAGACTCTACCCATCTAATCCATACTTAAAACACCACCCTCTATCTTGGTTGATAAGACGATGACTTATTATCTAATAAGTTTCTCTATTAATTTGTAGGACACGTCCTTTTCTTGGGGTGATCCTCAACAATGACCAATCTAGGTAGCACACTACTCAAATGTTCCAAGATACTTCATCATCATGAAGACACTTTTGTTTGTTTGAATGCACTTCTACTGGCTAATGATGTGATAACATTGTCAACAACATGGATGTTCTATAATCTATTTAGCCTACCTAGATGATGAAACACAACCATGATTGTGTCTATATGATTGTTGATTGATTTCGAAACATGGTCATTATGGTTTATTGTAACAAGAATCTAACAATGCACTAGAGCTTACCAAAATTTTCATCCTCCATGTATAGTCAAACTTTGGGTCACTGACATACATTATGTATGATTGGACACTAAGTTCATCCACCACTTTTGGAAGAATTTATGGTTCATGCTCAACAAACTACTCCATAGGTTTGACCTTTTTTATCCTTGGAAAAATAGTCAAACCATTTCCCAACTTCTTCACATATATAACCATCCACTCCCTTAGACATGGGATGAAAATCAGTTAGGTTATACCTAACTTGAGCTAGAACGTTATACCTTACTTGTGCTAGAAGGTAGGTAACTCTTTATGCTATCCCTAGTTAGGGAAATGAGAAAGGTTTTGCATAAGTGACCTTAACACTATAAATCCTGTCTAAAGTGATGTGAGCTATGTGTAAGTGACCTACCCTACATTGAACATGCTTATAAAAAAGCTCATCTATAAGCCCTAGAGCTTTTATAGTTTCTTGAGTTTTCAGCTTCTAGAACCATGTAATGTCACTTCATAAACTCCATTGACTTCAATGATTCCTCAATAGTCTAAGAAATCGGACAATATTTAAACGCTTATTCAAAGAATAATAAAAAACCCACTAAAGATTTTGTACTTGATTTCTCCTTATACTTAGGAATAAATAATTTATTTATTATTGATTTACCAATTCCTTATACACCCCACCTATTCTTGAATTCATTTTCATTTCAACCATGACAGATCTCATCTAGAGTACTTCACTCTAGCCTCTGTCAACACTATCACCAACCAACAAGTGAAGAATACAAGACAAACATGTAAGCAAATGCTCAAAACAATCAAAATTGGATAATGACTATATTGAGGTAAGTGATACATATTAACCAAATGAAGATAGATTCCACGATTGAACCAAAGTAAAGCAATGGGGTCCATTACATGTCAAGAGGGGGATGGCAATCCAAGCAGAATTCAAAACTTATGTTAGGACTATTTCATAATGTCTTAATGATAAATACTTAACTAAGAACATAGAATACCAATCCCCCAACCTATGATGGTAATGAAACATAACTTTGGTAATTGTCTTAGCATGTATAAATATACCTATATCACCGTCTATAGTTTTGACTCATACATGCTAGCTTGACATTTAACTATTTTTTTTCACTCCGTTAAGGGATATATTGGTTCTTGTTGGTCTTTCAATATTGGAGATGCTTAACTCACATGATATTTGACATTGTTGATCCACATTTAGGGCATAGTCCCCAATGGAACTAAAATCTTACAAAGTTTTTTAAGTATTGGGTTAGGAATTCCTCTTTATACATACATATATATATATATATATATATATATATATATATATATATATATATATATATATATATATAGTTATTTGATTATTGTTTGTGTACAATTAGGGTAGGAAATATGCTAGTATGATCATCAAGAATAAAATATTTGATAAAAGAAGATAAAAAAGGGAATATTTCCACAAAATATCAAATTAATACTCTTAATGGTACTATTCATAGAGCACATTAGCAAATAAATGAATGCACCAATTTTGTGACAACTTATTATTAAGCATTCTAATGGTGAACATTTAATAATCTAGTATGAGTTCTTTTTCAATATATTGGACTAGGGTCAAAATTTAGAAAGATAAATGAACAAAAGTGTGCCCCCGACAACTAAGAAAAGAAGAAAAACTAAGTGATATCTATAACCAATTATCATATTAAATTTTATGTTCTATTTATTCTTAGTATAAACATACCTACCGTTATGAGAAATACTAATAATTGACAATACCATATCAATAAATTCAATTCGATATTTTCAAGTGAAGATATTCACCTGTGCAATCAACCACAAATGAATCCATTGGATATTTGGTAAGACCGCCATTATTTTTCAATCTGTCCACAAAAGAATATAAATAGATCATTAATCCAATTTATTTAGGTGATTATTTTCAAAAAATTAAAAGAAATTTATATTCTCAAAACTACATATCCAACTTCTTACAAAAGGCCCATAAAAATAAAAAAGTACCTCATATTTGAGTGTATAAGGATAACAAAAACTTGTAATATTTTTCTAAAATGTAACTATAATACATGAAATTATAATTCATCACAACTTATCAGGGAAAATTTGAAGGATGGAAAATTATCATGAAGTTTAAAACATTGGCGAATCTCACTAGTCCCTAATATACAAATTATAAAATATTTATTGATATATTTGTAAAATTATTCAAATTTATAATTATTTTAGATATAGTATCTATATAATGTTGGCAATTTTGAAAGTAAAATAATTTTATATTTTAAAATTTGGGCGAATCATTTTTAGAAAAAAAGGGAAATTGACGAATCATTTTTTTTGAAAAATCATATAAAATTAGCCCACCTGCGAATATTAGCCCCTAAAATTTTCCATGCAACTTACTACACGATTCACTAGTATGTATAGTTCCAAAATCGAAATGACAAATTGCAATCACATTAACATTACAAAAAATTAAAAGAAACTAACATATCATTGTGGATGACAAAAAAATTGCAACCCTACATAAAAAAGAAGAAGTTCTAAACCCTTGAAATTTCTAAATTTTAGACCCTTATATTGCAGTTATTAATAAAAAGTAGAATGTATACCATGATTTCCTATAGTCCCACAAACCATGTTGCAAAATATTTTTTTTACAATTTGTGCTGTGAAGGCAGAAACAAAATAAGCTTGCAACTTGTTTTAGTGTAAATTTAAGATCTCTAAATATATAGTACAAATATGTAGCCGTGCACTATTGTATAAGTAGATATCTAGGTATATTACCTAGACCTCATGGACTTCACCTCTACCTATTGTATCATATTATCTATTCAAAATAATATGTGATTATGCTTCTTTTAGGATGTTGATTGCATAAGACCCATAAATCCTAGCTCCCATATGATGTAGCTCTCTACTGTGACAATAAGATGAACACACATTGGTCTTGAGAGGTAGGTTTTACCCAATTGCTAAGACAAGTCACAAGTCCCTTTCAAATTTACATACATTCCAAAAATGTATTGTCTAATAAATTTCCGCTTGTAAAACTTTGTTGACTTTCCTCTTCTGCACATGGTGACATCCACATGTCAAATGATAAGTTTGGAGGACTAGGTAAATTCCATCCTTTGTCAAATTGATTTGACCATATCCTAACTTATACAATTTCCCTTTAATCTATGTGTACTATATGCTCCTTTTAATCACGTTCTACTTCTTGTCTAGGGGCTAATGTTTGGGAATCTAATCGATTGGTACATAATTGGTTATATTTTCAAACCTCGATTGGTACATAATTGGGTATATTTACAAACCACAACTGATACAAAATAAAATGCCCCCCTCTAAAAAGTAATTCAAAAATCTCTCTACAAATAGTTTGCAAGTTAATCTATTCAAATGATATGCTACTTGATTGAGTTGCTTGGCTTATTGATAATTTAACATTATGTTGTGTCTTGAATTGTTGATCAAGTAACTCATGGGTATTATGATCAATATGAATTAAGGCCTTACCCAAAATAGAGAACTTAAAATTATTTAAGTAAAGACTCTAACCAAATAACTCCTTTATTATAGTAAATTTTATCCCATGATTAGAGAGTCTCTAGTTTCCATTGTAAATAATACATTCTTTGTTGTCTCTCTTTTTGCTCAACACTTAATCCAATGCAAAATCAAAGACATCTATTTGAATGTGGAATGGTAATTCCAAATTTGGTATTGGCCATGAGTTCACATTTGCCTAGATTAATTACAAGATGTGTTTAGATGCATAGGTCAAATACCTTTGGAAGGTTGTTTAAGGCTTCTTCAAATGTATAGATAACTAACATGTCAATGTTATTTTAAAAAATTCTCTTGAAATAAGTTCTATATAATTTTAATTTTATTAAGTTCTATACAGTTTTAATTTTATTAAGTTAAAATGCCATGCTATGAGGGACATTTCTATATTGTCAAAGTCATCTAAGACTTGTTCCTTGTCTCACTGACATCTAGTCAAAGTGTTTTGAACATAGATCTTTGTGTTAATACAAGCCCAATCACGCTATTGCTCGCTGCTAAACCACACTCCCATAGGCATCATTTAATGATGAACACTTAAAGAAGGATATTCACATAGTCTAAAAACACACTTAAAGAACTCTTTAAAATGTTCTTAAAGTAATACATAGTCTTAAAGGTAGAACTCTATAATCATAGGCACCACATAAAAATGTGAATAACACTTGGTCCTTGAATAAAATGGACAATAAGGCTTATATAATGGATAGAAAATAATGACAAATAATAAATAAAAGTACATTCTTGATTCCAAATTAACCTAAATGTAATTTGGGTTATTTCATTTGAACAAGTAAAGTTAATTAAAAATTAAAATATACTTTCATACCTTTAGGATGTTGTTTTGTGATATCTAAATAGGATATACATAATATCATCTTGTAAGATGCAAGGTATTTTTTTCTCGCTTCGTTATTTTCATACCATGACATCATAGTAGGAGATCAAAGCTCAAGAAAAAATACTACAAATTGGAGATCAAGATAGTAGATTGTAGGAGATTCATAAGACTTAGAAGAAGGGTGGAAGTGTGAGAGCCCAAGATCCAGAGGCACTTAGTAGTAGGAGCCTACCTCTTTATTGACTACCAACGAATAATTCTAGGTGACATGGTCTTCCTTAAATAATGGTGACGAGTTAGCTTTACATTGGTGGATAGCAACCAATGATGACCTACTAGTTTGACACTAAATTATGATAGATTTTCATAAAAATTATTTGCTAAAATAAACCATGAGTTTTTATTTTTTATTTTTTCAAACTACAACTTAAAAATATTAAAACAATGAATAGGGAACTTGACATGGAGGAGAGGAAAGAGGAGAGTTGGCCTTCTTGTACTGTTGACAAATCATCTTAAAAGTATGCATTGAGCGTTGTAGTAAGTTGGTAAAGTCACATTCCTTTGAGTCTTAGGTTAAAGTCTCACTTGTACTAGTTAGGGAATTTTTATTGACAATTGAATGTCACAAGTCTCACTTGTACTAGCTAGGTCACAAGTTCAAGTTTACTTTCTAGTACCTAGGGAAATTTTATCTGAGATAGGTTCACGTCTCACTTGTACTAGCTAAAATTTATTTCAGATAGCTCCACATCTCACTTGTACTACCTAGGGAAATTTTATCGACAATTGAATGTCACAAGTTCAAATCTCATTATACTAGCTAGGTCACAAGTTCAAGTCTACCTTATAGTAGCTAGGGAAATTTCATCTCAAATAGGTTCAAGTCTCACTTGTATTAGCTAGGGAAATTTTATTGACAATCGAATGTCACAAGTTCAAGTTTCACTTATACTAGCTAGGGAAATTTTATCTCACACGTTCAAGTCTACCTAGGTCACAAGTTCAAGTCTACCTTCTAATAACTAGTGAAATTTTATCTCGGGTTTGAGTTTTTAGGACATTGAAATGTCACTTATACTAGTTAGGGAAAATTTATTTCAGGTTTAAGTTTTTGGGACATGGGACTGTCACAGGTTCAAGTCTCCCTTGGACTAGCTCGGGAAATTTTATCTCGGGTTCAAGTCTCCCTTGTACTAGCCAGGGAAATTTTATCTCATATTTAACTCTTTTTGTGACATCAGACTGTCACAGGTTCAATTCTTCCTTGTACTAGCTAGGGATTTTTATCTCAGGTTTAAGCCTTCCTTGTACTGGTTGGGATTTTTGGTTCGGCTTCAAAGTCGTCCTTGTACTAGCTGGGAATTTTTCGGCAAGGTGGTCTGACGAGCAGAATTTTTTGTCTTTAGGACATCGGAATGTCAGAGGTTCAAGTCTTCCTTGTACTAGCGAGGGGTTTTTATCCCAGGTTTAACTCTTAGCTAGGGATTTTCCGGTTCAGGTTCAAAATCCTTGTATTAGCTGGGGATTTTTTGGCAAAGTGGTCCGAGGAGCTTGGATTCATTGAAAGATAAAGCCTTCCATTTCAAAGGTTTTATCTCTATAATTATTTCAGTTCAGTCTACCGTCAGCATTTGAAACCCAGATGTTGCATGTATCTTTCTCAGGAAGGCTTGAAAAAAACACACAATGAAGAAGACAGAACTGCAAGAGTAGGTGTGACGAGAAATCTGAGAAACTACAGCAAAAAAAACGCAGACATTCCGACTATAACTATCCAAGCCCATGAGTAGAAGATGCAAAAATAGATGCAGACACAGCCCAATATGTCCAACAAAAAAAAAAAAATGGCCAGCAGTACAGAGGCAACCGATTTTCTCGAGCGAATCTGTCCATAGTAGGTTCTACCTGACACAAACTGAGCCTGAGATTTCAGTGAGAACAGTGTTTCGAGAAATCTGATCTGTGGACCTATTTACAACACTCGAATTGTTTTTTTCCAGCACGAGCACACAAATCAATTTGAGGTGGACATCTGTATCTGTCAATGCCTTATTAATTCAAAATTGCCCTATTAAATCAAAATTTGACAAACTGTAAATTTTATAATGTTTTATAATGTTTTAGAAACCACTCTGGTTAAAAAAATGGGCGAATTTTTAGTTGGAGAGTTTACAATTTAAATTGGCAATTCTAATAATTCTGTACCAGATTTTAGGCAAATTAGACCAGAAAATATGCCACAAAACTCTAAAAACATATAACAAATAACGTACAGCAAAAAATAATTTGAAAAGAGATAGCATTTTAACAGTTTAGAAGAAGTCTGGCGGACAATTTTTGTGATGTTTAGATTGAGCTAAATAAGGCGAACGGACACAGGTGGACCTTACAGTAGTAGCAGTATTGAAACTCAAATTTAAAATCAGAAATTAAAATGCTGGATGGGCAGTATATTTTGTTTGAATTTAAGTCACATGGCTAGGGTTTGGTAATGAATAGTTTATGTTCATGTTGGAATATTTTGATGAAATTCGGGTCAGTTCTATCTATATATATATATATATATATATAAACTTTAAAATGAAATATAACAGGAGAAAAAATCAACATCAATAATTATAAAAGATGTTATGATGAATTTGGAAATTGCAAAGACAGATTATAAACTTGAGTTGTGACATGAGGTTATGAGTTTCGAGCTACAGACTTGGTCAATGGCTATGAGGTTGAATGAGGTTTGCTGAATCTCAAATAATTTTTAGGGTTCACTAAATTTTTGAGGACCAATCCTGGACCATGTACAAGACCCATTATGGTAAGGCCACCAAGAAGCTACAATTCGAAAAGGTGCATGTAAGGAATTATAAAATTACGAATTAGTGGAAGTCTAAGGTAGACATCTCAAGAGTCAGACCTCCATGGCTCCCTAAATTGCACCAAAACTACAAGGGATTCCCTTGCTCAATCTGTGCTTGAGCAAGAGGCAGAAAATTTAAGACTAAAACTAAGATGAGTGAGCTTGAAGAAAATCTTAGTACTACACCCTTGTTCATGATCCCTCTAGTTTTACAAGCACCTAAAGTTGCAGCAATAAGTACACCTAGCACACCCCAGAAAGTGAGAAAGGCAGCACAATTGTTAACAGGAATCATATCCTATGTGGCAATGAATATGAATAAGCAACTTGAGATTATCGAAAAAACATGGAAGGTTTCTCTACATTTGAGAAATCTATTTAAAATAATTCATTCATTTACTGATTACTTAAAAGAAAGATCTAGAACATGATCAACCATTGTTGATAATGATTTATCTACCTTCATTAACAAGATCAATACACTTGAGTGATTTTCAAAGGACCTAGCAAGGTCTCCCAAGAGGAGAAAGGATCAAGCAAATCAAGGTTGGTTGGTTTGCAAGGTTAACGATGCTACAAGACACTATCACGAAATGCTAAGCTATTGATGACCATAGGAGCAATGACCTTTTCAAAGCCTTTAAAGTTGTTGAATTTTGCAAGGTCCACAAATGATTAGGGATTCAATGTTGATCCCTAAGGATGTGTTAAAAGAAGAGTCAAATATCGTCAAAGTATCTTTTAAGTGTTGACTTCCACAACTTAGCTGATTTTCTGAAAGCTCAAATCAAGAAATGGTTGGTCACATTTGTTAATGACAACGAGGACCAATTGGTTGTAATAGTCAAATGTGTGGGACCTAGAAGACAAGATATTTGCATAAAGAGTTAAACAAGACACAATATTCCCGTTGATGAAGGATTATATTGAAGATTAGCTTAAAACGTCCTTATAAAGGAAATCGTTAATCTCCAGTAATTGCTTGAGTGATTTAATTAATGAACATAACAAAAGTGATATAAATGGTTCCACAATAATTGTTGATCATCAAGGATAAATTTCATTTCACTTGTCGTCCTTCAACAATTTTGTACCCTCATATGAACTGGTCCATAAGAGCCTAATCCCAGTCCTTTAGGGACAAAAAAATGTATCATTTTATATTAAGTATCATGATTTTGTGAAGTGCTTTAGGCACTTAACCTTATTCAAAACTTAAAGTCTGTAAACTTATTTTTTGACTTGCGTAGAGAGCTATTTTTAGGAGAGCATGTCATTAGCGGTTTTGAAACTTTTAAATAAGAAGTAAGAATCTCATCAATGTTTTCCTATGTTCTATATGATCTTTAAATGCATGAAATCATTTTAGATCTCTCTGAATATCTAGGCCATATTCTCTTTATTCTTTCAATTGAATTCACTTCAAAAGTGTCTCCTCATGATGTGTGCATGGATGAGTATAGTGGAATGAATTTTGACAACACATTATCTTATGTTCTCAATATTTATTTTTTATTTTTTATTTTATTTTATTATTTTTATTTATTTATTTTGAAAACATTTGGTCCACTCATAAGTACATGTGTTGAATGTTTACATTTTAATATTTGAGATGTTTGAATAGTCAGTGTGTGAAAAGAAGAGTACTACCTCCATAAAAATGCAAAGGGAACTTGAAAATAGGCCCTAAGAGGTTACTCTTTTCCATATCAGGAAAAGACATCAACAAAGAAGTTGAATTTTTACTAAAGTGAGTTACAATGTAAAATTGCTTTTTGAAAATACTTTTTTTGAAAATATCTCAAACTAATTTTGGCATGTTTACATTGAACATGTGTGAAAGTTCCTATTTGAGCTTTAATTTTGAACATAATCTTGCATGTGAAGATTGGGTGGCATTAAAGAGGGTCTTCACATATTTGCAAGGTACTTCTAAATATTCTATTTCTAACATAGTGATGTTTCAAGAGATCCACACTTAATGAATATACATGGTTATGTGGATTTTGATTTGGCAGGGATGTAGATAGAAGGAGATCTATGAGCAGATATGTGTTTTGATTGTTTGGTGGAGCAATAAGTTGAATGAGCACAAAACAAGTTGTGGTTGCTTTTTCCATTGCAAATGTAGAGTATATGGTAGTTACTTATGCCTATAAGGAAGCCACATGGCTTATGAAACTTTGTTAAGAAGTAGAGCAAAATTAGAGAGCTATTATAGCTCAATGTTATAGTAACAATGCCACTTTTTTGGCTAAGAATTCAAACTTTCATACGAATATAAAGCATATAGATATCCAATACCATTTCGTTAGGGACATGATGGAAGATGGAAAAGTGATACTAGAGAAAGTTAACACTTTGTAGAATGCTACAGATGCATTAATGAAGCAAGTGAGCTTAGGTAATTCAAGTGGTGTTGTGAGTCTATAGGAATTATAACCCCCTAACAATTAGATCACAATTTGATATGTTCTACCTTATACTCTTGCAAGGTATATTTTCGGATAGTTGTGTCATAGACTTGCAATTTTATAGTGGAGTAAGTAATGATTTTTGAGTAGTAATAGTGAATAAATGTTGAGTAATAATAAAGAACAAATGCTTAATAGTGGTTGGTAACAAAAGTAGATCACTAGCAAGAACTGAATGCTAAGTAGTAGCAATTGGAAAATAATTGTTGGTAGATTCCAACATGTAGAATTGGAAAACCATAAATGGTTTATGGTATTTTTATGCCTATTTATTAAGTGCTAGGGTTGGAGGAAACATGTGTGTTTGAGTTTTAACTTATTATTAATTTGTTGAAATTTCTCTAGGATCCTTATGCTAATATAGAACACTCTTGTTGAGAGCATGGAGGCTTTGTAATGCGTTGTAACCATTTAGTTGCTAAATAATACAACGAGTGTGCTCGGGGGGGGGTTCTCCTAGAAGGGTTTTCCTCAAGAAACCATTGTGTAATAGATTCCTATTTCTTTCATTTGTTTATTGTTTATCATCTACAACTGTATGTTTAATTTTTTCAAAATGACTATTGTAGATGGCGAATTTGATTTTAGTTTTAAATTCTTTCTACGCCTTACTAGTGTTATCTCAAAAGCTTGCATCTCAGTGAAAATCCTTTGCAAGGTATAATGACTAATGGAACATTAGAAGTGTTGTCACTATCATCTAAGAAACCACTTCCCTCGTTTTAGTGAAATATGGATCCAACACAACGAAAGCTGTTGGAAAATATGGAGACTTGTAGATTAGAACTTATTTCCTCATCATGATAATTACTTGTGATGTTAGTTGATTCTTTATTACTTCTTTAGTTTTTTTCATCAAGCAATTATCAAAACAATGAAGATCACAAAGAGACAAAGTACACAAGATATAGGCTTCAAGCCATGGAAAAACCCATCCAAAGGTAAAACCTAGAAAAATGCTTCTCTTCTTCTTTAAAATCTTCTTACAAAAGAGACTTCCAAGACCCAAAAACCACAACCAACAAACCCTCCAAGCCCCAAGCCAGCCCCCAACAAGATCTTCCTTGAGATAGCTTCTAGAACTTCGATACTGCTACACTACTCCTGGAACTTTGACCCCTGCAACATAATTTCGGCCTTGAAATTCCGACTCTGCAATTTCGGCCTCCTGCAACTGCTACAGAACTTTGACCACCTGTAATTGGCGGCTTCAAAAACCCTAGTGAGACAAGAAAAGAGATTGTTTGGCAAAATTCGATTCCAACTCCTCCTCTTTGTTCTCCAACTACTCTTCTTCCTCTTCACTATTGCAGTTAAAACTTGCTTGAGTTGAGTGTCCAAATGAGGTCGAGTTCCTTTGTATTTATAGCCTTCTTGAGGGGTTGAATAACACTCCTTTAGGCCGACTTTATCTTGCTCTTGGGTTGACTTGGTCTTGGGCCTATCCATGGATTTTTCCTGAAAATAAATATTTCTCTTCATTACAATGAGTCCAAATGGGACTATGACACATGAAAAGTAATATTCTTTATCCTAAGAAGACCTAGAAAGTCCTAGAAGACCTAAAAGCACGAAGAACATGATTTTGACTCAAATTGAGTATGAAACCCATACTCCAAAAAATAAAATCTAATTTCTTTTTCTTTCTTTATAAAGAATATACAATGTCATGATTACAATTACATCATAATGAAGACCGAACCTAGTTACAATTTTCAACACTCCCTCTTAGCTAGGGAGGTATTCATTGTACAAGGATTCTCATCTTGAAGCATTCTCATAAGAAGAGTCATATTGATAAGCCTTCTTTTTTCAAGAATCTTGATCATAATAAACATTTTCCCTAAAGGCCTTTACTAGACAAGCTCATCTTTAATTATGGGCATCATGTTGAGAGGCTTTAAATGAGCCGCCACACTACCTCTCAAGGAACATACCCCATTTGGATGTCTAAAAGGTATGCTCCTTTAGGACTATTCTTATCTTGGATTCCCAAACCTAGATCCTCAAGGAATATCGATCCTCTCCGACTACTCTTATCTTGGATGCCTTACCTCATCGTCAAAGAGCATCGATCAACAACTTCTTTCCCTGGATTCTCTAATCCATAAGAAGTTCCAATCTAGATGTTTATCCAATCCTTTGGACTCCATTCTTCCTTTATGGCCTTCACTAAGGCTTACGAATATTAGTCATGTTACCACTAACACTAGTAGGGGACCTGAAAGGTTTTCCTAAGAGGGTAGCTGCTAGGTTAAGGGAAACGGTGGAGGCTTAGCCCACTGTCAACACAACTAAGGCTCCCTACTCTTTATGGACTTTAACCGACGGGAGGAGTCCCGATGATTTTGGGAAGCCACTTATAAAGGATATACCAATGAATAGATGAGAAGTGACCCCTTAAATCCTTTCCCTAGGAGGAGGTGAAGAATGGAGGTTGCTTGCTCTTTAAGCAAGGGCCTTGACTTTTCAGGGAGAGGGGGTGACGATTAGAGGGTTAGGATGAAGTGTATAACTTGTAGAGGTGTTTCCCGAACCCTAAAATCCTATGAGAACTTGGATTCCCAAATAGTCCTTGTTGAATAGTCTTTGACAACAAATGGGACCACGCGGGGCCAAGTGGGCCCAACCCAAGTTCAGGGATGGAATTTAGCAACCAATGATGTTCCTATCTTGGACAAGGTCAGAGGAAAGGATCAAACAATAACATTTAGTTCAAAAGGTCAAATAGATACTGCTAGGTGCCAGCCTTGGGAAAAAAAGGGCAAAACTTGATTCTTGAGCTAGGACTTGGGATATCCCGAAATTCCACCATTGGGATGTCTTCAAAGTTTTATGAGACCTGGGGGACCGACCATCGCAGTTGACCATAGGAGATCAAATTTTTCCTATGGCCAGATTTCCGGGAAAGTGATGCCCTAGGTGACCTAATGGGGCTAGACCTGAGAAAAATAGAGAAAAGGTAAAAATAAGGGTTAAAATGATCACCTTGTGAAGGATCAATGCCTAATTTCACTTGGTGATATGGAGTCAAGGATAATTAAGAAGATGGAATGTATTTCTATTGTTCAAGGAGGCTTCAAAGTCAACTTCGTCCAATGTTAGAGACTAGAGAAGAAAAGTGACTTTAAAACATTTATACTTCTTGCAAATGGTGAAGGCTTATCGAGATAACACTATCTATAGGAAATTTAATTCATATAGCATGGCCCATACACATATATACACTAAAATAGACACATAATTCTATAATTAACATATGCAACAATTATACCTAATCATAGTGAAGTTCAAATGTATGCAGCAACAAGAAAAATGACATCAAATTTGGACTTACAAATTATCAAATATATCCAAACAACATCGTATTCACAATATAAGAAGCTCCAAGATAGAGAGAACCCAAATCCATACATCAAAATTCATCCATCATCCAAAAATCTCCACCAAGGAAACAATTGTGAAATTCTCTTAAGAGAGAAAGATCCCAATCCAAGTGATGATACAAATGAATCCAACTAACTCCTATTTATATACCTTTTAGGACTTTGATTTAGCTAATGAGCTTACATTAGCCCCTAAACATAAAATCATGTACAAATTGCCTAACTTTTGGTGACAAGCCCACCAAACTAGCTCATAAATGGAATAGTAAGCCTCTCAGGAGGTCAAATAATAATATATGCATGTCATGGGGCCCTCCAATGGCCTAATAATATCCAGAAGTGCCATAATGATGAATAAACTCCTAAAATTATGATGGATAAGGGGGTGGCCCCTTGTTCTCCAAGTAGTAGACCTGTGGTGCTCCCAATGGGTGTGGGTTCACACAATGACCCCATGGGTCTCCATATGAGTCGAAGATGCATGTAGATCATTTGTAAGGGCTCAAATGATGGAATGAACAATTCCAAGTCATCGTACAAGTCCTGGGACACCTGACTAAATAGGAGTTTCCCTGGATGTTGGCATAACCTTACTATCCCCTTCGTTGGTGGAGGTGACTTCTTTTGTTTCTATAGGTCCAGGAAAAAAAATTATGCTCCTTGGGTTGCAAGTGTAGGAAACTCTTATTTCTCCTTAAGCTTGACTATTTGAGCTTTTCTCTTGCTTATCCAATTCCCAAGATGAAGTCTTAGATGAAGCTTCCAACACATGGCTACCAAATTGTCTAGTTAATTTGTACTGTTGACAACTGTATCGTTACTTGACATTCTCTTCTCGTTCATGTTCTTGTTTTTGTTGACGACTTCTTCTTTTTCATAGTGTTGAAGCTTCTCATATCACAAAAATAACATGCACCAAATTCCAACAATCATCATACTTTCCAAGTCTTTCTTCTTGAATGAAAACAAACCACATATGCCTTTCCAAACCTCTTTAGTTTGTGATTGTGCTTACTAGCTTGTTAGCTTCATCCTCCAAGTTTTGATGTAGTCTTGGATGGTGAAAACATCCCATGGAACTTTCCTATTCAAAGTGCTATAATATTGTTGGAGTGAGAATTTTTTTCCCCACTCCTTTTTTATTTCCTTTTCTTCAATCAAAATGACCTTTTCTTTGCTCCCTCTTGCCTTGACAAAGTTTAGTGGGTAGTCTTAGCTTGAGCCAAATTTTAAGAGATGAGATATATTCACTCCATCTTGTCTAACAAAACCCAAACGTTCATGCTTGAGACTATGTTTAACTACAATGGGGTTTATAATCCCTTGGCTTATTTCACCTAACATATGGCCATCATAGCCCATTTTTTCATTAGCATGGACCTTGTGCCTTTGGTATTTTTTTCAAAATTACCAAATGAATCTTCTGAAACAACTTGAGAATGGCCCTTAGAGGGTGGGATTACTATAAGTATCTTAGTTAAGGTGTTGGCTTCTACTATGGAAATGGGAGGTAATTATATTTCCTTGGTCTCTTTGACAACTACTTGTAGCTTTGCAATACCTTCTCCTTTGCTACCAATTCTTTGCCATCATCTAAGTGATCCTTCATTCTTGCCGATCATCCAGTTGAACTAGTTTATCTCCTAGTTGCAAGAGATGCACTTTTTTCCTGTCCCGATTTACCACGACAATAGTGAGGGAGGCGTAACAATAAATAAAGTGTTCCTTTAACAAAGGAATCAATTTTGTAGAATTTTGATGGTGCTTTTCTAAGTTTACTATCCTCTCCCTTAAGAGTTGATTCTCCTCTTGGATCTACACATTAATGACCTTTTGACCTTCCAATCTTTTTATTTTAGGTGCTTTACTCACGATGGGTTTGTTTTCCCATAAAGTGTTGGAAGCTTCTTCAAGGGCACAAATTAAATTACATTGATACCAATATGATCCATAAATTGTAGGCTTATGGCCAGTCTATTTCATCAACATTAATGTTTATTGGGGAAAGTAAAATAGTTATTCCTTGGTGATTCAATATGTTGTGAACATGGTTCTTTCATTATGATGAATGGATTGGCCTTGCGTAAACCTAGGTTCATTCCTTATTTTATATGTTGTGGAAAATCAAGACCAATTCCATGTACTCTAGCATTGTATGTCAATCACTTGAGAATTTTGTCTTGAGATCTAGTTTATTTGTGTAGTAGTACCAAGGCCAATGTTCAACCAATCAAGACACTTCAATTGTGATTTCTTTATTTGTAAAATTCTACCAAGGTAAAAAATTGACTCTACAATCTAGATATGCATACACAACATTTCATTCGACCATTCCTAATTTTTTCATATCAAGGTATTCTCTCTCTCCCCCTACACACACACACACACACACACACACACATATTTCGATGAAGTAATATTTTTGTATTCATATGCATGTTTTTGTCCTTGAGGGGCTCTTAGACAATAAGGCTTGAAGACATTACAAAGATATACTCATTATGCACTCAACATGCCGCATGTTAGAATTGAACCTAGGTAGGGAGGATAACAACATTTCTCCCAACCACTTGAGTTATGTCCAATTGACACACACACACACACACACACACACACAAACATTTAGGTGATTAGTAGATCACATATGATTATTCTCAAACTTATCATTATCAGTAAAGGAGGTACACCCAATTGACATATATATATATATATATATATATTCATGGAATTAGCAGATCAAATATGAGTATGTTCAAACTTATCAATATGAGTGAAGGCATAGAAATACCTCTAACTCGCATAGAATTGAGAGGTTGGTTGAAGGTAAATGCCAATACACGATATTGGGGGTGTACCATTATAGTTTTCCAAACAATGTACCAAGGAAAATGCTACTTCTCATTGCCATCACTAAAATCTATAATATAAATGAATTTGACCACTTGTTTATAATGTGTCACTGTAAGTAACACACATCGCTCTAATTAAAGAGAATCACTGCTATTCATTGAGAAATTCATTGGGAATAAGAGTTATGAATACCAATTCATGGTTCCACTGTTTCAACAAGTTGTTGAATTGAGAAATGGGTAAATTTCATGTATGTTCCACCAATGATTCAAGCAACAATAAGTAATATGGGTGAAATCAATAATCCATTAAATTATTCATATTGTTCTAACTAATCAATGAATTGATCAAAGAGTAACTAATCAATAACCTTAACATCAATGTAATGGTGTATATACTATTGGTCCAACCATCCAATCAATTTGTGATATATAAATTGCTGTGGATATTACATTGGATCATTTCTCGTAACAAATATTACAATGTTCTAAAGTATCTTATTATATTTTGTTTACTTAGATTCCATATTTCATGTTACTAGATCAATGCATGGTTTACTAAATAAATTGAAACCAAAATCATAGAGACAAACAAATAACACACCATCCACACAATAAACACAAGATGTACCCTAGGAAATAAATATAGGAAAATCCTAACTTGAAGATTAGGCCTATGTTTTTTTGTTTACTTATTAGTTATGCATGAAAATATAAAGAAAGGGGCACTCACTATGTTGTTTCCATGGAAAATATGGCTAGTATGGTCATTATAGGATATTCTACTTCCTCTATTCTACATTAATATCCCATTGTTAGTGCTTTGCTCTCTTATGGAACAATACTCAGTAAAATTACAATGGAACCATTTCCTTTCTTATTGGCCCATTTTTTGTATGCCTTAACCCCCAATTAATGTTAGGGTTTTGGACTCTCTATAATCTTCTTGAAATTTCACACATGACTAGCTCCACACATGTGAGTACTTAAAGTTGATAAGAAATCTAGTTGGGAGCATAGTTGTTAATAGGACAAGTCAACTTGTGGGAGACATAACTTCCACATACAAATTACAATTGATGTGATATTTGTGCCATTGGAAATCCCTTAAAGTGTGAAATAATGTTGATAGGTTTGGAGCTAATATGATAAAGTTTTGGCCATGATAAAAGGCTATTTAAGGCTCAAATTGGGCTTTGAAATGCTTTGGACCTTCTTACTCTTTCTCACCTAGGGGTAAATAAAGATTTTTATTTGATGATCAACATTGTAGATAGTGATCCAAGTGATTATAACCAACATTCTCCACATACAACAATCCACATATGCCTCGTATGTCTTCCTCAAGCCACTCATTTTATCAAATCACTCATTCGATGGTGGTAACACAACACACATGCGGTACCTTAGCCATTTCTTCATACAAAGTGTTTACGTTTAATGTATTTGGAATTTAAATAATGATCATACATTGAAATTAGAAAATGAATCATATTGTTTGGAATTGATGCTCTTTTCCCTTTATCACATTGGTTGCCATCATATATATTCTAGGATAATGTTCCCCCTCTTGGGGAGTGGGGCATTACCAAGGGGATTTGATAAAGGTAACATGCATATTATTTCCATTTAACACATTCCATTTTAATTTCTTTGGTTTGACTATTACATGTATCCAAAAAAAGCTCTTTACCCCATACACATATGGGAAGAAGAGCTTAGGATGCCCAAGGTTGATGCAATTGTATGAGAGAGAGAGAGAGAGAGAGAGAGAGAGAGAGAGAGAGAGAGAGATCAATTTCAAAATGCAAAAGAAAAGTGAAAGGGATACAAATTTTTAAATCAAAATCTAAATAAGATTGAGCTCTACCTCCTCACTATGAGGTCATCACCCCAAGTTCTAATGCAATTGGTTTATAGCTAAAGATATGCCCTAATTTAACAAGCCCACCCCCTATGCATTTGAATGTGTATGCATCAAAGGGGCTTGCAAAGAAAAATAAATAATACAAGTAAGGAAAGAGAAGGGTGGAAAGATATAGTGCCAAAGAAAGGGTAACTCAATGGATAAAGTGTTCCCTCTACAAAGGCATTCATGGAGATGATCATTACACATGGCCTTGCATGTCAAAGATACCATTCTCATGAAGTAAACCCCAAACTATACCATAGTCATTTACACTTACACCTTGATTGGATTCTTGGGTCTTGGCACACATAATATGGTTCCGTGATGGTCCTCCCATACTTAAAATTTTAAAATTGCATAAAGTCATGAGCTAGTGTGAAGTTTGAAGAAGTTTCCTAATGCGATCTAGTTGATGTCTTTTACATTAAACATGAATAACCTTTTATGTTACAATGACTTTTGTATACATGTTGGTTGTTCTTGTTTCATTCTTGGAGCCCCTAGTCATTGATGATGGCATAGACATGGTTCTTTGGAGGACATTGATGATTTTCTCCCACACTTCATTACAAACATTACATACCCTTTAGAGGTTGTTGAGGCCTTGAGAGAACATGATGATTGATTGAGACACACCACCTTTGAAGATGGATTTGAGCCTTCTCATGATGACATAACACTTGATGATGATAATATATCTCTTTGGAGAGGTCATGGAGATGTTTCCCTTAGTGATGTCATGTGCTTGCTTGAGAACATTGCAATTATGATGAAACATGACTTTTGAGTGAGGCATTGCACCTTTTAGTGAAGAGACATTACTTTTGGAGCATTATTACACTATTTTAGTTGAGATATCACCCTCATTTACTCACTTTCCCCACATGTGCAATGTATATGGAGAATTTCTTAAGTATGACTAGATGATTGAGTATTTATTCTTCATTGTAGTCCTAGTCATATTGAAGGAAAGTAAGGATAACCTCATCAATTATGTGTCTTGATTTTTTATAATTTCTTATACAAACTTGGCCATGAAGCCAAGAACTAGAATATCTTTTGATGGAGTTTGTACAAGAACAAGGCTATTTCTGAAATGTATGGTATAAAGGCTTTAAGTCTGGTTTGGCTACAACTAGGGATAGTTTTGCATTGGGCACCCTTGGTTGTTATGACGGTACACTATGTATATTATGCTTAAGAATGTTAATATAGTAAAACACCTTACAAGAAAAGTCAAATAAAGTGGCTTCTTATTAATTTTCTCCTAGTATTTATAAAATATACAATACTAGAATACGCTTTTCAATTCATATCCCTATGTCATAATCTTACATGACCAATACAATCATGAGTGGCCGGATGAGATATTTTGTCATATAATTGTGTAATATGCCCTACATAACTAGTAGTTGCATTATAGATTTAATTTTCTAGCTAATCTCTTTACCAACATATGTCTTTGAATGTTTTAAATTTTTTCGACATTTGTGATTCAATTTTAAGAAAATATTCGATCTCTATTTTTCTTCAATAAATCATCTATAAATGTCACAAAATATCTAACAATGCTTATTTTCTAAGTTTTCAAAGAGCCACAAATATCAGAATTAATGAATAAGTTCTAGTAGTTAAACAACTTTCATTGCATTTTCTTCGAACTTTGTTTGATGTTGTCTCTCTAAAGGACAAGAATCACAAACACCTTTCTCTTTTGATCTTGGGTAAACTTATGGCTAAATATTTCGTATCGAGGAATTTAAAAGATAACAATTTTAAGTCTCTATATCACTCATGTCATATTTGGTTTGCAGGCTTCACACACACCTTTCTCTTCCTAAATATTAAGCAAACCTATGAATATAACTTTCTTACTTAGGAATTTAAATATAATAAATTTAAGTCTCTATGTCATTTATGTAATATTTGGTTTGTAAGAAAAACTTTTCTGACTTTTAGACACTGCTTCAACTTGCAATTTTTTTGTTAGCTTAACCCATGGGGATTTGGACCTTGAATCTCATGGTTTACATAATACTTCATAACATGGCTATTGCTAATTAAGTTTGTAAAAAAAATCCCTTATAACCTCTAGTCACTATTATCTTAAAACATTTCTCAAGATTTTTTATTTTTTTTTTCCTTCCAAAAATGATAAAGAATTTATCATCAACAATGTTTTTTGTTGAAGCACAAAAAAATATTCTTTATATAATTATTCTTGTATTTTACAATTACATTAATGTATCTTGTATTTTGTGTGTTTTATCAACTCCTAATATAATAAGTGTATTTTTACAATTATTAATTTTATTAAAGAAATTCTTCTTACATATATATGTTTAATAACAATAAAATCCAAAAATTAAACACCCTAACCTTAAAAAGCACTCTTATATATATATATATATATTATAAAAAAATATATGTACAATTTCTAATTACATTTTTTTTTTTTTTTTTAAGCTTTGCATAATTACATCTTCATCATCATGTCCAATATATCACCCTTATAAAAATAGAGAATTGAATCAATAACTCTATATCAAAAAAAATCTTTAATTAAATATACTTTATCTAAAAATAAAAATAAAACCAGAAAGAATAAAAACTTACTCAAGATGTTCTTGAATACGTTGAATCACTTCTTGCTTTGTTCCTTTGATCCGAAGTGAATGTTTTCGCAAATACAAACGGACATGTTCCATTTTTAACCCTTGTGTATCACCTCCACCTATATTTAAACAAAGTTCATTAAATTCAATGATCAGACCTTTATCCAATTTGTAATAATAAAGCTCTGTTTACAGATTAATATGTGTTATTAAAAATATAAAGAACATCTCTAATATATTTGTGAATATAAATCAAATTCAAATCATTTTGTATAATAATAATAACTATTTAAAATATCAAAATTCAATTTAAAAGGTTGATTCAATAATGTTTTATTAAAAATAAAATTAAGTATTACATTTTTTTTTGTTTGTTAAGTTGTTTGTGATTTTTCAGGATTTCTAATCATTAAAGTTATTTAGGTTTGGATTTCATCAATTCTTATATAACTAGATTTTCTAGCATGTATTCTTTCTCTAACACAGGGCACAACCACACCTGGTAAAATTTGATCCTAAATCACTTTAGTGACAAGGCCTATCCTCAACAAATTGTGCTAATAAAACTTAATAAAATTAAGTTTCACATATTTCATATAAATTTATTTGTTTAAAAATATCAAACAATAAAATTTTACAAATCTTCAAAAATACAAATATAATTAAAAAAATTAGAATATTATTTAATATTCTATCTTTAACCATTAATTTAAATATATAAATGTTATTATCCATTATAAGAGGGACTAAACACTACTTTTTTTAATTGGAAAGAAAATGCTTGAAGATCATAAGTAAAAAATAAAATATATTTTTCTATACCCAGTCATATTCAACAACATCATTCAACAAGGATTCCCAAGAGACTGGACAACTAACTTAGCAATACCCCTTTTTAAAAGCGGAGACATTAATAATCCTTCCAATTATAGAACCATTATGATCAATCCTTTGTTTGTAAAGCTTCTCGGCATCATCATAGAAAATAGAGTCAGTAAGTGGACAAAAGTAAAAGAAAAGAGGGCTAAAGGGCAAGTGGGTTTTAGGCCAAAGCATTCTACAGTGGATCACGACATCACATTGAGACACATTATTGAAAAGGTTTGAGGGGATAAAGAAGAAGTATTTTGCTGTGTTTTGTTGACTTCAAAAAGACATTTGACACAATCCCTAGAGATAAGTTGTGACGTAGAATGGAAGAACTTGAAATTCCTTTGCATTATAGAGCTGTTGTCCATGGAATTTATGAAGAGGTGAAAGTCAAAATTAGAACCTTAGAGGGTATTTCAGAAAGTTTTATAAGTGACATTGGAGTCAAACAAGGTTGTCCTCTATCCCCTACTCTTTTTGGTTTATATATTGATAAACTGGAAGAGTGGCTAAATTTGCAAGGTGGGGATGGTGTTCGGTTGGGGGAGTTTGTGATAAAGCTTCTTTTATATGCTGATGATCTTGTATTGATTTCTAAATCAGCACATGGATTGCAGATGCACCTATATGCCCTTGAGCATTTTTGTAGAGCAGTGGGGATGCAAGTCAATATTAGCAAGACCAAGATAATGATTTTCTCTAATAAAAGGAAGTAGAGTTAGCATGCGTTCTTCTTTGAAGGCAACATTCTTGAATAAGTAAATGAGTACAAATACCTCGAGATTGATTTCAACAACAAACTTAATTGGGAAGATTGTAGAAAGAAGAGAATCTTAGGAGGGTGGAAAGAATTGTATGCTCTTTAAAATAGATGTAGAGAGACAGAGTTATGGGATTGGAAAATGATTAAAGTGTTTTTTGGACTCCTGGTTTGTCCAGTGATGTTATATGAGTGTGAATTATTGGCTAGCAACACCTCTGTCTCAAAATGGAAGCAAATTGAGAAAATACAAAAATGCCCAATCATGAGAAAGTTAAAAATAAAGAGTTTGGTACTTTATGAGATAATTTTGAGTGAAACAGGAGCAACTCCAATCGAAGAAATTGCTATGGTGCGGCTCATAAGATATCTAAAAATAACTAAACAAATGGGAGTAGGTAGATGGCCTAATGTTATCTTCAAGGAAGGTATGAGTGAAAGAAAGAAAACATAGATGGGACAAAATTACACATGGATGCAAAAATACAATATCTACCTCAATTCTTGTCCCACAAATAGCAAGGAGCTAAAGAATTTTGTTATGGAAAAGTTTCGTAAACTAGTATGGGGAAAAAATTTGGGTAGAAAGAAGAAGTACTACATTGAAGAATTCAACCCTCGTATGATCTCCAACAAAAAGAGTACATTGGAGTTAACATTCTGTGGAGGGCAAAGGTTCTTCTTGCTCAATTAAGAACCAACTCGCATCAACTTCGATGTGAAGCGGGACAATGGAAAAAGCCTAAAGAAGCTTGGGAAGAACAAGTGTGTATATTTTGCACGTCTTGGGCAGTGGAATTGGAAAAACATTTCATTTTGGAATGTGATACATTCAAAGACATCAAAGAAAGTTATGGGAATATGTTAGCATTGGTTTCTTGGCATTGTCTTTTCAGCGATGAGATTGTCAGTTTCTTGGCATTGTCTTTTCAGCGATGAGATTGTTGAAAGGTTGGACCAGCTCATCATCAATTTGAGTAAGAAAACGACGGAAATGCAAAAGGTGAAAAACAAGGAACTCATAGTCTCATAGACTATTTTTAATCTCGTAGATGTTAAAATTTCATTTCATTTCGTATTTAAACGAAAATACATAAAATTATAATAAAAAATAAAATATCCTTTTATATACTCAGCCATGTTTAAGCAAAGAATGTTTTTCATAATATTTCATGTATTAGGCACACCACAATATAGTTTGAAAAGCATTGAAAAGCGTTTAATGCGAAGCCATGTTTAAGCAAAGAATGTTTTTCATAATATTTCATGTATTAGGCACACCACAATATAGTTTGAAAAGCATTGAAAAGCGTTTAATGTGAATATTATGTATGCAAAGTTTAATTGGTTTTTTTTAAGGTTAATTTGTGGAATTTGAATGGATGAATTTTTTAAAAATCATTTTAATATTATAAATAAAAAATTAATATAAATATTATATTTTATGAATTTTTTTTAAAAAAATTATATAAAATCAAAAAATCAAAAATAAAATATTTCTATTATATTTAAATAAACATTATTTTTAATTAAATATTTAATATAACACAACCTTTAACAATATTAATAATTATAATATTCATGAATTTATAATAATATTCATAATTACAAATCCTAACCCTCATATAGCTTTTATGGGTGATGATTAAAAACATTGTTTTTTTGAATATTAGCCTCTATTGTGCGACATCACACTCAATATATTTAATATTAATATTTTGAAATGCATTTTACATGGGTTTACAATATAATTATTTATGGACTGCAAATCCTAGCCCGATGACTAAAAACATTGGTGTTTAAATATTAGATTTGAATTCCCGTGTCATTTAGAGGTTGGCTTTTATATATAGATATGGTTGTATTATAATATATAACAATATTCATAATATTAATGAATTAGATATTAGTTTACACTATATATATATAATAAAATAAAATAAAATAAAATACAATACAATAGGAGGGAAAATAATAATTAAACATAAGATGAACTAAAATTAAAAAAAAAATAAAAAATTTCATTCATTAAAATGTTTTTTGGATTTAGAATCTAAAAAATAATGTTATTTTATAGATAATATGTCATAATTGGTTATTTTTATAAATAATAAGTTATAATTTGTTATTTTTATAGATAATAAGTCACAATGTATTGTCAATGTTATTTATTTATTTGGCAATTATTTTTATTTATGCAACAAAATAAGTATTATCATGTTCTTATTTTTGTCTTTATAAACAAGATCATGGTATGATTATCAAAGTGAACTGTCCTAAACAAACAAGGACAAGTAGATCTAAACCAAGGTGGAATGTAGGAGCTAGAAGCTAGACATAAATGTTATTTCCTATCATTTTTCCATATCCTCTCCAAAATCAACCTATCAAATAGCATAAGGAGTGTATTTAGAGTCATGAGGGAAAATAAATAAAGGTTTGGCAAGAAAAGGTTAATTTGATAGTTAATTGTAAGGATAAATCATCAATAGTGGGGAGGAACTTAGGTTTTTATTCTAGCTTATGGTTGCAGGGTGGGATTTTATGGATAATCTTGAGTGCAAGAGTGGTAGGTTTGGTGTAAAGGTGGACTTTAAAAGTGATTTTTTGAATTTCATGTGAGAATAACATCAACTTGGGTTTTATGAATGTTTCTTACCACTCCGGTAGACTTTCTCTAGTTTGAGGGTTGTGTTTTGTATATATTGTTAGCATTGAGAGAACCTGGAGGATTCTTAAATTAGGAAGCACACATTTAAAGTTTGTCAATAAATTTACCTCAATTTGTTTTTTTAATCTTTCACCTTTAAAGTTCACTACAAAATCAAAGGCACGTTAAAACATATTTCTAAATTCAAATTTATTAGTAAATTTATAAATTCAATGTTTTGTTAGGTTTTCAAGATTAAGGTTGGGAAAGGAGTTTTCTCCATAAGGGTTATAATTGGGAAAAAATATACATGACCCTTAAGGAGAATGAATTCTATGTAAAATTTAAATCACAACAAGGAAAAATAAGTAGTGGTTGTTTTGATTGCAAGTTGAATTTTGGTGATGCCTTAAATTATGTGTCAAATTGTGATTTTTTATTGCAAATACCATGGTTTCTTTTTGAGAAGGCTATCAAAAATCAAGGGACAATAATAAAAAATATTAAGGGTCTTTGTGTACTTTGGGATATCAAGGAACAACATCTTGGATAAAGGTAACAATTTTCTTAATACCTTTTGGCCTAGACTTTGGGATAAAATTAATAAAAATCTATTAAAGAGATCTAAAATTTTGAATTAAAAAAAAACGAATGCACAAATATAAGGGATGAACATGACATTGGTTCAAAATTTTATGTGCTTAAGTATCCAAGAACCTATGATGATAATTTGATGTACACTATTATAACAAAACAATCCATATTTCCACCAACTTGGTTTTATCTCCATACATGTTTGTTTACTGAGTAGTGTATGTCAAGAAAATGAAACTCTATGAGTCATCCATGCTTTTTGAGGAAATGAAGGGAAATATTTACCTACCATAAAGGACTTAACATTGGAATCGTAGGCGGAGTTAACAAAATATATGTTTTCTTTCTTTTTTCGAAGTAAGTCCAAAACAACGAGAAGGAAATAATAAATTTTATGGGTTGGGTTAAAAGGAAAACTTCGATGTAAGGCCAAGTAGTACTCCAAGGATAAAGTTAAGGTAACCTTTCCCCATATCCTTTAGTGAAATATTTTGGGCACCATAAGCCTCCTCAAATGGGGAGGTATGATCCAAAGTGGATTAATATATAATTGAATTTTTATATGTGCATGGTCAAGCCCATCTTAGTGCCATATCCTAAATTTCGTGATTTTAGGTCCTAAATTTTTCAAATAATTTTTAGGATTTAAATAATAATTTTTTGGGTTGAAAAGTTATGGAAAAGTTTTTATCCTCTCTACAAGGTTTCACCTATTAAGGGTTTTCCAATGGTCCAAAGAGATTCTAATACAATATCTTATGAGGGATTTTTTACTCTAGAATGTTCACCTATGCTTTAACCACCACAGTACCAAGTGGATATCATGTCATCTCACACATGTAGAGCTACTAATGTGTGAGTTTTCAAAATTATTCTACAGTGCTCAAACCCATGACCCTATGTAGTAGTTTAGGAATCCAAAAAAACTCAACCCCAATTCCAATTGGTAGTTGGGTCATGCAAAAACCATAACCCTAACCCTAGACATCTTTTAAGAAATTTAAAAAAATGGGTCCCAAGGAAAAAAAAAAGGGGTTTGGTCCTATTGTAATGATTTGTTGTTCCATAGTTTTTCGGGGGCAACTGAATTGGCGATGGCTATGAAAATGGAGTATTATGTTTGAAAAGGTTACCGATTCAAATCCCCTAAGTTTACCCATGGGTCATGTGCTAGGGACGTCATGGTTCACCTAGAGGTTATAGTGGTAACGATTGGAATCGACCCCATGTCACACGAGTACAAGGTTGACCTAGTTGTCGATTATTTTAGATAAAAAAAAGGAAATAAAAGAAAAGAAAAAAATGTTTCTTGTTCCATAGGTGAGCACAAAAAAGGAGAGGGATTTTATAGTTTAATACAACAAAAATAAAACCTTGCACTAACAAATCACATGCCATAATGTTTAGTATAATATATAGTGTGAAAATTTTTCTTGTCATCTTTCATTTTATGAGAAGAAAAGAGGAATGAAAAATCCTTATTTTCTTCTTGGGTTTTCCCATATTTGATTTCCTATGGTACATCTTGTGTTCAATATGTTATGGTGTGCTCTATTTTCATTAATGTATATTTTCTCTTATATTCTTTAATCATTTCATAATTTTTAGTAGCATGATTTTAATATTATATTTTAATCATAAGAAATCACTACCTAATGAAGTGCAATAAATTTTAAAGATTTTTTATAATTGTATAGTGGAATATTGATGGAAATTTTCAAATCAATTAAAATATTGACATATAATTGATATAGTTTGAGATTATAGTTTCATATTTGCCATTGGATATTGAAATCTTCTTTTTTCCTTCTCTATCCACCCACTTTTCCTTTTTTTCTATCTTCTTTATTTCCTTTCCTTTAGTAATAACATCACCAATAATTTAGGTGTCATAATTTATGGTTCATTTTTATCTTGTGGTTGTTTATCTATTTGATATTGCAATTTATCTTATACAATGAAATATATCTATGTTAATATTTTTTTCCATGTTGATACTCTTCTCTTGTCTCTTCCTCTCTAAGTTTCTAGATAACCTTTGTCTATCATGTTCATGTTATGATAGTATTAATATCTTAGTGACACTTGTGATCATCTAGTTCTAGTTGTATGGTAATGTTGGGTTATGTTAACACCTTATTGGTATTAGGGTTGATATTTTTAACATTCCAATGATGGAGTCAACTTGGTCTATCTTAAACCGTTAACACCAAAATGGATCACCATATAATTTCTAATTCATTTTGATGTATTTTGGGGTGGAGAACCATAACCATGGCCTTCTCAGAAAAGCTCAAATTGATGATATGGTATAATATAATTTTTAGAACCTATTCCAAGATTTGAATAATTATTTTTGGAGTAAAATTGTTGTGATTGAAGTTCCTAGTCCCTAAATGTTTGTAAATTTAGCAAGGGTTTTCTAACAGTTCAATCACCACATGAATTAGAGTCCACATGAGGAAGTTATGCCTCCAACAAGTTGAGTCATGCTTTGACCACTATAGTATGGGGTTAATGTCACATCATATTTCATGCGGAGATGGTCATGTGTGGACTCCAATAATATTCTATAGGTTACAAACCCTAACCCTAACCATACTTAGTATTTGGGGCATTCAAACACTCTAACCTTAACCTTAATTGACTATTAAGACATGGTAAAAATAGAGCCAAAAAGAAATGGAGGGTTTTATTCTTATTGTAATGATTCATTATTCCATAATCAAGCACAACAAATGATTATGAAACCATAGTAGAATAGAGGAAGTAAAAGAAGTTTTGTAGTAGCCAAATTCAAGCCACATTACCATTGTATTCCACAACAAGAGAATGTTTCTTTGTATCTTTCATTTTGACTTGAGAAAAATAGAACAAGGTGTAATCCTAATTTCCTTGTGGGTTTTCCCACATTGGGTTTCATAGAGTACATTTTTTGTTTATTGTGTAAATGGAGTACTATATATTTACCACTATAGTTTTTTATCTTATGCTCTTAGTTCATTTCAATATTTTAGTATCATGCTTCTAGAGTTATATTTTATCATAAGAAATAATTGCATAATAGGGTATAAAATCATAATATTTGTAGGTGCCTTTAAGGTCTATTCCGATGAACCATTGACTGAATATGTAGGGTAGTTTATAGACTATTTGAAATATTCATAATTGCATAGTTTGTAATTAAACCTTCATGTTTGTAGTTTTCTTATTGATAATCTTATTTTCCCCTTTTCAAGTTACCCTATCTTTTGTTTATCTTCTTTGTTTTTTCATTTCTCTAGTAAATTATTTCCCACGGTTTTATGTTATAACTTGTGCTTTGTCTTGTCTTATAATTGTTATATTTGTAATATTGCACATTGTTGTACTACAATGTGATATCCCTATGTTAATAGTTTGTTTTATGTTAATACTCTTCTACCTTTTCTTTCTCTCTAAGGTTTCTAATACCCTTTATAATTTTTATCCATCTTTCTACTTTTATGATGGTAATATTGTCTTACGAACACTCACAACCACTTACTTTTTTTCATATGGTCATTTTCGGTTATGTTAATCTCCCTATGGTATTAAGGTTCAACTTGGATTTTTTGATGGAGTCAACCTAGAGGTTATCTCCTAATATTAACAATAAAATGGATCACTATATAATTTTTCATCCATTCTAGTACTTTATGGGGTGCATAATAAGAGCTAGGACCTTGTTAGGGCCATCTTAGGGGGGCGAGGAGGAGATTATAACTTGGTGATTAAGGGTCTTGAAACTTTAAAAGCTTTTCTTAGTATTTAAACAATCATTTTTGGGGTTCAAACTTCGTGTTTGTTTCCTAGCCCTTTAATATTGTTCTACTCATCAAGATCTCTCCAACTGTTCAAAGAGAAGATTAATTAAAGCTTGAATTTTGGAGTTATGCGTTCAATAAGTTGTCCTATTCTTCAATCACTAAAAAACCAAGTAGGTGCCACGCTAAAATTCATTACTCACACATGTGCATCTAGTCGTATGTAAAATTTTAGGAATATTCTAAAGGGTCAAAAACCCTAACCCTAATCTAATGTTAGGGCATAAAAAACCCTTAACCATAACCCTAACCCTAGTTGGAAATTATGACACATTAAAGAAAAGAATCCACAATAAAAGGAATGAGTTTCATTCCTATTGTAATGGTTTGCAACTCCATTGGTGAGCAAAGGAAATGAGTGGGATATCTCAAGAGAACAAAGGAAGATGGAGTCCTTGTAGCTTTCAAACATAGACTAACATTTCTTTTGTACTACATAGTGAGGCAATTTTTAGTTGTATCTTTCATTTTAACTTGAGAATAATAGAGCAAGGCTTAATCCTTGTTGGGTTAAAATATCCCATACCAAGTTTCCCAAGGTGTATCTTGTGTTGAATGTGGAAAATGTGTGCTCTATGTAAATTTTATCATATATTAGTTCGTTTAAATATTTTGAGTAGTATGCTTCTAATATTTCAATTTAATCATATATGATTATTGCATGATAAAGTACAGCTTTACATTATTTGCAATATCATTTTAGATCCGTTTTGACAAACTATCCAATGGAAGATCCATAAAAATTTACAAATCAATTAAAACATTGATACATTTGATTACATGAATTTCATATTTGTAGCATTTTGTTGTAGCTACCCCTTTTACTCTTATCCATCTTCTCTATTTTATCTTACTCTAGTACTACCAACACTAACAATTTAAGCGTCATATTTTGTGGGTCATGCTAACATTAAATTTTCCCTAGCAAATCTAATATTAATATTTTAGCACATTCAATAGTACATCTTTTGTTTATAATGTTTAAGATCAAGTCAATTTCTATTTTTGATATTAGAATGACTTGGGATACACCATATTATTGAGTACATTAATTCTATTGTTATAAGGTTTCCCATTAATTCATTTACATGCATGAATTAATGAACGAATAATTGCTTCAAATGCATATTATTTGATTTTCACATATGCACTTTTGGATCAATTTCTATTTTTAAAACTTGTAATTTTAGCAATTAGTTGTAGTTTTGAGAAGTAAAATGTGCAGTTTTTTTATTTTTCATTTTTTAAAAGGTTATATTTTTTAGCGGTAGTCTAACTAGACTGCTTTTTCGCCCTGAAAATCATGGAAATTCGGGTAAGATTTTAAGAAAATCCGGCAGGGATTTTTGTAAATCCACATTATAACTATCAAAATTTAATATTTTGGGTGCCTTAGAGGTTTTTGATGGCGCTGAATCAATTTCCACAATCAAAATCATAATTCAAACACTAAACTGTAAGATTTCTTAAATTTTTTTGGCCCAAATTCCGGCCAATTTTGGCCATCCTGGCAATTCCTTCGTCTCGTTAGACAACTCCTATTTTTTATTGACTCTTCATTTTGAGAAAACAGTTAAGTTTCTAGATACTATTTTTGGGCAAGAGCATGGTTTGGTAATCATGGAAGATGTTTTATGTCTATACATAATTAGACCAACTCATGGAATCATATTTAAAAATTACAAATAAGAAAAGAAGTTGTACATTGAGAAATTGGCTATGTTTTCCTATAAGTACAAGTTACCAAGGCCAGGTAGAGCAAGGGATTGCTTTAGGAGGAGATGTTCTTGATAGAGGGAATATTATCCAATATGTTTTTTTTTTTCTCTTTTTAGTATCTTATCAAGTGTGCTTTTTAGGGATGTCATCTTGTCTACTTCTTATCCACATGGTAAAATATATTAATAACAACAATAGGTTGAATACATGGTAAAATATATCAATAAAAACAATAGGTTGAATACATGGTAAAATATATTAATAACAACAATAGATTGAATGAATTCAGTCTGGAGTAGTGAGTTAAGTTTACCTTGAAATAGAAGTTACTAGGACCTAAAAGAGTAGGTGGATTAATCTATGGGTGATATATTTGACATGCTTTTATGAACATGGGGATATGCAAGCTTTCGAGATATTTTGAAGTTGCTTTTAGGTTATTTTGAACACAAAATCACATACATTTTTTATATTAAGAGGTTGCATGATCAATAAGAAATTATAAGAATGCATACAAGTTTATTTTTTGAGTTTGTGCAATTTTAGTGACAAGGGCTCTAATAATATCATTTAGGATTTACTCAAGATTGTTAGTTTATTCAGTTATTACATGGGATTGACTTAGACTTGATTGAAGCTTATGGATGTTTTTTAAGAACATAATCACGCATGTGTTGAGGGCTCCCCTAATGTTGAATTTCGAGGGCTCGGATGAGGATCAAACCACCTTAATAAATGCATTCTTTTATATTTTTATTTAACATGATTTTAGAGTTTATATTCATTTTTTGAGATATTCTTGCAGAATTACTTTGTATATTTCCAACTAATTCTATAAGAGATGAAAACTTCATTAAGACTAGGATTACTAATTCTCCACCCCCACTTCATTCTTATAGCTATATACTCTTTTTTATTCTTCTCATATCAAATTATTATGTTTTTGATTCAGTGTTGGAAATTAATTCCATAGTTTTCATGTGAGTGTCCTTAACAAATATGAGAGTAAACAATTAAAAAGTGATAGTTCATCCTCTTGAGTTCTCATGGTATGAATATGATATCTTCAAAGTTTATATTTGTAACAACTCTAAAATAATGGATAAAATCTTTGTGGAGCTTCTTAAAATTATTGGACTTATATATTGTCTACCCATTCAATTTAATCTTGTAGTTCTAAACTCCATGCCCATTGGGATTAAATAGATTGGAATTAAGTATATTGTCTATCCAATCGATTTAATTTTTAATTCCTAACGCCATATCCATTGGGATTGAGTCATATATATATGTGTGTGTGTGTGTGTGTGTTTTTCTCATTTATAAAGTTTTACTTGTACATCTTCAACTTTTTGTTATAGATCCAAATTGTTTTGATGTGGATTAAAGGAAAATGTTGATTTAGTATTATTGCATGTAAATTTAAATTTAAATTTTACTTGTTCTTAAGTGTTTAAGGGCATACATATGCAAGTTTATTACAATTTTGAAGTTGTTGTAACTTATAATTTATTTATTTTACTTTAGATCAATAGGGATATCCCTTGATGCTAGAAAGATCTGGCTTGAAGTGAGAACAACTATGAAGGGTAATGTTAATATCTTCCTAAATATCCATTCAATCCCCTTATGACTAATTTCCCCGAAAACAATTTGGGTGGTAATAAGTTTTTTTTGTATTATGGTTTTTATTTTTGTGATATTGCAATTTATCTTATTAGAATGCAATATGCTTATGTTTTGTTCCTTGTTAATAAGTTTTTATTATTTCTTCCTCTCTAAAGTTTTATGCTAGCATTCTTTTAAAACTTTTTCCCTTCCTCCATCTTGTTAGCATTATGGTGACAATATTATCTTAATAGCATCCATGCCCATCTAATTTTATTTATATCAGTTAGGTTGGTTAGTTCCCCTCTATTATGGCTAGGATATTTTGCACGTATGATGGATTTTACTTTGAGTTATTTCCCATTATTTACAATAACTTGGATTACTAGATAATTTCTCATCATTTCAATTTTTTTAGGTGGAAAATTAGAGAAATGGCCTTGTTAGGTCCATATTAGGGGTAGATTTTAAATTGTTGAATATTCTAGATCTTGTTTCAAACTTTAAATGGTCATTTTAGGGGTAAATTTGAGATTTCTTTCCCTTGATAATTTTTTACTTATCTAGAGTTTTCCAATATTTCAAAGAGAACATCAATTAGACTTTGTATGAGGAACTTGTTCTTTTAGCAAGTTTACCTATGTTTTGACCAAGATAGGGCCAAGTGAATGCATACCAACATTGATTACTCATATATGTGAAGCTATTCAAATGTTTCCTTTCAAGAACACTCTACAACATCAAAAACCTTAACCCTAATAAAGAGAAGAAAAGAAAACCTAACCCTAATCCTAAATGACTAGTAGGACATTTAAAACCTAAATTGAGAGAAAAGGAAGGGAATTTTTATTGCAATGATTTATTTTCATTTAATGAGTTAATGATGTTTTCTATTTTTACTATTGTATCTTTTCTTTTTATACTCAAATTATAAAATTATTTGTAGTATACTTCTAATACTACATTTTAGAACTAGATATAACCTCATAGTATTTGTAGTAGTATTTAAGATCTATCACAATGAGTTATCTCATAAAATATCAATGATATTTTAGAGATTGATTAAAATATTTGACAATTGTTGACCATTATTAATATATAGTTGATACAATCTATAATTATAATTTGATGGTATGTATATGGTTTGTTGAAATCTTCTTTCCTCTTATAGTTACATTCTTCTCTCTTAATCCATTACTAACATTGTCAACATTTTAGGTGCCATATTTTGCTATTAAGCTTTCTCTTATGATTGTGATTTACATGATATTGCAAATTAGTTCATTACAATGGAATGTCCATGTGTTAGATTTAATTCCATGCTTATAATTTTTTCTTCTCTCTTCTTCTTTAAAGTTCCCTATACCTTTTATCATTTTCCTTCTTC
Source organism: Pinus albicaulis (assembly GCA_034641835.2). Lineage (NCBI taxonomy): Eukaryota > Viridiplantae > Streptophyta > Pinopsida > Pinales > Pinaceae > Pinus > Pinus albicaulis. The sequence goes on along the minus strand of CM076579.1, from coordinate 1,150,041,065 downwards.
CATCTTATTAGTGTTATGGTGATGATATTATATTTTATGACCATTTTAGCTCATGACTTGAGTTTTTTAACTTTATTGTAGAATAATTACTGGCTTATATTTTTAGTTGGAAATTAATTATATAAGCTTGAAATCTACACATAATTATTTTATACCAATATTTAATAAAATTTTACTCATGAAATGAGTTAAAAGAAAAATTACATTCCTTAAAAATAATGATTTAACTTTAGTTATACAACTAAATAATTGAATAATACATATTATATCATATATTTTAATTGATTTAAGTATTAGTAAAAAAATAATAATTATATAAAATAAATTAAATACTATATTAAGAAAAACAAAATTTATTTTCAAAATTTATAAAAATAATAATATATATTTTTAATTTACATAAATGGTTAATATTTTAAACATTAAAATTTCGAATATAAAAATTTAATATATAAAATATATTTTTAAATTTTATAAAAAAAGATAATATATAATTTTAATTTACATAAATGGTTATGGTTAATATATTAAATATTAAAATTTTGAATATATAATTATATATTAAACTCTTGAATATACATTTTTAAAATATATATTCAATTGCAATATATATTGCAGTTATGTTGGTTACATTTATTTTGCAAATTAATATATGTTAGTTAATATATCTATTTATTTAAATTTTATGTTTAAAAATTATTTACTCCAAATTTCATATCATAAATATAAGATAAGATGACTATTTAAAATGATAATAATATTTTTTTCACCCCACCCTCATGCTTTGCACTTTAGTCTAATATGTTTCACTCAACCTTTCTTTTCATACTATAAATTATATAAAGAATATTTAATATGTTTTAGATTTCAAACCAATAAATCATTCATATATATATATATAATAAAATTTTCCTTAAGTTTTTAAAGTTATAAAAAGGAAAAAGACCAACCCAATATTTAGAAATATAAAAAGAAGAAAACAAACCCAAAATATAGAAATATTAAAAGGAAGAAGGCAAACCGAAAAGATGGGTTACAAATTCACCACGAATGAAGTTTTTATTAAGTCAAAAGAAAAGAAGACAAAACCAAAAGATGGGCTACAAATTCAAGTGTAGTGAAGTTTTTATTAAGACAAAAGGGATGAAGACAAACCAATGAGGATAGGTGTGCATTTGTGTGATAAATGAATATTTTCATAGTAATGAGTAGTGATAATTTTGTATGAATATTGAAAATGGGTGGTGGAGGGTGAAGGTGATAATTTTGTATAGATATTGAAGATCTATATTTGTGTTTTTTAGGAATGAATGTATATATATATGTTTGAATTTGTATGATCTTTATATACAAATTTTCATTCAGGTTTTATGAAGTTGATGTGTTACACAAATTATGGTTTACATCCATACATCTTTAATATTTTAAAAAGTAAAAAATAAATAATAAATATAAAAATATATATTAATTATTTTAGCTTTAAAAACAATAAAATAATATTACTTAATTTTACTTTTAATTTTTAAAATTTATTCTATAAAAAAATTATTAAAATATAATATACTTATATTTACACAAAATCATACCAATTTTATATAACTATACAATCTCATTTTTATAAATACTATCCCTAATGTTACAGGAATGCAATTTTGTATTCTCTATCAATCAGCGTTCAATTTTGTATTCTCTATCAATTTTGTATGCTTAAATGAAATATATATTTTATATAAAATTTAAAGATTACATATTTATAAAAATGAAAATATATATTTGGTATGATTGGTATAAGTTGTAAAATTGTTTTGTTTAGGTAAAAGTTTGTTTTTATAAGATGTAGAATAGAAGAAACCAAAAAGTGAAGGTTTTATTTTTTATTTTTATAGATCATTAATTATTGATTTCAGAAATCAAAAGAGTGAAAGTTTGTTTTCTTATAAATCATTAATTATTCATTTTAACTGAAATGGTTTTCCTTAAATAAGAATGATAAATCATTGGCACCAATAATGATAATCCACATTTTTTTTTTCACTACCTAAAAAAAACATACAAAGAAAAATATATATGCAAAACTTTATCCCTTTTTATAAATCCCTGTGCAAAGAAGATTCGGGAGACTGAAGCGATGGATGCTCAATAACCCTCTACTTTTCATTGAAACAAGCAGTTCTAAATACTAGTCATAACTAAAAAGTGCTGCAATCTGGCAATTACTCTCGAATGTTGTTCAGAGAGGAATATATATATATATATATAGTTATTGAAATACAGGGATGAAATTTATGCTACTGCATGCATGCAGCCATGCTTACTACTTGTGCATAAATCTTGGTTATCCAAAGATCCCCATCCCATCTAATTTTTGGAGCAACAGTGAAGATTGAGATTGAGAATTTTTTGGGTCCAAATAAAGAAAGAAAGAAATGCCAAAATCAGCATTTGGACAGTAAATATGTAAACACACACGAGTTTGCTAATTTTTGGAGCAACAATCAAGATTGACATTAAGATTATCAAGATTGACATTAAGATTTTTTTTGGTTTCAAAGGAAGATGTAAAGACACATGAGTTTGCTAATTTTTGAAGCAACAATCAAGATTGATATTAAGATTTTTTTTTTTGTTGCTCCAAAGGAAGAAAGAAAGAAAAGCCAAAATCAGCATTCTCAAAGTAAATATGTAAACACACCTGAGTTTGCATGCATGCATGACAGGGCAGTTAAAGAAAGAAAGCAGAAACAGAAAGGAAAAGGCAATGGAATTAGAAAGTAGTACCCGATATGATCTCTTCTACCTTTCTGCACTGTGCTTCCTCCTCTTCATTGTTGCTGGCAGGCATGGGAACATGATAAATGATAAATATTGATGACCATAATATAACTTGAAAACTCTGAGAAAAGAAAAGGGTAGGCACTTTACCTTGGAGGAGCAGGAGGAGGAGTGGCAGGAGATTTGGAATTCCAACTGCAAAATTGATATTGGCCTCTTATTGAATCGTCCATGTTTGGGTTCAGATCGTTACAGACACAGAAATAAATGCTCTCAAACGCCACACACTGCTGCTTTATTTATTACTGTTGCAACGCCTGCCTTATTTATTGCAGGATCGTATGGAACGCCTGCATGGTGAGATGTACACTTGCACAAGAAAGTAAAGACTTTTGATTACAAGAAGCTCTTTACTTAATTGTGTTATTAATTAACTATGCTTATAAATAAGAATATTTTTATAAAAAATTGTATTGTCACTATGGATATTTTGCTAGTTAATAATATTATTATATTCGTAAATATGAGCAGGAACTTATAATTTGGTTATAAGGGTATTGATGTAAAGAGATAGTTTCACATAAGGATTTTATTATTAGAGGAGCAAGTTTTATAAAAACAGTTAATATTAATTATTCACTATGTATAAACTAAGTTATAAGGGTATTAGGGTATTGATGTAAAGAGATAGTTTCATATAAGAATTTTATTATTAAAAGAACAAGCCTTATTAAAATAGTTAATATTAATTATTTAATAGGTATAAATATTTTTTTAATAAATATTACTCGGTTAAATTATAAAAACTCTATTTCTTCCATTTTAATCAAGATAGTTAATATTAATTATTTAATAGATATAAACTTTCATTTAACAAATTTTACTCATTCAAAGTGTACAAACTCTATCCCTTCCATTTTAACCTTATAACAACAGATAAAGAAAAAATACATGCTCTTAATTATTTTCCTAGTCACAAATAACATATTCTTAATTCATAAAGACATAGAAAATAAAAATTACTCTACATACAACATAAATTGTACACTATATTTGGGATTACTTTAATCATTTGTATTTATATTTAATTAATGTTATTTGGAATTACTTTAATTGTATTTATATCTAATTATTATTACATTGATATAATGATTTATTTGTATTTATATTTAATTAATGTTATTTGAGATTACTTTAATCATTTTTATTTATATTTAATTATTATTACATTGATATAATGATTTATAAAACTACATATTTTTAAAAGTATATTTAAATTTTGTTATGAAGAAATAATAAGGTCATTATCAATAAATCAAAATTATAGCAATATCATATATTTATAAATTTTAATTAGTTATAAATATAAAATAAAATAAAATCAAAATAAACAATTAACTATTTTTTCAATTTTATAATATATATATTATATTTAAAATTCGTTTATAATGATATTTGGGTAAATGCATGAAGATGTGTTACACTTTGCACTAAATGTGGTGATGAAAATTTAAAATTATACTATTTTATCCAATTGAAATTTGTGTTGTGAATTTTGATTTAAAGTAAAACGATAATTTGTAAAGAATTATTTTACAACGACTAGTTGGAGCTTTCCTTATCTATTTAATTAGGTTTCTTGATCAGATTTCTCATCTTATCTTGATGATGAACCACATTGGCTGGTTGGAAAAGCTTTGGCAAAAATTTTCTTACATGTGATTTTCACCGAAAATTTTTACACACAATTTATGGATCAAAGAAGCCAAATTCCTAATATAAGAATTATGTTGCTGTCCTAGTGATATTTTTTGCAAAGAAAAAAGTGTCCTATAATCTATCAATTTTCCATTAAATGATATTTGAGTAAATGCATGAAGATGTGTTACACTTTGCACTAAATTTGGTGATGAAAATTTAAAATTTTACTCTTTTATCAATTGAAATCTAAGTGTTGTGAATTTTGATTCAAAGTAAAACGATAATTTGTAAAGAATCATGTTGTTGTCCTAGTGATATTTTTTGCAAAAAAAATTAGCGTCTTATAATTTATCAATTTTCCATTAAATGAAAAGCTTGTCCTTACAAATTTTAATTTTTTAAACCAAGAGTACCCTTTTGAATAAGACTGGTATTTTTTGAAATTTTGTTGTTGTATGTATATTTTATGTTAGTGAGTTTTTATTCATCCCCTTTGAAATTGTCCAAAAAAATTTCAAGCATTATGTTTAAAAGAAATTATATGAAAAATATCATAAGAATTCGAAAGTGTCAAAATCATATATGCCATTGGATAGATGATTCTTTTACAAAGCCAACATGATCAGCTCTGCCACTTAAGGACAAATTCAATCTTAAATCTGCTAGGGTACAACATGGTGTTCCAGATAAATCTGCAGAAGACGTGCTAAAGTTGTGATTTTTAAGACCTCAACAACTTGATCGGGTGCTTAAAATGCTCGATCGAGGGTTAAATAAATCCTCGATCGAGCCATCAACGTGGTTAAACAGCTGGATCGAGCCATTTTAAAATTAAAAATGCACCAACTTTTATTTATGGCATTGATGTAAATTTCTATGACATAAAATCTCGATCGAGCTCCTACTTCCACCCAGAAAAAAACAAAACAATACAAATTCGAATGTTTATGCATGAAAAAATAACAACAAACATTTATTCATAGAAAAATATCAAAATGTGGAAATTACACAAGAATTCACAACAAACATGAGAAATTGGAGATTTCAATCTAAAAAAGGAGAGAAAATTCCAAGCACAAAGGAAGTGCGAGAAAAAGCTAAAGAGAGGATGAGAAAAATACCATAGGCATTGAGAAAGCAACAAGATCATGCAATTCAACAAATTCATACAAATACATGTAATTCAAGTTGTCTCACTTCTCACATTACATGTTCCTATGCATTAGGAAATACTATTGAAAATAAGAAAAAAATGGAGAATGAAACAATAGAACTAAGATAAAATAAGTACTTAAAGTAATGCCATGTAGTTAAACCTTCATGAAAATTATGAACCACTTGAATTCATGCAAACTCTGACCACTGTAATTCATGTAAATTCTAAACCACCTTCAAATTGTAATGGTTTAGGATAACCCACAAAAACTAAGGATGTGATTTAACCAAATAAAACCGTTACATTTCCATATATTATTTACATGAATTATAATTCATGGAAATTTATTCACATGAGGGATTAGCAAAAATGGTTGTCACATAGGTGCTCCAATGGTCCCTTGAATCCTAAATGATGATCCATACATTTGAAAACCTCACAAAGTTTCTTTTTTCAATCCTCACATGAAAGTTATGAGAATTTTTTAACGAGAAAATGTTTTTTTAAAGACATACAATGTGTAGTGTAGATTCGTGATTAGAAAAAAAACGAGTGTATTATTGCATATCACTGTAATACTCCACTGAAGGCTCATGTGATTAATGAATATTAAATTCATAAATAATAAATGAAAAATAAATAAATTAGCATGCACGTAATGATGATATCTTAGAAATGCTTACAATGTTAATCTTCTTAGACCATGAAAATTTAACGTCGATTACATTCATCTAGTTGTTTCTTACAAATAATAGTGAAATCTATTGCAAAGTATGGTTCAAATGTAAAAAGAGGAACCTTATTTTAAAATTTGTCAAGATTTGATGAAAATAATTGAGAACATAAAAGACAATGGATATCCTTCTTTGCACGTGCATAAAAAATGTTCCTTGTTGTTTTTAAAACCCTCTTACCCATACTTGTGCCCTACTTGATTATTGTGCTAAAATTCCATGTACATTCACTAGAAAAAAACACTCAAATCACTTGTGCCCCTCTTCACCACAAATGATAACAATGTACATCCACCGTTGATAAGACCTTAAAGCATATTCCTTGTTCTCTAAATCCAATAAAACCTCTATCTCTTGATTTCTTTTTGTTTCCTTATTAACAATTTGATTGATCTTCTCATAATTCTCATCTCACATGTCTTTCACTTTTTGTTTGGAATTGTGAGATTCTCTGCATTTATGATAAGTTATTCTTACTCTTGTTTTATGGTAATTTTAGTTACACATCTTAAAATGCTAAATGATATGGTGCTTCTAATGAAGAAAATTGTTTGCAACTAATTTGATCTTGTATTGTAGGCATTCAAATATTAACATACTTGAAAACTAGTTGAATATGTTCCTTCTCGTATCATAGAGTGTGTTTTTATGTATTGTATGATTTTTAGTCACAAATTATTTTATGTAATTAAATTTGTAGATATAGATTTTTTTCTCTCTCATGAAATAAACTTGAGCCTTCAATTTGGTAATCACTAGCTTGGTTTTTCAAGAATATCCCATTCTCTCATATTAAAAAGATTCTCCATATCATTGAGTTAGTAATAATCCCCCCTGGAATATGTGTTTCGTCTTCCTATATAAAAATTTAAACTTTAATTTCTATTAGTATTTAGTTCATGTTGACACCTAATCCTAAGGGATTGGGAGAAATTTTATATTAGTGTAAATAGGAAATAAGGAAGTCTAAGAGACATTGGGACATTCTCACCTCCATTTATATATTCATGAACACCCTCTATCAAATTCACCATTCAATTTGTGGAGTTACCTCCTGGTCTGACATGGTATCAGAGTCAACTCTTTTTTTGGCATTCCTGCCCCTGGTGTAACTCCCTCTTGTCTTTGTTCTACATTTATTTGTAGACTGCCACCTCTATCATATTGCTATAAATATTGTTTGAAAGTTTTTTTTGTATTTTGTTGCATTCAAATTCTATTTTTTGGCCCTCCTGGCCTTCGTTCCAACAACGCTCCCCTGCATTCAAAACTGTTTCGGGGCTCACAGCTACTCTCATCGGCTCCCTCATTGTGGCTCCTCCTCACAACCCTCCTACGCGTAGCGCATAACAACTTCTACCTCCCGCAACGCCCACGTAATCCCGCAACGCCTACCCCCGCTGGACCCGCAGTCCCACAATGACCTTCCTCCGAGCTGCTCCCCACCTCCTCCACGGGCTCCCCTCCCTGCTCCCTGCTCCTTTCCTCCAACATCCTGCTCCCTCCTCTGTGGGCTCCCCTCCCCACTCCCTGCTCCCTTCCACCCTTCTCCCTTCGCCCTCCCTCTGCCCTCACCTCCCCTCTATAAAAAAAATAAATTTCTTTTACAAATTTTTTTCTTTCTATAACTGAGTTTTTACAACATAGTACACATTTATTACCAGAATTTATTTTTTACAGTAGAATGCACTTTTTCCACCAAAATTATGTTTTTGCAGAAAAATGCATTTTTTACACCTGAATTGGGTCTTTTTCCAGCAAACTACATTTTTTCTACAGTACATATTTACAATGCATTCTCTCATATCTATTGTGGGAGTAGTTCTCTCTGACAAGGAGAAATATCCTGAGTGGTCTCAAAAAATCATGAACACCCTCATTTTTAATGATTTGTGGAGAGTAATTTGTGAAGGAGAAGGAGACAATCCACCGACAAAGCCCACCTCAGCCAAGGAGATCATCATTTGGGAAAAAAATAATTGCAAGGCCTATGCCTTGATCATAGATTCTGTAAATGAAGAGGTGAGTTGCCATATTACACCATTTTCAAATGCCTGTGAAGCCTTGAGGAAATTAAAATAACTCTATGACTCACATTCAAAACTTGAAATTGTTCAATTAATGATTAAGTTGTTCAACCTTGAATTGAAAAACGATGACCCTCTTGCTTTAGCACCAGAAGTAAGATCTATCATGCATGACATTAAAAATATTGGTGTAGAAGTTGACATACCTCTCATATCTTATGTTAAGGCATTGTATCCCACTTAGTCACATTACCTTGAATCATTGCAAGCAAGTGGAAACCTCATGAAGATCACCTTTGATTCCCTTGAGAAAAAGTTTTCAGAAAGAGAGAAGGCTTTTGGAAAGAAGACAACCCCTCTGTCTTTTGAAGAAGTTGTATGTTTCACACATAGAGAGAAGAATCATGCTCAAGATTATTCCAGAGGAAGAGGTGGCTGAAGAGGAAGATGAAGAAGAAATTTCAAAGGAAGGGGGGGCAGACAAACTCAAAGTGAAAAATATGATCTTAATTGCATATGCTGCAATAAATATTGGCAAGATGCATCTACATGTAAGCTTCCTTGGGACTGAATTGAGCAGCAAATAAATTAAGAAAAAGGTAAAAATCATGATAGAGACAAAGGTAAAGCACTTGAATCCACTCATTATGTTGTAGCACATTGTAACATTAGAGTAATTGAAGACTTGTTTGATGCTTCAATTACAATGGAGAAATGATTGGTTGCTAGATTCAGGAGAAACATGTCACATGAGTTTTAGAAAATATTTTTTTAAAGAATTTAATCACAAGGTTGATGGAGAAGTATACTTTGCAGAAAAATATAAACTCAAGCCATCAGAGCTTGGTGCAATCTAGCTTAAGTTGCCTGGTCTTCCAGACCATATTCTACATGAGGTTCTATACCTCCCTAAATTAAGGAGAAACTTGTTGTCCTTGGTCCATATCTGCCAGCAAAGGCACTCCATTCACATGTTTGATGGAAAGGTTGAGGTCAGAAAAGCATCAGATCGCTCACTTGTCATGAGGGGAATAGAAGAAGGAAGACTCCTAAAGCTGCAAGGTACCTCTACTCATGCAAAAAAAAATTCGTTCAATTCTCATTATGATTAAGGTACATTCCCATAAAGTCTTTTATGGCATGCTATATTTGGACACTTAAAGTATGACATCCTTCGGTTGTTGAAGAAAAATGGTGTTATTGGATTTCCTACAATTCCTAGGAAACTTAAGCAATGTGATGTTTGCATTTTAGGAAAGCATAGAAAACAATCCTTTCATGATTCACATTCCAGAGAACATAGAAAACTTGAGCTTATTCATTCAGATTTATGTGTCCTCATGTGTGTTTCTTCTACAAATGGAAATAAATATATGATGAAATTTATTGATGATTACACCAGAATGTGTTGGGTTTACTTATTGAGAACAAATCTGATTCTTTTCAAACAATCAAGAATTTTCATGCATGGATTGAAATGATGCGCAAACTCATATTGGCACTTTGCGCATTGATAATGGAAAAGAATACACTTCAAACGAATTTAAAAAATATCTTTGCCAACATGGGATCAAACATCAAACAACTCTTCCCTATAATCCCCAACAGAACGGTGTTGCTGAAAGAATGAATGGGACAATTTTAAATATGGTTCGCTCCATGATGTTTTTCAAGAATGTAAAATTAATGTTTTGGGCTGATGCAGTTCTATGTGTTGTGTACATAAAGAATAGGTTTCCTTCTAATACAATAAAAAATAAAACTCCTTATGAAATTTCGCATGGCCACATTCCTTTGGTAAATCATTTTAGGGTCTTTGGTTCCACCTGTTATGCTTTAATACCTAAGGTACAAAGAAATAAAATTGGTGCTAGAAGTCGAAAATGTATCTTCTTGGGGTATTCCAATACATGCAAAGGATATCGTCTCTCTAATGAAGTCAAGAAGAAATTTTATAGTGTCTAGAGATATCATATTCCTTGAATCTTCTAAGACTGATGATGTTGTTGAGAAACAACTTGATCTCTTGGATAGATTCACAAATGAAAATTTCTTTCAAGAATTTGATAATCAAATTCCACATATTGAAGGTGGGATTCCTATACTGAATCAATCCGTGGAATCGTCTTCTGAAGTATTGTCTCCCCCACATGAAGAACCAACCACGGATGACACCTTGAATGATGTGATTGACATAATTGGAAGATCGAATCTTGATTCAATCTAAACTCAGACAAATGAAAGCGAGTTTGGGCCATCTCAGAAAGGTCCATCAAAATGGCTGACAAAGACACTAAAAAATGTTCATCCTGATGAGGCTGGAAAGACAGGAACAAGAAGTTCCACCAAGAAAAATGGAGGTGACGTAGATAATTATTTTTCACCTATTGATATGGATGTTTCTTATAATTGTGAATTGAATTTGTCTACGGATCTTGAACCAAATTCCTTCAAAGAAGTCGCTTATCATGATGAATGGAATGAAGCGATGCAAAAGGAGTATGATGCCTTGATAAAGAATGGCACTTGGAAGCTGGTTGATCCTCCATTGGGAACCAAACCAAGTGGCTGCAAGTGGGTCTACAAGAACAAGTACAAAGCGGATGCCTGATCAGGTGCTCAATGTTAAAGCTAGAAAATGAAAGTGCTCAAAATCGAATGGAAACTGAATGACAACGAAGAGCTCATCGCCAGGAATCCAACACAATTCATTTAGTCAAAAACAGAGTCTGGATGAAGAAGATAAAGCCTATTATTCGTTTTCCTAAATAGATAAAAAATTTGCAGAACATGAAAGAATGGTGACATGGCAGCCCAGTCAACAGAAAATGGATATTCTGGGAATATTCTGTCATTTTCGCCCAGAAATTGTGACAAGTTTCACTACAGGATTAGTTGGAAAGTTGGGTGAAGGTGAAATTTTTTAATTATCTCTGAAGGTCGAATTTTTAATGGTTGGATGAAATTTTATTAAGTTTGGGGATAGTCCAACCAGAGGCTAACACATGGTGTATCCAGGGACCGCCACGTGCCCCCTCTGGTGGACTAAGGTTTGGAGGAATTTTATGCTATGGTCGAATTAATATTATAAGCACAATTTTCATATAGCTTAAGGTTCTAAGGTCCAAATTGCAAGTCTAAAGTCCAAATTCAAGAGGAAATGTGGAGGTCGGGGCTTGACCCCACGACCTCCCCCAAGCGAGTGGACCAACTTACCAATAGCCCACGACTTGGTTCTTAACTTCATATGCACACGAGTTATATTTATATTCAATGTATTGAACCGACAGGGGTAGGGCGGGAGTCAGCTCCCAACCCATGTAACCAAATGCGGAAGACTAGGAGCAGTGCTTAACGTTTAAGCGTGGGATTATTGTAATGCGGATTTATTAAGCCACTAAACCAAATTTAAATCGCGCTAATCCTATTTTAAATGGGATTTGGTTAACATGCTCCATTAGCCACACTTATCTCCATTTAATCCCACTTATAAAATTAATTAAACTGGAGTTTAAAATGGCAGAGAATTCATTGGTCCTACAAATTCGGTGCTAACCCCAGATTTATTTGCACTAACTGGAGTTATCTCTAGATTTAGTGGAGATTTCTTAGGCCAAATTGTTTTGGCCATAAATTTTGCAAAATTCAACCAAATTGGGAGCAAGAAGAGTCATTTCTGAATGATTTGGACATTCTTAACACATTGAAGTAGGTTTCAAGAGTAGTAGGTGAATGTAAACAAAACTTTTGCACATTTGAGCTAATAGAGGGGCCCAAGCCATGAAAGTTGGACCAAGGAGATGTAGCCCAGGAGGGGTGAACTCCTTCATCAAAACATTGTGTTAATGGATCATTGTGATGGTTTTATGTACATGTTATTGCTGTTGTTCAACATTTGTTTTTAATGTTTTTATGCTCATGAATTTAACATAAAATTCAGTTCATTTACCTGTTTAAAACTCACAAACACCAAGGAAACCTATGCACATAAAGCAAGAGATCAAAAAATTTAATTATAAATATAAAGATGAAATTATCATAGAAAAACTAACATTCATATTCAAATCAATTTGGTATAGGAGCCTGGTTGAAAGGTTATTTTCTTGATTTTTGTGCAAGTAGGGTTTTAATGGTTGCAAATTCGTGATGCTTACAAGGTTAAAGTTGCAGAGAGGAGAAGGGAAAATATTGGTTGCAAGTCCTGATATTAGGACTAGAATAAGGAGATCCACAAGGGCACCATATCCACCTAAAGTTTCACTCACAGCTACACTTGAATCACCTCAAGTTTTATCACCAGAACCTGAGATTGAAGAGGTACAAGTTGCACCAGAAGTTGAGCTTGAATCCATAGCCATCATGTCAGGTTTTGGAGAGACTAGAGGTCTTTCAGAAGAGGAATCATACAAGAAGGCTTTCTCTGAACCAGCCAAAAGGGTTAGGATCCTAAGTCTCCACATGGAGAGGGAACCTCAGAAGGCAAGAAGGATGAAGAGAAGGATTCAAAGGGTAGTGCAGTAAAGCCTCCTCCATCTCCACCATATTCATCATCATCCTCATCATCAACATCAACATCAACATAATCTTCCACTTCCAAAACCAAAACTACCCATACTCACTCAAAAGCCACAAAAGGTAAAACTCCCTTACTCAAACTTGATGTCAAATTTTAGCTTCCAATGTATAATGGCGAGATAAATGCAGAGAGGCTGGATAATTGGATTCATCAATTGGAGGTTTCTTGTAGAATTCATAACCTTCATGAAGATGGCATAAAGATTCAATTGCCTTCTTTGATGATGGAAGGATCTACACTTGTATGGTGGGAAGCAAGGACTCAAGAAGAGATGAAAAAATATGGTAAGATCTCAATGTCTAGGTCAAGTTTTATTGCTGCCGTTAAAAGGAAATTTTATCCTCTAGCTTACATGAAAAAAGCCATTATGAACTTGCAAAATTTTAGACAATTGAAAGGCAAAAGTGTGCAAGATTATACTCATGAATTTAGGAGAAGAGCTCTTATTTTGGGTATTAATTTTTATTCTCAAGAAACTTTGTTAAAGTAAATTGGGGGTTTGCAAAGCTACCTTAGGCACACTATTCTCATGTTCAATCCCACAAAATTAGATGAGGTTTGTGTTCAAATTTTTGGGTATGTGTTATATTATGTGTTATATTTTTCGGTGGGCGGACCAACCCAGGGTTTTGTGCTTGGGTTTGCACATGGTTTTGGGGCATGATGGTTTTCAGCCCCTAGTATTTTGTAGATCTGGTCAAGGGAACTACGGTTATGTTCTAATCTAGGGTTAATGGATTGGGGTTTATGTATGCTTCAACATGTATATATATGTGTTGTAACACTAAAAGGAATATAATGAAACATCAAGTTGGTCATCCTGATTTGGGATCCAGGGGAAAATATCTATGTTTATCTGTTTTATGTTTTATGCTCTGGCTATTGTTTATTTTCTATTTTAAGATTCGTTTGTGGATAATTTATGTACAGGGTTAAAACCAACATTTGGTATCGGAGCTGTTTTGGCTTCAAGGGGATGCCTTTGCTGCTGATGGGTTTTTTTTTCAGGCCTGAGGTAGACCCTGTTCAGTGGGAGATCTACGGGATCGATTCTTGCGGTAAAAGAAGATGGCAAGCAGTGGAAAGATAGAGATTGATAAATTTAATGGTTAGAGTTTTGGGTTGTGGAGGCTCAATATGGAGGATCTGCTGGTGGATAAAGATCAGTGGATTGCTGTAGATCCAGGTACTAAACCAACGACAATGTCAAATGAAGACTGGAAGAATTTGGATTGGAAGGTGAAGAGCACAATACGGTTGTGTGTCTCAGATTCGGTATTGTTGAATGTATCTAGGGAAGCTACGACGAAGAATTTGTGGGACAAAATTGGGACTTTGTACCAATCTAAGTCTCTGGTGAATAAATTGTTCCTGCGGAAAAAGCTATATAACCTAAGGATGAAGGATGGAGACTCAGTGACAGAGCATCTGAACACCTTCAATACTGTGGTAAGCCAGCTGTCATCTCTTGATATTAAAATCTTAGATGAAGATAAGTGCATTAGTTTGTTGTGTTCTCTACCAGATTTGTGGGATAGTCTGGTTATTGCAATAGGTAGCAATACAACTACCTTGAATTTTGATGACATTGTCTCAGCCTTGCTGTTGGAGGAAATGAGACGGAGAAATATGGAGGGCTAGAATGGAGATTCCTTATCTGTACGAGGAAGGTCCCAAAACAAAAACAAGAATAAGGTTTCGAGTGGGAGATCTAAATCTAGAGGGAGATCTAAATCTCCTGGAAAGTTTGTAAAGATGTGCTGGAAATGCGGAAAGGAAGGGCACTACAAAAAGGACTGCAGATCTAAAGCTCCTGAGAAAGGAAAGGGATGCGATGATCTCCTTGTGAGGCAAAAACCACCTCGGATGAAGGTGGGAGTGTATATTTAGCTTCTTCTTCAAATACACACATGTAGATCATGAGTCATGATTTGATTGAATCGGGTGCATCCTTTCACTTCACTCCCCATAGGGAGTGGTTACGCGAGTATGAGAAATATGATGGCGGTGATGTCTTCCTAGGGGATGATAGGAAGGCCGGAAATTGTTGGACATGGAAAAGTCAAGTTGAAGGTTTGCAAGGTGGAAGGATTAGAACACTTCCTAGTGTTCTGCACATTCCTGCATTGGCCAGAAATCTGATTTCTATAAGCAAGATGGATGATGCGGGTGTAAAAACAATGTTCGAGAAAGATACCTGTAAGATGGTTTGGGGAGAACTAGTATTAATGCAGGGAGTTCGGATTGGAGCTCTGTACAAGCTCTAGGGTGGCACTATTATTGATGGGTGCAACAGTTCTGTGGTTCCCGAAAGTGAAGCGGAAAGCCTGGTGGTCTCTGGAGAAAAGACCATGCTATGGCATTAAAGGCTTGGACATATTGGAGAGAAGGGCCTTCGGATACTGCATGGAAATGGGATGGTAGAAGGTATGTCTAATAGCTCTCTGGATTTCGATTTCTGTAAACATTTTGTATATGGGAAGCAGAATCGGGTGATTTTTCCTTCTGGTGCTAAGAGGGTGAACAAGATATTAGAGCTTGTGCACAGTGATGTGTTTGGACCTATGTCGGTTCCATCACTGGGTAAGTATGTTTACTATGTTTCATTCATAGATGAATTCTCAAGGAATACATGGATATATTACTTGAGGAAGAAATCTGAAGTCTTTGATAGATTTAAAGAATTCAAGGCTTTGGTGGAAAAACGGAGACAAAGAAGAAGATAAAGGTGCTGAGGACGGATAGTGGTGGGAGTTCTGAAAGAATTTGAAGAGTGCAGCAGAAGTGTGGTATAGCATGGAAAAATACTACTCCATACACACCTCGGCAAAATGGAGTTACAGAAAGAATGAACAGAACACTGATCGAAAAGGCAAGAAGCATGCTCAGTCGTACCGGGTAGGACAAGAATTCTGGGCAGAGGCAGTGGAGACTGCATGCTATCTGGTTAACAGATCACCTTCATCAGTGTTGGAGGATAAGACTCCACATGAGGTATGGACTGGTAAGAAACCATCTCTTTCACATCTAAGGGTATTTGGATGTGATACATATGTACATGTTCCAAAGCAGAAAAGGACCAAGTTAAATAATAAATCTGAAAGGTGCATCTTTATTGGGTATAAGGATAGTTTAAAAGGTTACAAGCTTTGGAACCCGGAAACAAGGAAGGTTGTGTACAGCCGATATGTGATGTTTAGAGAGGTGAAAGATGTTGTTAAACATGAATTCATACCAAAGGAACCTGAGAAGATAGATTTTGAGCTAAAGGAGGATGAATCAGACTCTACAACGAGGAAGAAGACTCAAAGAGGAAGAGCCACAAACTCAGTTGGTGAGAAGATCGAGTTTGGGAAAGAAGCCGGCCAAAAAGGTATAGTCCATACGCTACATTCCAAATTTTGCCTTAACTAAAGCTGATGATGATCCCAAGGACTGTGAGGGAGGCCATAGATATAGAGGATGGAAAACTCTGGAAGGAGGCCATGGTTGATGAAATGGAATCCTTGCATAAAAATGAGGCATGGGATCTGGTGGAGTTGCCAGCTGGAAGGAAGCCCATCGGGAGAAAATGGGTGTTTAAGAAGAAGATGAATGTTGAAGGTAAGGTGGAGAAATACAAAGCTCGATTAGTAGCAAAAGGTTAATCCCAGGTGCCGGGAATTGATTTTAGTGATATTTTTTCTCCTGTTGCCAAGGTTACTTCTATTAGACTACTTTTATCTGTTACTGCTACATTTGATTTTGAGGTAGAGCAGATGGATGTGAAGACAACATTTCTTCACGAGGATCTGGAAGAGGAGATCTACATGAAGCAACCTGAAGGCTTTATGGTGAAGGGAAAGAAATATCTGATATGTAGGTTAAAGAAGTCTTTGTATGGGTTAAAACAGTCACCAAGGATGTAGTATCATAAATTTGATACCTATATACGGGGAATTGGCTTCACCAGAAGCAAGGAGGATCACTGTGTTTATTTTAAATTAATTGGTGACCATTTTATTTATTTGGTCTTGTATGTGGATGATATGTTGTTGATTGGAAATGACAAATAAATTATCCAAGATTTGAAGACCCAACTATTCTCCAAATTCGACATGAAGGATATTGGTGCTGCAAACTATATTTTGGGCATGGAAATTAAGAGAGATCAAGCAAAGAGGAAGCTCTGGTTAAACCAGAGGAAGTATGTCGAGACTGTATTGTAGAGGTTCAATATGCAGGATCGTAAACCAGAGAAGGTTCTGATTCCTGTAGGTGTAAAGCTGTCTACTGAACAGTGTCCCAAGACACAAGAAGAAGAGGAGGATATGTCCAGTGTTCCATATGCAAGTGCAGTGGGTAACCTAATGTATGCAGTGGTCTGTACTAGACCAGACATTCCACATGCAGTGGGAGTATTTAGCAGGTTTATGTCAAACCCAAGGAAGGAGCATTGGACAACAGTGAAGCAGGTTTTCAGATATTTGTGTGGCACTAGTGATTATGGCTTGTGCTACCAGGGAAGACAGGATTGGAAAGAGTGTTGGAAATTCATGGTTTTTTTTATGTAGACTGGGCTGGAGATCTGGACCAAAGAAGATCTACAAGTGGGTATGTGTTTAGCCTATTTGGAGGTGCAGTCAGTTGGATGAATAAAAGACAGTCTGTAGTGGCTCTTTCAACTACAGAGGCAGAAAACATGGCAGCTGCTCATGCAAGCAAGGAAGCAGTTTGGTTGCAGAGACTGTGTTCAAGTATGGGGTTGGTGCAGCGAGCTATAAGGATAGACTGTGATAGCCAAAGTGAAATTTTATTGGCTAAGAACCTTGCTTATCATTCAAAGACAAAGCACATTGATGTTCAATATCACTTTGTGAGAGATATGGTTGAGGATAAAAGGGTGTTGCTGGTAAAGGTGGACACTTTGAAGAATGTTGCAGATGCATTGACGAAGTCTATGAGCACTCAGAAGTTCTCTTGGTGTAGATAAAAAATGGGTGTTACAGAGCTGGGATAATGACTAAGCTCTCCCGTGGCCCCCTTGTGGAAATAAAACAACAAGTGGGAGAATGTTGGGTATGTGTTATATTCTTTCCACGACTAGTCACGTGTGGGGGGGTCACAGGGGGGGAGGTAGCCCCCCTTGTTCAGGGTTCGGGGCAGCGCCCTGGGAAATGTTTTTTTGGACCCTATTTTTCAGTGGGCGGACCCACCCATGATTTTGTGCATGGGTTTGCACATGGTTTTGGGGCATGATGGTTTTCGGCCCTTGGTATTTTGTAGATCCGGTCAAGGGAACTACGGTTATGTTCTAATCTAGGGTTAATGGATTGGGGTTTATGTATGCTTCGACATGTATATATATGTGTTGTAACAGTAAAAGGAATATAATGAAAAATCAAGCTGGTCGTCCTGATTTGGGATCTAGGGGAAAATATCTGTGTTTATCTGTTTTATGTTTTATGCTTTCGCTATTGTTTATTTTATGTTTTAAGATTCGTTTGTAGATAATTTCTGTACAGGGTTAAAACCAATAAAAGCCACACATTTAGAAGCAAGAGGGAAACATAATATAGATGGGAAAAGTGGTGGTGAGGGTAAACGAAAGGGAAAGTTTTATGGAAGAGGAAAGAGAAATATCTCTGTCAAAAGAGAGAAATAAAAACTCACATGTAAACATTTTTAGAAGAATGGCCATGATGAAGACCATTGTTGGTAACTTCATCCAGAGTTGAAGCCAAACAAACTGAAAGAAAAAGAAAAGGGGAAAATTGTTGCTATCATTGAACATGAATTAGGATTAGATTCAGGAGATGAAACAAATATTGCAACCATGGGTTTGAAAGGTAAGAAAATAGCAAGCACTAGTTCTTCAAATTTTTCCAATGTCACTCAAGATAAAGATACGAGAATTGAACTTTTCCATATTAGAGTCGTTTCTAAACATACCAATATAGACGCACTTTTTGATAGTGGGTCTCAAGCTAATATGATTGTGGAAGACTTAGTTAAGCAGCTAAACCTTGAAACTATTAGACATCCAAGACCTTATCCTTTATGGTGGATATGCAAGAATGAAAAACTGTAGGTAACAAGGAAGTGCATACTAAGATTCGCCATCAATTCAAACTTTCTTGATGAAGTTGAACTTGATGTGGTGCCACTTGAGATATCAGGTATTGTCTTGGGAAGTCCTTATCTTTATGATAGGAAAGAAGTATTTCATCGCCATGAAATTAAGTATCACTTGTTTAAAGATGGAATTGATTACATAGTTAGAGTGTATAAGAAGAAGACAGGTTTGTCTTTTATACATGCAAGAGACATGAAGAGGATAGTGAATGCACGTCAAAATTTGACATTGTTAATGATCAAGCATAGAGATGTTTTAAATCAAACCTTTCAAAAAGATGCATCGAATGAACAAGTTGATTTCATTGAAGTTTCTTATGCTTGTAATGAGATGTTTCAGGACTCTAATAGCTTTCCTTTTAAAGGAGGTAAACAAGATGTGACATATTTGCAGCAGTCAACATCAGTGTTGAGCAGTGTTGGAAACAAGATGTCGGTGCAAGAGAGTGCTAAGGTCAAAGAGAAAGTGCCAAAGAAATTTGACAAAGAAGGCATAGGTTCCACAAGTTATTGTTTTTGGTTTCCAAAGGGTACATGGCAATGGGGAAAGTACTTGGTCAAGATTCAATGCAAGTACAAAGCAATATCAACTAAGAATCACAATTATGACAGTGTGCAAGGTGAGACAGTTTTTAAGTTTCATTTGATTGATGAATGAGGTAGGAACAAGTGTGTTCTGCAAGAATAGCTGCTCTACAATTCAAGTAAATTGCAGCATGACGGTGTCAACGACATCAAGAGAGGGTTGCAAGAGACAAGGAAAAAGCTAAGTTTTTGTGAAAAGCTCCAATTGATGAAAATGGGAAAATTTCAGTGGATTGAGACTGGGAGGGTGAGGGAACAGTGCCCTCATCCACATGATCAATAATCAAAGAGATTTTGGGGTACAAAATGCTTCTAGTGGGGAGGAATGATTGGGTGCTCAATGTTAAAGCTCAAAAATTAAAGTGCTCAAAATCGAATTAAAACTAAACAACAATGAAGATTTCATTGCCAGGAATCCGATGCAATTCGTTTCGTCGAAAACCGAGTCCGGATGAAGAAGATAGAGCCTAGTGTTCGCTTTCTTAAACTGATAAAAAAATTGTAGAACAAGACAGAATGGTGACATGGTAGCCCAGTTAGTAGAAAAGGGATATTCTGGGAATATTCTGTCATTTTTTCCCAATGACACTGTGACAAGTGTCACTGGAGGATTCACCGGAAAGTTGGGTGAAGGTGAATTTTTTTTTAATTATCTCTAAAGGTTGAATATTTAATGGTTGGATGAAATTTTATTAAGTTTGGGGATATTCCAACCAGAGGCTGACAAATGGTACAGCCAGGGGCCGCCACGTGCCCCCTCTGGTGGACCAAGGTTTGGAGGAATTTTATGCTATGGTCGAATTAATATTATGGGCACATTTTTCATATAGTCTAAGGTTCGAATTGCAAGTCCAAAGTCTGAATTAAAATATATATATATATATGTGTGTGTGTGTGTGTGTGTGTGTGTTCCAAAGGATTTATTATTATATATTGGTACAAAAGTTATACAACGACAGAAGGGTGGAGGTCGGGGCTCGACCCCACGACCTCTCCCAAGCGAGCATAACGGCTTACCAATAGCCCACGACTTGGTTCTTAACTTCATATGCACACGAGTTATATTTATATTCAATGTATTGAACCAGTGAGGCTAGGGTGGGCACCAGCCCCGAAGGGCCAGCCCCAAGTCCATTTAACCATATGCAGAAGACCAGGAGCAGTGCTTAATGTTTCAACGTGGTATTATTGTAATGCGGCTTTATTTTTTTCACACAAATTAGGTTATATTGTATTATCTGAAAAGAAGGAGGATAAGAAATTCCTCATCACAAAATTTCCCTGATCTTGATACAAAATGAATTTTTTTTTTTTTGGGGAAGCATTACTTCATGAGTGCTGCTAGTGTTGCTATTTTTTTCCCTCCTTTTGGAAGTAGAGGCTGTTACATTTGTGCTATAATACCGGAAAAACTGTTCTAAGAGAAAATACATTTAACTTTCATTTTTATTTATTTATTTTAAACTAGATTGACTACTGTAACCCTAGACAAGACATGAAAAGCCTGATGTTGTGGAGGATAATTTGTTCACAATGTTCTTACTGTCTCTGTATCTACTTCCTTGAACTTGAGAGGTGGATCCTTGTTCTGAATTTTTGTTGAGAGCTTCCCTTATGAAGTTGAGAGACTCTTCCAAATGATTGCATCGGTTCTTGATTGTCATTACATCTTTAGTGCAAGTATCCCATTATGAGCGAAGGATGGCCATCTCTGCTTTATTTCGAGCTTTGTCTTGCTGAATTTGGCTTTTGATACTTTCTATCACCACTTTGTGGGATTTAAAAAAGGAGCAAGGATGCTACCTATCTTCTAATGGATCCATTTGCTGAAGGAGACATTGTAAAATTTCATTGATATCTTTTCTGTTGGCTGTTGCTTTGGTTTTTTTTTTGCTTTTGCACGCTTTTCCTCCTTCTTTGTAGATGCTGCTTTGTTTTTTGTAAGCTGCTCTTCTGCATTTTTTGAGGAGTAAAGCCCAGATTTTACAAAATGGAGAGTGCACAAAGGCAAAGGCTGAATGATGGGAGATATGAAGCTCCGGATGAGGGGAAAGGGAGGGAATGAAGGGGAGAAAGAGGAGGGAGGGGTGAGAATGGGAGGCACTGTGAGAGCGCAAGGGTGACCAATGCCATGCACGATCGAGAAGTGGTTTGGGAGGAGATGCAGGTAAGGAGGAAGGGGCGTAATGAGACCGAGAGTAGTGAGAAGAGGTTTTTGCGAAATCAAAATTGTGGGGAATGTTGAATTAGACCATACAAAAGCATGATTTTTATAGAAGAAGAGTGAGGCATCTCTGCAGAGGGGAGTCACGAGAATTAGCAAGGGATGCAGGGTGTGAGTACTGATCGCTAAGATGCAATAGATATTTGAGAATTAGTGCTTGACAAATTTTTTGAGATTGAGTTGAGATTTTCCATAGGATATAATCATGATATGGTTGATGTTCTTCTGATATGTGAAAGGATGTAGATGCTTTAAAAAAGTGTAGTAGGAGAGGACATCATGGAATAGGACAATGTGATGTTATTCCGTCAATTGTGACTTGACCAATATTCCTATGTACTCCCTCGTTAGCTTGAGAATCTGCTTGCTTGTTATTTTCTCTAAGAATGTGATAATAATCAACCATTCCTATGTGCTTTGCTGGATTTTTGGCTCTTTGCAAAATTTGATTGAGGGCTGTGTTTTTTGGTGGAGTCTTGCTCACCATTACTTGAATGATAAGAGATGAATCTCCAAAAGTAATTGCATTGTTGATTTTCCTGTCCCTTAATATTTTGAGGCCTAAAAGTAAACCATAAGCCTCGACTTTCTTATTTGAAATTTGTCCTAATCCCCAGTTGTAACATATCTGTCTTGATTTGTCTTGGAGGATAATGAGGCCTCCTGATCCTACTTTACCTGGATTTTTCTTTGACGCTCCGTAAAAAAAAAGGCAGGCTCTGTTGAGAGGGTAAATCCAACTCTGAAACTCTGCCTCTGTCTTTCTTATTTTCCAGATTTGTTGGACCCTTGTATTCTTTTGATGGAGACTGAAGCTGATCTTAATGAAGGCGAAGCCAATTGAGCTTCTCTCATCATTCTGGAGTTGGGCCATATCTATTACATAGAGCCCTTTGGATTAGAGAAACTCAGTCATCAATCCCTAGGATTTTGAGGTTACTGTATTTACAGTGGGGATTTTATTTTTGAAGATTTTTCCATTTTTGGCTAACCATATTTTCCAACAAAGAAAGGATGGAAGGTTTCTCTAGAATTTCTGAATTGTAGATTTGTTTTTGAATGAGTGTGGAAAGATGCATTTCCATATACTAATGAACTGACTTAGAGGAAGTCTATAATTCAAATTTTCTTCAATAGGTGACACCATTGCCTCCCAACAATTTCTAGAGAAAGGACACTCTAGGAAAAGGTGTTGGATTGTTTCCTCTGCCTTCATACAGAGGGGGCATTGCAATGGTCCACATATTCCTCTCTTTTTTGAGTTTTCTGCTGTTAATGATTTGCTGTGAAGCAAAGTCCATAAGAAAATTTTTATCTTTGGGAGGGTTTCCACCTTCCAGGCTTGCCTCTAGTATTGCCATTCCTGCTCCCTCTGTTGCTCTTGGATTTTTTAATACCCATTCTTGACTGAATACTCTCCTCATGTTGGTTTCCAGTAGTAGGCATCTTTGATTTTTTTCTCAATTGGTGCTACTCCAGTGAGAAGGGAAGCCATGAGGTTCCATTGGTTTTTTAGATCATTGGGAAGATTGGGTTTGACTCGGTGTTTCCATACACCATCTAACTCCCAATTGGAAATATCCACCAATTTTTTGTATCCTTCCCTTATCATTCACCTCTTTATATCCTTGATGTCCAGATTACAGTCTAAGGGAGGATTTCCTATTATGCTATCCTTCCATATATTTATCTGTTCCCCATTTCAAGGTCACATTGAGATGTGGTCCTTAATTAATTGAATTGCTCCGAAGATTATTTTCCATATTTGAGTGTAGGGTCTTATGGGAGGGCTTTTTTCTAGAATGGAGGTTCTGGATTCATTAAGGTATTTTGCCTCTAATGCTGCTTTCCACCAGAGTTTTTCTCCTGTTAGGAACCTCCATGCAATCTTATTTCCCAAGGCTAGATTCATTATTCCAGGGGTTTTTATGGAGAGTCCTCCGTTTTTGTAAGGAGTTGTAACTTGTTTCCAATTTACGAGGCTGATTTTTTTTTTTCTCTTTTTACGCCTTGTCATAAGAAGCTCCTGATGATAATTTCAATTTTCTTTTGGACGCTTACATGTGCTGCTATTAAAGAAAATTGGTATAAAGGCAAGGCTGCTAGAATGGATTTGATGAGAATGATTCTCCCCGCTTTATTTAGCCAAAGCATGCCCCATGCTTGAAGTTTGGCTTTGATCTTCTCAACATATTTACTCTAGATTTCAGTCTTCATGTTTTTCTTGGTGATGGGCAGCCCAATATATTGAAAGTGATTCCAATTGTTCTGGTAAGGAATTTTCAAAATTTGGGACATCCGTTGAATAGTTCTGATGGAGGTGTTCCATCTATAAATACAACTTTTTCCGTTATTGACCAGTCCACCTGAGACATCCATGAAGTTGTCAAGGATGGTTTTGAATCTTCTTGCAACTATACAAGATGCTCCACCCAAAAGGAGAGTGTCATCCGTAAACAAAGAGTGGCTTATTCTTTTGGTTCCACTGTTGATAGTGAGGTGTGTTAAGGTGGAATTTCTTCTACTGTGCTCCAATTTCTACTAAGGGAATCAGCCATAAGGATATAAAGAAAAGGGGACAGGGGGCAGCCCTGCCTAAGGGCCCTTAAGCTTTGAAAACAATCACATGGTCTGCCATTGACGAGGGGGTCTATCCCTGGGCCTATAGTGCAAGCCTTGATTGTATTGACGAAATCTTCAGAAAATCCATATCTATTTAAAACAACTGCAAGGAAAGTGAGGTTTACTCTGTCAAAGGAATTAGCCATATCCATTTTGAGGATGAACTCTTTTTCATTTCTAGAGAGGCTTGTGTGGAGAGCTTCTTGCACAAGGATAATGTTGTCAACTATCTGCCGGCTGGGGACAAAACCACCTTGATTTTTTGAAATGAGGGAGTGAAGAAGAGGTTTGAGCCTGCCAGCAAGAATTTTAGAGATGATCTTATAAGAGTCTTTACAGATGGAAATTGGCCTAAATAGGTTAAGGGTGGAGGGGCGGGGGTATTTTGGGATTAGGGCTAGAAATGTGGAATTGGTGAATCCCCCAATATTTTTCTTCTTGATAACGTATCTTATCATATTTATTAAATCCTTTTTGATGAGATGCCAGAAGGTGTGGCAGAAAGAAATGGGAAAGCCATCTAGACCTGGTGCCTTGTCTGGCAACAAATCCCAGGCAGCTACCCTGAATTCTTCTTCTGTGACTTATTTGGAGAGGGAATTGTTTGTTTCCGCATCAATTAATTTTCGGATGTGCTTTAAGAATTACTCCGGGTTTGCCTGGCTATCTACAACTGCTAAGAGGGTTTTGAAGTGCCGAAAGACCTCATTTTTAATTTCTTCTTGACCCTTTATTTCTTGTTTTCCTTCTCCCACTAATTTTTCAATGTTGTTCTTTATCATTCTTGTTTTGGCTGAGTTATGAAAAAATTAGTGTTCTTGTCTCTGTCTTGTATCCAAAGTTGCTTGGATTTTAGCCTCCATGTTTCTTCTTCCCGCCTATTATTCCTGTAAAATTTCCATTGTATTTATTTTTCCTTTTCTTGCTTTTCAACTATGCTATCAATGTTTTCCATTTCCTCTTGGATTTTTGTTAGTTCATGATTCAGGGTGTCTTTCTCTCTGTGTAGTTCCTTGTAGTTGTCCTTTGCCCAGTCTTTCAATCTAGCTTTGGTGGATTTTAACTTTGATTCCCATATGTATGTTGGCGAATTGTTGATATTTTGTTTCCAAACTTTTTCCACCTCTTGTTTTACTTCTTCATGGCTGCCCCAAAGCTGGTTATATATGAAAGGGAGGGGACCATAATTTTTAGCCATTCCAAGTTCAATTATAACAGGTTTATGGTCTGAAGCTACTGAAGGGATGATTCTTGAAGATACTATACTGTAGCTGGCCACCATTCTGTTCTGGATGAGAATCCTATCCAGCCTTTCTTTAATATTTTCCTTCCCTATTCTTCTGTTTTCCCATGTGTATTTTCCGTTTTTTGGAGGGATATCCAGAAGGTTGCATTGTTCCATAATTTCTTCTAAAGACTCTCTATTTGGGTCAGGTAGAAAGGTGCCCCCTCTCTTTTCCTCCGCCTTGAGAATAAGGTTGAGATCTCCTCCTACAGTGAGATTTTCTTCATGGTCCTCCATTGTGTTTTCTCTTAAGGTCTGCCAGCATGTCTCTTTGTCCCTGTAATGATTTGTAGAATATATATTGTAGATGCTGGTTTTCCCCCCATTTTCTGCATTTTCCAGAGTTGTGTTTATCCAATGCTCTTTTTTGTTGTATGTTGCATGTGCCATTTTCCTTTTTACCATATAGTACAAATTCCTCCTGAGGCTCTGTTTGCTGAAATTGCTTGCCCTTCATAGTTTTTTTATTTTTCTATTACATTTTCCACTTCTTGACTACTGATTTTTCTCTCTTGGATTAAGAGGATGTCTGGTTTTTCAGTTTTTATGAGGTCTCTTAGGAAGTTTACTTTGGAGGGATGACCCAACCATCTACAATTCTAGGAGACAACTATCATTATTTACTGTTGGTGGTGGCTGAGGGACCCTTCCCTTTGTGAGCTTGTTGTTCTTTTTATTTATTCTTTGGGCCTTTTTCTAGGAAGATTTCTAGATCCCGTTGCGTTCCCAAGGATAGATATTTAATTGCTGCCTCATCTCTTATTTCTCGGTTAGATTTCCTTCCAACTTTATTTGTGTTTTCATTAAAAAGAGAAGTTTCCTTTGATTGGTTATGAGTGAGGACTCGATCCAAGGTGTGGGGGAGGGGATTGGAGAGGGAGAGAGGATCCTCTTGTTGGGAGAAGAAACCTTGAGGGAGGGGGGGGGAGCCTGGAGGGGGAGGGGAGTGAGAGGTCAGAGGGACGAGGTTTGGGGAAATAGAAGAAATAGGAGGTTCAGAAGGGATGAGAGCATTGGATAGGATATCAAAAGGATTGGACCCCAAGAAAGGGGAGGATTTTTGGATTGAGGAGAAGGGTTGAGAAGAGGGTCTAGAGGTCGGAGAGGGGGGACCAGGCGGGGGGGGGGGCAGGCTGAGATTTTGTGGCCGTCTTTTTTTTTGACTTGTTCCCATTTTGGATCCTGGTTTTCTTCTGTAATTTTTTTTGGTTTCTTCTTTTTTACCATGCATTTGAAAGGGATTTTCTTGTAATCCAACTGTTGTATGTGTGTCCAGTTATCAACCTTGAGCTTGATGGCCTCCGAGAGGCCTCTTGCAAGATACACCTCGACGAAGATCCTTGCGCAAGCCTACATGTTGTCTTTTGGTTTGCTTTTTTCTATGTATTTTCCTACTGGGTTTCCTATTGCACGCACCGACTCATCTCCCCATTAGTGCAGAGAGAGGTGTGGCAATCTGACCCAAACAGGAACAACATTTGGGACGTCTAGTTCCGGATCAAAGTCGGGGGTCCAACGGTTTAAATATAGTCCTCTGGTGTCCATGAAGTATGGACCACTGTGAAAAATGGGATCCCGATCACTCTTGGATTCAAAGTGGAAGGTATAGTAACCTCTGCCATAGAAGCGGATGGAGATTTTTCCTTGGGTGAAATGAGCCTAATTTCTTTCAACCCATTTCTAAATGGTTTTAGGGGAAGGCCACAGGCCTGTGAATTGGCCAACCAAACCTTTCTCGGAAAGAGAGATCTCAACTTTCCTAGGAAAAATAGGCGGCAAGGAGATCTCAGGGATTGAGTCCAATTTGTTTACAAACTTAGAAATTTCCGGTCTGGCCCATTATGGACCCAAAGAATCAATCAGAGATGCGAAAGTAGCCACAACTGCATCAAGATGAGCATGATTCGATGGTGAGGATCCTACGTTGGGGGAAGATGCTCCTGGATCTAGCTTCGGGGCGACCATGAGGGAAGAGGCCCTTCTCCAAAGCGCTGTTGCGGCTACGGTTGCTAGGTCACACAATGCAGTAGCAGAGCGATTTAAGTGCAGTCATGTTCATCAAAAATTACTATGCATATTGTAATGCTGCTTTATAAATCCACTAAACCATATTTAAATCACATTAATCCTATTTTAAATGGGATTTGGTTAACACGCTCCATTAGCATTTAATCCACGCTTATCTCCATTTAATCCCTCTTATCAAATTAATTAAATGGCGGAGAATTTGCCAGTCCTCCAAATTCGGAGCCAACCCCAGATTTAGCTCCACTAACTGGAGTCATCTCCAAATTTAGTGGATATTTCCTAGGCCAAACTATTTTGGCCACAACTTTTTCTTAATTCGACCAAATTGGGAGCAAGAAGAGTCATTTCTGAATGATTCGGAAATTATGAACACATTGAAGTAGGTTTCAAGAGAAGTAAGTGAATGTAAACACCACTTTTTGCACATTTGAGCTAATACAAAGGCCCAAGATATGGAAGAAGGACTAAGAAGATGTAGCATAGGAGGGGTGAACTCCTTCATCAAAACATTGTGTTAATGGATCATTGTGATCATTTTTTGTACATGTTATTGTTGTTGTTCAACATTTGTTTTTAATGTTTTATGCTCATGAATTTAACATAAAATTAAGGTCATTTACATATTTAACACTCACAAACACCAAGGAAACCTAAGCACATAAAGCAAGAGATCAACAATTTTAATTATAAATCTGAAGATGAAATTAGCACAACAAAACTAACATTCATATTTAGATCAATGGCTCACTTGACAAGCACAAAGCTAGGCTTGTGGAAAAAGGTTTTGCACAGAAAGAAGGGGTTGATTATGAGGAAACTTTTTCCCCTACAACAAAATGGGCCACCATCCAAACACTCTTTTCCTTAGCATCTCAGAAGGGTTGGAAAGTCCATCAGATGGATTTAAAAACCTGCCTTTTTGAATGGAGATCTAAAGGAGAAGGTTTTTATGTCCTAGCTAGAAGAATTTGTTGTGAAGGGCCAAGAACAAAAAGTATGCAAGATTATAAAATCCTTATATGGCCTCAAGCAAGCACCACAAGCTTGGTATGAGAAACTAACTGAGCATCTTTTGGAACTTAAATTCAAACATTTTGATCTTGATGATGCAACTTTGTTTGTTAAGAAAGTTGGGAAAACAGTTGTGTATATTGTGGTGTATGTATATTATATTTTGATGACAGGGAACAGTGAGAGTTATATTTCATTCATAAAGAAGGAATTGAAGAAAGGTTTTGAAATGAATGATTTGGGTTATCTTCACTACTATCTTAGTATTGAAGTAACTCAACATCCTAAATTTATATTCCTTTCTCAAAAGAAGTACATTGGAGATCTATTGAACAAGTTTGGCATGGTTGAATGCAATCCTTTGACCACTCCAATGGAACAAAACTTGAAGCTCATATCCATTGAAGGGAAGGAATTTGAGAATGCAACAAAGTATAGATAACTTGTAGGAAGTCTCATCTACCTGAATACTACTAGACCAGGCATCTCATTTGCTATTGGAATCCTCTACAAGTTAATGCAAAAACCTTATGAAGGACATTGGTCTGCTGCAAAAAGAGTTCTAAAGTACTTGAAAGGGATTCAAGACTTTGGACTCAAATATACACAGGTGGGCGACTTCAGCTTGATCGAATACTCTGATTCAGACTTTGATGGAAACAAAGAAATTGGGGTATCTACTTCAGGTTATAATATGAGTCTTGGATCAGGAGTTGTCTCTTGGAGATCACGCAAAGAGTCAATTCTAGTAGATTCCACAACTGAGGCAGAATATGTGGCAGCAGCTGAAGCGATAAAGGAAATTGTGTGGCTCAAGAAAATCCTAGAATATTTGCAGATGAAACAAATGCATTCAAATCCACTCATGATCAACAACACTTCTACAATAAATTTGGCCAAGAATCTAAAGTTCCATGATCGAACGAAGAACATCAATACAAAATACCATCTGATTCGACATCATGTTGAGGCAAGAAATATCCATCTACGTCATTGTTCCACAAATGAGCAGACTACAAACATATTCACACACTTGGAAGAGAAAAGTTTGAAAGTTTCAGAACGATGTTTGGACTCACCAACATCCCTTCAGATTAAGGGGGGGAATGTTGACACCTAATCCTAAGGGATTGGGAGAAATTGTATATTAGTGTAAAATAGGAAATAAGGAAGTCTAAGAGACATTGGGAAATGAAACCCAACAGTCTCACCTCCATGTATATATTCATGAGCACCCTCTATCAAATTCACCCTTTGATTTATGGAGCTACCTCATGGTCTGACAATTCAACAACCTTGCAAATTATTATACGATTTCTTCTTCATCAACTTTGCTAGATCTTCATCCTCTTCTCATTTTTGAGTCACTCTCTTTGGATTCTTTAGTAAACTCTCCCATTCTTCTAATTTTATTCCTAACACCTATTATTTTATAATCACTCAAATCTATTTAAGTCTCTTCTCACAATCTCTTTTACTTTGCATTAGATTTTAATTGAAATGTTTGGTAAATGAGATATATGAACAAAAATATAATATCATCCTTGTTACAATAGGGATCACTTTTAGTTTGGGATGTATATAGTCTTTTGAAAAAATGAAAAATTAATGCTAAGAAGAACTAATTTTGAAAAACGTCAAATGCTTCACTTAGTAAATGTGACTTGTTATGAAACCAAACAAAGCTTCAAGCCTAGATTCACTGGTAAAATTTTGGGTTATATCTAATCACCTTTATCACACGCCCTTCAATCCTATGCCCAAATGGTTAAGTTTTTCATTTTTTAAACATGTGTTAGGGGGAGGGTGAAGAGAGATTATTGCTTCTGGGACTAGATTACTTAGGAAATGGGTATATTGACAATTTACTCTCCAATTTTTCTAATTTTATTCTAAACACATATTATTTTTAAATTATTTTCTCTTTCCTTCTCTTCTCACAATCTCTTTTAGTAGGCATTGAATTTTAATTCAAATGTTTGTTGAATGAGATATATGAACAAAATATAATACCATCCTTATTGTAGAGTTTACTTTTAGTTTAGACTTTATATAGTCTCTTGAAGAAATGAAAATTTGTTGTTAAGAAGAAAAAAGGTTAAATTCTTTAATTAGTAAATGGAGAGATGAAGTTAAATATATTAAAAAATCTAAAATGTTAAAAATATATATATTTATAAATTTAATTTAAATTTTTTTTTACAGTATTAAATGAATAAAGAAATTCCATTTAAAAAAAAAATAGTTTGATACATTCTCTTGAAAAAATTAATTAAAAACAATAATTTTATATAAATAAGATTAGAATATATAAACAATTTTGAATTATGATATTGGAAAAATAAAAAATTAATCAAAAATAAATTATTTAAAAGAATTCAATATTTTAATTTATTAACCTTTTATAGAAATATATAACCACACATTATAGCTACTGAGTAGTTTTTTCAAATGACAATTTTTAAACACTTAAAAATTATAATATATCACTTAAAATTTATAACATATAATTATTATTTATATATGATTTTTCTTTTGGAAAATGTAATCATATTTAACATAAAAGATAAATTTTTTTTTATCGTTAAAATTAATATATAAATTAATTATTTTTCATCCTTAACATGGGACTATGTTTATGAATTTAAATGCAAATATTTTACAAATTACATACTTTCATTTAGTTTGCAAATTTATTATCTTTTACATGGTTGGAGAAGAAATAGTAGATCACAATTGGGGGACATATAGAAGATGCCTCTGCATATTACATATTACATATATAAACTAACATAAAAAAAATGTTGACTAAACTATTACATATATTACAAAACTAATTATTTTTTATGAAATCGGGTATTGAGTTATCTATTCCGAAAAAGAAAAGGAGCAAGCTCCCATTACAAGAAGGAGGTTAGATATAAGCAAGCTATTGAAGGTAAGAGTGGGAGCATAGTCCCTATTACCTATAGCCCAACTTCCAAAATTGCCCAGATTTTCTACTACATTCTTTGCATATTGTCTCACATATTGATTAAGCAGAAGTACACATTTACATAACATATTGGAAGATGATATTAGATGCAAAAGGGAGGTCCTTTATTCACTTCTTAGTTCCTTTAGTTGTTAACTGATGGTTCTTACTGAGATATGTGTTTGCTTCCTTGATAGTTTGAGTTCTCCCCTTCCTGATTCAGAGTGATGCTCTTGAGGTAGCTGATCGACTCTTCCATATGAGTACATTTGTTTTTGAGAGTTGTTATTTCTTCCTTTTGATCCTCAAGCTGCCTCTTCAATAAAGTGTTCTCTGCCTTTGCTTGGTGCCTCATATCTTGCATTGTATCCCTTAGTTTATCAATCATAAACTTGTTGGCTCTGCATGTGGCACATTTCTCATTTTGTGATGATATTTCAAGTGGATTCAGTTCCATTGTTGCGTCCAGGGATGTATTATTGTCGGTCTGTTGATGAAGAAAGACAGGGAGAAGCTGCCACAGAGCTGTGAAAACTATGGAGGCTACTCTGTCTCCCAAATGATCTCTGTTGATAGAAGGAGAGGCTTCGAACAATTGTCTTCTGAAAAATGTCGAGAGGTGGAGGAGCTCATAAGAGATGAGAAGCTTAATGTAGTGTTCATGGATATTGGCAGAGGAAAAACTAAGCATGTTGGGTCGAGGTAGTGCTGATGGTGATGGGGATGAGAAATGTTGTTTGCAAAGGAAGGAAGGAGGGATGGACATCAAATGACAAGAGGCTCGATCGTGCTTGATCAAGATCGCACTCACGATATCGTCGAAGGCAGAAGTGAGAAAATGGGAGAGCTTGATCATGATCAAACCCACAATATCGTTCCCAAGGATGGTTGAGAGGCTAGGAATGAGGCCATTAAATGGAGAAACAGAGAGAGATTAAGATAAGGTTGAGTCACGAGAGAGGAGTTAATTGTTAGGCTTGATATTCAGGCTTCAAAAATTACCATGAGAATTTCGGATTTATGATGGATCATTGTGCAGAAGGTAGACTTTTTTAATTGTTTTAGTAATTCTTCCAACTTGGAAACGATGTGATTGTGGAAGGGAAAGGGAGAAGGCAAAAATTATGGTATTGGAATGAGAGATATATCATGATGAATTCTAGATTTCCCTTCAAGATGAGCCACTGCCAAGTTGGCCTAGAGGTTAGCAAGGCTTTTATTGTCTCGCAAGATGTGCTTGAAGGAGACATGGCCCATATTTCCTAGATTTTACCTGATTCGTTTGACTATCTGGCCCATCTCTACACTAGGAGGATTTATTTTACTTATCATGGTTTGGATGATTATAGTTGAGTCTCCCATGATGATTGGATTCTGAATGTTATTTTTTTTAGAAGCATGGTGCCTAGAATCAGACCATACGCCTCTGCCCTATTATATGAGATTTTTCCAAGTCCACATTCAAAGGTGACTAGGTCGTTTCCACTCGGTTCCGAGAGGATATCACTTGCACCAACACTGCCCGGGTTATTTTTTGATGCACCATCAAAGAAGAGACAATGTTTGTTGAGATTTTTCATCCAAAGGATGAATTCATCCTTTTTTAACCTTATTTTCCAGTTATGGGAGACTGCCTTTATCTTGGGAATGCTTGACCAATTATTTCTACCTGTTGCAAAACTTATCCATATCCTCTCTTCTCGTCGGAGCTAGTTAATTTCCATTGCTTTCAAACCTTTTGTGGATAAAAATTATGTTGTGAGTCCCCAAGTCTTTGATAGAACTTTGCCTATGTTTGGGGGATGGTCTTTGAATATTTGTTGGTTTCTTATTAACCAGAGCTATCGCAAAGGAAGGATGGAATGCTTTCCCAAAATGATTTATAGTGTGATTTTGCTTCAATGGATAAGGATATTTTCATTTCCAAGAAATGAAGAAGTCATTAAAGGTGCTTGAGAAATTCAGATCAATTTCCAAAGATCTCACTAGTAGGTGCCAACATTCTCTTGCAAAGGGACAATCTAGGAGCAAATGTTGGATGCTTTCTTCATCATTCAATCACATGGGGAAACTAGAGGGCCCTGAGAAACCTTTCCTTTCCTTTATAAGGCTTCCTGACTTAAGAAGAAGGTATGATTGGTTCAATTCCTTCTAGTAAGAGGGTTCGATGCTGATTCATATACTTTGATGCCAAAACTTGTTTCTACGAGTAATCATTCCCATTGATAAGCCTCCAAGAAATTTTTTCCCCAAGGGCCACATTCATAATTCCAGGAAGCCTTATAAATGGTCCTCCTTTTTCATAAGGGAGTGTTACCTGATCCCATTTGACCAAACTGAACTTTTTTGTTTTTGTCTTTCTGCCTTGCCATAAAAATCCTTTTATTATGAGATCTATTTTCTTGTGAATGCTAGCTAGTGCCAAGATTTCTATAAATTGGCAAACAGGCAGCATTGTAAGCATTGCTTTGATTAATATCACTCTGCGTGCTAAGTTAAACCATTTCATTCCCCAAATTTGAATTTTTTCCCTCATTTTCTAAATTTGGATGTTCCATAATTTTGCCTTCAGATTTTATTTTGATATAGGTAGTCCTAGATAATGAAAGTGGATCCAATTTGCATGTGTAGGAATTTTTAAAACCTGTGGTATTTTTTGTAAAGTGTTTGGGGGTGCGTTCCAGCCATAGATTTTGCATTTCACATTATTTAGAAGTCCTACTGAGACCTCCATGAATTTTTCCAACACCTTTTTAAACCTTCTTGCAATAATACGTAAAGCCCCTCACATCAATAGTGTGTCATCAACGAATAAGGAATGGTTTATGCTTTTAACACCTTGGGAGATATGGACACTAGTGAGTGATTGATCTCTTCTGCTCTTCTCCAAAGATTGACTTAATGAATATGCCATAATTATATACATAAATGGGGATGGGGGCATCCTTGCCTCAACCCTCAGGAGCTCTGAAAAAATTCACTTGGCCTTCCATTTATCAATGGAGCAATCCAAGGTTCCACAATGCAAGCTTTGATTACTTCAATAATCCCACTTGAGAATCAAAATTTCTTAAGGACTATTGATAAGAAGGATATGATTACTCAGTCAAATGCATTCACCATGTCCAATTTTATGATGATTCCTTTCACTTTCCTTAACATATTTGAATGCAAGGCTTCTTGGACAATCAATACATTATCTAGGATCTGCCTATTTGGCACAAAACCTCCCTGGTTTTCCGATATCATATGAGGCAGGAGAGGCTTTTTTTGATTGGCTAGAATCTTTGTAATAATTTTACAAGAGGAGTTACATAATGAAATTTTTCGTAATCGACTAAAGGTAGAGGGCCTTTCATCTTTTGTAATTAGAGAAAGGTAGGAGGAATTTGTGAATCCACCCAGTTGTTTTTTCTTGAAAACATTCCTTACCATTCTTGATTATGAGCCAATTTTTCCTGTAAAAGGAAATATAAAAACAATCAGGACTCGGTGCCCTGTCCGGATGGAGTCCCTAAATAACACTTTCGATTTCTTCTTCTTCAAATTCTTTAATGAGATTCATATTTTCTTCAGTGCATATTTTGTTGGGGACATGCTATAAAAATGTCTCATAATATTTGCTGGTTGCACTTGCTGTAAGGATATTTTTAAAATGGATATATTTTTCTTGTTTCAACTCTTTTTGTCCTCTGATATCCCTTTCTTCAACTTGAATAATTCCAATCTAATTTCTAGTTCTTTCGTATTTTCATTGAGTTGTGAAAGAACATTGTATTCTTTTCTCCTGCTTTCAACCAGAGGCTGCGAGATTTTAATCTCCAAACTTCGTCTCTACTCTATGCTCTCTATAAATTTCCCAATAGAGCGTTTTTTCTTGTAGTTGGATTTCTTTCGTTTCTTCCTTGTTTTCATTTGTTTCTTGAAGTATTTCCATTTTTTTTATTAGTTCAACCTTCATTTTTTTTGTGACCATACTTCTGCAATTATTGTTTTCATTTCCTCATTGTTGTTCCATGATGGGGAATATCTAAAAGGCATGGGTACCTGATTTCTCATAGTCCCCAGAGAGATAACCACTGCCTTATTGTCAGAAGCTGAGGCATGAATAATCCTTGATACTACCAAGTTGTAGTTAGATAAAACGTTGTCTTGGAATAGGATGTGATCTAGTCTTTCTTTCATGTTACTCTTGCCAATTCTCTTACCACTCCATGTGTACTTGCCATTTTTTGGAGGAATGTCAAGAAGTTTGAATGATTCCATTATTTTTTCAATGGATTCCCTAGATGGATCTGCATGATAAAATCCTCCAAATTTCTCTTCCACATTTAAGACTAAGTTGAGATCCCCTCCCAATATTATATTTCTATTTTGGACATTATTTAGACTATCTTTGATAGAGTTCCATCATATTTATTTCTCCCTGTAATGATTTGGAGAATATATGTTAACCATGAAATATTGCTCATCAATGGATATAATTTTTAAGTTTGTTCTAATCCAATGCTGTTTTTTTTTTTGGTGGAGTAACTCCCATTTTTCTTTTCTCCATAGGGTGAAAATACCTCCCGACGCCCTATTGCTTGGAGAGTTGTGCCTTCATAATTTTTTTTTTTTTTTTTTTATCATATTCTCAGATTCTTGTGCATTATTTTCCACAGGAAAAAATTGTAATTTTTCATTGATTGAAGGAAAATTATATGTTGTATCATATGCATATAGAGATATGCGTCTATCTACTATGGTCCAACCATCAGTCTATATACGTTCATAATAAAGTACTGAGATAATAATATTTACCTGGTAGTGAGCAAGTCAAAATAAATTAAATAATCCATCACAAGTAGCTAGCTAAAATCAAAATTGTATACAAAAGTCCCGTCGATGATCATATAAGCTGATCACATGGGCCATTAGCACCAACATCTTCAATAAAAGGTCTGCGGTAATACTGGTAACATTACTATTCTTTATGTTTAGATATCAACCATTGGCCCCAAGAAAATTGTGCGACTTATTTGGAAAGGCCATCAGAAACCTTATTCCTTTCCCTGTAAATGTGTGAGAATGTAATAAAATCAAATAGTTATTTTAGAGTAATAACCTCATTCCAGTAAACCTCTGAGTGTGTGCACGTGCCAGTGAGCAACATTTTTGATCCAATTTATGACAATTTTAGAGTCCCCAAAGATTTGAATTCTGTTGCAATTTTTTTCAAGGGAAAATGTGAGGAGGAGTCTGATTCTGAATAGTTGTTGGTGCCTCGACCTAAGCCCATTTTGATCTTGTAATAATGTCTATCTGTGATGTATAAGATAGCACCACCACCACAACCTGCAGTGATAACAACCCCATCAAAGTATGTCCATGGATAATATTTGTCAATAGATTCAGGAATGATGAGCTTGGTTTGGGTCTTGGTACATTATTCAGGGATCATGAGATATAGTGATGCAGGAGCATTAGCTCGGAAAATTACTTTGTATTTTATTAAAACTTAGGGGTTTTTTAAGTTTTAGAGGAGCTAGATTTTTATGAATGATTTGAGTGGGTTTTATGTATTTTTAATTAAATATTGTAAATAATTCTCAAATATGAGAGAATTTGGTCAGTTGAGGATGTAAAGGGATGAGAGATTTTAATTTAGAAATTAGTTTCATTAATTTTGGGTGAGAGAGGATCCTTAGGGATTCAAGAGTGATTTTAGGATTTTGTTGAGATATTTGAGGGTTTGTTGAGTGATTAAGGGGATTTGAAACCTTAATTGGTTCAATTAAAATTGTATAAATTAATATGCCTCAAAGGAAAAACAGACCAGGGGAAAATAGATAGTGAGGGTTGGACAACAAATTTGCAAGCCTATGGGCTTTTGTAAAAGGGCCATTAATTGGAAAATCTGGCCATGCAGAGGATTTTTGTAATTGATTTCATTTGGTTTTATTAATGAAGAATTTGTTTGGAAATTTCTGTGTGAAATCTATATCTATTCTTGGTCGAATTTGATTTGCAGATGTAGAGAAGGTGCACAATTTGAAATGAAATGCATATAGCGGTTGCCGAGAATTTGATTGGAAATTCAAAGCA
This sequence comes from Pinus albicaulis, assembly GCA_034641835.2. NCBI lineage: Eukaryota > Viridiplantae > Streptophyta > Pinopsida > Pinales > Pinaceae > Pinus > Pinus albicaulis. The sequence goes on along the minus strand of CM076579.1, from coordinate 1,150,003,169 downwards.
CTCAATCGTGAATTTGAAGGCTTAACGCTCAATTGAAGAGAGAGATCGATTATACCAGAAAGAGAGTAGATGAAGTCGATCTCAGGGATAGAGGCGGAGAAATGGAGCTGTGTGGACTTACAAAGGCGCAGAGGAATTATGGTTAAATTGTTTGACAGTGTGATGATGCTATACAACATTGATAAATAACAAAATTTGAAGCAGATCTGATGTTGAATCAATCGGGATTCGATGGAAGTCGACTAATGAAATGTACGCAGAGGTTGAAGCAGAAATCAACTCCAAGACTGGAGGGAGTGGTATTGTAAATGTGTGGTTGAACTCGAACTGAGGAGTTAAACGCAGAGCAGAACGGAGGATACAAGCCATTGATGAAATTGACAACTTGACGAGTTGGAATATTGTGGTTCCAGAGTTTTATATGTTGACCACGGTGACTATGACATTTCTGAAGGAGGAGCGAGTTTACAAAGGTTAAGTTTTAATGGTAGCGCTGGAAAATGATGCAAAAATACTGAGAGTTAAATCGGTCACTAAAGTTCGATTGCCAAATAACGTCCATCGTTGGATGGAAGGTAAGTCAGTTGTGTGGGAAAAATTTCATTTTAATTAGAACCTGACTTTTATATGGATTTCCATGGCCAGAAGTTGATGTGTTGATGCGTTGATCGAGCTGGGTAAGCTGGATGGTGAAAGGCGCACATATATATTTGCAATCCTGAGTTCGAACAATGGTATTAATTTTCCAGTTTGAACTTTTAAAACATGGGTAGATGTTGTGGCATTGGTTTAATTTTCTCAATTTAAGAATTCATGTATGGGTGGTGTTCAAATATGCGATGGCATTGAATTAAGGTGGAAGGCTGTGGTAATTGGATACATAATATCCACATGCTTGGGATGCATAATATCCATGTGATTGGGATTTGGGGAATTGGGTTTATAAAGTTGGAGATTTAAACCCAATGGATTTTAATAAAAGTATTTTATAAGACTTTATGCAAAGGCTTATACTTGTGAAACAAACCTTGGTGTGAGATTTGTTGGTTTTTAAAATGTAAAGAGAACCTTGAAGTTTGTTATATCACCATTAGAATGGTTTCATAACCATAAAGTGATATTCTTCTTTGAAGATTAATTTTTAAGCTTCTGCATGTATGATTGTAAATTGTCCAGACTTGGAGTTTTTATTTGGGCAATTTCTTTGGATGCATTTTTATATGCATATATAGTAGAGAAAGATTCTGGGAATTGCAGGGTTACCTGCATCATATAGGGCGAAAATCGTATTGAAAATGATGTGCTAGTTTATAAGGGAATTCTGGAAAATGATTTTGTTAAGGGCTAGCCAAATTCCCCAACAGAATAGTAGTGGGAGGTTTTTGATTTTCTGAGTAGTTGTTGTGTGCCACCAGTTATTCCATGCCAAAGTGAATGAGTCTCCATTCCATCTGATAGAAATGAACAAGGTAACATAGAGTTGTTGCCACATCAAAAAATTAATAGGTCATGTCAAGAAAATATGTTTAATATATTCAGCTTGATCTTTGCATAAAATGCATCTAGATGGGTCGTGAAAGGATCTCTTGGTGAGATTGTCCTCCGTAGGGTCACGATTAGTGAGAAAAAACCACATAAATGATCTATGTTTTTCAGGTGTCTTCAGTTTCCAGATATGACGCCACCACCACCTCGGTACATTGGGTTCCTGTTCCAATATAAGGAAGGCATAACCTTCTTTTGGTGTATATCTTCCATGACGAGACACAACCCATATAAGTTCATCCACCAGTTCTGAGATTCTAACGTAGGATGCCTCTAGTACTCTGGTGTATCGGTTCCATACATCCTGCCATATATTAGGGATACCCAATGTATGTGTATATTTCCACGCCTGAGTGAGCCAGCTAGTATTAACCTCATCAGTGATTTGAGATAAGAAATATATTCGAGTAGCATTGAGAGCTTGTCTTAGTGGAAAAGGTAATAAATGATCCTATCCACAACTAGACCAGGCATCTATACCAATTCTAACCTGTGTGCCCGAATCGATACATCAGGCTAGTCCCACTTTGATAACAACGATAGAGTTTTTAATGGCTCTCAAGATAGTGGATGAACCAGTTCTACTTCTGTAGGGTCCTCTGATACATTCTAATTTGGTCAATGGAGCAATATATTTGTGATATGTTATCTCTTTCCATAGAATGTTTGTAGTTAATAATTTCCAACCCAATTTTGCAGCCAGTGCAGTGGAAAATATATTTAAATCCTTTAAGCCCCAACCTCCCCACTATTTTGGTTTGGAAATATTGTCCCATTTCACCCATAAAAATGTGTTTCCCTCTAGATTACCCCACCAATGGAACCTTCGACATATCTATTGGATTCTAGTAGTGACTCCTTTTGGGATCCATGCTAGTGCCATCCAATATACTGGTATAACATCTAGTACTGACTTGATAAGGACTAATCTGCCTGCTCTAGATAACCATCTCTATTGCCAAATGTTTATGCACCTCTCGAATTTCGCAATTAGCCAATTCCAGTCCGTAATTCAGTAATTATTTGGTTTGAGTCTAAACCCCAGATATTTGAGACCATCCTCGATGTCCAGATGGTCGAAATGAAACTGTTGTAGTGCATGCCCATGTTCTTGAATGGAGCACCTAACCATCATGATAGAATATTTTTTGAGTTTTGGATGCATACCCATGGCTTTATAGAATACAAACATAATCCTCTTGAAACAATTGGAGTCCCGCATGGTTCCATATAAAAAAATTAAAACATCATCAACAAATATAAGGCGAGAAAGATTAATGATATCAGTCACTTTGACCCCAATTAATGTTCCAGATATACTAGCAGAGGATATAATTTTTCTCAAACCTTCCATGATCAATGGGAAGAGTAGGGGAGATAATGGGCAGCCTTTTCTGAGGCCCATTTCAGCATGGAAAAATTTAGATGCAACACCATTTATAAGGATGTTGTAGGATGCATATGTGATGCAACAGATGATCAATTTTATAAAGGAGTGTGGAAAGCCAATGTGAGTGAGAATAAGTTGTAGATAAGTCAAACAAGCATGATCAAATGCCTTAGCCAGTTCAATCTTGAGAATGATGCTTTTGAGTTTTTTGAGTTTGATAGAATGCATTCCTTCTTGTGCAGTTCTTATGGCCTCATGAATTTGTCGATGGCATAGAAAGGAAAATTGTTCCTTTGATATGTGCTGAGATAATATCTGATTGATGCAGTTAGAAACAATCTTGGTGATGATCTTTAAAAGTAAATAAGGAGATAAGTATTTAATCATTGAATGTATTGGGGTTATCATCTTTAGGGATGACAACAATGAAAGTGGAGTTGAAACCATCATACATGCTACCCCAGGTTCTGCATTCTTGTTGGAACAGGGTCTCCTACAAGCTGCGAAACTGGTCCATTTTAAATATTTTTGATTATATTTAGATTTTGGTGCAGGTCAAAGCCCCGAATGCATTGTAATGGGTAGAAGGGTAAACCAGGGGTCTGAAAACCACGGTTTGCGTACCATAGGAAAATTCTAGGCTAGATTGCTATAAATAGAGGAACATTTTGTATTGTAAAGGATAAGAATGATGAGCTATTGATACAATTTTTGGTTTAAGCTATCTGTTTGGGTTTTTGGGGAAAGGACTCCTATTGGTTATTTTCGAGGAGATCCAATTCTAGCTGTGTGCAGGCCCTGCTGCTGTGTGCGCAGGTTGGGAAGGGAATTGCAAGGAAGAATTGATGAATGAATGAATAAGAAAGATTGATAGAGGACTGAATCTGTGAGTACTCTTGTGCGAATTATTGGTAATTTTTGTATTGTGCATTTTCTATCTTTAAGCTGTGAAGATCTGCATAAGTGTGTTTCCAGATCTGGATCTTTTCTGTTCTATTTATGTATTGCTGTGTTACTATCATAAAAGCATATAATTATAGATATAACGCACGTGGATGCGAACCGAGACCTAATTAACCCTGCTCAGAACAAGGTAATCTTGGAATTACAAGACCTAGCGCAACACTGCTTGCCTTACCCATCCTTTCTTAGGGTGCGAAAACCTAGTTCCAACACCCACCCATACTACTTCGGGTGAGACTTTGACCTGCGCAAGAAGGTCACTGCTGAAAGGGCCAGTAGTATAGGGGTTTGTTGGCAAACCTTGCACACCGAACCTAGGTCAGGACCCCTCAAGCCAACAAATGGATCCATTGCCGGTACTAGAAGAAGTCTAAGAAAGGGATTGAGTAATGACAAGCGAATATTGGAGATCTAACGCAGAGGTGAATGAGCGCTACTCTGGGTGAAAGCACAACACAGAGCGGTAAGTAATATTGAACTGGTCAAGTGGAGGATCGCTATGCTCGTAGCTCGCCGAGAAGAGCACCCACGCAAGGTCCATCAGTTACCCCGATGTCGGGCCTCCGGGAAAATAAACCAGAGGAAAACATGGAAATACACTTAAAATTACCTACCTTTAAAGGCGCAGTTAATGAGGACATGGAGCGGTTTTGGTTCGTGGCTGACTCAGTGTGGAATGTGCAGGGGGTGGTAAGCGATGCTATGAAAAGGGCACAACTAACCCTGGCCTTCGAAGAAAGGGTGCTGGACTGGTATATGCAGTATATATCTCAAAATGGGAGTGCATCACTTCAAGATATTAAGGATGCCCTAAAACAACAATTCTGGAAGCCGAAGTCTTACTCTCAATTGGTAGCTGAAGTAAAAGACTTCAAGCAAGGTGCGACCAAGTCAATGTGGGAGGCCGATCAGTGGTTAAAGAAATCAATTAGGGAAGGGGGGTTCAAGTACGATGACAAACAACACACGAAATGGTTCATTGCTATGTTGCTACCTCACTTACGCATACCAATGAGCCACCAGACCTTCGAATCGTAGGAAAAAGCCTTAGAAGCTACCATGAAACTCAAAGCCATGCCTAAGGAAAACACGTTGGGGGGAGTGCAGCAAATTCAAGAACAACTCGGAGCCATGCACATGGAAATACAGAGCTTGTGGATGGAACGGGGAAAAGGGGTTAGCACAGACCTCTGGTGCATAAAATGTTGGGTGTTTGGCCATACCAAGGACCAGTGTCCCCTATTGGTGGATTACCTACAAGCGGGGGGACCTAGTCCATTGTGCCCCAGGTCCAGAAAATCTACGCTCTGGTGCGATGAATGCCGGGTAGCAGGACTACATGATATGACCCAATGCCCTCGGTTAAGTATGGGTGAACTGAAGCAAAAATGGTGCAGGTTTTGTCTATCGGTAGGGAATGATGAGCATAATTGTCACATATATGAATTATTGGTAGATCAAGGAAACCTCTATAGGGTACAATCAGATCCCGTGTCGCTGAGATCCCCCGGGACTTTTGGTGGCTCCCCCGCGAGGGGCAGGGGGGGAAGGGGAGGAAGCGCAGGACGAGGACGGGGCCAACTAATCTGTTATAACTACGGAGAGGTAGGGCACTTCACCAAGGACTGCCCGAATCCCACCAGGAAATCCTGTAAATATTGCCGACAACTGGACCATGAGATCGAAGACTGCCCGATCTTGATAACAAAAATGCAGGACAAACAGCCTACTCCTACGCATAATGTGCAAAGAGTTAAAACCGAGCTTAGGAATGAAAATCTGAGGATAAAATTCATAACGCGCAGCGGTGCAGTCACTCAGGGAGTAAAGGAAGAGATTGCCTTTCGAAAGGGAACGAATTTCAAGGAACAAGAGTCGTTGGCAGCCCCTGTGTAGCTGCCAATGCACCTCCAAGAGAAGGAAGAGGTTGAGCCCTTCTAAAGGGCATGTCTGAAACTACTGCGTGACCCACAGGCTATAGAAAAACTTCAAGTATTGCTACATGACTGCGCAACCCCGCCCAACACCATTGCTAAGATTAAAGAAGTACACAAATTACATGGCTATAAGAAACACACCGGGAGGGAAATGCGGTTGACGACGCAGATTGGCGACTATGAGATAGATCAAGTTATCCTCAATCTGGGATTGGATGCGAATATTTTACCAAAGCAGGCATGTCAACGAATGGGAGAACCAAAGTTAGACTGGTCCACCATCCAGTTGCGCATGGCGAATCAGCAGAAGATCATCCTTCTGGGAAGGTTGCCGAACGTCATGGTAGATATTGCAGGAGTAAAGGTCCTAGCTGAATTTGAAGTAATAGAAATCGTGGAAGATGCAAATCCCTACCCCGCACTCCTAGGACTGGACTGGGCTATAGACGTGGGGGGTGTCATCAATATGAAGAAACGCAACATGGTATTTGAGAAACATGGTACGTGCGTAATAGTACTGCTAGATCCTGTTGAGGGTGTGCGGTATACATAACCAGCATATGAAGAGGAGGAACTAGATCACATCTACAAGGTGATGGCGCTGGATGAAGACCGGGGTAACCCTACAACAGGTGGAGTACTCTGTTGGGAGAAGGACAGGGAGTAATTTTCTAACCCTGATGAAGAATTATAAAGTTGGCAGAACCGGTTGCATGATGTCTTAGCACTATGATGCCCTCAGGCCGTGAGGACCCTCTACTGCATTACTTCAGAGGTAAGAGACCTTCCCCACTTTGATGGGTCTAGTAATGTCCAAGAATTTCTAAGAAAATTGGAAGCTAGGGTGCCAAAAGAACGACGACTCTGGGCCCTCAGTCTGGCTCTGCATGGAACACCTACACGATGGTGGGATACCCACAAGAAAGCATTTCCAGACTGGTAAATGTGTCAGGATAGGATTGTTCTGTAGTTCGCACCTCTTTTTGATGTGCGCACCAAGATATTCCTTGGACCCGGGGATCCCCGCGCACATCTGCATGCTTGGACGACCAAATGGTCCGATCATACCCCAGAAGAATGGGTCCATCTATTTATGGATGCCTTGGGCCCTATCCCTGCTGCTTGGTACTTGATGCGGAGCTACACCAGCGTACCCACCACTAGGAAGTGTTAAAAGAAGACTTTATCGGAACGTTTGGACTAATTTGGGGAATGAAGATGCTCAATGAAGCTCTGCAGGACATCGATGCGTTTGTATTTAAAAAGCCTCACCCTCGCACCTCACCAGCAACTCTAACATGGGAAGCCTAGATGCAAGACATAGTCAATTTCCAGAGCTTGGCGATTAACGAAGAAGAGGATAATCCGCGAAATATCTCTATTCTGGAATCTGAAGGGGAACGTACCGTTACTGGACCGTCACTACAGAATATTGATGTAACGCAACCTCTCAGGCTGCGCAAAGTTAATGTTGGGACAGAAGAACACCCTAAGCTGGCTAAAATTGGGGACTATTGGAATGAAGGAACCGTAGGCAAAATTGCAGAGCTACTTATGGAGTATCAGGATTTATTTCTGACAAAGTTTTTTGAGCTCAAAGGAATTGCTGGGGACCTAGACATTATGCACATCACTCTGAAACCCGAGGCACGTCTCGTCAAGCAGCAGCCTTACCGACTAAATACTAAATATAAGCAAAAGGTCAAAGAAGAGCTGGACAAAATTCTTACTGCAGGAATCATTGAACCAGTTGAACAATCAGATTAGGTAATTCCAATAGTCATCTAGGAGAAGAAGACAAAGAGGGAAATACACATCTGCGTGGATCTACAAAAGTTAAACGATGCCTGTGTCCATGACCCCTTCCCTACGCCCTTCTCCGATGAAATCCTTGATAGCGTGGGTGGCCAGGAGGCCTATTCCTTCACCAATGGGTTCTCAGGATACCACCAGATCAGAATTGCACCTAAAGATCACAATAGGACTACCTTTGCAACCGAATGGGGTTCCTTATAGTACACAGTCATGCCCTTTGGTCTCAAGAACACACCTGCCATCTTTTCAAGGGTCATGGTGGCTGTGTTCAAGGACTTTATTCATAAGTTCCTGGAGGTTTACTTCGATGACTGAACGGTCTTTGGCCTAGTAAAAGAGCATGTCTCTAACCTGCGATTAATGTTGGATGCATGCTAGAAGCACCAGATATCCTTGAATATCAAAAAGTGCATATTCTGTGTACCTTTCGGAATCTTGCTTAGACACATAGTCTGTCGGTAAGGATTGCTGGTTGATCCTGCGAAGATAGCTGTAATCATCAACCTTGCAGCCCCCACAACGAAAAAACAACTACGTTCTATTCTCGGCCACATGGGATATTACATGAAATTCTTTCAAGGGTACACTCTGATCACAGTGTCCGTGGAACAGCTACTAAAAAAATATGTCTCTTTTTCCTGGAATGACGAATGTCAACAGAGCTTCGAACTACTCAAAGAAAAGATGATCTCTGCACCCATACTGATATTTCCTGACTGGTCAAAGGAATTTCACGTACATGTGGATGCGTCAGGCATCACCCTGGGTGCGGTTCTCACTCAACCTGGAGAAAGAGATATTGACCACCCAGTTGCCTTTGCGAGTAGAAAAATCTCAGGCGCAGAACGGAACTACTCTACCACTGAGTGCGAAGGACTGGCTATGGTATACGCATTACAAAAATATCGGCACTATCTACTGGGTGGCCACTTTAAGATGTTCACTGATCATTCAACTTTGAAATACCTGGTCAATAAGCCTGTGTTGGGGGGGAAGATTTGCTGCTAGTTGTTTCTATTCCAGGAATATGATTTTGAGATTATCGTTAAGCCTGGGAGGTTGAATGCAGGCCCAGATCGTCTGTCTCACATCGACACAGGGGAAGAGCCTACTAACCTGGACGAGGGCTTACCCGATGCGCAACTGTTCACCATTAAGGTGGTTGATGCTCACTTTGCTGATATCATTGAGTTCCTTACTATGGGTGTGGCCCCTGCAAAATATTCGATGCAGCAAAAGAAGGATTTGGTTACACGGGTTGCGGAATTTACTCTCATTGCTGGTCAGTTATACAAGCTAGGTGCAGATGAAATATTACGCAGGTATGTATTGGAACATGAACAACCCACCGTTTTAGAAGAAGCACACGACGGAGTCGCAGGAGGCCACTATGCGGGACGAGCTACGACACAAAATATTTTGAGGGATGGATTATGGTGGCCTACCCTGCATCAGGATTCTTACACATATTGTAGATCGTGTGATACATGCCAGCGAACTGGACGACCCTCACGCTGAGATGACATGCCATTACAGCCTCAAGTGGCCCTACAGGCTTTTAACAAATGGGCCAATGACTTTATATGACCCATCAATCCACTAGGCAATAAAACAGGTGCATGCTACATTATCATTGCCACTGACTACGTCACTTGATGGCCTGAGGCATAGGCGATGAAAGATTGTACTGCCGATACTGCTGCACACTTCATCTTTGAGCAGATTTTGACCAGGTTTGGCTGCCCAATGATCCTAATGAGTGATAGAGGTATGCACTTTGTTAACCAAACGTTTCAAGCTTTGAATGAGGAATTCCGGATCCACCATGTAAAGAGTACCCCATATCATCCCCAGGAAAATGGGGCAGTTGAAGCTTTTAACAAAATTTTGGAACATAAATTAACTAAGGTTTTCAATGCCGATCGTAGTGACTGGGATGTTCGCATCCCCTCAGTTCTGTGGGCCTACCGAACGACTTGCAAGAAGATGACAGGCAAGACCCCCTTCCAGATGGTCTACGACAAGGAGGCCATTATGCCTATAGAATACATTGTCCCTAGCCTACGCATCACAACATTCACAATTATGGTGGACCCAGATATCATAGAGGAGCATCTTGTGCAACTGGTGGCTTTGGAGGAAGATCATTTTATTGCTAATTTTCACCAATAGGTTCAGAAGGCTTGTGATAAATCCTGGCATGATCGACATATTCGCCAAAAGACATTCGTCGAAGGTGATCTCGTCCTTTTATACGATAGCCAATTTGCGAAACATCCCGAGAAATTCTAGCAGCATTGGCTTGGTCCCTACATAGTTAAGGAGATCACGAATGGCGGAGCAGTCCAGCTAGCTACCCTATGTGGTGACCTCATTCTTGGCTTTTTCAATGGTAGTTAACTCAAGCCATACCAGGCTAAGGACTATATGACCGCACCACCGCAGTGACTCGGGACAAGTCACAAGATTGTGTTGGGGGGACTGTTGGAACAGGGTCTCCTAAAAGATGCGAACTAGTCCATTTTGAATGTTTTTGATTAGATTTAGTCTAGCGCAGGGTTTTTGGGGTGGGTCAAAGCCTCGAACACATTGTAATGGGTAGAAGAGTAAACCAGGGGTTCAAAAACCACGGTTTGCGGACCATAGGAAAAGTCTAGGCTAGATTGCTATAAATAGAGGGACATTTTGTATTGTAAAGGATAAGAATGATGAGCTATTGATACAATTTGTGGTTTAAGCTATCTGTTTGGGTTTTTAGGGAAAGGACTCCTGTTGGCTGTGTGCGCGGAGATCCAAGTCCACCTGTGTGCGGACCCTGCTGCTATGTGCACAGGTTGGGAAGGGAATTGTAAGGAAGAATTGATGAATGAATGAATAAGAAATATTGATAGAGGACTGAATCTGTGAGTACTCTTGTGTGAATTATTGGTAATTGCTGTATTGTGCATTTTCTGTCTTTAAGCTATGAAGATCTGCGTAAGTGTGTTTCCGGGTCTGGATATTTTCTATTCTATTTATGTATTGCTATGTTAATGTCATAAAAGCATATAATTATAGATCTAGCGCATGTGGATGCGAACCGAGACCTAATCAACCCTATGTAGAACAAGTTAATCTGGGAATTACAGGACCTAGCGCAACGCTGCTTGCCTTAACCATCCTTTCTCAGGGTGCGGAAACCTGGTTCCAGCACCCACCCATACTACTTCGGGTGAGACTTTGACCTACGCAAGCAGGTCACTGCCGAAAGGGCCAGTAGTATAGGGGTTTGTTGGCAAACCTTGCACACTGAACCTGGGTTAGGACCCCTCAAGCCAATAATTCTTCAATGACCAGAAGTTGGTCCATACCAATCCATTCAAAGAAATTAAGGTAAAATTAAATTGGCCAGCCATCAAGTCCTGGGATCTTATATATTTTTAACCATTTCAAGAAAACTTCAATTTCCCCTAAAGTTACTGGAGCATTGAGGTTGTTAGCATCGTCCTCATCCACAAATTTGGGCATTGACCTAGCAATACAAAGTACCTCTACAATATTTTCCATCCGGGGGTCTCTGTATAATTGAGAGAAATGTCTAATACCCATATCTGTAAGCTAATTGTGTTTTTTGGCCACCCTTCCATCTTGATCTCGCAATTCCCATATGGTGTTGGTGATCTTCCTTCCCTTGGCACATTGCTGAAAGAACTTTGTGTTATCATCCCCCGCTTTTAGCCAGGTGGCCCCGCTTTTAAGTCTTCAAGTTTCCTCTCTTTGTCTTAAGAGTTTTATTTTTTCTGCTTCTAGTACTATTAATTTATTTTTCATGTCACTGGTATGAAATCCCAAATTGTCTGAGCCAGTCATTCCTGTAATTTCTTTTTCAATCTTCACAAGGGATGCTTCATCTTGAACCTTTTTCTTCCTTGCCCATGTAATTGACATATTTTTTATATGGATCAAATTGTTGGATATGACCCATGTCGGCATGGTGTTGGGGCCTTGGTGGCATTGGATCTAGTATTCCTTTACAATTTTGTGGAAATTAGGTTCAACGAGGCAAGTGGAATTGAACTTGAAGGGTGATCTAGGTCTGCAATTCACAATGATCACTTGAAGGAAAATGGGAGAGTGATTAGAGATGCCCCCCACTCCCACCCATTGTCTCACCTTGTCCACTTTGTCGACCAATTTGGATTTGATGAGAAAATGGTCCAACTTGTGAGCGAGGGTTGCCTCCCCCGTCTTTCTATTACTCCATATAAGCTAGATTTTTAGTCATTTAAGTATTCAGTAGGTCAGAATTATCTAGTATTTTCCCAAAGTATGTAGTCAAAGGGTCTGATTTTGCATTGGGTCCCCAATTTTATGCATGCCCCATGGAGAAATTTAGGTCCCCTCCAATAATGATGTGACCCCCCTTCATGAATGATGATGCCATCAATTTATCCTAGAATCCGACCCTATTGTGGAAATGACCATATATATTGATCATACAAATGGGAATGTCATGTTCAGAGGATATAATGTCTGCACCTAATCCTCCATCCCATCCCCACATGTTATCCACTTTAATGGTTTAGTTGTTGAAGCCAATGGCACATCCACCTGAACGCCCTCTCACATCCATGGTCTGAATGGTCCAGTCAGGTAGCAAGGAGGATAACGAAGTGTGTATGGTCTCACCTACCCCCAATGTATCTTGTAGAAAGATAACATCAATTCTCTTTAAATCTAATAGTCGCCTAAGAGCCGATTTTTTGTTAGGGATGGTTGACCCTCTACAGTTGAAGGATAGACAAATAATGGGGAAACCAGGTCAGGGGTGGCCTTTTCTCTAATAACCCAATTAATGGAATATTGTTTCCTGCTGGAAGCCACCTTGATCCCATATTGTAGAATGTATTTGGATAATGAGGATGGTCCGTCCCTAGAGGATTTATGAAGCTTTGATGATGGATCATCCCCCAGTCCGAAAGAAGGAGTGGATTGAGTTAGTGATAGGGATCTGAGATTGTAAAGGTGGGTGAAACTATTACCCAAGGAATCCATTTGTTTAGTGTGAATGCTAGGGGATCCCACCTATGTGATAGGTTCGGGTACCGAGGAGGATGTTGGCACTGATGCAGTAGGGAAAATAATAGGGTCGAGATTGCATGCATTCAAATTAGATCTAGATGCAGAGGCATAATAGGAGCTACAAAATTGTAAACAATAGAAATAATGGGAGTAGAGGTAGAGATCGTAGTACCTGAGATCAGGCCAGATCCAATAGTGTGTGATCTAGTAACCTGGACCGGAGGTGTTTGCGATTCGTTTTGGAGAGGAATATTTTGAGTATCACGCTGAGCTCTCGACTGCATACTAGTGGTCTCTCATGTTGTAGATAATCCTATGACCTCTTGAGTTTGGGTGTCGAAATTCTTTTGTGCTTGTTAGTGGCATTAATCAGAGGACACTCTTTGTATAGATGTCCCACTTCATGGCATCTACGACATCGGAATGACACCCCCTCATAATCCATATTTTTCCATCTAATGAAATTCCAGTGTTTTAGGTGCATGATTTCCACCATCCCCTCTCATGTATCTAGGTGCACCACGATTTTTTCCATGGATATATTCCTGGTCTCCATGCAAGATATGTCATGATCCATATATATACCCAAATCTTCGCCTATGCATCGAAGGACATCCTCTATCCAGAACTGGGGTGGTAAGTCAGGTAAACAGACCCAAATGGGACCAACCCCTATTTTTTTATTATCTGGGTTGAATAAGGGTGTCCAATTCTTGAGTAATACCGATTTCATCTCAGTGTGCCATAATTTAGAAAGGACCCAGTTTTCCTGTTCTGGGTAAGGGAATATGAGCGCAAACTAGCCACGATTCATAGTGAGCACTGCATGTATTTGATCCAATATGTGGCCCTATACCTCTGTCGTCCATTTTCTCAATCTAGTTGTGGAATAGTTTCTTCCTCTAAGATGGCCAACAAACACCTTATGCTATGTTTCTTCTGCCTATGCCATGTTGATGCCTTTCCCAAAGACCAATAGTCTTCTCTGCTCCCAGACCTTGGTGCACTTGGTTTTCTTTCTTCCTGTCTTGTGGGGATGATGAGGTTGTGTATGTCCAGCGCCCTACTGTATGGCATCCTTCGAGTTTGAAGCCCTATTGTCTTCATGATGAGGTATTTGTTGGGTAATACCCTCACAACAACCAAATGTTTTTCCGGAGGGTGGTTGCCTCGGTATGTCGTATGTTCTATTGACGTCTCTAGATGTGTGTATACCAAGCTATTTGATACCTAATGTATCTTCAATAGTACCACTAGAACCCCCAGTCACCATAGTTGTAGCGCCCCGCTCCTCCGGAATAATAGGCTATTGTTCCCATAGCTTTAATACGAATGATGACAGAATAGTGAAAGAGGGAAGTTTCTGTGCCTCCGGGTTAATGTCTTTGAAGTACTCTGTAATGGATGGGTTAGGAACCATAAACCCTAGTTGACCATGTGAGGAATTGTCAATTTGCATGTTAGTAAACCTTAGCTCCATCTATACATTTGAATGTTGCATGTAATCCGGGGATGGTCTGACTGGCTGCTCATGTGGAATCGACCCAAATCTGTGAGGAATCCAACATATCTGAGGAATAGTCTACTTGTTCCTCCTCCATAAATGAAGTTTCATGATATTCGCAGGCCTCATCCTGTTTTCAACCCCAACCGCATGTAACTATTTTGGACGGTTCCTTGGAAATCGTGAAACTATTGACAGAAGTCGCCTGCTTGCCCAGCAGGGGTCTAGAGGTCGCATGCACCTTTAATAATCACTCTTATGTCGGTATGCTGGGTCTCGTGTTAACTGTTAATGCCTACACCTAAGCCACCAGACCCAAAACATACCATAGCAGTTAATGCACTCCATTCTAGGTAGAAACTTCCCTTCCTATCTGCCATTGTCATAGTGTTCAACTAAGATTCTTATGCATTTGTTTTGTTCTCCTGTAGAAATAGAGTATCTGGGGTTTCTATTACTGATATATCTTTGATTTTATTTGTTTACAGCGATTTCCCCATTCCTTGAAAATTCCAAGAGACCACATTCATCATTTATTCTGGTTGGAGGCAGAGGGACCTTTCCCTCTAGAGTGATGGTGATTTTTCTCCTTGTTCCCTAAGCATTTTTCAAGGAAGGAATCCATTGGTTTTTGGGTTCCTATTGCCATCTCTTTTCCTTCCGTTTCATCTCTTAATTCTGTATTTGTCTTACTTCCTGGGTTTTTTTATGTTCAAGGGAAAGAATGGAGGAAGGAAGAGGCGGGTTAAAAGGTGGGGGTGAGGAGGAAATGGGGGAAGATTGAAAGGGAACCTGAGGGAGGGAAGAGGAGGATGAGAGTTGTTTGTTTCCTGATTTTTTATTTTTTAATTGTTCCCATTTTGGGTCCTGAGCTTCTACTTCTTCATTTTCTTGGTTTTTCGGGCATCTATTTTCAAAATGACTATATTCATGACATATAGTGCATTAGTGCATTTAAACGGTATATGTTCATAGTCCAGCCGTTGTATATGCGTTCAATTGTCAACTTTGATCTTCACTGCTTCTGATAGGCCTTTCCCTAGGTCGACTTCTACGCAAATCCTCGCACATGCATGAATGTTCTCCTTTGGCTCTCTTCTATCAATATACTTTCACATTATGTTCCCTATTTCCTTGATTGATTCATCTCCCCAACAATGGAGCAGGAGGTGAGGAAGGCAGACCCAAACAGGAACAACGCTTGGCACATCCATTTCATGGTAAAAATTCAGCCTCCATCTGTTTAGATAGAGTCCTTTAATTTCCATGAAGTATGGGCCATTTCTAAATATCAGGTCCTTGTCTTCCCTTGTTTAAAAGTGGAAGGTGTAACATCCTCTTCCACAAAATCTGATAGAAAATTTCCCATTTGTTGCAGAGGATTAGTTCCTTTCAACCCACTTCTCAACAGATCGAGGAGAAGGTCAGAGGCCAGTGAACTGACCAACCAAGCCACGTTCAGAAAGGGAAAATGTTTCTCTGTGGGGGAGTGAAGGGGGTAGAATTATCTCATGAATCTCTTTTAACTTCTTCACAAAATTTGAGACAGAAGTTCTGGTTCTGGGAGGACCAATGGAGGTGATCAGTGAAGCAAAAGCTTTAGCGTTTTCATCAGATGCATGATTTGAGGCAGTTGGCTAAGGGTCACCATATGGAGGGGGGTCCGGAGGGACCATTGAGGCAGTAGATAGATGTCCAAATCGAGCAGGATCAGAGGGGCGCAGGCTCTCATGGCATGCACACAACAACAAGTTTTTCAAAAACACCTCAGACCACGAAAGAGAAAAAAAGCTCATGTACATATATAATACAAAACTATTACATATAATACCTATAAACTAATCCAAGAAATTTTTTTTGACTTAGAAATAATGTTGATAAGAAAAACCATTTCTAAACTCATGTAGAATAACCTATCCCCAAGTCCTAAACTTTAGAGCCCCTTTTTTGATAATTTATCAACCAAAGTATTGAGGTCCATGTAAACACAATCAAAATAGGTGATAAAATCTAACTTCACATTTTTTCCCATTTCTAAATAATGCATTTTATTCATAAAACATAAATATGTAACTATATGTGAAAAAATTAAAATAAACCTAGTTGCAAAACTATAAAATTTCATGCCAACCAAATGCTCCATAAGACAAGTTCTTATAATGCTTGACTTTGACACATGAAGACCATATTTTTGGTAGAACACACTACATAATGAAACAATATGATACAAATTAGAAAAGAGTCAAAATGATTTTATTCATTTTAAATGTATTTTTCATCATGGATTTAATATATGTATCAATGACACATTGTTGAAACTTATATATATATATATATAGGAAGTGTAAGTTAAATATAGTTAAATGAATAATTAAATAAAATATATTGTTAATGTAGGAAGTGCAAGTTACAAAACCATTACTCAACTAATAAAGTTAATAAAGGCGGGAACTTGGAGATATACATTTGTCATATCATTAAATTAAAATAATTCTACTACTATGAGTAGTGGAAATTTTAAAGAAAATTACAGTTTATAGATAAAATCTGAGTCTAAAAAGTTGTTAAATGTTATGGTATAGTTGTATATACTAGTTATTGTGTTGGCTTCTACAACGCAGTATAAGAGGAATGTGAAGGTGTTAGATGTTATATGTAAACATTTTTTATGTTATAAAAAAAATTACATTGTATAGGGGAGATGTGTAGGTGTTAGATGTAAACATTTTTAAATTCATTTTTTTTTAATGTCAGTCATATAGGGGAGATGTGTAAGCTTTAGATGTTAGATGTTGGGTCAAAGCATGGATCTAGGTTGTGTGTGTGTGTGTTAAATGTTATGTTATAGTTATATATACTAGTTATTGTGTTGGCGTCTACAACCCAATATAAGAAGAATGTGTAGGTGTTAGATGTTATATGTAAGCATTTTTTAAGTTATAAAAAAAAATTACATTGTATAGGGGAGATGTATGGGTGTTAGATGTAAACGTTTTTAAATTCATTTTTTTTTTTTAATTTCATATAGGGGAGATGTGTAAGCGTTAGATGTTAGATGTTGGGTCAAAGCATGGATCTAGGTTACACTTTTTGGTGAGAGAGGGTGTGTTTAGGTGAAAAAAAGTTGGCTTGATTGCGCATTTAAAGCGCTCAATTAATTCATTTTTAAGCGCTCGAACAATCATTTTTAAGTACTCGATCGAGCTCCTTGAGCGCTAAAAAAACAACTTGATTGAGCATTAAATCTAATTCTCAATTGAGCTTGTGTAACCCCATGTTAAGAGCTCAATCTAGCCCTAAAGTTCCTTTGAGCCTTAAAGCTTGAATTTTTAAAATTTATGCAGATATCAATAAAGATACACAAACTTTAAAATTGTAAGTATTTGATAGTTAAAAAAAGAAAAACCAAATTCAATTACTAATTACATTTGAATAGGTAATTAACAATAGCGTGGATTAATTTCTAATTGCATTTCTAGAGTTTTGGTGCATAGATTTGAAAAATATTATATCTCACTTGCAATTGAAATTGTAATGTTCTTATATTTATAATTTGGTAACTCAAAAATAAGTTTTTAATATTATTTAATTTTTCAATGTTATAATTTTATTATAAATATAATTTAAATAATAAATTGATTAAACATAAGAAATTTTATCAATTTAATTTAATAAATATTACAATTTTTTATATGAATAATTGTAACGTGAATTTGAAGTTGTTGGAAATGTATATTTTATAAAATTCACTGAGGAATTTATAAACATGATTCCCTCGTAATCAGATCTATTAAAATCAAACTTATGTATATATAATGCAGTAATATCCTTCAGGAAAATAAATAAGTGCAGTAATACGTAATTGTAATAGTTGTAAGTTTAATTAATATAGTTGTAATTCATGGAATAGTATCTGCCGTTATAGATCTATTAAAATCAAACTTATGTATATATAATGTAGTAATATCCATTTGTTTAGGAAAATAAATGAGTGGTAGTAATATGTAATTGTAATAGTTGTAAGTTTAATTAATATAATTGTAATTCATGGAATGGTATCTGTTGTTATGAAACTCTCTCAACCTGTAAAATGTGATTGCACTTAATTATGTTCTCAGTGTGCACAAGTGCAAAGTATATATAGAAATTTTTACACCTGACTTAGGTTTGCAATATATATTTTTAAAATAATAAAAACATAAGGAAATCATAAATTTTAGAACATTATTTGATTAATTTGAATTTGAGTAATTTAGATTTTAAAACATTATTTGACTAATTTGAATTTGAGTAATTTATATTTAAATGAGCATGAAATTATTTTTAAAATAATGATATTATAAATTTTAGTTTAGTTTGGTTTGTTGTTTTATTTATTATAATTTGATTTATTTTTATTGAAAATTTATACATAAAAAATTTATAAAATGATTAAGTATAAAAATATGTTATATTTAAAATCAAAACAATAAACAAATTATCATTTTTAAGAATTTCAAAATTCCAAAAGCAAAATTAAAATATTTTATAGAAAGTTATCTATATATTATTTAATTATTTTTGAGGGAAAATAAAATAAAATTTAGCCTTATAATTAAGGAAAATTAGAGTTTCAAATATATTTGAATATTTATAAAAAATATTTTTGTGGAATAGATAAATTTTATAATTTTTTTATAGAAAAATATTGAGAGGCTTGATTTTTTTAGATAATTATGATAGCTCGATAGAACCTTTGTTTAACCACGTTAAGGGATAGATCCACGGTTTCTTAAACCCTTGATCAAGCTCTAAAAATTCTCAATCATAGTGTTTGAAATTCACTCAATTGAGCATTTTAAGAGCTCGATCAAGCTATTGAAGGACTAAGAAACAAAGTTTTAGCTCTTCTATAAATTTCTCTGCAACACCATTTCGTACCCTAGCAGACTTCAAGCAGAATTTGTCTCTAAGTATTGATTGTGTTGGATTCCGGAAGGAACCCTCTATCTAATGGCATATGAGTTTGACATTTTCGAATTCATATGATATTTTTATCTAATTTCTTTTAAACACAATGTTTGAATTTTTTTTGAACATTTTTAAAGAGGTTGAATAAAAAATAAATATCATAAAATATGAAAAACTAAAAAATTTCAAAAAATATCACTATCTTCATAGTTCTCTCCAAAAATCTACTCTTATTTTTTCAATTTGTTTAAATAGTTAAAAAAAAATAAATTAGGTGAACACATGTTTCTGCAAAATGTAATTGAAATATTATTTTGCCAACTTTGAAAAATAATAAAAAATATAATTTTGCAGAAAAAAATAAATTTTAAATATGAAAAACATCTCTCTCTCTCTCTCTCTCTCTCTCTATATATATGTGTGTGTGTGTGTTAGACTAAGTTATGCTAAGGACAAGCATTTCATTTAATGGAAATTGACATATTATAGGAAACTAAATATTTTTTCAAAAAATATTATTAGGAAAATAACATAATTCTCCACAATGTTTTTTACTCTGAATCAAAATTCACAGTGCTTATATGAATTTAGAGGGCTTCATTTCAATAAAAGAGGAAAAACTTGAAATTCCATAGCCACATTTTCCCCAAAAGTGTAACCCATCTTCATGCATTCACCCTACTAGACATCAAAACATTTTTTGAATGTCATATATATATATATATGTAAAATGTAAAATATAATGTAAATTGTAAGTAATATATAAGATGCAAAATGAAAAATGTAATGTAATGTAAAATGCAAAACGTAATGTAAGATGTAAAGGGGGAAAAGTTGGAGGGTGGAGAGAGAGAGAGAGAGAGAGAGAGAATATTATAGGGGGTGAGACATAGGGAGGTGGAAGAGAGGGAGAGAAAAGAATGGAGAGGGAGAGAGGACTTGAGAGAGAGAAGGAGAGAGAAAGGGAGATAGAGACAAATTTGGAGTAGTAGAGAAAGGGAGGGAATAAGAAATACATAGAGACAAAGGTGGAGAGAGATAAAGTGGGCGACAAGGGAGTGATGGAGAGAGGAGAGTGAGAGGTAAAATAAAGAGGAGAGATGGAGAGAAGGAGAAGAGAGAGAGAGAGGAAGAGGAAGATGGAGTAAGAGAGAGATAGATATATATGGATATAGTGTGTGTATATTTGGGGGGTGATACAAAGAGATGAAGAAGATATGGAGGGAGATAGAGATATAGATGGAGGGGGGAGAGAGGGAAGAGGAGAGAGATAGAGAGAGGGAGGGAGGGATACATAGATAGATAGGGAGAGAGAGAGAGAAAGAAGAAGATATGGATTGAGATATAGATATAATGGCATGGGGGGGGGGGAGAGAGAGAGATGTAGACTTCGATTATATTATGACCCCTTAGACTCATATATATGCCAATGTAGTCTTATCATTTGTATCATCCAAGAATTATTCATTTATGTAATGTAAAGGAGGTTTCTCCCTCAAAGAGGCTAATTTTTAAGTCACTGATCTATCTTTTCTTCTATTTTTTGAGCTTGTTGCATAGCATTTGGTATTAGATCTTTGGATTCTAATGTTTTGCTTATTCAAACAGGTCATCATGGCATTTTCACTATAACTTTTTTTATACAAGGCTTTAGACTTTGAAATTTAAACCACGCGGATTTGAAATATTAGTGAAATTATTGTATGAATTTAATATCTTGGTTCATTATATTTTCAGAGATATGATATGAGGAATTTAGTGTTTTTATAGGCTCCATAATTCAATCTCAAACATACGGCCTATGGAAAAACGTCATAACTTTCTCTCCAAGTATCGTATCTGAATTTCATAAAAAGTGACTAAAATTTTACGTACTATAGTTTTTTGTGGATAATTTTTAGGGCCAAAGGTAGAAACAGTGGCATGTGGAACTCCGTACAAGTTCTCCCTACTAAATCAATCGATAATCAGGTCATTGTGGGAGATTGGGCATAACTCTTTCTTGAAGAATACAATCTCGGTCTGACTTGTGGGGTTGGAAAGAAGACTCATAGGGATACCACTAGATGAAATTTAGACCTTGGAGATCCAAAATTAAAGAGATATAACAAATTCAATATCGAGCTCCTAAAAAGCAAGAAAAAGGTGTGTACTTTTTTAAAATTTTGCATAACATTCGTTTGAAAAATAAGTTTGAAGTGATTCAAAGGGAATAGTGAAGCATAGATATCAATATTTGGTTCTAAAATTCCTCCAAAACAAAATAATTCCGCACCCATTAAGCCCTCAAATATCTCTACTATGACTCATGAAGAGGAAGAATTGCAACATGATATAACAAAATTACGGGACTAAGTGCAACAAAATTGCTCTCACAAAGACAAACCAAAGATGAAATAAAATGAGACAATGATGGCTTAAAAGATGACATTGATCATTTAAAATGGGAAATAAAAGGCGACATGAATGGTTTAAAATTAGAAATAAAATAATACATGGAAAGTTTGAAGGAAGCTTTGACAAAGTTACTACAAGAAATGCTTCCTAATGACGAAAAGGTATTCCATGAAACTCATGAGGAGAAAAAAATGAATTATGATTTTAGAGACTCCAATGTTTGGTTTAAGACCCACCACATTCCAAATATCAATATGATAAATTTTGATGACAAGGATTCAGTAACATGGATACTACAGATGGAGCAATATTTTAATCTCCATGGTGTGCAACACGCACAAAAGATACACATTGCATCTTTATATTTAGAACCCAATTAGTTCGTATGGTATCGATGGATTTGGTCTCGTAAATTACTTGTCACTCAGTCATTTTTTATGGATGAAATCATAGCACATTATGAGGATACAAAGAGAAACACCTTCTTTAGCCAATTGATAAATCTCAAACAAAAGGGTTCAATGGCGGAACACATTGAGGACTTCCAAAAATTGAATATCAGGGTAACTAATATTCTAGAGGAGCATATGATTGATGTATTCATAGGAAATTTGAAGGATAACATCCAAAAATAGGTTTGCTTTTGGGAACCCGATTCATTGGAGAAGGAATTTTGGGTGGCAAGAAAAGTTGAAAGCAAAATTATGGCAACAAGGAAGTCATAAAGATGGAAGTGTTGTTGCTCCTAGCCTTCCATAATCGAAAAGTTTTACACCACAAAAATAGGAGGAAAAAAGAGAAAAATGGATTTGTTACAATTGTGATAGAAAATACACTAAAGGTCATAAGTGTGTCGAGAAGAAATTATTCTACATAGATTGTGAAGAGGAGGAAGAAAAGGAACAAGAAACATCAAAAGAGGAGGATATACACCAGGAACCAACCCCAAAGAAAGAAGAAATGAATATGACCATATCTTGTAATGAATTGGCAAGAATTACCAATCCTAAAACTCTCAATATAGAAGGATATATCAAGAACAAAAAGGTAATAGTGTTGATTGATTCAGGTAGTATCGATAATTTTATTCATTGTAAGATAGCCAAGGAATTGAATTGCTTACTCTATCCAACACTAGAGTGTCAAGTGATGGTTGCAAATTGAGGAAATATAAATTTCTATGGAAGTGCCATAATATCAAGCTAACCACAGGGGAATATATATTGAATAGTCCAATGATTTCCATTCCAATGGGTGGTGCTGATGTTGTACTAGGAGTACAATGGTTACAATCTTTGGGGACAATAACTTTTAATTGTCAAGAACTTTCTTGAAATTTTTTAGGAAGGAAATGAAGTTGAATTAAGGGGTATCTCAAGGAAACCAGGAAATATAATCAACTCTAATGGCATGGAAATGATTTTGAAGAAATAACAATGGGGCGTAATTTCAAAATTATTCTCACTATAGGTTCAAACATCGAAATAATTTATTTCTCCAAATCTCCAAAAAGTATTGGAAAATAATTCCAAGGTATTTGATACTCCCAAATGCCTCCCACCTATTCATGATCATGATTATGTTATTCATTTGATTCCACGAAGTGTTCCTCCAAACATCAGACCTTACAGATACCCCTATGCCCAAAAGAGTGAAATTGTATGTATGGTTGTAGAAATGCTAAAGGCTGGTATAATTCAACCTAGTCAAAGTTCTTTCTCTTCTCCAGTAGTATTGGTGCACAAGAAGGATGGATCATGGTGTATGTTTCTAGATTACAAGGAGCTCAAAAAACTCACTATTAAAGATAAATTTCCCATTCCTGACATTGATGAATTATTGGATGAATTACATGGAGAAATTTACTTCACCAAACTAGATATTCGTTTAGGATATTATCAAATTAGAATGAAGACTAAAGACATTCTGAAAACAACATTCAAAACTCATGAGGGTTATTATGAATTTTGGGTCATGCTTTTTGGCCTTAATAATGCACCTTTCACATTTAAAGGTTTGACGAATTCCATTTTCAAACCCTTCCTTAAAAAAATTGTGTTAGTATTTTTTGATGATATAATAATCTACAACAAGTCTTGGAAGGATCGTGTTCAACATTTTGACAAGGTATTCAAACTATTGGAGGAGAAAAAATTATATGAAAAAACTACCGAATGTTTCTTTGGAGTACATGAGGTGGAATATTTGGGTCATATTATATCTCATGAGGGTGTTAAGGTAGACCCTAACAAAATTAAATCCATTAAGGAGTGGAAAAATCCCAACAAACATAAAGCATATTCGAGGATTTCTCAGGTTGAAAGGGTATTATCACAAGTTTGTTAAGAATTATGGGAGAATAGAAGCACCTCTAACAACATTACTTAGGAAATATGCATTTTCTTGGACTCCATAAGCAACTAAGGCATTTGAATATCTTAAATAGGCAATGTTCCAAGCACTGGTCTTAGCTACACTAGAATTCACAAAGACCTTTATTGTGGAATGTGATGCCTCAGGAAATGGAATTGATGTTGTTTTAATGTAAGAAGGAATACACATTGCTTTTGAAAGTCGTCCAATCAAAGGAAAGTATTTACACAAACCTATTTATGAGAAGGAAATCTTGGAAACATTACATGCACTAAATAAATTGCGACCTTACCTAATGGGGAGACACTTCAAGGTAAAAACATATCATGATAGCCTTAAATACTTTTTAAACAAATATTATCTTCAGAAGAGAAGAAAAAATGGGTCACAAAGATGTTGGGTTATGACTTTGAAATCATCTATAAAAAATGGAAGCAAAACGTTGTTGTAAATGCACTCTCAAGAAAGGATGAGGATGTGGAAGAATTGCTTTGTGTCATTTCTATTATCCAACCTAATTAGATAGCTGAAGAAAGGGATCAATGGAAGAATGATGAAGAGGTGTGTACACTCATCCAAAATTTGCAACAATATCCTAGTACATTTGATACATTTAACTGAAAAAAATGATTCATTATGGTACAAATATCACTTATATCTTTGTAAGAATTCCCAAATCAAGCAAAATATTCTCTTAGAATTTCACACCTCCCCCTTAGGAGGGCACTCAAGATTTTTAAAAACTTACCACAGGGCTAAGAATAAATGTTTTTTGGATGACCTTAAATATTATATTCAGAAGTTTATGGAATAATGTTTGGTTTTCCAAAAAAATAAAGTTGAGATAATTAAGACCTTGGGTATGTTATAAACTTTAGTCATTCCAAGTCAGCATTGGGAGGAGGTCTTAATGGATTTTATCACAGGTTTACCCAAGTCTTAAGGAATGAGTGTCATCATGGTGGTAGTTGATAGACTTACCAAGTATGACACTTTTGTGCACTATCCCATCCATTTAAATCCAGTATAGTTGTTATTTATTTTATGGAAACAATTAAAAAGCTACATGGAAACCCAAAAATTATTGTAAGTGATAGAGATCCCATTTTCACTAGAATTTTTTGGGCAAAATTATTTTCGTTTCTTGGTACTCAATTAGCTCATAGCT
Source organism: Pinus albicaulis (assembly GCA_034641835.2). Classification (NCBI taxonomy): domain Eukaryota; kingdom Viridiplantae; phylum Streptophyta; class Pinopsida; order Pinales; family Pinaceae; genus Pinus; species Pinus albicaulis. The sequence goes on along the minus strand of CM076579.1, from coordinate 1,149,978,066 downwards.
CATCTTATCATCCTCAAAATGACGGGAAAATTGAGATAGTGAAAACATGTTTGGAAGGATATCTCCGTTGCTTTGTATCTGATAAAAAACATAATGGGTCAAGTGGTTACATATAACTGAATGGTGGTATAACACTTCCTTCCATAGTGCATCAAAAATGACCCCATTTATGGAACTTTATGGATATCATCTACCATCCATCACATCATCTTTAAGAGAAAATTCTAAGGTTCAAGCAATGGAAGGCCACATTTAGCATCAACAACAAGTTCTATAAATCTTAAAGGATAACCTCACTTTGGCGCAATATTGACTAAAACAACAAGAAGATCGACATCGTAGTGAAATAAGTTTTGATGTAGGAAAATGGGTATTTTTACGACAACCATACAAACAAATGTACCTCAAGCAAGCTAAGAAGGATAAAAAGTTATCACCTAAGTACTATGGTCCTTAAAAGGTGTTGCAAAAGATTAGTAATATGGAATACAAATTGGATCTAGTTGTGTCTTCCCAAGTACACCCAGTTTTCTATGTTTCATGCTTAATGTGACAAGCTCCTAGTTCAAATAGTGTGGCCAAAACTTGATGAAGAAGGAAAAATCATATTTGAGCCTGAAGAAATCATGGAAACAAGAACCCAATAACTACGAAATAGATTAATTTCAGAGTATCTCATTAAGTGGAAGAACTTACCTTCTAAATATTCCACATGGGAGGATGAGAATTTTATACAGAAGCATCTGAAACTACTCAAGCGTTGAGGACAACACTTTTTTGAAGGGGAGGGGCATGTTAGGTCCATATAATACTAGTGTATTCCCCTTATTTTTATAATTAGCGTAGCCCCATATTGCCATTTTTGTGCCCATGTGTCCCTCATGTTGTTAGTTTTGTGCCCCATAGAAGCCCACTATTGTTATTGTTGTGCCCTTACATTATTATTTTTATGTAGGTCTGATTATATTGTGAACCCTTATAATCCTATATATACCAAAGCTTGTTGTTTTTATTTATATAAAAATAATAGCACCTAGTCTATTACATTAATCTATTTGTGAGCCATCACTCACAAGAAGAACCAACTCCCTTTGATTATTGCTAGCATCAACTTGCTCCTTTTGAAAAAACCTAATAAACCTACCAGAAGCACCATCTGAAGCACTAACTTCATGGATTTGTTGCAAGCACCAACTTTCAACTCTCTGGATTTATGCAAGCACCAACTTGGAGGAGGCACCAACCCCCAAGCCTTCTCAAACACGTACTATAGATGGAAGCACCAACTTCATGTATGCATGATCCAACCGACACTCAAAGGAAAACTTATTTCTCACTGTAATTGGTAGTCTCTTGGTCTGTTTTCAACTATTTTTTCTCCTTAGCTCTTGGCCCACACAACATTATTTTTCCTCTGATAACTCTGAAGCAATCCATTATTCTACTAAAAAACAATCACTCATCACAACTTTCTCAACACTCTGTCCACACCGCAACATCATACTCTTATTGGACCTCTGATCTCAATTGCTTACACTCATCTCTCGACCTTCTTCCACTGCACAGACACTTTTGAGCTCTTCTCACACATCACAAAATCTCTCATGGTATCTTTCCTCTGCATAGGAAATATCAGCCTCTTTTCTGTAGAACAAGCTCACTTGGCCTCACACACACACACCCACATAGCTCACTAGAAAAATGTTTCTTCCCCCAGATGTTTCCTAACTGCTCTCCACAATTTTGTTCCTTTCCTGTGCTATGATAAAATTCGTCTCTACATTCACACTGCCTGAGTGTACCTCTTCATGGCTTCTCCGTCCCTCTGTTGCATCTCATTACTTTAATTATGATTCCACAATATTAAATCAAAGAATGGGATTTGTTCACTTCACCAAATGTGGCTACATCCTAATCAATTCAGAGAATGGGTCACTTTTTTATTCTCCATGATGAGAATTAAATCTCAGTCAGTTTGAACACTACAACTAGGCTCTTATTCTTTCTATGAAAAAACCTGACGTACCTAAGGCTTTGATCTTCATTTAATCCCTTATAGCATGCACACAAGATCAGGGATGGCTTATTTCAACTCAAGATAGGACCAACACTCTTCTCTACAAATCGTGGTCCTCTTCACCTTGACATAGTGACCTTGATAGTTTTCATTACTTCAGTGACCAACTCTCTTGTGCACATGTATTCTCTAGTTGGCAACCCATCCATCCTCCAGACTCCCCTGTGCTGCAATTTCGGAGCCCAATCATTTTGTAAATTTTACACCACAATGCAATTCAAGAGCCCCCACATATTGTAAATTTGATTAAGGCAGTATTACAAAATTGTGAGATTCTGATTGGCCTTTATCCCCTTTTTCTTAGCCCCTTATCTCATATCCACCATAGAACCGAGTGTTGTTACCGAGGGCATAACACTTAGGTGATAAGTGTTGGAAATACTGAGAGGGGGGGTGAATCAGTATTCCTTTCAATTAGAGAATTAGTTAACCTTCAATTATTATCAGTGTTTGTACAATGATAGCAGAAAACAAGAGGAACACAAATGCACACATTTTTTAAGGTGGAAACCCACTCCGAGACAAAAACCACCTAATGCTTTTCTAATAATTCTTTAATATTCAACTCCAATGGAAAATAAACCTCCAAATTCCTAGAATCTATAAAAGCATTCTTCTCCAACTCCCACTGGATGGACGCTCCAACAACCAAGATTCTTTAGTATTCAACTGAACGGATGCCCCAACACCCAATGACCTACAACTCACCCTAGCACCACCCTACCACCCTATAGAAGAATAAAAGAAGAATGGAATCCCATACCAGGGAAAATGGTCCACTTTATAATGACATAGAATGATGTAGAAGAAGAATATATACTAGACCATAACCCCAACTTTGACACAACCACCTAATGATGATCCTAGACCTCCCAACACAGCCTCTTCAACCCTTGGCAGATAGATACTAGTACAATTTGTACAATAATGTATTTACAATGACTAAGTACAATGATACCTTTACAATGATTGTATGCAGTGCTGCCCACTTGAAGACTTCATATGATGAACTTCTTGCTGCTGTTATGCACCTTGGTTACTGCTCTTGTCATGATACCCTCTGCTGCACCTTTCTTTGCTTTGTTGCCGTAGAAATTCTGGTCCTTTGCAACCCTTGAAAACACATGATCTAGCTTTTTCTTGCCTTCTAGGAGCTCAATATTGAATCTGGTGTATCTCTTTTATTTCAGATCCTCGATATCTGATTTTTGGTCCTATAGTAGTCCTCTAAGTCGTCTTTCCAATGCCATAGGTCTGACCCAATTTTGATTCTTCAAGAGATATTTATACCCAATCTCTTACAATGCCCTAATTATGGACTGTTTCAGAAGAGTGCACTTGTACGAAATTCCACGTGTCATTGTTTCTTCATTTGGCTCTAAAATTGATAGAGAGAAACGTACAGACTATGCACTATCTTCCAATTTTTACGGAATTCCAATTTGATACTCAGAGAGAGATTTATGACGATTTTACCAAGGTCACTTATTTGAGATGAATTTCAGGAGCCTGCAAAAAACCTGACTTCCACAGATCATATCTTAAAAAATGTTGCACACATTGATCTGAAATTTTTACTGATGCTTCCTTAGGATTTCATATTTTCCTCATAAAAATTTCAGCTTCTGAAACTTCGTAGAAAAAAATTTAGAGCGAAAATTCCAATATGACCTGTTTTAGATGGCGAAATCCCTTGCCTAAGGAGGAAATGAAGATCACAATTTATATAAATGCTTAAGTTGAGAGGGGCTTCAACAAGTGAACGTGGGAGGGATTTTAAGAGCTTAAAAAAATATTAATTATGACTTTTCAATGACCCATGCCCCAATCCCATGGGGTTTTAGCCCACTAACTGTGGGTACAAACTTCAAACATGAATATCTCTCAAACCGTGAAGAATTACATGGCGTGCCATATATCAACGGAAACACCTCGAAAAGTAGAAAACATAAAAATAATTATTGACCCAGAATATATTAATTTGGTAGGTCAAAAATCTCATGAAATATTGGATTAGCCCCTGGTGCTTCTTGGGTTGACATCAATGACAACTTCTGATAAAAAATCTCCCCCTTTGGCATTGATGGCAACACAAGCACTCCCCCTGCGATCATGACACCTCTTCCTACAACATTCTCTCCCCCTTTGACATCAATGGAAAAGGGTAACTCCCCTTGAAACATAATCATCCTGCGGACCTATACACACTTCCACTCCCGCTGACACACAACCATCCTGCATACCTGAAATCTAATGAGAACTTGGGAGAATCCCAAGCTTTTGACGAAGATATTCAAATGCTTCACGAGGTAAAGGTTTAGTGAAGATATCAACAATTTTTTCTTTTGTAAAAACATACTCAAGTTTTATATTCTTTTCAGCGACTTGTTCTCTAACAAAATGATATTTGATCAGAATGTGTTTTGTTTTTGAATGCATGACAAGATTCTTGGAGATGCTAATGGCACTAGTGTTGTCACAGAATATGGGAATAGGCTCATTGAATTGTACTTGAAGATATTGCAAATTTTGTTTCATCCAAAGGACTTGAGTACAACATGATTCTGCTGCAATGTATTCTGCTTCCGCTATAGATAACGAGATTGAAGTTTGCTTTTTGCTCAACCATGATACGAGACAACCACCTAGATAGAATGCTGCTCCACTAGTACTCTTATGATCATCAACGCTTCCTACCCAATCTGCATTTGTAAAGGCTTGAATAATGAGATTGTTACCCTTGGGATACCACAAGCCATATTATTTTGTGCCCTTTAGATATCGAAGAATTATTTTGACGGAAATAATATGTGATTCTTTTGGTGCTGCTTGGAATCTTGCTTCTTGTCCAACTTCTTGCATAACATCTGGTCGAGAGGCTGTTACATATAGAAGACTACCAATCATAGATCTATGCAACCTCTGATCCACATCCTTGGATGAGTTGTCTATGCTCAATTTGCAATATGTTACCATCAGAGTAAGGACAGGTTTGCAATCTTCCATTTTGAATTTCTTGAGCATTTCCTTGATGTACTTGGCTTAACATATAAATATTCCTTTCTCTTGCTGAGATATTTGAAGCCCTAAGAAGTATCTTAGCTCACCAAGTAAATACATCTCAAACTCACTTTTCATCTTTGTAGAAAAGTTCTTACTTAGTCGATCATCATTGCTACCAAATATTATATCATCCACATATACCTCAACGATTGTTAAATTATCTTTATCTATTTGTACATAAATATTGCTATCAACAATACCTTTCTTGAACCCTTGTTGACATAGATATCCATCAAGACGAGCATACCATGCTCTGGGAGCCTGCTTGAGACCATATAGAGCCTTCTTTAACCTGCAGACATAGTCTTCTTTTTGTGATAGTAGAAAACCTTCAGGTTGTTCGATGTAAACTTGTTCTTCTAATTCTCCATTCAGAAATGCTGACTTAACATCCATTTGGTAGACTTTGATTTTTCTTGAACATGCATAGGCGAGAAACATTCGGATGGCTTCCATTCTGGAAACTGGTGCAAATGTTTCGTCGAAATCAATTCCTTCCACTTGTGCATAACCTTTGCAAACCAATCTTGCTTTGTTTCTGGTAACCTGCCCATCTTCATTCAATTTTTTCCTGAACACCCATTTAGTCCCAATGACATTTTTACCTTTTGGTCGTGGAACTAATTCCCAAGTGTTATTCTTCTCAATTTGATCCAATTCTTCATTCATAGCTGCTACCCAATGTTCATTTTGGCTGGCTTCCTCAAAACTACTAGGATCAAAGGTTGCTAGAAAAGCAACGTGAGCTTGTTGTGATGAACAAAGCTGTCGAACTTCATTTATGTCACCAATGATTTGATTTGATGGATGGTTCTTTTGAATCCACTCTTTTGTTCTCCTTGGAGGAGCTTCTTGTTGTTGTTCTGGTATATCTTGATGATCATTGTTTGCTTCTTCCTCGTTGATAGTTTCTTCTTGTTCTACAATTTTATCTGTGTCTTTTTCAGCCTCTGTCTCAAGTTTCAAAGATTCTAGATCCTCATCATTACTCACTAGAACACCATCTTCGTCAAATGTAACATTTATGCTCTCCACTATCTGTTTTCGTCTTAGATTATAGAATTTATAGGCCTTTATTTTGCGTGAGTAACCAACAAAGATACCTTCATCAACACGTGATTCAAACTTACCCAAATTTTGATCTTCTCTTTTCATATAACATTTGCTTCCGAAGATCCTGAAATATTTTACATTAGCTGGTTTTCCTTTCCATAATTCATATGGAGTCTTGTTGCAATTATTTCTGAGAAGACTTCGGTTGATAATGAAGACTGCCGTATCAATTGCTTGAACCCAGAATTTTTCATTTTGTTGAGGTGTTCGTGCTGTTGAAAATTTCCTTTTTATTCCATTTTCGTCACAGTATTGCAGAAATAATTTGGAAGTGAATTCTCCACCATTATCTGATCTTAAACACTTTATTTTCAAATCAGTTTCATTTTCAACCAACTCCTTGTAGATCTTAAAGCACTCAAATGCTTCAAATTTTTTCTTTAGGAAACTGACGGTTGTCATCCTGGTATAGTCATCTATCATCAACATGAAATATAATTCTCCGTCTAAGCCTTTTGTTCTCACAGGACCACATAGATCAATATGTATCAATTCCAATGGATGTGATGAAAAGTGTTCTTTTGTTTTAAATTGGACTTTTGTCTGCTTGCCATGCCGACATGCCTCACATAGTGTGTTGGAAGGTTTTGAGATTTTCGACATTTCTTGTACTGCTTCCTTTTTTCTTATCCTGACAAGATTGTCAAAGTTTATGTGACCCATTCGTTTGTGCCATAACCAACTTTCATCTTCTTTAGCTAGTATACATGCTTTAGTTGCTTCATCCATAACATATATGTCATTTGGAGCTCGACTTGTTGTAGCCACAATTTTACCATACCTGCCTTTCCTGATTTCACATTTTGTGGAGTTGAATAGCATTGTGTGTCCTTGATCACACATTTGTCCAACACTGAGCAGATTGTGATTCATGTTTTCGACCAATAGAACATCTTGGCTATAACATATTTGCTTCCGATAATGATGGTACATGATCCTATAAAATTCGAAGATCCATCATTTCCAAAGGATATGGTTCCATCCTTCTTCTCTTTCAGAGATACAAATTTCCTTCTATCTCCAGTCATATGCGTTGAGCAACCGCTGTCAACATACCACACATCTTTCTTTTTTTGAGCCTTGAGAGCGAGAGCACAATTATCAATCTTCTTCTTCTTCCATGTTCATTTATTCTGTGGATTTGAAGATTCTTCTGGAGGATTTTCAAGTCTGCAGTCTCTGGCTATGTGTCCAAAGTTCTGAAATTTGTAACATTCCATATTATTTCTCAAATTTTCAACTCTATTAATGTTTCATTGAGCCCTGGGAGGTTCATATTTGAAGAATCTCTTGGAATTGTATTGGTTCATAGGGTACGTGCAACATTCTACAGCTTTATGACCAAATTTCCACATGAATAACACTAGCCATGAAAAATATGTTGGTACCTGGATGAAAATCTTCGTCGAGGAATCGTCTTCCAAGGATGTGCTTGCGAATCTTGTCCAATGAAATCTACATGTATGTCAGATCTCATAGGTTCATTGTATTTTTTTGTATAAGGTCTTGCTTCTTCTTCTCTGTAACCGAGGCCAGTTCTGTCGTTGTAAGATCATTGATTTTTGATGAGTTCTTCCAATGCCCTTGAGCTGTTGGCATAGTTTTGGACAGTTTTCCCCTTCTTCACTTCCTTACACAGCGAGACTACTTCGGCTTCCAATGCTTCCCTTTCTTGGTTGCTTTCTTCCAACTTCTTTTGAAGTGACTCTTCAATACATTTGTGTTCTTCAACCTCAATTTTGAGACCTTGAACTTGTTCTTCAAGAGTGTTGGAATGGATCTTCTCAACATTGAGCTCTTTTATAAGCTTGATTGCCTCCTCATAAAATTGTTCTATGGTCAACCCTTCTTCTTCATTGTTTGATACTTCTTGTTTATTGTTCTTGGCCATAAACAATACTTTCTCATTGGCTTCTTCTTTGCTGTCACTTTCTTCATCGGATGATGAGCTATCTTCTTTAGAGAGAAAGTTCCTTTTGGATCCTTTCTTTTTTCCTTGCTTGTTGAATTTCTTAAAGCCTTTCTTTCCTTTTGAGTTGCCATCACTTTTGTTCAGACATTTTGCTACGAAATGCCCAACCTCACCACAACCGAAACATATCAATGGAAGTTTACCTTCGAATTTTCCCTTACCAGGTTTTAGTTTTCTCGTAAAGTAAGCATATTCTTCATCTGAAAGACCTTCTCCATCATCTCCCTTTTCTTCATACTTGCAGGTGCATGTCATTTCAATTGAAGGTTGTTTGTCCTTATTGGTTTGCTTAGATGCAACGAACGCAGTTTCTAGATTTGAAGTACCCTTTTCTTCATCAAGTCTCATTTTATATGCTATCAGAACTCCATGTAATTCTTCCTTGCTAAGTTTGTCCAGATTTTCACTGATGAAGAGACCGATAATTTTTGGGTTTCACTTCCTTGTCAGGGTAATGTTATAAGAATCTTTCAGATAATAGTCTTCTCGTCAACTGCCTCCAACCTTTCCGCAGTATTTGTTTATCCAATGTATTGAAGTATATGAATGTCAGTAACCTTCTTTCATTCTGAGTTGCTCAAATTTTTCTCTATAGATTTGAATCTTTGCTTCTTTGACATTTGAGTCACCTGCATATATATTCTCAAGCTTGTCCCATACATTTTTGGCAGTTTAACAACCCAACACCTTATGATAAGCAGATTCAATAAGTCCATTGATAATAATATTATTTTCTTTTGTATCATTTACCAAATTATTCTTCCCTTGTTCATCTGTGGTTGATGTAAATCCATTTTGAACAGTGTCCCATACTTCGTAACCTTGCGCCAAGAGATAGACCTCCATTCTTCCTTTGCAGAGTGCATAATTATTTTCATTGAATAGAGGTACACCATTCTTGGTATGCTCCATGACCTCCTTCCAGCTGTTAAACTGCTATTGAAGGAACCAATCTCTAATACCAATTGTTGGAAATACTGAGCGGGGGGGGGTGAATCAATATTCCTTTCAATTAGAGCATTAGTTAATCTTTAATTATTATCAGTGTTTGTACAATGATAGCAGCAAACAAGAGGAACAAAAATGCACACATTTTTTAAGGTGGAAACCCACTTCGGGACAAAAACCACCTAATGATTTTCTAATAATTCTTTAATATTCAACTCCAATTGAAAATAAAGCTCCAACTTTCTAGAATCTAGAAAAACATTCTTCTCCAACTCCCAGTGGATGGACGCTCCAATGCCCAAGATTCTTCAATAGTCAACTGAACAGATGCCCCAACACCCAATGATCTACAACTCACCCTAGCACCACCCTACCACCCTATAGAAGAATAAAAGAAGAATGGACTCCCGTACCAGGGAAAATGGTCCACTTTACAATGATATAGAATGATGTAGAAGAAGAATATACACTAGACCATAACCCAAACTTTGACACAACCACCTAATGATGATCCTAGACCTCCCAACACTGCCTCTTCAACCCTTGGCAAATAGATACTAGTACAATTTGTACAATAATGTATTTACAATGACTAAGTACAATGATACCTTTACAATGATTGTATGCAGTGCTGCCCACTTGAAGACTTCATATGATGAACTTCTTGCTACTGTTATGCACCTTGGTTACTGCTCTTGTCATGCTACCCTCTTCTGCACCTTGCTTTGCTTTGTTTTCATAGAAATTATGGTCCTTTGCAATGCTTGACAACACATGATCTAGCTTTTTCTTGCCTTCTAGGAGCTCGATATTGAATCTGGTGTATCTATGTTATTTCAGATCCTCAATATCTGATTTTCTGTCATGTAGTATTCCTCTAAGTCATCTTTCCAATGCCACAGGTCTGACCCAATTTGGATTCTTCAAGAGAGAGTTATACCCAATCTCTCACAATGCCCTAATTATGGACTGTTTTAGCAGAGCGCACTTGTATGGCGTGCCACGTGTCACTGTTTCTTCATTTGGCTCTGAAATTGATAGAGAGAAACGTATAGACTGTGCACTATCCACCAATTTTTATGGAATTCCAATCTGATACTTAGAGAGAGAGTTATGATGATTTTACCAAGGTCACTTCTTTGAGATGAATTTCAGGAGCCCGCAAAAACCCCGACTTCCACAGATCATATCTCAAAAAATATTGCGCACCTTGATCTGAAATTTTTACTGCCACTTCCTCAGGATTTCAGCTTCGCCTCATAAAAATTTTCTTTTTTGAACCTTAGTAGAAAAAAAATTAGAGCGAAAATTCCAAGATGACCTGTTTAAGATGGCGAAATCCCTTGCCTAAGGAGGAAATGAAGATCACAATTTATATAAATGCTTAAGTTGAGAGGGGCTTCAACAAGTGAACATGGGAGGGATTTTAAGAGCTTAAAAAATATTAATTATGACTTTTCAGTGACCCATGCCTCAATCCCATGGGGTTTTAGCCCACTAACTGGGGGTACAAACTTCAAACATGAATATCTCTCAAATCATGAAGAATTACATGGTGTGCCATATATCAACGGAAACATATCGACAAGTAGAAACCATAAAAATAATTATTGACCTAGAATATATTAATTTGGTAGGTCAAAAATCCCATGCAATAATGGATTAGTCCCTGATGCTGCTTGGGTTGACATCAAAGACAACCGCTGATCAAAAATAAGCCCTTCGGGATCCTGCCAAGGGCCTATCTCCTTATGTTATTTGTATTCTCCCTTTCTTATTTGGGATCAACGTCCAAATGAAAATTAACATCATAAGCACCTAGTATTGAAACTTCTTCAAAATACAATTACGAAGGAGTTACGAAAACTCCAACCTCTGAAATATACTTCCCATGTGGTGTCTCCATAGCACTTAGGTACTAATCCTTGCTCTATGCCCTTGGTCCTTTGGGATTCCATGACTAAGTGCCAATCAACATCGGAAACCCATGGTATTGGAACTTATTCAAAATGAAATTACGAAGGAGTCACGAAAGCTCCAACCTCCAATATTCTAATCTCCGAGATGACGACATGCTCTTGTCATCATCTCTACGTGGAGTACCCTTAGTGGTGACACATGTTAGCTATATTTTCCCCATTAGACCACTCAATAAGGTTTAAATTTACTACCACGTTTCCTCCATAAAACCAGGTCATTCTAACGTCATCTGCCACCATCATCTCCTAAGGGCCAATCACCTATTTCCATGTGTCATGTCCGAGGAGAGAGAAAGGGTCCCTCGGTCCTTTGGTTTTGCAATTAATTCCTTTGTAAATCCTTCTCCCTACAACCCTCGACAATTTCAAAAGAACTCAATTGATAAGGAGTTATGAAATCCCGAACTCTGATATTTCGATCTCTTAAAGCTCTGAATTTCTGAGGTCCCGAGGTTCCTAAGCTCCGAGGTTTAGATATTCAAACCTCTGTCCTTCTGAGTTTCCGAAGTTCCGAGGGGTACAAAAATTGGTCTGCTTCCCTGGCTCAATTTTATCTTGGGTTTATTTTAAATAAACCTCCAAGTCCTGATATTTCGACCTTCCAACGTCCTGAGCCTCTGAATTTCTGAGGTCTTAAAGTTCCTAAATTTTGGGATTCAAAATTTGGCCTGCTTCTAATTGAATTTTAAATAAATCACCGAGGTCCCAATGTTTTGACCTTTCGACGTCCCAAAGTTCTAAAATTTGAGGTTCTGATATTTCAGCCTTCTAAGGTCCCGAGACTCCGACCATTGGCCTGCTCCCCTAGTTTTGAGGTTCTAATATTCCGACATTCTGAAATTTCTACCTTCCCTATTTCTGAAATTCGGGCTATCGAGGAATTTAAGATCCTATCTTTGGAAATCGATAACTTTTGATCCTAAGATCCATTTATGGAATTCCACATATTGTTGGAAATATCTTTTTGAGAACTAACCAACTGTGTTAACACAAGAGTATATGAGTTGATATCTTGAGGAAAAAAATCCTCCAAAGTCTGGGACTCCCAACCAACATAGTCATATTTTTATGGCTTCTCTAATAAGCTTGCTACTATGGTGATTCTCTACCTGATACTATAGCTTGACATATCAAGAAAATCAATGATAGCGTATGTTGTTATCACAACTAGCCTAGTGTACATCAATGTTATCTTTCCTAACATCATGATAGCACATACATCCATGTTTATCTGGTTGACATAAATTCCAACACACTTGCTAACTATCAGGAAATTCTGACTTCCCAACTCGATCTCCCAACATGACTGTTGACATAAATTCCAACACACTTACTGCCAATAGTCCAAAAAAACAATGACAACTGTCCAACAATATCCCCCTTTTGAATTGATGGTAACACCTCTTCACTTATCCACATTGATGGCCAATCCTCATGCTGCTTCCACACATATCCTTGCATGAGCCACCAATGGATTTATTTCCTTTGCTTGGGCCATCACAACTTTCTCTACCAAGAAGATTCTCTACCCCTTTGACATGAATGGAAAAGGGCTACAAGATTCTTTTCCTTCCCCATCCAATCAATGACTATCAATGACCAAGGGTCCAATTGCTGATGTGCATTCTGCTCTGCAGACTTCTCTTCAAGGGTTAATAGTTGCTGCTACTCTATAAACTGGACTTGTGTGATATGCTCCCCCTGAACAAATATTGCCTCTTCTTTGAATTTATCTAGTTCTAAATGCCTTAGGCTGGTGGTTAAGTACTCTCTCCACTAATGTGTCTTTTGTATCAATTAAAAGTGATTGACACCAATTAAAAGTAATTGATACCAATTAAAATTGATGATGGTATTGCTACTACTACAAATACCATCCAATAATGATGCATTTTGGATTCCTCTTCACTGTTGATATTGCTTTATCCTCTATTCTCACTTCTCTTGAGCATCTTAATCACTTCTCCCCATGATATCATACCTCAAAATATGGGTTGCTTCTTAAATAACCATTTACACTAAGAAATAGATATAAATGGGACAATGTACCAGGAAAAATCTTATAGCTCCTTTTTCAAAAATAAATTCTCACTTGCACATAAGGTTACTCCATATGAGCCCAACTATCAACTGACATAGAGATACCAATTGAAATTTAAGGTACACACACAACTTATACCAAGTGCGTTCATGAACATAAAACTACTAGGCATAATCTAATACACAACTTAAATGTAAAAAGGGTATTCCACCCAAGATGTAAACCTTTCATTTCCTGAGCAATATTTCTTCCCGAGGCTAAAAATTGTTTCCTGCTACTGCTTAGTAAAGTAACTCCCCCTGATTCAATTCTCTCTGATCTCTTGCAAATTCTTCCTTACTTATGCATGGGGAATGATCCTATGGACCTGACTTGACTCCGAGCCTCTTCATTCCACACTTATGTTGTAGCTCATCTTCTTTTCACAACATAAAATGTTATTGTGTACTCTCCCTGAAACTTGGTTGGATGCACTCCTCCTTTCTATTTCAATGTTGATACATTTGAAATAAACAAATACATTACTATAATCAATAAGGGGCTCGGTCATACCTCCATTGTTGAAATGCATCTTTCTTGTATGATATTTTATGCCTGCATCTGACTTATTTTCCTCCCTTGAGGCCATTTTCTTCTTTTAATTAAGAGAAATAAATTATCTACTCCCCCTAAGAAGATCATATTCCTTCTTTGTTGGGAAAAATACTGAGAGGGGGGGGGGGGGGGTGAATTAGTATTTAGAGCTGACTGAAAAATTTTTACTTTTTCTTTTTTCTTAAAACCATACGCTACTTTACTGAACCTAACTCGCGTATACACGCGGATATCCTTAAGAAAACTTGCGTATGTCCAGAGATCTTATTATGCATTTAATTATTTACTTAAATCATTGCATCATTCATTCATCAGATGTTTAGTAAGCAGTAAGCATGTGCAGTAATAACAGAATAAACCATCACACATAAGAAACACACATGAACACCAGTATTTAAGGTGGAAACCCAATTCAGGAGAAAATCACCGCTGCTGTCATCTCTGTCTTCAATATTTATTATAAAGAAAACTTCTTACAATTTTGTACTGGCGCAGACTCATACCAGCACGCAGGCACCCACATGTAGAAAGCTGCAACCTTCTCTCATTCTCCAGCCACTACTGGAAGGGAGCTCCAACCCCCTGATCTCGTTTACCAGCCTCTCCTGGAAGGGAGCTACTACCCCTTGACCTCGTTTACCAACCTCTCCTGGAAGGGAGCTACTACCCCCTGCTCTCGTTTACCAGCTACCACTGGAAGGGAGCTCCAACCCCCTGATCTCGTTTACCAGCCTCTCCTGGAAGGGAGCTACTACCCCCTGCTCTTGTTTACCAGCCTCTCCTGGAAGGGAGCTACTACTCCCTGCTCTCATTTACCAGCTACCATTGGAAGGGAGCTACAACCCCCTCACTGAAGGCTTTGACCCTCAGCACCATTGCGGACCACGTTTCATCAATTTTCATATTGGATCCAACAGCTTCCACACAACATACCTTGTAGGCCACTTTTCATCAGATTTTCAGACTGGACCCACTCCACACTTTTAAGCTCAAAGATCATCAAACTGAAACTTATAACTCCATCAATTCATTCATTGAATCATCAACCAATCAACCAACAACTGATCTTTAATCATAATCAACTAGCAGCATAATCAACATTCAAACAACCCAGATCTGTATGAATACATCATTGACAGATAGCAGTAAAACAGCAAAACAGATCAGACATCTCATTCCACAGACTTCAGCAAAAACCTAGATTCCATACACGCTTTTACTTCACTGAACCTGCGTATATACGTGCTTTCATAAGACAAACCTGCGTATATATCTGCAACTATTTCAGGACTGACCTTAGATTCCATACGCGCTTTTGCTGAAACTAACCTGCGTATATACGCGCTTTCGCTGAGATGAACATGCGTATATATCTGTAACATTTCAGAACTATGTAGCTCTTCAGACCAGATAACTCAGATCTCACCCTTTACTTCAGCAAAGATTTGCCAGATCACAAATCTAAACATTCCATAAATAGATCTAGAAAATACATAGTCATTTTAGATCTAGAGATCCCTCTTCATCATTTTCTTCATAGGTGGATTATTAATTCAGATCAATCAATAAACTGTTACCCATTCCATCCAGATATACTTTAGAGTGAATTATTCATTAAAACCCAGACCTATGCACACCTTGCACTATGATCCTCTTCTCCTTATATAGTTTTAGCCTTTATCAATACCATGAGTCAAAACCACTTAACTGCTGATGGTATTCCTAGATGGGATCAAATAGATAATACAACGCTCAATACTGTGGGCCAATACCATGGTCATGTCCCCTGCTTTAAAAATTTAGAGCGCAAATAGGAATACGCTACTTGGTACGTACTTTTACGCGTACATACGCTACTTTGCCTTTACAAACCCGCGTATGCTTTGTGACATATCTTATTCATCATTACTCTGGCACTTACTGGAATTTATTTCTTTGTTACTTCTGAACTGCTCTATAGATACATCAGATTTACATCATTAACAAATAGGTTGCTATCCAAAGACAACTCATCAAGTCAGTTTCCATCAAGGACAACTTCATTAAGTTGGTTTCCATCAAGGACAACACATTGCATCATATTGCCAACAATCTCCCCCTTTGGACTTGATGGCAACCATGATGGTGTTTGATCACCACAACAAATATATAGATTGATTATAACCATTATTCAAACACCATGATACTCTCCCCCTTTGACATCAAGGGCAAAGGGCAGATCAAAACCAAAACAAGGTTTTTCTTCTCTTGTAGAAAGAAGAGCTCTGCAGATCTGATGTGCACTGAAGTTACCATGCTCCCCCTGAGTTCACGCTGAATATTCAAACATATTTTTCAATGAAGTACATGACTCTATGACCTTTCCTATCACCAAGGACTCATAATTACATCAATGATCCAACCAAGTGGATTTACATATGTGACTCAAGTACCCAACCAAGTGGGTTTACACATTTTGACTCAACTACCCAACCAAGTGGGTTTACAAATTTGAAGAAGTCCTTACATGACTGAATATAACAATTTACATCATAGGTCTCAACATAAACTTTTCATCAAATTACAAATATGACTTTTTATAACCAATACGAAAAAGACCTCAAGAGAGAGATCATATTTTAGAACCATCATAATGCCAACAATGCATTACTCTCAGCAAGGCTAATGCTCCCCCTGAAACTGTGCTCCTGTCCTTGAGTTGACTCACTATTTTTCTTATCAGAAAAACATACACTTCTGTCTCCAACGGAACTCGCGTGTATACGTGGCTTTAGTTCATGAAACCCGCGTATGAAAAGTGAAATACTGAAAATTTCATAGCTCCATTTTCTCCTGGGTTTATACATTTTGTACCTGTCTTCTATTGTCACATTAGATGCACTGTTAGAAATAAACACAACCAGAATTACCAAACCAACCATGGGAATCACCATATATTTCTCCCCTTGTGATGATACATTACTGATTCCTATAATGTATCTCACATCACTCCTGCAGTCTTTATAAGAAGTAAGCTTTAGAAGCGGAATACTGCAGTAGGATTATTATCCCCTACGTTTTTGACTGGTCCTCCTTCTTTTTCCAACTTTGCTTGAAATTTCTTATTGTGTGCTGAAAATTATCCAATTTCTCAGATCTATTCATCTTGCATTCTTTTTCTACATTTCCATACTTATTACAAGCATAACATCTTGTGTGACCAGAAAATTAAGCATAGGGATCATAATGTGTTTTTCTATTCTTTCTTCTATTGCAATCAGCTGCTTTATGACCAAACTTGCTGCATGAAAAACAATATCCCTTAAAGAAACCTGAGTACCTTTCTGTGTGGAATCTGTTTGTTTGTGACTGAAACAATCTACTTCTGCAATTGGCTGCAACATGCCCATAATTATGACATTTAAAGCATTCAACATTATTGATCAAAGGAGAGAATCGATTGATGCTTCTATAGTTAGGAGGGAAAGATTTCTTTCGAGAGTTCATGATTGTCGGTTGACCTTTTGTTTCTTTCGACACTTCAGGTTTTGCATTGATATCCTTTGAATCTTTAGCACTTTCTTGTGAACTAGATTCTCCTTTAATAGTTTCATGAAAACCAAGACCAAATTTAACAGAAGGAGACCTTTGACTACTAAGAATATTGTCCAGAATCTTAGTACTATCTTGAAACCTCAAGAGTTTATCTTTTTCTTCTAATTTACCTTTTAAAATTTTTACCTCAACCTCCAATCTTTGGCATTGCTTCTTCATACTTTCTTCGACCCTTCTTCCTTCTTCTACTTGATCATTCAATTTTAAAATCTCTTCTTTCAACCCATTTTCTTGTTCTTCAAAAGTTTGTAAAATTTCTTCATTCTTCTTATTTGATTTTTCCAGATCTGTTTTGAGAGAGATGATTTCTGCTTCAAGTCTTTCAATTCAATTGGTTACTTTATCCTGCAGTCTTTGATACATTTCTATCTATCCATTCATTCTAGAGATCATATCTTTGTAGATAAATTCCTTCTTTTTAAATTGATCTTCAACATTGATCTTGAGATTTGCTTCTAGACCCATACTGTTACTTTCACTATCATTTTCACTATCTTCACCATTGCTTGCATAAGGAAGTGAATCAAAGGAACAAGGATTAATACCTTTTGCATCATCTTCATTTTCTGCTGTACACGATTTCTGAGATATCTTCTTTCCTTGAGTAGCCCTCTTCTTTTGCTTCCTTCCCATTGTGACAGATCTCCTTCAAGCGATCAAGCTTCTGTAGAAGGACCTGCTCTGATTCCAATTGTTGGGAAAAATACTGAGAGGGGGGGTGAATCAGTATTTAGAGCTGACTGAAATTTTTTTACTTTTTCTTTCTCTTAAAACCATACGCTACTTTACTGAACCCAACTCGTGTATACACGTGGATATCCTTAAGAAAACTTGCGTATGTCCAGAGATCTTATTATGCATTTAATTCTTTACTTAGATAATTGCATCATTCATTCATCAGATGTTTAGTAAGCAGTAAGCATGTGCAGTAATAACAGAATAAACCATCACACATAAGCAACACACATGAACACCAGTATTTAAGGTGGAAACCCAATTCGGGAGAAAACCACCGCTGTCGTCGTCTCTGTCTTCAATATTTATTATAAAGAAAACTTACAATATTTTAATCGCGTAGACTCATACTACCATACGCACCTACCTACAAAAAGGTCGCAACTTTCGTTCTACCCACTACCGGAAGGAGCTCCAACTCCCCGATCTTCGTTTACCACTTTCCCGGAAGGGAGGCTCACCTCTTTCTTTCGTTTAATACCAAAATGCCTCTCTCCCGGAAGGAGCTACTACCCCCCTTTCTCTCGCTATCAGCCTACCACCGGAAGGAGCCCAACCCCCGATCTCGTTTACCAGCCTCTCCCTGGAAGGGAGCTACTACCCCCTGCTCTCATTTACCAACCTCTCCTGGAAGGGAGCTACTACCCCCTGCTCTCGTTTACCAGCCTCTCCTAGAAGGGAGCTACTACCCCCTGCTCTCGTTTACCAACTACCACTAGAAGGGAGCTACAACCCCCTCACTGAAGGCTTTGACCCTCAGCACCACTGCGGACCATGTTTCATCAATTTTCATACTGGATCCAACAACTTCCACACAACATACCTTGTAGGCCACTTTTCATCAAATTTTCAAACTGGACCCACTACACACTTTTAAGCTCAAATATCATCAAACTGAAACTTATAAATCCATCAATTCATTCATTGAATCATCAACCAATCAACCAAAAACTGATCTTTAATCATAATCAACTAGCAGCATAATCAACATTCAAACAACCCAGATCTGTATGAATACATAATTGACAGATAGCAGTAAAACAACAAAACAAATCATACATTTCATTCCACAGACTTCAGCAAAACCCTAGATTCCATACGCGCTTTTACTTCACTGAACCCGCATATATACATGCTTTCACAAGACAAACCTGCGTATATATCTGCAACTATTTCAGGATTGACCTTAGATTCCATACGCGCTTTTGCTGAAACTAACCTGCATATATACGCGCTTTCGCTGAGATGAACATGCGTATAGATCTGTAACATTTCAGAACTATGCAGCTCTTCAGACCAGATAACTCATATCTCACCCTTTACTTCAGCAAATATTCACCAGATCACAGATCTAAACATTCCATAAACAGATCTAGAAAATACATAGTCATTTCAGATCTAGAGATCCCTCTTCATCATTTTCTTCATAGGTGCATTATTAATTCAGATTAATCAATAAAATGTTACCCATTCCATCCAGATATAATTCAGAGTGAAGTATTCATTAAAACCCAGACCTATGCACACCTTGCACTATGATCCTCTTCTCCTTATATAGTTTCAGCCTTTATCAATACCATGAGTAAAAACCACTTAACCGTTGATGGTATTCCTGGATGGGATCAAATAGATAATCCAGCGCTCAATAATGTGGGCCAATACCATGGTCATGTCCCCTGGTTTTATAAATTTAGAGCGCAAATAGGCATATGCTACTTGGTACGTACTTTTACGCATACATACGCTACTTTTCCTTTACAAACCCGCGTATGCTTTGTGACATATCTTATTCATCATTACTCTGGCACTTACTGGAATTTATTTCTTTGTTACTTCTGAACTGCTCTGTAGATACATCAGATTTACATCATTAACAAATAGGTTGCTATCCAAAGACAACTCATCAAGTCAGTTTCCATCAAGGACAACTTCATTAAGTAGGTTTCCATCAAGGACAACACATTGCATCATATTGCCAACATTCTTCTTCCAAACCTTCAATGGTCGAGTCCTAACAAGAGCATTTCTTTCCAGCTTATTCTTTTCCCATGTTTGGGTTTTCTCTTGGCTACACATGGCTAGAGGAAACTGTTAGCCACCTATATTCTTCCATTATATCAGCTGGTGGCTAAATATTTTGTGCAGCCTTCAAGAAACAAATTCAGTCCTGAAGTTGTTGGTGCTTGAAGTCTTTGGGTGAAATTATAAACTGTTGATTAGATCTTCATACATTTCCTTCTCCCAGCCTCTGATATTCCACGAAAATCC
Organism: Pinus albicaulis; assembly: GCA_034641835.2. Taxonomy (NCBI): domain Eukaryota; kingdom Viridiplantae; phylum Streptophyta; class Pinopsida; order Pinales; family Pinaceae; genus Pinus; species Pinus albicaulis. The sequence continues at coordinate 1,149,957,682 of CM076579.1, read as the reverse complement.
AAGTCATACACTGCTGCATCCCTTTTCCCTTACCCTCCCTTGCTTCCATCTTACCTCCATTCTCCAGTTTCCTTTATTCTCATAAAAAACCCACAAAACCATATGTTATTCCCTATCCCTTCATTAATCTCCTTTCCTAAGGTTAAAAACCCATTTTTTAACCTTATCGGAATTACATTTCCTTTTGAAATTCTTTGGAAAAAACCATAGAAAACACATGTTTCTACGCGTTAGGCTTAGGCCCCTCAGACTAAGCTCCCTGCCTTTTCTTCCTCCATTTACCCCGACACCAGAACCACGTGCTAAGTCAGACAGGCGCTTAACTCTTGAAATTTATTTTCTGCCCGAAAAACATTGAAAAACCTTCGTAAAACGCAAAAATCGGGTTTGTTTTATTTTTCATAAATTTTTCCGCCAAAGAAATTAGGTTAAAACTCGACCGTCGATCTGCCCCACAGATCAACGGTGCGGAGCACGCCTCACCTGGTGGACCCCTTTTCCGCGCTGTTTTCCGTTCCCGCCGGTTTCATCCCGCACCGCTTTCCGCATCAAAGTGGTTTTCTCTCGTCGGCCAGCGATTCCACACGCTGGCCGACACGTGTCCTCCGCCTCGTTCCAAAACCGCCATGCAAACACACCGCCCGCGCGCTAAACTTCGTACCAAATCCACTCAGCGGAATTGGTAGCCACTGTCCGATTGAGACCCCCGCATCCAACGGCTGTCCTCCATCCAACCTGTTCGACCGTTAACAGACATACGCGCTCGTTAATCCATCCACCGCGCGGCCAACATTCGATCTTCGCCGTCAATCTCTGTAGATCGACGGCTTACATTCGTTCTCCCGATTCCATTGTACAAATTCCCTTTTTCTCCGCTGACTTTTCAAAACGCCCCTAACCGTTGATCGCAATACGATCAACGGCTCTGATTGCTCCATTTTCCCACATGCCCTCCAATGCAGATTGTCCATATAACGCAGGATTTTCTCATTTTGATTGTATTTTGCAGGTTTTAAGGTTCTTTCGTCGTGTTTTCAGAAAATCTGAAAGACGAGGGTGACGACTCTCGTTCTTTCGAATCATCCATAAAGATCGACCACAGGGTGAAGAACAGTGTTATCAACGAGGTTTCATGAGCCTTGGTCGCCGCGCATCCCTGTCAAGCTTGAAGAATACCGTCAAAATCAACGCAGAGAAAGAGTATCGGATATTGAAGACCCCAGTGAACCAGAGCAGCAGATTAGTGGACGGATTGGCGGGGATTACGGCTAAGACGGTTATCAAAAGCCTAATCCCCGACTCAGAACATAGATTAAAGGAAAACCTAAAAGTGTTCATCAGACACATCGCCTCCACCACCATACTTTGAGGCGAATTGATTCCTCAACCACCGCAGTGCCACCTATTGCCTCAAAATGCTCAGTCAGAGGCTAAATTTATTGAACAAGATCAGATATTATGCCTCGGAACAGCCAAAGAGGTTATTTCTGCCCCAAATTTAATGACAGAATGTTTGCAGAGTAACCCTAATAGTACGCAGAGCCTAAAAGGTCAACAAAAGCTCCTTCCGAGCTTACTTCATAAGTATAAACACATTAATGCAGTGGAACACATGTATAATTTCTTCATCGAGCCTCCCAGGGCCAGGAAGACATTAATTCTGCATTAATTGTATTTGAGATCTTTTTTATTAGATCTCACCTCCTCATCCTTCTATAAATACTCCAGAAGAAGGTGAGTGAGGGGTTGGATTAGTTGGTTGTCAATGTAATTGCTGAAGCATTGTAATGTAATTGAGCAGGAAAACTCTTGACTGTAAATAGTGGTTTCATAGGCTCTTGGAGCTCTTCTTGTAACAGATAGGTTAGGTTGTGAAGAGAGATGGATTAAAACATTGGATCTGAAGATTGTAACTGGTTTGAAGCAATCAATACAAGCTGATTTATGGGATCCTGGTCTATGCTGATGGTGATGTTACTCTCACTGTGAACTTGTCATTTTATTTCTGTTTTCAATTTGTTTCATTTTCCACTGTAAAGAACAGTTTAAACAGTGTTATGACCTACTGTACATCAGTAACCTTCTCTCGCTGAGAAATCTTTATCCCAATGTTTTCTTCAAATTGTGTTATTTAGAAATGATTTAATTCAGTCTAAGTACAGAGGTGCTGGCGTTCCCTCATCTTTTCGTCACTGCTGAATGTTATTTTTAAATGTTACTTTCAATATATGTTGTGTAAAGAATGAATTGAGGAAATCAAAGGTTAGCCCTGAGTCCCTTTCTTGTTTTCTCAACTATTTGATTGTTTCCCTTAGGATGTGTTAAAAGCTGACTAGTTTCGAAGTACTTATCAGATCTTAGACCATTCTTTGTTATCTTTGTGATTGTCTTGGAAGTAGCTAAGTAAAGAAGAGCTAGGAGAGGATCATGGTGAGCCCAGCCCACTAGTTTCTACTCCAAAGGTTGCCTTCAAGTTTCCCTTCGTTTTTATTTGTATTCTATTAGAAGTGTATCAAAGGCTGGATAGTTTCAAAGTACTTACCAGATCCTAGTTTGCTTCTATGTTTTTCTTAAGTGCTTGATCAAAGGCTGGCTAGTTTCAAAGTACTTACCAGATCCTGGGTTGCTCTTTGTTCTACATCTGTCTTTTCCCCTTCTTATTTGTATCACTCCATTCCATAAATCAAACTCTAAAGAGATCCTTAGGCATAGATGACTTGCCCCATAGATCACTCTTGAACCTGAATGTTTCAATTAAATCCTCTTATGACTCCATAGCCCAATGGATTGAAAACTTGCCATCATCTTTCTTCATGATCAAAGCTTACTCTTCTGCTTGCAACTTCTCACCTTTGAACCTATTTGCATATAGATCTTTCCGCCTCAGACAGCAACTATGTTCAACCATCCGAGAAAACCAAACAAAACCCTTGGCCTTCATAACTAGCCTAATATCATCACCCCAAACTTCAAAGACAATATCCATCTTTGTACATATTGGAGAGATCCCTCTCCGGATTCAGGAGGGCTAGATCCTAGAATCCCAAAGTTGGTTGAAATGATGTTAACTCTGTAATCGGACTTTGCCAATCTTGCTTGTTACAGAGACCTAACAGAAACTTATCCTTCAAATCCTATTTCTTCATCCAAGTCTTCTTGTTTCCTTTCTGCCTTACAGAGGGATCTACTACAAGAGTAAGAGGATCATTGTTCTTGGTTTTCTTCTGATTTCTTCCTCATCTTTTCATCTTGTTATTTTGACCCTGAGCACTGAAGACAAACTTGTATTTATCTACTCCACTATTTCTTCTCATCCTCAATGGAAAACTTGCTTCATTTTTCTGCATCATTTCAGAAGAAAGATTTATTTTTTTATATCTGCAGTGTGCTACGTCATGCCCAAAGTTTACATAATTTTATCATTCAATATGGCTTAAAAATGGGGTAGAGAAATTACCATATCTGCCAGCATTCTTGTCACGGACTATAATGCTCCAATCATGCCTTCTCCTATATAATTTTCACATTCTTGGGTTGTTGCTACCCAAAAAATCTTGTTTTCTTGCATGCCATCTATATTCCATGGATTTATGTCCAAAATTGTTGCAAGAAAAACAATACCCATAAAAGGATTTTGAGAACTGAAGAACCCTTTGCCTCGAGGGATTTTTCCCTGAGGGGGGAATGACCTTTGTTGGTTCTTCATATCCCTTCCATGAAAGTTTGCATTACTGTATTGCATACATTCTTGTTGTTTCTTAGCTCTCTTTTGATGCTTTCCTTGTTGTTGCTTCTTAGCATATTATTGTTGCCTTATCTTCCCTTGCCGCTACTGCCCAACAACTTCTTTCCCTTTGTTGTTGTTAGAACCTTGAACGACCTTTACCTAGGAAGTTGACCCTTCATCCTTCACAATATTGGAGCTTGGTTTTTCTTTGAAACCCAAACTAGATTTGATGAGATGAGATCTTTTCTTAACAAGCATCTCATTCAAATACTTTGTGTTCTCCTCAAGCTTTTGTTATTGAGAAAACTCTTTATTTGAATTTTCTAAGTCATGTCTCAATGAGACTACTTCTACTTGTAGTCTCTGACAGTGAGCTTCTCTATCATTTAGCTGATTGGTCAACATGCCACTCAACTTGCTAGCCTCTTCTTGTTGAGCATTAATATTGACTATTATTTTTCTAAAGTTCTCATTCTCAAGCTCATACTCGTGCAAATTCTCCTTTTGCTTGAGATTTTCTTTTGATAGCTCCTTTATCTCTTTTAGAGTAGATATCAACTTCTTCCTAAAATAGATTCTTTCATTTAGATCCTTTTCTTCACTATTAGAGGTGTTGGATGTGCCACCATAGAGATATAAATCAATCTATTTTTCCATGGAATATTCCATAGGTACGAGGAGCATCCCTTATTACTACCAGGGGTACTTTTATTTTCTCCTATGGATGAGCACACCTTGATTGGATATTGCTACAACTATAGGCCTCCCTTCACATCCACTAGATTTCTGAATATATTTATCTTCAAAAAAGGAATATGTACATCTAATTTCTAAGTGACCTATCTATTCACAATTATCACAAAACAATATTTTACCTTCATAGCAAAACAGTCTCTCTTCAGATTCTTGATCATTCTCTTGAGAATGATGAACAATCACTTCCTTACTGGAAGAAGTATCTTCAATATTTTGAGCATATTTCATTTGGGAAGCCTTCTTCTTCTTCTCATTATTAGCATCCTTCATAGATTTAGGTTCACTTCTTGAGCAACAAGGTTATTCAACCTCCTCTTGAGTTGTGCACCTTTATCCTCCATATAGACATTTCAACTTGTCCAACATTTCCTTTGCTGACTCACAATGCCTTACTTTATCAACATATGGCCTTGACAACCATTTCATGATGATTTCATTGGCTTATGTATTGAACTCATTCCTCTCTCCATATATCAAAGACAACCAAATGTCTTCATTGCATCAAGTAGGATTCCATTATGATCTTATAGAGATCATAGTATAATCCATTTAAAAACAAAAATCCTCATGTTGTTAGCCAAACTTGATTAACCATTGTTTCCATTTGATATACCTTCTAGTGACTAAGCTATTCCTGAATGAATCTTGGCTCTAATATCAATTTTTGAAAACAATGTTAATACTGAGAGGGGGGGTGAATGAGTATTAAGGCTAATTTAAAATTTTATGCTAATTCATTTTTACTCATTAAACCTTGGAATCCATTATATGAGAGAATCCATTAACAAACCATAACAACAACCATATTAACCAATACAGGCATACACATCATGAGTAGAAAATGAATGAGACAAAAAGGTTTTATGTGGAAACCATTTTGGGAAAAAAACACCAGAGCTTGTTGTTTTTATTGATGTAGAAATAATAGAACCTACTCTATTAGATAAATATATTTGTGAGCCACGAATCACAGGAAGCACCAACTCCCTTTTATTTTTTTATAGCACCCACATGTAGGAAGCACCGACTCCCTCCTTTTGTAGACACCTCATCAGCCTACCAGAAGCAACATTTGAAGCACCAACTTCATGGATTTTTTATAGGCACCAACTCGCAGGATTTATGAAAGCACCAACTTGTAGGAGGCACCAACCCCCAAGCCTTCTCAGACACCCACTAGAGATGGAAGCACCAACTTCCTACATGTAGGATCCAACCCACACTCAAAGGAAAACATATTTCTCACTGTAATTGGCAGCCTCTTTGCTTGTTTACAGCTCTTTGTTCTCCTCAACCCTTGGCCCACGCAACATTATTTGTCCTCTACTCACTCTAAAAAACCCCACTATTCTACTCAACAATAATCACTCATCACTCTGTCCACACTACAACATCATACTCTTCTCGGACCTCTAATATAAATTGCATACACTCATATCTCGATCATATTCCACTGCATAGACACTTTTGGCCTCTTCTCACACAACATAGGCTCTCTCGAGGTCTCTTTCCTCTGCATAGGCACTCTTAGCCTCTTCTCTGCATAACATGATCACTTGGCCTCACACAACAGCACACACTCACCCACAGAGCTCTCCACACATCTCACTAGAAACAATGTTTCTTCCCCCCGACTTTGCATAACTTCTCTCCACAGTTTTGTTCCTTTCCTACACTGTGATCACTATTGTCTCTGCCACTTATCACTTTTCCATTCACACTAGCCAAGTGTACCTTTGGATGGCTTCTCCATCCTACTATTGGGTATCATTACTTGAATTCTATTGTTGCAACATTAAATCAAATAGTGGGCTTCGTTCACTTCACTAATCATGGGTGCAACCTAATAAATTCAGAGAATAGGTCACTGTGTTATTTTCCATTACCTGAGGGTCTTATGCTTTCTATGAACAAGTATCCTATACCTGAGGCTCTGATATTCATTTAATCCCCTTTAGCATGCACGCAAGATTAGGGATGGCTTACTTCAACTCAAGATAGGCTCAAAACTCTTATTTGCAAATCATGGTCCTCATCACCCTGGCTCAGTGAACTTGACAATGTCCATTACTCCAACGAAAAACTCTCCTATGGGCATGTGCTCTCTAGCTGTTGACCCATTCATCCTCCATACTCCTTTGTGCTACAATTTCGGAGCCCAATCATTTCTTAACTTTTACACCACAGTGAAATTTCATAGCCCCACATATCGTAACTTTTGTTAAGGCAGTTATTATGAAATCAAAAAATTCCGATTTGACTTTAGCCCCTTTGGCTTAGAACCTTTGGCTTCACCCCGTATCACATTTCCACCATACTACCCGGTGGTGTGATCGGCTACATAACACTTAGATGATAAACCCTTCAAGATCCTTTTGGGGGCATATCTCCTTGTGTTCTTTCTCTTTTCCCATGCTTCTTTCGGATCAACGACCAAACGAAAATTAACATCGGAAGCCCCCGGTATCAAAAAATTTTCAAAATGAAATTACGAAGGAGTTACGAAAACTCCAACCTTTGAAATACACTTCCCACATGGCGTCTCCATATCACTTAGGTACTAATTATTTCTCTATGCCCTTAGTCCTTTGGGATTCCACGACCAAGTGCAAAAATTCCAACCTATGATATTCTGACCTCCAAGATGACGTCATGATATTGTCATCATATCCACATGGTGTATCCTTAATGGTGACATGTGTCACCTGAATTTTACCCATTAGACCACTCAATAAGGCTAAAATTGACTGTCAGGTGCCCTCTATATAGCAACTTCATGCTGACATCATCTTCCACCATCATCTCTTGAGGTCAAATCACCTGCTACCATTTGTCATGTCTGAAGAGAGAGAAACGACCCCTCAATCCTTTGGTTTTGCGACAAATTCCCTTGTAAATACTACTCCCTGCAACCCTCGACACTTTCAAAATAATTCAATTAATAACGAGTTATGAAATCCCAAACTTCGATATTCTGACCTCCCAAAGCTCCAAAGTTTCGAGGTCCCGAGGTTAGCCTTTGAGGTTCCGATATTCTAACCTCCATCCTTCAGAGGTCCCAAAGTTTTGAGGGGTCCGAAAGTCAGCATGCTGAAGTGAAAAAAGTTCGTACTTCTTGTTAAATACTCCAGAAGACTTGGAATATTAAAATATCCATTGAGGATACAAATATTATATATATTAAAATGTATGCGGAATGAATGATTGAATGTTACAAATGAGGCCTTCTTATATACCTAGACAGGTGCCTCCTCAGAAAGGTCATGTCCCATCAGACATTCCTCTTCAGCCTAATTACTAATTAACTAATCATTTTATTTGTAACACATGCTTCCTTAGTGTTAGTCATCAGTATTTTTCACTATCTTTAGATGACTATAGGATGTTTGTAGCTTTCTAAAAACAATATTCCTTGAATAACTTGAGTTTCAGAAATCTCACTGCCTTATTATCCTTCTAAACCTATTTTCACTATTCCTCAGTTGGTCTTCCCAAATCCACCCTATTTCTCTTCAAAAGACTCCTTATGAGCTTATACCTCTCATTTTCATCCTCCTTCCCTGCCTATGACCTCATTGCCCCATTTTTTCCCCTGTCAATAGACTCCATCCTCTGTCTAGGGTTCCCTAGTGATGACTCATTTCAATGTCCCTTTGGGCACAATAGCCTATAACAATGCTTTATTTTCACTTGAAAATATCCAGGTCAAATTTCAGCAAAAATCAGGTCAAAGAACCCTCCCACTAAGTCATTAGGGTTTTACATTGTTTAAGGTCATCCTTGGATGTTTCATGCACTTCTTTTCCTTCACTATAATCTCGTTCAGATGTAATAGAATGTCAAGACATGGTTATTCAAGAAGGACCTAAAATTTTCCAAAGAGAATTATCTTCTCAGTTCAGAGTCTGCAATTAAGAAAATGAAAAAGTTTAGCACTTCTGGAGGAGTTTTGAAAGATTTATTAGCAGAAGGTACTGATGAGGTAGACTATCTACTCTTGAGTGAAAAAAACTTACAACAAGGAAAAGAGGAAACACTTTTTCTTGTACATGACTAGCGTTATGAAATTAATGGTCTAGTTGAGTTCCAAAACAGTGATCACTTGCAGAAAATGGCATGGAGGAAGCACACAAGGAAAAACATGAGGAAATTATATCAGAAAATATTGATGAAATATGGATAAGGTGAGGTGAATGAACTTGAAAGGGCTATAGAGAACTTAGAATACAACACTGATTATTTCTATAAAAGAATTGCAGACACCTAGGGTTTTGAAGAAAGTGGCCAGAGAAGGTGAAAAGATGAGTTGAAATCCATGGTGGAAGTAAAAGAGGATTTTGAAGATGCTGCTATGTGTAATCATCCTAAAGTTGTCAAATTGAACTTGTCATGCCTCAATGATCAAAATAAAATCCAATTCAATGTTTTCAATCACCTACAAGGCAAAAAAAGTGTAAAAGGGTTAGTGAGAAAGGAAAAAAGACTTTAAACATTAGAAAGTGGGTTTGCAACTTCAAATTAAATCCATAAGTATATAAAAGCCCATATAACACTTCAAATGAATCATTGTTGCCTTGAAAATCATTAGAAGTTTCAAGGGGAGAAGAAATTGTGAGTTTTCTGAGCGAACTTTGGAAAATTTGCTTGGCGTTGCGTGCTTGGCTTGGTGTTGCACGCCTGGGAATTGGTGCTGCACCCCTGGCCATTTTCCTCCACGCATTTTGTGAAGGCGCTGCTTGCCTGGGAGTGGGAACTGCACCCTTGATAGAGCGTTGCGCTCTTGCCCGACAGGAACCTGTGAAGAAAATCCTTGGTGCTATGCGCTCAAAACTGGCACTGCGTGCTAAGCTTGGTGTTGTGCTCTCAGCCTTGGCACTGCGCTGTTGGACAAAGAAGGTTTCTCCCTCTTCTAATCACCCAAATAAAAATGCTTCCAAATATTTGCTCAAGTCTTATAAGACACTGATAAGAGGTAAGTACATACCATATCCCACTTTGAAGCTATTTTGATCATCATTTAATCAATGGAAATCAAACCCTAAGAGAAACCCTAAATTTCATCTTGAAATCACTGTTTTTCCTTTACTTCATCCTTCTTAAAGAAATTCAGTGATAGACGGGGAAATTACAATGGTTTAGAGTTTTTTAATTCATTTGAGCTTGTCCCTACACCCATTACCTTCATTCAATCATTCCATTCATTTGCGAAGCTGCCTTTTCATTACCCTCCCTTCATCTCATTTCACATCAGCCCAAGGGTTTCTAAAAACAGAGTTTTCAAAATGTAAAAGGAAGGAGATAGTGGCAGTGGTATTGAGGCCCAAATGCCAAGGAGGCATGATCACAAGGGAGGGAAGATAAAAATATTTGAACCCCTCAATACAAAGGAGTTCATGGCATCTCCTCTTACTGTTTCCTGCTTCAAACATGTAGGCTTTTTTTATCTTTTTGAGAAGGTTCAGCAAGTAAAAAACCACCATGAGCTAACAATACTATTTATTATTAATTTTCATGAAAAAAAAGTCAACCTTGCTGGGGTTACATTTGACCTATCCACAAATGCCTTTGCTAATGCTACAAGGATACCAAGTGTGGGAGAAAAGTGGTTCAAGCAAGAAAACCTAGACATGAGTTATTTTGAACCATATCTAAAACCTAGGTATAAAGATCACCACAAGTCCATCTTCCCATTTTCTCATCTTATTGATAGATATGCACCTATGATGAGGATTATAATGAAGTATTTCACATGTGAGGGAAGGTTTTCACGCCTCTACTCTTATCACATTCGACTTCTTATGCATTTTGTTAGAGTGAGGATGTTGCATATACCATTTTATATCTTCTGAAGCATTGAAAAAATGGCCTACATAGTGCAAAAGAGATATTATCCTCAGAAAATGTAGAGCATATTCCATCATTCACTCATCAATATGGTTGTTATGCACTAGCTCCAGCAGAAAGGCATTCCATGGGAGACCTTCATTGCCAATGAGGTTTTCACTACTCCACAAGGCCATCATCAGCAAGATATATGTTCTTCATCTCATCCTCCCATTCCTACTTCTCCATCACATCCCACTACTCATGCATCACCATCCACTCACATTCCTTCACTCCATGATGACCCTTCCACATCGCCATCCACTCACATTCCTTCACCTCATGATGATCCTCCTTCATCACCTTTTCACAATCCTTCACCATCATATCTTGATACTAGAGCATCCAGCAGTGAAAGAGATAGTGAGACAGATGACACTGAGATGATTGACATTGATCCTTTTCCTTTGACCTACCAGAGGGGTTACAGGCATGTGTTTGCTGCATTTGAGATGCAAGGGGCCATGCCTTCTACATCAACAAATACAACTTGACAAGGGTAAGGAAAAGGTTGCAGAGCAGGTCATTGTTGAAGAGGAGGATACACATGAAACTGAACAAGAGCTTCAACTTATTGAACTTGAGGATGATGATGAGGAGAGGATTACAAATATGCTTCTCAAAAGAAAGGATGCCAAGATTAGTGAGCTTCAAGCTAATCTTGGTAGGGCCAAGAATGTGATCAGGTATCTTGAGCTAGAGAACCAGCAGTTAGATACAAACCAGGCCATCAGTGAGGTTAGGGCAATCAGAGCTCGGAAGGAGGCCAGAAAGGCCAAGGCTATGCTAGATGAGACCTTGGGCACTTTTGATGACAGTGAGGATGAGAAAGTACAACTTCCTAGGAAGAGGCCAAGGAAAATTGGGTTGAAGAAGGCCTTAACCCAAGAAAGAGAGAAAGAGACAAAATTGGCAGAGAAACTTACACCAAATGAGTTTCTTGCCATGGAAATCAGCTATGATAGAGAGTCTTGGCTAGAGAGGGAAAACTTGCACCTATAGGGTCAATTAGAGAAGGCCAAGAGAGACATCGACATGTAGAGAAAGATGGAAAGACATTATGCCATGAGGAACAGAATTGCAAGGGCCAAGCTTAAATGAGCCGTTGCAAAGATTCAGGTCTTGATTGAGGAAAAGGAGAAGTAAAATATTGATATCCTTGCTGATGTTTCCATCCAAGCATCCCAACCATGATTAGTAGGCTAATTTCCGAATTTTGGCACCTTGTGCACATTTTTTTATTTTTGACAGTTTGGCTAGCAGAAAAAGGGCCAAACGCACAACGCCAATGGCACTGCGCTCTTTTTTGGGGCACTCAAATGAAAAATGGATTGAATTTCCATGTTCCTCATACCAAGGAAATCATCCTTAGAAAATTCCAGACCATTTGGAGCAAAACTGGTCCCTCAAAAGGGCGAAAAATCACCTAAAAATCACTTGTTTGCCCTCTTTTCAGCACTGGTGCTGCGCCCTTAGCAGTCTTGGGAAAATTAATTTTGAATAAGAAAATGGGAACCAATATGGAAAATGAAGGAATATCTGGAAACTAGACAGGACAGGCTTTCTAATGAGCTATCATGGAGCTCATTTGGATATAGGGAAGGCCTCCAAAACACAGCTGCAAAACAGGAAATTTTTCCAGTCTTGGTGATGCACGCTTGGCCTGGTGCTACACCCTTGTACCTTGGCACTGCGCCCTTACCAGAAATTCAAAAAAAGACATCAGAAGTTATTGGAAAAGATATTTTGAAAGCCTTAAGGACAAATATCTCCAAAGTTAGCTTAGAGTTATGTTAGAAGTTATTTTTGCATTTAATGAGTTTTGGATATTTTTCTTTAGGCCTTGCATGGTATCAAAGGTCAAAGTTCCTTAAATGTGTAATGAATGATATTTTTCAGTTAATTACTGTATGTAATATTCAGTTGGTTTTTGGTTGATTATTGAGATGAATATTGCATAGACTTGGAGTTGTGAAGAAATTGGTTTTGGAGCTTTGTGATTGTTTTGAATTGAATTTCAATGGAGCAAGCACATTCATAGGATTCATTAACCTGGTTAATGGTGATGTTATAATTGTTCCCTTATGTTTTCCATATTTTTCATCTTTTCCCTTATGATAGAGTAGAAAATTTAGATTAAGATATGCTATTGAGAGGCACCTTAATTCTGTCTACTTTCTGTTGTTTAGAAGTTTACCTCTACTAGGTCTGATTGAAGAATTCTTAATTTCTCTTTAATTCCACTTAGCATTTTGTCTTGAAAATGGTTTAATAAGAGTCAAGTAAAAGAAGTTTATGGTATGCCCTGTCCTTTGGTGTTGCTTGAAACATTGTTTTTAAGGCATTTTCTTTGAATTTTACTGATTAGGGTTTGGCTAAAAAAGTGTATGGTTTGCCCTGTCCTTTTTTCCATCTTGAATAGTCAATTTGAAGGTATTTTATAGTTTTATTAAGGAATTTATGAATTCCATACTCTTTAATCATTACTAATGTGTTATCTTGAATGTTTTCTTTCTCTGAAAGTGAATAACTAGACAATTTAGGAGTTCCTTTCTCTCTAGGATTTATTGGATTATTGTCTCAAAGTTTACTTGATAAAGCTAGGTCAAAGAAGTTTATGGTGCGCCCTGTCCTTTGATTCTTTCTTAATCATAGTGCTCTTAAAGGCTCTTCTTGTTATAGTATATGTATAAGGATTCTTAATTTCCCTTTAAACCTACTAATCTTACAACTTAATGTTCATTTCACACCCACCTAAGCTATTAAGATCCATTTGGATTTGTTAACTTGCCCTATAAAACACCCTTGATTCATTGTTTTACTTTTCAAGCCTTTCCTAGACCCCATAGCCCAATGGTTTAAATTTATCTTACTCTATCTATTCTTCTTTACAAGAAACCCAACCAAACAAAACAAAACAATCAAACCCTATCATTTTAACTAGCCTAAAATCAACATCCTAAATCTATCAAGTCATGTCATTTATACAAATAAAGAGAGTGCCCTCTCTAAGTCCAGGAAGGCTAGGACCTAGGAATCCAAAGTTGGTTTGATGTTACCCTTGTCTATTTGGTCTTGCCAATTTGACAAATTATAGGGACCTAACATAATGACGACTCCGCTGGGGATCTGAGTAAATAACAACTTAAATATTATTTAAGAACTCACAAATCCACTATCAAGCTTAGATAAATCAAGTGTTAGCCAAGAATGGCATCTGGTTGATTCGTCATACTAACATAATGGCGACTCCAATGGGGGACACTTGGGGGACACTTATTGAAAATATTAGTGTTATATAAAGAACTCAACAAACCCAAAAATATCTCAAGATTGGTATCCAATTGCTGATGGTGGACAACAAAGTTGAAATATTCCACCTGGAAACTCCACAACTCTCAATAAGCCTAAAGACTCCACTGGTAGAAGAATATAGATTGGTTATAAAGATGCAGTAATCCTTTCCTCTGACTGATTGATAAATATGAATCCAAGGATATAACGCAGGTATGCTCCAATGAACAGAGATCACATTCCTGGATTCACCCACAAAATGCCTCAGATAAATTGGGACACAGACCTGCCTATGTTTCATGATGAAAATTTTGATGACCCCTTGTTACATCTCATCAAATTTCATATACATACATGGATATTAAAAGTTGAATGGCATGAGGATTGCCTCATGAAAATTTTCATGGGGACATTAGAAGGAAAAGTGGGGGAATGGTATGAAGGCTTGGACCCTGGTAATTTGTTTTCTTTAAAAAATTTCCACAAGGTGTTTTATGAACATTATAAGGAAAATTTTCCATCTTTATCATTAGCTGAAAATTGTTGTGATCAGTCTGAGGATCTCATAAATACCTTGTAAATAATGATGAAGAATTGGGAAATTTGCATCCTGAGGATCTATTAGAGAAAATTCATGCATTTCATACTCAAGTTAACTATCATGACAACCAAAAGGAGTTGGTTGGGGATGAAATCAATCAGGAAATAAAGGAAGATCCACAAGATATCTCTAAAGGGATAAGTGATGATTCATCATTTTTTTTTTGTAAGGCTCAAGAAGAACCTATGAAGATATATCTAAAGGGAACCTATGAAGAAAACACTTGGCACTGCGTGCTCAGAACTAACGCAACGCGCTCAGCTTGGCGTTGCGCCCTCAGCCTTGGCATTGTGCTCTTGGACAAATAAGGTTTCTCCCTCTTCTAATCACCCAAGTCAAATAAAATTTCTTCCAAATCTTTGTTCAAGTCTTCTAAGACACTGAAAAGAGGTAAGTACATGCCATCACCCACTTTGAAGCTATTTTGATTATCATTTAATCAATGGAAATCAAACCCTAAGAGAAACCCTAAATTTCAGCTTGAAATCACTATTTTTCCATTACTTCATCCTCCTTAAATAAAATCAGTGATAGACAGATAAATTACATTGGTTTAGAGGTTTTTCATTCATTATAGCTTGTCCCTACACCCATTACCTTCATTCACTCATTCCATTCATTTACAAAGCTACCTTTTCATTACCCTCCCTTCATCTCATTTCACATCAGCCCAAGGGTTTCTAAAAATAGAGTTTTCTAAATTTCAGAGGAAGGAGACGGTGGCAGTGGTGGTGAGGCCCAAATTCCAAGGAGGCATGATCACAAGGGAGGGAAGATAAACATATTTGAACCCCTTAATACAAAGGAGCTCATGGCATCTCCTCTTACTGTTTCTTGCTTCAAACATGTAGGTTGTTTTGATTTTTGTGAGAAGGTGCAGCAAGTTCAAAACCAACCTGAGCTAACAAGACTATTTATTATTAATTTTCATGACAAAAAATTCAACCTTGTTGGGGTTACATTTGACATGTCCACATATTCCATTGCTGATGCTACAGGGATACCAAGTATGGGAGAAAAGTGGTTCAAGCAAGAAAACCTAGACATGAGTTATTTTGAACCATATCTAAAACCTAGGTATAACGATCACCACTAGTCCATCTTCCCATTTTCTCATATTCTTGATAGATATGCACCTATAATGAGGATAATAATGAATTATTTCACATGTGAGAGAAGGTTTTCCCGCCTCTACTCATATCAAATTTGACTTCTTATGCATTTTACTAGAGTGAGGATGCTGCATATACCATATTATCTCTTATGAAGCATTGAAAAAATGGCCTACATATTTCAAAAGAGAGATTATCCTTAGCAAATGTAGAGCCTATTCCATAATTCACTCATAAATATGTTTTTTATGCACCAGCTCCAACAGAAAGGCGTTATTTGGGAGACCTTCATTTCCAATGAGGTTTTCACTACTCCACAAGGCCATCGTTAGCAAGATATACATTCCTCATCTCATCCTCCCATTCCTACTTCTCCATCACATCCAACTACTCCTGCATCAACATCCACTCACATTCCTTCACCCCATGATGACCCTTCCACATCACCATCCACTCACATTCCTTCACCTCATGATGATCCTCCTTCATCACTTTTCACAATCCTTCACCATCATCTCTTGATACCAGAATCATCCAGCAATTAAAGAGACACTGAGAAAAATGACACTGAGATGATTCACATTGAGCCTTTTCCTTTGACCTAACGGAGGGGTTACAGGCATGTGTTTGCTGCACTTGAGATGCAAGGGGCCCTACCTTCTACATCAACAAAACAACTTGACAAGGGTAAGGAAAAGGTTACAGAGCAGGTCATTGTTGAAGAGGAGGATATACATGAAACTGAACAAGAGTTTCAACTTATTGACCTTGAGGATGAGGATAAGGAGAGGATTACAAATATGCTGCTCAAAAGCAAGGATGAAAAGATTAGTGAGCTTCAAGCTAATCTTGGTAGGGCCAAGAATGTGATCAGGTATCTTGAGCTAGAGAAGCAGCAGTTAGAGACAAAGCAGATCATCAGTGAGGTCAGGAAATTCAGAGCCCAGAAGGAGGCCAGAAAAGCCAAGGCTATGCTAGATGGGACCTTGGGCACTTTTGATGATAGTGAGGATGAGGAAGAACGACTTCCTAGGAAGAGGCCAAGGACAATTGGGTTGAAGAAGGCCTTAGCCCGGGAAAGAGAGAAAGAGACAGAATTGGCAGAGCAACTCACTCCAAATGAGCTGCTTGCCATGGAAATCAACTATTATAGAGAGTCTTGGCTAGAGAGGGAAAAATTGCACCGAGATGTTCAATTAGAGAAGGCCAAGAGAGACACCAACATGCAGAGAAATATGGCAAGACATTATGCCATGAGGAACAGAATTGCAAGGGCCAATCTCAAATGAGCCCTTGTAAAGATTCAGCCCTTGAGTGAGGTAAAGGAGAAGTAAAATCTTGATATCCTTGCTGATGTGTCCCTCCAAGTATCCCAACCATGTTCAGTAGGATAATTTCCAAATTTTGGCATGTTGTGCACATTTTTTATTTTTGAAATTTTGGCTAGCAGAAAAAAGGGCCAAACCGGCAGCGCCACTGGTGCTACACTCTTTTTTAGGGAACTCATGACAAATGTATTGCATTTCCATGTTCCTCATGCCAAGGAAATCATCCTAAAACAATTTCAGACCATTTGGAGCAAAACTGGTCCCTCAAAAGGGCCAAAAATCACCTAAAAATCACCTTTCTCCCCTCTTTTCAGCACTGGCACTATGCCCTTAGCAGTCTTGGGAAAAATGGTTTTTGACTAGGAAATTCGAACCAATATGGAAAATAAAGGAATACCTGGAAACTAGACAAGGTGGGCTTTCCATTGAGCTATCATGGAGCTCATTTGGACACCAGGAAGGCCTCCAAAACTCAGCTGCAAAACATGCATTTTTTCCAGTCTTGGTGTTGCGCTTGGCCTGGCGTTGCGCCCTTGTACCTTGGCGTTATGCCATTGTACCTTGGCACTATGCCCTTACCAGAAATTCAATAAAATACATCAGAAGTTATTGGAAAATATATTTTGAAGGCCTTCAGGACAAATATCTCCAAAGTTAGCTTAGAAGTTATGTTAGAAGTTATTTTTGCATTTAATGAGTTTTGGATATTTTTCCTTGGGCCTTGCATGGTCTCAAAGGTAAAAGTGCCTTAAATGTGTAATGAATGATATTTTGAAACCCTAGATAGGGTTTAATTCATAATTTTGCAGTTAAATACTGCATGTAAGCTTCATTTGATTGTTGGTTGATTATTGAGATGAATATTACATAGACTTGGAGTTGTGAAGAAATTGGTTTTGGAGCTTTGTGATTGTTTTGGACTGAATTTCAATGGAGCAAGCACATTCATAGGATTCAAGAACCTATTTAATGGTGATGTTGTTATAAATTTGTAATTGTTCCCTTATGTTTTCCATATTTTTCATCTTTTCCTTATGATAGAGTAGAAAATTTAGATTAATATATGTTATTGAGAGGCACCTTAATTTTGTCTACTTTCTATTGTTTAGATGTTTTCCTTTGCTAGGTCTGATTGAAGAATTATTACTTCCTCTTTGATTCCACTTAGCTTTTTGTCTTGTAAATGGTTTAATAAGATTCAATCCAAAGAAGTTTATGGTATGCCCTATCCCTTGGTGTAGCTTGAAACATTGTTTTTAAGGCCTTTTCTTTGAATTTTACTGATTAGGGTTTGGCTGAAGAAGTTTATGGTTTGCCTTGTCCTTTAGTCCATCTTGAATAGTCACTTTGAAGGTATTTTATAGTTTGATTAATGAATTTAGGAGTTCCCTACTCTTAATCATTACTAATGTGTTATCCTGAATGTTTTCTTTCTATGAAAGTGAATAACTACATAATTTAGGAGTTCCCTACTCTCTAGGATTTGCTGGATTGTTGTCTCAAAGTTTACTTGATAAAGATAGGTTAAAGAAGTTTATGGTGCGCCTTGTCTTTTGATTCTTTCTTAAGAATAGTTCTCTTAAAGTCTCTTCTTGTTATAGTATATGTTAAAGGATTCTTAATTGCCCTTTAAACCTACTAATCTCACAACTTAATGTTCATTTCGCACCCACCTAAGCTATTAAGATCCATTTGGCTTTGTTGACTTTCCCTATGAAACACCCTTGATTCATTGTTGTACTTTTCAAGCATTTCATAGACCCCATAGCCCAATGGTTTAAATTTCTCTTACTCTATTTGTTCTTCTTGACAAGCAACCCAACCAAACAAAAGAAAACAAACAAACCATATCATTTTAACTAGCTTAAAATCAGCATCATAAATATATCAAGTCATATCATTTATACAAATACAGAGAGAGCCCTCTCTAAGTCCAAGAAAGCTAGGATCTAGGACTCCAAAGTTGGTTTGATGTTACCCTTGTCTATTTGGTCTTGCCAATCTGAAAAATTACATGGACCTAACACCTAGTACCATGCTATCTCGAGTTTCTTTAAATAAACCTCTAAGGCCTAATATTCTGACTTTCTAATGTCCTGAGCATCCGACTCTCTGAGGTCCCAAAGTTCTGAAATTTGGGATCTAAAATTCGGCCTACTTCTGATTAACTCTTAAATAAATCATCGAGGTCTCGATGTTATGACCTTCTGACTTCCCAAAGTTTCGAGATTCGGGGTTATGATATTTCGACCTTCTAAGGTCCCAATAATTTAACCCTTGGCCTGCTCCCCTGGTTCCAATATTTTGGCCTTCCGAAATTTCTACCTTCCTTGGTTCTGAAATCCGACCTACTGAGGACTTCAAGATTCTATCTTCGGCAATCAATAAATTTTGATTCTGAAATCCATTTATGGACTTCTACATACCCTTGGAAAGATATTTCTGAGCACTAAACAACTGTGCTAATCCAAGATTATCTGAGATGATATCTTGAGGCAAAATAACTCCAAATTTAGGGACTCCTAGCCAACATAGTCATATTTTTTCTACTATAGTGATTCTCTACCAAATATTGTAGCAACCATAGGACTCCCTTTGAGCTTGACACATCAAGCACATCAATGCTAGAATCTGTTGCTATCACAAAAATCCTAGTGTACATCAATTTTGTGTTTCCTAACATCATGCTAGAGCATACACCCATGCTGATCTAGTTGACATCAATGCCAACACACTTGCTAACTGTCAGGAAATTCCAACTACCCAACTTGATCTCCTAGCATGACTGTTGACATCAATACCAACACACTTACTACCACTAGTCCAAACATATAATACTAACTATACAAAAAAAATTGTAT
Source organism: Pinus albicaulis (assembly GCA_034641835.2). Lineage (NCBI taxonomy): Eukaryota > Viridiplantae > Streptophyta > Pinopsida > Pinales > Pinaceae > Pinus > Pinus albicaulis. The sequence goes on along the minus strand of CM076579.1, from coordinate 1,149,938,120 downwards.
GAAGGTGTCCTCTATGGCTATCAATAAATTGCCAAGATGAGTGACATTGCATTGATCAGACACCATAACTCGTGCTAAAACCCAGAAAAAATATTCTCCAAGAATTCGGAAGGATGTATGTATTCCTCGCACGACAAATATTTAAACCCACTCAAGTCTCTCAGAGGTCGAATTACCTTGTAATTATGATGCTCCATAATGAAACAAGCTCAGAGGTACTGTCCCGCATTTTCAATGGATTCTCCAACTGTTGGCTCAAAGCGGCTTCAACCTAGGTTGAGAGTTAGTTGTCCACCAACAAAAAACTTTATTACCGGACCATTCGGCAATAACATGCAGCGCAGATCATAGTTTCACCCGAGGAAATATTGGGGGATGTCAAAACCAGGTTTCTGCATGCAGAGGGACAATAGGACGTGGATCTACTGCTAAAATTCTACTTATCCTTATTTAGAACTACACAGATGCATTTACCTACTATAACAACTTATACTTCATTCATCAACCAATAGAGATGCCTTGCTCCATGTTTCCTCTGTGATATTTAACACCTTATCACCAATTTCATCGATGTCTCCTTCTGTGAGGGTCGTTGCCTCTGCGCGTAGATTTATTTGTCGTGTGCTTCTTCCGCACAACTGGTGTAGACGTTGGAGGGACCATTCTCTTCACAATAAATGGGGACTCCTCCTGCTCTCTATTACTTGGAGGGTCCTGGCCACCCTGCGTTGTGCCTCCACTTGCTTCTCTATCCATATTTGTTTCATTTTCTGTGCCTTTTCCTGCTTGTGTACCTTTTCCACTAGTTCCTGCATGTTCTGTCTCAATGCCTCCAGTGGGTGGATCCAGCCACTCTATTGGCCAGTGCCTTGTAATCTGCACAATGTCAAGTTCAGTAACCAAGTATTGTAAAGAGTACCATATTTCCTCTAGATCTTGTCGCACCTTGATGTATACTCTTTGAAAAATAGCTCTCAAGTTTGCAACTCCCCAGTAATCTTCAAAAAAAATTGGTGACATCCTGGGATGCTGACTCACCACTGTGCCCAGATCCATCTCCATAACCACCCAATTTTTTTTTTCTCCATGGCGCACTTCGGTTCCTTAATAAACTAGAGTGAGGCATACCTCATAGCTTCGCATACATTTGGGTCCATAGTAGGGAACTGTGACTCTTCTGGTTCATTCCAAGCCATCATTGCAATGTTCAAAAACAACCATACATAATGGAACATCTTCCCTTCCTCTTGTGCTTCATGGTAGTCATCTAAAAATTCTCTGCATAGGTAGCCATCCCAGTTATATTGGACCCCTTTACTTCACTGAGCAACCAAAGAAACCTTAGTTGTTGGCACTTCATTCACGTGACATTTCCGCATTATCATTCCTGCGAGGATGTGCATGGCGAAGAAAACTGCAGGACCATTGATGGAGCTAATGTCATATCCCCTCAACTTATTTAACAAGTTGTACTTCTTCTTCATTTCATTAGCGACAACCTTGTTCTAACTCTTTCCTACGAAATCCTCTACGGGGTTCTTTCCTTGGTAGGGAAACAAAATTATTCTCCTGATAAGCATCTCATTGATAAGGATCCTCTCTCCCAACCAGAGGTATCCATCATGCACCAAAGAAATTATCTCGAACACACAAATAGTAGATATCATTATTTTGTGATTCAACTGCGTTAAGAAAGTCATTAAACTATGACCATTTCCATGAGAGGTAGTCGTAACTAACTGTTTTCTCATGATTTTTTAATAGTCCACTTAGTACTCATTGAATAGTCCACAAATAGTGTTGGTATTACTTCACCCAAAATTTGGAATGTTCAATATGTTTAACAACCCTACTTGTTGTCTCCCTGCAACCCATCTTTGTGGCTCCAATCTGGTGACATTGTTCGTTGGGTAACGAACCTGCTTCAGGTATCGACTGAGCTCAAATTGTGGATATTTTCTTCTGTCATTAAAATCCCAGTCCTCCATCTTTAGTTGTGGTACCTTCCCCAATAGCTCACCTTCAAAAGGTTCTTCTTGGAGTAGTGGTGTAAATACACCGAACTTCGCAGTCTATGGATATTTTATGCGTTTAGTACCCAGCTTCTTTGGTGGTATATATGGCGACAACGTAGAGATAAATTCTACATCTTATTCCTCCATACCTTGCAGCCTCTCTACTTCTGGGGCCACATATTCTTCCTCACTGTCCTGAATCTCCATTGGTTTCTTTTGCTTTTCTATTCGCTTCTTAGTCCACTACTCCTTAGTAATTTTCTTCCTAGGAGAATGTCTTACACCAGGGGATGTTTTTGGTCTCTTGACCTGTTTTTATTCGACTACGCTTCTTCTGTAGTTTTCTGCTTTCGTGGTGACCTCGGGCTTTTAACACGGTTTTGTGGCTGTCATGGTTCCTGCTAGTCCCCTTCTTACCAATTCTCTGGAAATTTCTTCCCATCTCTTCACAGACATACAAAAAATCACTTTGTTCTCACTTAGGCAAAATTTCATAATTCAAATTCTTAGGAAGAAAAGTGTCAAATGTGGAGCGAGACCTTGATTTTATAAAAAAATTGAATTTCAGATTCCATGGTTCTCTTCAGATTTGGCTCATTTAATGTAGATATGTTGCTAGATTTGACCAAACATGTTCAATAAATGTGCTTCCCCCGCTCCTTCTAATGGAAGCTTTCATTTCACATCAACTTCTTCCTTCCAACGGTAATATTTCTAGTGAACTTCGACGAACCTTCCTTATGTCGTAGTAATTCCTTCCTCTTCACAATTCCTTCGGACTTCGAAATTCTCCTGATTCTCGTGCAGTTATCATCCTTTGGTGCATCTCTTCCAGATTTTTCCATACTCTTGTCTATCATGCAACAATATTCCTTTAGCTAATCCCTTTTCTGAATAGTAGTTTATAGTCCAGTTCGCACTTCCAACTACAAGTGGTACTAAGACTTTCCCTTGTCATTCTTCAGTGCGAGGCTCTAGGGACAGAATTGTCCCTGCATATATTCAATCTGATACCATTCACTCGACCTAACATCAACTGGTCATCCAACTTCACGAGCTAAATTGTGCCTACCTTAGAGACGTGTCTGATGATATATGGTCCTGACTAATGGGTTTGAAACTTTCCTGGGAACTTTGCGAACTTGTTATCATACAACAATACAAGGTATCCTTCTTTTAATGTCTTATGCTTGATGCACCTGTCATGCCAAGCTTTCTCCCTTGATTTTTTCACTTGCTTATGATAACCTGCAATAAATATGTCTTCTTCAAGAGAAAGAAATTACTCCATCCTTTCCTCCATAGTGTCGTCGTCTGCCATATCTATGAATGTTGCAATCCTCAAATTGGGCACAATATACTCCATAGGCATGACTGTGTCTTGTCCATAGACCAACCTAAAACATGTTTGTATTGTCATCTTATTGCATGTTGTCCTGTATGCCCATAACACTGCTGGAATTCTCAGATCCCATTCATTTCTATTGACATTGCATAACTTTGTTAGTGCATTTTCCAAAATCTTATTGAAAGCTTCGACTATCCCATTTTCCTACAGATGATATGGTGTGATTTTCTAATGGTACAATTGAAATTCTTCAGTGAGTGCCTCAATAGTATTATGCATGAAGTGTGAACCCTATCACTCATAAAGATCTTCGAACACCCAAATCGAGACATAATATACTCAAATATGAACTTCATTGCGTTATCCGTACTACAATCCTTTACCAGCTTTGCCTTGGCCCACCTCGTCAAATAATTTGTTGCAGTGATTATATACCTTACACCAATATTATTTCCTGAGGGGTTAGTAGGCCCGACAAAGTCAATAAACCACTTATCAAATGCTTGCAATGTCACATGTGGATTCAATGGAATTTCGTCTCTCCTAAAGGGCCTTCTTGTGCGTTGGCATGCATCACATGCTCGAGAAAACTCATTTTCCTCTTTATACAATGTGGGCCACCATAACCCAACTCTCAAAATCTTATGCATAGTGGCCTTTCCTGCATAATGGCCTCCTGCAACTTTTCCATGAGCTTCTACCAAAACATTTTCCTTTCATGCTTAGAGACTTATCTACGCAGTATTTCATCTGGTCCCATCTTATACAAATGTACTGCAATTAATGACAAAATTAGTTGCCTTGACTACTAGCTCCTTCTTATGTCGCGTAGTGTACTTTGCGGGTGTCATTCTTGTAGAAAAAAATGAATAATATCTGCGAAGTGATCATATATGACCCGTATTGTGAATAGTTATGCATCCCGTGAAATTTTTCCTAAATGCTCATGGGTTCCTCGCCTATCTCTATCCTTGACAGATGATCAGGTCTAGCGGTCAATCTGCCTAGCTTGAATATAACTTCAAATTCATACTCCTGAAACAATAACAACCACCGATATATATTTCCTACTAAAATAGGCTTGTTCACCAGTGATCATTGAACTTCTTGAAGTGTGCTCCCAAAAAATAATGCCTGAACTTCTGTAATGCATAAACAATAGCCAACCCCTCTCTTTCTATCATAGAATAGTTACTCTCTGCCTTGGACAGTTTTTTTCTTGCAAAAGCGATCGGGTGATCAATGTCTCCTTGTCCTGGTTGTGCCAATATCACACACATATCTATGCAAGAGGCATCGACATGTACGTTAAATTCATTATTCCAGTTCGGGAAAACTAGAATAGGTGCAGTCACCATGTTTTCCTTCAGTATGTCGAGGCTCTTTTGGCATTCTTCATCCTAGCAAAAAATAACATCTTTCTTCAATAGATAATCCATCGGCGCAATTATCTCTGCATACGCCTTTATAAACTTCATGTAGTAGCCAGTGTGTCCAAGTGTCGTGCGTAGTTGCTTCACTATCCTAGGTGGCTCCAGGTTCACAATAGAAGCTATCTTCGTGGGGTTTACTATCAATCTCTACTTACAAACAACATGCCCCAATAGTATACCAAAAGGGACACAAAATATGCAATTCTTCAAATTCAACGATATCTGATACTATCTACACGTATCCAACATCAATATTAAGGTTGATACATGCTTCTTCAACAACCCAAAGACTGTCGAATCATCAAATTAAACCCCAAAAAATTTGTGTATATACTCCTTGAAAGTTACGATTACAACTCTAGAAAATATGGCAGGATCATTCTTCAATCCAAAGGGCATCACGGTGTATTGGTAACAACCCCAATCTGTGGAAAAAGTTGTCTTATGTCTATCTTCTGGTGCAATTATGATATGATGGTAACCTGAAAACCCATTTGTGAAAGAATAAGCCTCATGTCCTCCAACATTTTCCAACACTTCGTCGGTGAATGGTGTGGGAAAGGGGTCATGCGCACATGCATCATTAAATTTCTTCAGGTACACACATATTTTGATCTCGCCGTTTGTTTTCTTTTCCTGAATTACTATAGGACTTACCCATTCAGATTCTTTGACTAGTTCAATGATCCCTACCTTGATCAAATTTTCCAACTCCGCCTTCATTTTTTCCTTATACTTCGGATTCAACCTATAAGGTATTTTCTTTATTGGCCTCGCGTCGGGTTTTAGAGTAATCCTCATAACTCCTAGGTCTCCTACTATACCTTTTAATTCAGAAAACTTCGTGGAGAAGAGCTCTTGATACTCATGCAATATCTTTTCAACTTTTCTAATTGTGTCTTCATCCCAATAATCTCCAAACAATGCAAATTTTGGATCTTCTTCTGACCAAATATTCACCTTATTTGAGTTCAGGGGTTGCACTATGTTAGGGATTTTAGGCTATGGTGCAACAACTTTGCGATGTCCTTCTAACTCTAGGATATAAATATTGTGTGGATCCTCGTCATCCACTTCCATTGTCACATTATAACATTCCAACGTGCTCTACAACTACGCGGCCCAATCAGGTTGTGTCCAAGTTAGTGCAATTGTAGTCTTAAAAATCCCTGCTCTGACTAGCTAAAGGGTTTCATCTATGCATGGACATTCATCTTCAAAACTAAAGGTCAGGAGGAGCACTTCAACCAAATTTTTCCAGTTTTCTGTTCCCTGTCGCAACTCTGTCTCAAGATACCAATTCATAGGTATCAAGTCTAATGTGTGAAAGAACACATGTAACCATTTTGGCTCTAGATCTTCTCCCCAAACCAAAGTCCAATGAGACATATGCTCTCGAGTATCATCCTTGCCATCATGTTTTACTTTGATTCTGATATGTACTAGGCCAAATATTATCTTCATCAATTTGTGATACTATTTCAAACCTCCGATATTTTCTTTATGAGGACCCCACCATCTAGCAGGTGTAGATATTAGGGCTACATCCAATTCTTGGAACCTTTGTTCTTCTGGAACATTTTTTTCAAATTCATCAATAAAAACATTAACATCTCCTATCCCATAATAATAAGGAAAATTACAAACCTTTGAATTTATGCAGTGAAGCGATCTTGTAATTATGTTACATCATCTTGTAGATACTTCATGCAACATGCTTCGCCAATTTTCCAGTTCCTCATCAGAGTTTGAAATAAAAGAACTGTCATGTTCCCAGCTTAGCCTTCCATATGCAATGGAATTAATCCAAGATTCCTCCTTAACTGTTATCTTGTAGATATTGTCAACGTCCGTGTCACATTACTCATCACAAATAGACTCTGTATACCACACTCCTTCTGATGGATCTGAAGGAACAATGACCCTCAGATTGCATTTTTCAAACACCATATGTCTCCTTTTCAGATTGATTATTGCGTCAGTATCAAAATCCAAATCTAATCGAAGAAGCACCGGATATGGATTTCTATCATCTACAATCTCAATTACTTCGAAATATGAAACAATGCGTACTCCTTCAATATTTACTACAACTATGGATACCCTTCCCATAGGGATGATCTTCTATTGGTTGGCCCTTCTCAACTAAATTGGCGACCATTGCAACTTTGAATTTCCCATTTGCTCCCAAATTTTCTTAGGCAAAAAATTGGCATCAAATCCTAAATCCAGGATTACCTATTCCATATCATATTCTCCAATCTGCGCAGCTAGTCTCATCTTCATTCCTGTTCTCTTCTTATGTCGATTCAACTTGTTGACTGCGTGTGACCCACTTCGCAGTTCTTCTTTACCAGCACAGGAGTTAATCACATCCTTGAGTCCCTGAGAAACCTTTTGAATTCTCAACAACTTTATGCAGGTCTGTAAAAATCATTTTAATATACTTGGATCATATTTTTTTAGCTGAGTAGTTACTTCAGCACTGTCCTTCTTCAATATCAATGTCTGTTATGGATGCGCACTAGATGTTGAAGCTCCTAGATCCATGAAAATTCGCTACGCCTCCAGGAATGCTTCTTTTTCTGCCTGAATAATAAACCCAAGGGATATTTCTCTAGTCTTCCACACCCATGTATCTTCCATTGGCCTCTTACCTTCAAATATATCATCTCATGTCACTGCGCCACTTCGTATTACTATGTTAATGCATGGGTCATCTTCCCTTGGTTCAACGTTCATCATCTGCAAATTCTGCATGGGTTGATGGTTTATTTTCTCCTGCATATTTTTCATAAGGACTGAACATTCTTCTATCACATGATCAAAATCTTTACAATACTTACAGGTGGAGTGTTGGAACAGGGTCTCCTACAAAGCTGTGAATCTGGTCCATTTTGTATATTTTTTATTATATTTAGTCTAATGCAAGGGTTGTGGGGTGGGTGAAAGCCCCTAATGCATTGTAAATGGGTCAAGGGTAGACCAAGAGTCTGCAAATCATGTTTTACGGAACATTGTATGCATGGGCTAAAGTAGTATAAGTATTTGAACCTTTTCTGAGTTGTAGGGAGGGAAATGAACTAAGATTGGTGCGAATCATGAATTAGTAGATCTGTTTTGGGTTTGTGGGGAAATAAATCCTGCTGGTTGTGTGCGCAGAGATCCTCAGTCCTAATGTGTGTGGGCCCTGTTGCTGTGTGCATAGGCTGGGTTTTGGGTATTGTAAATGGATCTGAAGGATTAATGAAAGTGGAAGGTTGTTGGAATATGTGACTCTGTTAATGCGACTCTTTGATATCCGTTATGTTATGCATGATTCTATGTTGAGCTCCGAAAGTAACTGTGTTAATTGCTCATGCTACGTTGACAATTGATTTGAATCTATCTGTTATACTTTATGCAAGGATAGCTGTGATAGTTACTTTATTGTCTTATATCTATTGTTTACTGTGATTAGAAGTGGTATTGTGCACGTGGATGCGAAGGGACCAATAGATCTGGATTCTGTAATATGAGATCTAATATTTGTGAAGTCGAATGCAACTCTTCCTGACTTACCTGCCCTCTCCCAGGGTGCAGAAACCTGGTTCCAGCACCCTCCCATACTGCTTCGGGTGAGACTATGGCTTGCGCAAGTAGGTCACTGCCGAAAGGGCCAATAGTATAGGGGTTTGTTGGCAAACATTAACCTCCGAACCTGGGCCAGGACCCCTCGAGACAACAAATGGTTCCATTGTCGGGACCGGGAGAATTTTGAGAGAGGGATCGGGTAATGCCAAGGTCGTATTGGAAACCTGAAAGAAAATAAATTGATGAATGGTTCGAACAAAAAATCCAAGAATTCACAGTAAAATAAAACAGCAGTAAGAGGTTGACCACTAAAGAGTGGAAAAATAAGTATATTTTCACGGAGATCTACGAGATCTTCTTTGTAACCATTGCGATCAAGCTCCAGGAGTGGCTCGCAAGGTTGGTCGAATTCCATAAGTGTTGGAAGGATGAGCCGGTCACACAGTGGACCCCAGAATTGATCTAGCAGTTAGAAAAGACTGATAAAACCATCACTCGCACAGTGGACCACTAGGTGGACAACATGCTAGGAGAGTTCATGACATAATTTGCCATCGATCAGTTCGTCTCCTAATCTGAAGCAAAGCGAAGATTCTTCAAAGGATTCTGAGGTAAGTTTCTGAAGACCTTACCATTGCTAATTAAGATATTACTGTGCGAAAAAAGTATTCTGTGTAGTCACACCAAATGAATGACCTCTGATCTGGACGGGAGTACAACATGAAGTGGCAAATACTATCAAACCAACCAAGAAGGAGATAGATATGTCTATAGTCTGGTAAGAGTCCTCCAGCCACACCACTTTCGAACCAGCATAGGGGTAATAATTCACCTCCGTCGCCACCACCAGAAGATGACATGGCTGCGCACATGAAGTTGCCTACCTTTAAGGGTGTGGGAGATGAAGACATGGATCAGTTCTGGTTTGTCATAGAATCGGTATGGACTGTGCAAAACGTAGCTAGTGATGTGGTGAAGAGGGCACAACTGTCCCTTGCCTTCGAAGGAAGAGCTTTGGAATGGTACACGGGATACATAAGACAACATGCAAACTCAACCATTGAAGAGATCAAGAACGCCTTGAAACAACAGCTCAAGAAGTCGAAGTCCTATTCTCAAATAGTGGTCGATCTAAAGGATTTCAAGCAAGGGCCCTCTGAGTCTGTGTGGGAGGCCAATCAGTGACTGAAGAAGGTGATTAGAGAAGGAGGATTTTAGTACAATGATAGACAACACACGGAATGGTTCATTGCTATGTTACTACCTCACCTGCGTGTACCTATGGGTCACCAAACCTTCAAATCACCGGAAAAAGCCCTGGAGGTCATTATGAAGTTGGAGGTTGCGCCTAGAGATGATACTCAACGAGGTGTCCAACAGATCCAAGGACAACTAGAGGCGATGTACATAGAGATCCAAAATCTGTGAAAGGAGAGAGGAGCATAGGCTAGCCCTGAAAGATGGTGCATATGATCTATGACGAATAGTCACACAAAGGATCACTGCCCTCTATTAACAGACTACACGCAGGCCTGGGGACCTAGTCTATTGCGCCATAGGGAAGTTGCAAGACCAAGTGGGCCGGCACTATGGTGCAATGATTGTCGCAATGTAGGGTTTCACGACACAAACCACTATCCCTACCTTGCTGCGTACATCCCAGAAATAAAGCAGCAATATGTCCTCACCAAGATCCCTCTCGAGTGTAGGGGGCTCCCCAGTCAGGGGCAGGGGAGGCGGCAGAGGTGGAAACACAAGACGGGGATGAGAGAAAATAATCTGTTATAACTGTGGAGAAGTAGGACACTTTGTCAAGGATTGCCTAAACCCAACAAGGTAGTCCTGCCGGTATTGCAGACAGCTGGACCATGCAATTGAAGATTGTCCAATCTTGATGGCAAAGATGCAGGAGCAGTAGCTGACACCTACGCAGAATGTGCAGAGGGTTAAGGCGAAACTGCGGGACAATGATCCAAGTATAAATTTCGTAACACGCAGTGGGATGACCACCGTGGGGCCTGGGGATAAAATTTCAACCGAGCCTCTGATCTGACAAGAAGTTATCAAACAGGAAGGTTTGGATCTGAAAAAGGAGAAAGAAAAATTTGTCGCAGCTCACAAAGACTTTGCTGAGGTAGAGGCATCTACTTCGCAGCCGCTTGAAGACCTCAAGGTAGATGAGGAGGTCAAACCATTTTTACAGGCATGTATGAAGTTGTTGCGCAACCCAAAGGCTGTGGAAAATCTTTAGGCATTAATAGATAGCTACACAACATGACCTAGACTCCCTCCAGAAATCAAGGACGTGCACAAACTCTATAGATATAAGAAATGCACTGGTAGGGAGATATGATTGACTGCACAGATTGGTGATTATGAAATGGATCAGATTATTTTAGACCTAGGGTCAGATGCGAATATATTACCTAAACAGACTTGGAAAAAAATGGGGGAACCTAAGTTAGAATGGTCCACTATCGAGCTGTGTATGGCCAATCAACAGAAGATCATACCCTTGGGAATAATATCGAAGATTGTGGTGGATATCATAGGAGTCAAGTTCTAGGCTGATTTTGAAGTGATTCAGATTGTAGAAGATGCAGACCCCTATCTGGCGCTCCTAGGCTTGGATTTGTCCATCGATATGGGGGGCATCATTAACCTAAAGAAGAGAAGTATGGTATTCGAAAATAATCGTACAAGGGTAATATTACCATTAGATCCTACGGAAGGCGAATGATACATAGAACCAATGCGCGACGAAGAAGATGTGGATCACATCTATAAGTTAACTGCGCGAGATGAAGATTGGATCAACCCCACGGTGGAGGGAGTACTCTGCTGGGAAAAGGACAGTGAATGTTTCTCCGACTCCGATGGGGAGATAGAGAATTGGCAAAATCGGTTACATGATGTCTCTGTGCTGCGATGTCTTCAGATCACAAAGAACTTCCACTACATCTCCTCAGAGGTAAGAGATATACCTTATTTCAATGGTTCTGGTAATGTTAGGGACTTTTTGCGAGCATTTGAAGCTGAAGTTCCCAAATAGCGAAGGATATAGGCCCTTAACCTAGATATGCATGCAACCCTTGCACGATGATGGGAGACACATAAGGAAGCATTCCCGGAGTGGGAGGATTGTTGTGGCATGATGCTCCTGCGATTTGAGACTCTAACAGAAGTACGGGTCAAGCTTTTCCTTGGCCCAGGGGGATCCGCATGAACAGGTGGTTGCATTGATGGAGGCGTGGGGCAACCGAACTACAGAAGAGTGGGTTCACTTATTCACTCACGCGTTGGGTCCATCCCTATTGCCTGGTACCTGGATGTGGAGCTACACCAGCGCACCCGCCACTGGGAAACTCTGAAGAATGACTTTATAGGAAAATTTGGATTGATAGGCGGTTCTGAGGCACTTGACGAAGCTCTGTAGGACATAGATACATTTGTGTTTGGCAAGATCAGCTCTTTTGCAATATTCGGGAGACCGACATGGGAAACACAGATGTAGGATATTGTCAACTACCGCAGCTTGGAAAGAGAGGAAGGCGAAGATGATCCATGGTCTGTCTCTATCCCAGAATCGGAAGGGGAGCGCGTCGTTGAAGGACCTTCACTAAAAGAAGTGGATGCCACTAAGCCTCTCAAGCTGTGTGAAGTAAACATTGGGACGAAAGAACACCCTAAGTTGGCTAAGATTAGGGACTACTAGGATGAGAATACAGTAGGAAAATTGGCTGAATTACTTACAGAATATCAGGACTTGTTCCCTACAAAGTTTTCTGAGCTGAAAAGGATCACAGGGGACCTAGGGGTCATGTATATCACTCTCAAACCCGATGCATGGCCCATAAAGCAGCAACCTTATAGGTTGAACCCCAAGTATAAGCAGAAGGTCAAGTATGAGCTTGATAAAATGCTTGCTGCAGATATCATCAAACCTGTTGAACAGTCAGACTGGGTCAGTCCAATGGTGGTTCAGGAGAAAAAAAAACTAAGGGGGGGATTCGAATCTGTGTGGACCTACGCAAGTTGAATGATGTCTGTGTTCATGACCCATTATCGACACCATTCTCAGATGAAATCTTAGATAATGTGGGAGGACAGGAAGCATATTCCTTCACGGACGGATTCTCAAGATACCATCAGATCAGAATCGCACCTGAGGACCGCAGTAAGACCACGTTCGCCACTGGGTGGGGATCATTTCAGTACACTGTCATGCCATTTGGGCTAAAAAATGCCCCTGTTATCTTCTCGTGGGTCGTTGTCGTAGTGTTCAAAGAATTCATTCACAAGTTACTCGAAGTGTATTTCGATGATTGGACTGTCTTCGACCTAGTAAAATCACACGTATTAAACTTGCGCATGACGTTGGATGCCTATCGAAAACACCAGATTTCCCTAATTATCAAGAAGTGTATCTTCTGTGTACCCTTCAGAATCTTGCTCGGCCACATAGTTTGTCAGCAAGGACTAATGGTAGATCCTGCCAAAATCGCAGTTATCATAAAATTTCCAGTACCAACCATGAAGAAATAGCTACACTCGATCCTTGGACACACGGGCTACTACAAGAAATTCATTCAAGGCTATGCGCTGATTACTTCCCCAATGGAAAAATTGCTCAAGAAGGATGTTTTGTTCTTTTGGAATGACGAATATAAAAAAAGCTTCAATTTACTTAAAGAAAATATGGTCTCGGCACTGATTCTCATCTTTCCAAATTGGGAAAAGGTATTTGATGTTCACGTCGATGCATCGGGCATTGCTCTTGGGGCTGACCTTACGTAGTCGGGAGAAGGAGATCACAAAGAAGTTTAGCAATATGTAGTTGAATGGGGGAGTACAACAGTGTAAAACTCCTACACCTGAAGGGGGGGAGTTCAGCAATATTTTCCAAAGAAGTTTCTCTCCTTTCAGCTAACAAAGGAGGGAAAATGTCAATGAGATTGACAGTGGTTGTCAGACTGAAAGTCTCGACAAAACCAGCAAAAGCAGCCAGTGGGCATCATCAAAAAAATTTCCAGTGGGCATCAACCAATTTTCCAATGGACATCAACAAATTTTCCAGTGGGCAGTCGACAGCACAGAAGCAGTGAACAATTTTTCAGCATAGCAAAAGCAACAGTGAGTTGTTTTTGACATCATCAGCCAGTGGGCTTTGAACAAAGTTTATCAGTGGAAAAAGGATGTTGCTTTCATGCAAAGGACAGATGGATCCTTTTACAACTTGGCACTTGATGGATTTTTCAAGAAAAATTCAGACATGAATCAGACATACAACTAACTCATGGTCTCTTCAGATTGCAGTTTTTCAGCATCCAACTTTGGCGGTTTTTCAGGCAATGTTTTTTTAGGATCAACATGAGAACTTGGAAGATGGTTCCTCGTTCTTATTTTGGATTTGTCATTGAAGGGGGGAATATTAGCCTCTCTAAAATAACAATAATAAATCCAAAATAATAAATTATTAATTAAATATTCCTAGTTAGGAATATGTGCCTAATTCTTGGGTTGTTGGGTTGTTCCTCAAATGTTGGAGTTTGTTTAGGAACTCCTATCTTGGTGGGTTTTTGGTGAGAAATTATCTCAACCAAAAGAGTCTAAGATAGCACGGACTATCTTCTCTCATCTATTTAAATTGTAAATTAAATTTTTTTAAGAAGAGAGATTACCTGAGGAAGCCATGAGGCTTCTACCTTTTCTGCCAATGTTTTGCCTAAGTTTTGTATCTATGTTTTCTGCAATATGTTTCTGAGTTAATTTAATTTGTATCAGGAGACATTGACCATTCAGTTTCCTTTGCAAGTAGGAATCTCTCTGGTGTGGAACGCAACTACTCCACCAAAGAGCGGGAGGGATTGGCCATGGTCTACACGTTGCAGAAATATCGACATTACTTGTTAGGAGGACAATTCAAAATGTCCACAAATCATTTAGCTTTGAAGTACCTGGTCAATAAGCCTGTGTTGGGGGGGGGGAATATGCCGATGGCTACTGCCATTTCAGGAGTATGACTTTGAAATCATCGTCAAGCCGGGAAAATTGAATGCTGGGCTGGACCACTTGTCCCGAATAGACAGTGGCGAGGAGCCAACCGACCTAGAAGTTGGATTGCCTGATGCACAACTATTTTCTATTAAGGTAGGTACATGCACACTTCATTGATATTATTCATTTTAATTAGAAGATGATACCCCTGCAGTACTGGTTGTGTGCCAGGTAAGGAAAGAGTTAGTCACCTGGGCAACAGACTTTACCATCATCGCAGGTCAATTATATAAGATGGGGGCAGATGAAGTATTGTGGAAATATGTTTTGGAGCACGAAAGAAATGCTATCTTGGCAAAGGCTCATGATGGAGTAGCAGGAGGTCACTACGTAGTGAAAAAAATGACATAAAAAATCTTGAGGGCTGGGTTATGGTGGCCAACCTTGCATAGTGATGCCCACGACTATTTAAAGGCCTGCGATACATGCCATCGAATAGGGAGGCCATCCCACAAATATGAAATGCCCCTTCAACCACAAATGTCTCTACAAGCATTCGATAAATGGTCTATCGATTTCATCGGGCCTATCAACCCACCAAGGAAGACGACGGGTGTGCACTACATTATTATGACCACCGATTATGTAACCAGGTGAGCGGAAGCATAAGCAGTAAAGGATTGTACTGTGGATACTGCTGCGCTCTTCATCTTTGAACAAATCCTGACCAGATTTGGATGTCCGAAGATTCTCATGAGTGACAGAGGTACGCACTTTGTTAATGAAACAATCTGAGCTTTGACTGAGGAGTTCCGGATCCATCATGCGAAGAGCACACCATATCACCCCCAGGCCAACGACGCGGTTGAAGCTTTTAATAAAATCTTGGAGCAAGCACTAACAAAGGTATGCAATGTTGATCACAGTGATTGGGACGTGTTCATCCCATCGATCCTCTGGGCCTATCGAACAACCTGCAAGAAGTTAACAAGAAAAACCCCATTCAGGATGGTTTATGGTAAATAAGTCGTTATTCCCATGGAGTATATTGTTCCTAGTCTATGTATTGCAGCATTTACAAACATGGTAGATACTGACATCATGGAGGAGCGATTAGCGCAGGTTATGGCTTTGGAGGAAGATCAGTTTATTGCAAATTTCCATTAGCAAGTCCAGAAGGCCTGTGATAAAGCCTGGCATGATTGACACGTTTGCCAAAAGACATTCGCAAAAGGTGAATTTGTCCTCTTATACAATAGCCAGTTTGAAAAGTACCCCAGGAATTTCTGGCAGCATTGGCTTGGCCCCTACACAGTTAGGGAAATCACGGATCGTGGAGCGGTTAGGGTGGCTACCCTGCGTGGTGATATGCTCCCAGGCTACATCAATGGTAGATGGCTCAAACCGTATCGAATCAAATGACTCTATGGTCAGAGTATCCATACAGGCGCAGGTGGAGACCCCACCACCACAGTGACTCAGTACGAGTCACAAGATTGTGTTGGGGGACTGTTGGAACAAGGTCTCCTTCAAAGCTGTGAATCTAGTCCATTTTATATATTTTTTATTATATTTAGTCTAACACAGGTGTTGCGGGGTGGGTCAAAGCCCTTAATGCATTGTAAATGGGTCAAGGGTAGACCAAGAGTCTTCAAACCACGTTTTGTGGACCATTGGATGCATAGGCTAAAGTAGTATACGTAGTTGAACCTTTTCTGAGTTGTAGGGAGGTCAATGAACTAAGATTGGTGTGAATCATGAATTAATAGATCTGTTTTGGGTTTTTTGGGAAAGGACTCCTGTTGGTTGTGTGCATGGAGATCCTCAGTCCTGATGTGTGTGGACCCTGCTGCTGTGTGGGCAGGTTGGGTTTTGGGTATTTTAAACGGATATGAAGGATTAATGAAAGCGGAAGGTTGTTGGAATATCTGAATCTATTAATGTGACTCTAGGATATCTTTTATGTTATGCATGATTCTATGTTGAGCTCCAAAAGTAACTGTGTTAATTTCTTATGCTGTGTTGACAATTGATCTGAATCTGTCTATTATACTTTATGCAAGGATAGCTGCGATAGTTGATTTATTGTCCTGTATCTGTTGTTTACTGTGATTATAAGTGGTATTGTGCACGTGGATGTGAAGGGACCAATAGATCTGGGTTCTGTAATATGCGATCTAATATTTGTGATTTCGAACATAGCTCTGCCTGACTTAACTACCCTCTCCCAGGGTGCGGAAACCTGGTTCCAACACCCTCCCATACTGCTTCGGGTGAGACTTTGGCCTGCGCAAGCAGGTCACTGCTGAAAGGGCCAATATTATAGGGGTTTGTTGGCAAACCTTAACCTACGAACATGGGTTAGGACCCCTCAAGCCAACATGGAGGTAAGATTCTGACAATTATGCGTGAAGTGTCCTGCTTCGTTGTAGTTGTAACAAATGAGTTAGCCACGTCCTCGACCAATGCCTCATCCTCGTCCTCATCCTCAAAATTCTCCTCGACCGACATGTTGACCTTGATCCTCATGTGCACGTCCCTCATCTTGCATTCTATAAGCACCCACACTTTGTTCTATAATCAAATCATAACTGCATTAGTTCTTCTCATCATGCCCCACTAAGCTACAAAGTTGCAAAAAAGTTGTTTCGGGGTCTACACATACTTGTGCAACAAACAACATTCTTTTGTGCGATGTCAGACTGCAAATTTACATATTTCACACCATGCACTTGAACTTGGGTGCAATGGATTAGGTCCTCCACTATTGATGTATTCTATGAACAGAGGGCATTGATCCTTATAGTGGCATTCTGCCTTACACTTTATGCACCATACTTCTGACCGAATTTTTGACTTGAATTCCTTACTCTTCTTCAAATCTTGTAGCTCCAAATGCATTGTTGCTAGTTGGCTCTGAATCTATTGTAATCCTATATGAGTATCTCCCACCAGTGAAGCTTCCAGCTTCATTGCAATTTCTAGAGCTTCGGCCTGTGTGGATATCTTCTGTTGTGTCAAAGGTAACCTGACATGTGGCATTAATGCAGATATAAACCACTCCTTATGCTGCTCCTCAGGGATTGTAAAGCTTACTTGTCCCATTAACATCTTAAACATTTGATCTAATTCCCAAACAGACTCAGATACCAACTTCTTAATCTCATTTAGTTTCGTAATACACTAAGATTGCAATTTTGTCTTCTTAAATTCTCCAATCAATGATTTCTGTGTATCATCCAATGAAGCACCCTGATTCGTCATGGAATAATTTATATACCATGTAAGTTATCTCTCCTGCAGTGTAGTGAAAATCTGCGCCTTCTTTATATCTTCATGGGTGATCTGTCTTGCTTTCCATACAGCTTTAGCTAAAAACTAGAATTTCTTAGGATCCTCTGATCTGAGTCCTCTAAATATCGGTAGCTTGATATCATTAGCCATGTTTCTTGGGGGTGGTGGAGGTGGAGGGAAATTTTAGGGAGGGGGATGGGGGGTGACGGGTGTTGCGGGATGGGGAATCCCAGAGGTGCCATGATTATTCTCAACTCGTGACTGCAACACACCTCTAAGGGTTGTGGGGTTACTTCCTTCTTCTTCGCTCTCAGATCCACTCAACGATGAATTGTAATTAGTCTCAATGTAATTTTTGTGATATAATCTCTGTATTGTTTTCCACTTCGCGTACATCCACCTTCAGACTTAAACCCAAACATTAATCTAATTGAATTTGTAGTACACCTTTTTCACATAAAATAATTTTAATCCACGACTTCAAAGAATTCAGATACTTACCTCGCAGGCCCTTGAAAAATATTTTCTCAACCTCACTGTAAGAAACATGTGTGTCTATTTCCAACTCAGTAATAAATCCTCCCGAAATTCTATCGATCCATAAATAAACAAATTTTCATATGTTGTTATCGGTTTCTTAGTCACTCTAAAAATTTAGGGCTCCACGTAGTAGGCTCGTCGTTCTTAAAACAAGCCTTGTTCTCAGTCAACCTTGATAACCATTCATTTAGTTCATTTTCAAGCGTCGCGAAGAAAATCTCATGTTGTTTTGTGAAAATATACCTTTGCAAACAAGCTTCAATTAATAGTTGCAGATTTCTGTTTTCTTGAACTACGAACTCTCGTTCTTTCAGTTCTACCCATTCTTGGATTTCCTTCTTGTCTAGATGCCACATCCACATATCCCTCAATAAAATCCCAGTCCTGATAACAGAACCATTTGTTTACTCAAAGGGGCTTCGACCCAATTTTAGAGTTAGGTACGCACCAACAAAACCCTTTATTACTGAACCTTTCAGAAATGACCTACAACACAGATCACAATCTCACCCGAGGCAATATTGGGGCATGTTAGAACTAGGTCTCTACATCTATATGGAAAATAGGACATGGATCTACTGCTAAACTTCTACTTATGCTTATTTGGATTGCGCAAATGCATTTACCTACTTTAAAATATTATACTTCCTTCATCAACGAATACTTATGGACATTGTGCCTTTATCATTAAAAAATAATAGAAAGCATATAAATAACTTCGCAACACTGATAATAAGAAAATACAACACATGAACACAAAGATGCCTTTAAAACTCTTTTTCTTTTCTTAGGATAATCTTATTCAGTACATACACTTCTTCGACCTGCACACATAGTTGCAGGTGGTCTATGCACAAAGCTGCAGACTCTTTAAGGCCTCCTTGCACACAATTGCAGAGCCTTCCCTTTGGCCCAAAACATAGAAATATAGATATTCAACAGTTTGCACTCATCAAAAGTACAACTTCTCTATATTCTACTCAATATTACATTTCCTTATATATCATTTACATCATAAAAAACCATGGTACACGTACCATGGGTAGATAAATACTAACAAATAAAACATGATCCCTTTACAAGAAGAGGGGCTTTGACCCACCTCGAAGCCATAAACCGCCACGTGGTAGATTCATCTTTGCTGGACCACACACTCTGCTTCCTCAAAATTTAGAGTCTTTGACTAAAAAATAAACCAAAAATAGGCCAAGTTGGGCCCTGCCCAACACCAACCATGATAGGATTTATGGGAGCATACCATTGATCCTGTGTTTACGTATGTCCCCATAGGTGTAGATCCCAACCGTTGTTGGCAATCTTCAATTCGATATCCTGAAATTTTCACCCATGGTGGCGGTATAATCCTATTTGATTACTTGCACTGGATGCATTGATTTTAGTGTAGATGTTAATTTCTAATTCTCTTTGAATGCTTACACTAGATTCATTTATTTCAATGTAGATGATTTATGATTTGATGTAGTTAGATGCATGATGTAAATTAATTAGATCCGTAGTGTGGATTGATTTCAATGTAAGAACAAATTTTTTTATTAATGATGTGCATTAAGAGAAGAGAGAGAGGGAGAGGAAGAGATAGAGAGATAGATATGGAGAGAGAGAGTGTATGTTTGAGGGGTGATATAGAGGAACAAAGGAGAGACAAAGGGATATATATATATATATATATATAATAGTTTAAAATTATTAAACCTATATTAATAATGTAATATTGTTGAAGTGTGATGATATATCTAAATTTGCAAATATGAATTCATGAATTGACATTTGACCTAATTAATCATCCAAATATGAGAAGTATCGACAAAGGTCTGAACAAAAATAAACAAATAGTAAATCCAAATTGTACAAGTTTCTAGCCCATTAATAAGATGTTTGATTCTTCTCAGTTGGAAACTTTATATCTGTTAGACACTATCTCTATAGTTTGTGAATGTTGCTTTTAGGACACGATTTCATGATGTTACGGCTAAATGTTAGAATTATTTCATAGTTATCATAATGAAGGTGTTTATTTATTTATTTTTATAAAATATATTAGTTTAGATTTATCTTAATTCCGAATTTATTAATTTTCGAGAGGGATAAAATCTTTTGAGGTACAAATCTTTTTTTTTAGTGTAAAACTTGAGGAAAGATTGCACCTCGAGAAATTTGATCCCTTTCGGCGCTTGATAGATCTGAGATTAGGATGGATCTAGGCTAGTTTCAATCATGTGTGGTCATCCAAAATATTTTGGACATCTAATTATTTTAATCATTTTAAATCTGCTATATGTCTAAGATTAATTTGGTCAATTTAATTTTACTTTGCTCAGTTACCTCATTTTGTTGAGATGAGAGAGATTGTTAGTAACTTGAATGATGAAAAATGATGAAATAAAAATTTTAAGTGCAAAGTGACAATGTAAAACTGTTGAATGATAGAAAATGTGAATAATAAGAATGTAGTCAATTACAAAGAATCTTCATTTCTATCAATGTGAAATTATTTTTCTATTTTTCTTACTGTCACACCTAGTAGTTATTTTCTATTACCTTGTTTGAATGCAAAGTTATCAAAAATGTTGAATGATGGAAAATGGGAATAATAAGAATGTATCCAATTACGAATAGTTTACGGTTTTAGGAAGAAGAAATTTCTGGTAAGTGAACATTTTATTTAGGATGAAAAATTAAGTATTGTATTTGTGGTTGAATTACTATAACACATAAGTCAATTCACGTTATGAATAATGTTTATGTGCATACACTGAGGGAGTGTGTAAGGTATTAAACATGATTAGAAATCAAAATCTACATTGAAATCAATGCATCTAGTGCAAGCGATCAAATATGATTAGAAATAAATATCTACATTGAAACCAATTTATATAATGCAAGCAATTAAATAGGAGTAGAAATCAACATCTACACCGAAATCAATGCATCTAGTGTAAGGTATTAAATAGGATTAGAAATCGACATCTACACTGAAATAAATGCATCTAGTGCAAGCAATCAAATAGGATTAGAAATCAACAACTACATTGAAATCAATACATCTATTTTAGTGAAAAACCAAAATATTCACTACTTTCTAATTCTAACTTCTATGTATGTATTTGTCTTTGTGTGTCTCTTTATTCTTCCCTCTCTCCCCACCTTCCATTTTTTTTCTATCTCCCAACCTCTCTCCTTCTCTCTCTCCCCCTCCCTCTCTCCCTCATCTCTCTCTCTCCACCTCCCCCCCCCCTTTCTCTATCTTTCTCTTCTTCCCTCCCCCCCCTGCCATCTATTTCTATACCTCCCTCCATCTCTCCTTATTTTTCTCTCTATCTTAGCCCCCTAAACACATGTCATGCTCTCTCTCTCTATCTCTCTCTATCTTCTTCCCTCTTGCCCCCACTATGTCTATATCTCTATCTCCTCCTGTCTCTCCATATTTATCTCTCTATATCAGCTTGCATATACTCTCTCTCTCTCCATATATATATCTATCTATCTCTCTTCCTCTCCCTCTCTATCTCTTCCCATTCTCTCTCTATCTCTTCCCCTTCTCTCTCTCTCTCTCAATATACTTCTCTATCTTAGCCCCCAAACTTAAACACTATCTCTCCATATATATCTCTCTCTCTCCCTCCATATATATTTCTATTCATACCTCCCTCTCTTTGCCTCTCTCTTCTTCCCTCTCTCCCCACTCCATATATATCTCTATCTCCCCTTGTCTCTCCTTCTCACCCCCAAAACATACACTCTCTCTCTCTCTCTCTCTCTCCCGCTTCTCTCTCCGCCTCTCTTCCCTCTCACTTTCCTCTCTCCCTCGCCATCTCTCTATCTCTCCCTTTTCGGTCCATACACCTCTCCACCTTTCTCTATCTATGTCTTTCTTCCCCTTCCAACTCCATATCTCTCCCCATTTATCTCTCCTCTCTCTTCCTTCCTCTCTCTCCATTTCTCTCTCACCTCCCTCTGTCTCTCCCCCATTAGACACTCTCCCTCTCCACCCTCCAACTCTGTCACTATCTCCCTCTCTCCCCTCTCCATATATATGTCTCCCTATCTCTCTCTTCCCCTTATTTCCCTATCTCTATCCTCTCCTTTTCTCTCCCTTCACCCGTCTCCCCTCTCCCTTATCACTCCATCTCTCTCTCTACCTATATCTCTCAATTTATTTTTTCTTCCCTCCCTCTCTTTCCCCCTTCCAACTCCATTTCTCTCTCCCCCTATCTCTGCCCTCTGTTAAGTCGCCTCTCTCTTCCTTCCTCTCTTTACCTTTCTCTCCTACCTCCCTCTATATTTTGCCCCCAACACACACACACACTCTCTCTCCACCCTCCAACTCTGTCACTATCTCCCTCTCTCTCTCTCCTTCTAGATATTCCCATCTCTCCCCACTCCATATCTATGTCTCCTTGTCTCTCTCTTCCCATTCTTTCCCTATCTTTATCCTCTCCTTTTATCTCCCTTCCCTCATCTCCTCTCTCCCTCTTTCCATATTCATCTCTCCCTTATCACTCCCCCTCTCTTTCCACCTCTATCTCTCAATGTATTTGTTCTTCCGTCCCTCTATTTCCCCATCCAAATCCATCTCTCCCTCCCTCCCTCTCTCATCCTCTCTTTCCACTCCTCTCTCTCCCTATCTCTCCCACCTCTATGTCTCTCTCCCCCAATCTATTCCTCATCAATTTCTATCTCTCTCTTAGATATGATCCCATTTTATTGTATTTAAGAGAGTATATAAATTAAGAAAAACATAATTGGTTTTAAAATATTAAACATATATTTTGTATCAACCATGTCAAAGAAAATAAAATAATAAAAAACTTAAAATAATCATGCATACTATCATTGTTAGTCACCTTACTTTCTCTCTTTGCTTGGATCCTTGGTTAAAATGCATCTATCCTAGTTCTTTATAATATTATTTATATTATATACATTTCACATATGTATATATAAAAGTATTCTCATTTTTAATTTATTAAAACCTCAATTTGGTCTCTATGGGAATATTTTTAGTACTCGTGAGGATGGAGTGTTTAGATATAATTCAAAAGTAATTATAACTTTTTTTCTTTTAGATTTAATTAAAAAATATTATTAAATTAAATTAAAATAAAGTATTTGTAAAATATTTTGATTTTGAAATACGTTACGGATTTTGTGCATGTGGTATTTATAATCCATAGTATTGGCCCATGGTATTGTAACATAATAGTTAAAAGCCTAGATCCACCACATAATAATCAAAAGCCTAGATGGCCCATGGTATTAGCCTATAGTATTATGATTTTCTTCCCTCCTCTCTCTCTCTCCCTCCCTCTCTCTATATTTCTCTTCTCGGTATTGGCCCATGGTATTGTAAAAAATCTTATTTAGAAGTTAATAATATCCATGGTAAATATTCATGATTAGAAATCTTGTTATATTGTAAATATTAAATTTTTATCTGCTTATTAATTATAATATAAAAAAAATTGAATTTAAAAAATATCTCACAACTAATGCTCACCCATCCACCCTAAATTGGGTTGTAGAATGATGGAGGGGTTATAGAATTAGGTATCCTAAGGGAGAATATTATGAGAGGTATCCTTTTCAAATTCAATAGGATGTCGCTACATATGGACTCCTTCAACACACTGGTGAAGGAATTTTGGTCCTCGGGGGATCATATTGAAAGCATATCTATTATGGATATGCTATCACATAAATTAAGTCTCCTTAAGAAGGTAGTGTGCAATGGGAACAAGAGAAAAAGGAAAAAATTAAAAGGGGCCTAGATCATATTTGTGCTCAAATGGAGTTTCTCAACACATGGACCCTACCTCCCCTTCTGAATTACATCTGGATCGAATGTAGGAATTGGAAAGGTTGAAAAGGAATATTATTAGTTTTTAGGAGGCTTCATGGTGCCTAAAAATCAGAGCTGTTTGAATCCGGGAAGGTGAATGTAATACACATTTTTTTCATCATTTTTCTATTCAAATGAGTTTCAAGAATACCAAATGGGAAATGGAGAAAGTTGGGGGGGGGGAGGGGGTGGTGCCATTGCTACTAGTGACATTCAAGTGGAGGCTATGAAATATTTCGAGCATTTATATTCAGCCCGAGATGGGGTGGACTATGTCAATATTTTGTGGGGTACTGAACAATTTCCTTGCATGTTTTCGAAGGAATCTAATGCTGATATTTACAAACCGTCACATTGGATGAAATACATGTCTCAAATAATTCCTGAAAGAAAAGTGTCCTGGTCGAGATGGATGGACAGTGAAAATTTTCTTGCATTTCTTTGATCTTATGGGGAAGGACCTTCTCAATATGGTTGAACAATATCAATTATGTGGTCAAGTATCAGGTGCTATTAATCCCACATTTATAGTTGTAATTCCAAAGTCTTCACACCCCGATTCCTTCTCTGATTTTTGGTCTGTGCCCCTGTATAATATTTCCTACAAGTTGATATATAAATTCATTGCATGTCAGACTAAGGAGTTTCTGTTATCCTATATCTCACTTGATAATTTAAATTTTTATCTGGTCGTCTGATTCATGATGTGGTTGCCTTGGCTCAGGAATGTCTCCACACTATGTAAAAAAGGAAGAAAGAAGTAATCATTATGAAGCTAGATATTCATAAGGCATATGATTGTGTTGAATGGATATATATGTGTTTGATCCTGTTTAAAATGAGGCTCTCTATTGAAACTATTATGTGGATTATGGCATGTGTCTCTTCAGCTAATTTCACGTTATTGATTAATGGTTATTCTTCGACCTTTTTCTCAGCGACCAGGGTTATTAGTTAGGTATTCTCATTGTCTCCATTATTTTTCATATTTATTATGGATGGTATTAGTCTGAAGATCAAGGAGGCGCACTTAGAAGGAAATTTTTAGGGGTTTCAAGTATCCCATCCAATTTAGATGACACACCTTTTTTTTGTTGATGATACTTTAAGAATTTGATAGTTTTCTTGGGAAAAATGATAGGTTTTCTATCATATTTTGGTTATATTTGGAGATGCCTCAAGTCTGATAATGAATGGAAGCAAATTGATTATGTTACATTCCCCTACAAACCTAGATGTTATTCTTCGAAATTCCAGGTTGTTTAAGGTTGAGGTTTTCCATGTTGAGGGAGGATTATCTTATCTGAAACTTAGATTGAAGCCTAAAAAATATAGGGTTGTGGACTAGATTTGGATCATGGATAATTTTTAGAAGCACCTTTCTCTCTGGACTCATCCTTAGCTCTCACTGGGAGGTTAGTACATTATTCTCCAATCAGTATTACAATAGTTGTCAGTATAATGGATGCATCTATTTTGGATTCATTCTTTAATCATTTACAAAATCAAATCCATCATGGCTCACTTTATTTGGTTTGGGAATAAAGGGATTAGAAAAATCCACCTGGTCAAATTTGAAACAATTACTGTGGGGAAATGTTTTGGAGGATGGGGAATCCTCAATCTGAAGAAATTTGGTTGGGATCTATTGACAAAATCATTGTGGAAATATTTATTTGGTAGGAGTATTTGGTAGGATATAATTGTAGAGAAGTATCTACAGGGACACAATTTTTTAGAAATTTGGTACATAATGGGAATGATTGGGGTTAAAAAGGGTTCCTAAATTTGGATGAGTTTCTCCAAGGTCATTAAATGGTTGCTTGAAAAGATTCCCTAGTATTTTGGGAGTGGTGATAAAATCATGTTTGGAAGGGATTCCATTTTGGGAATTAGTTCTCTGCATCAATCCAATATTTATATGATTAATTCCCTACATTCGAGAGGCAAATTATTTCTGGAACAAGCTATTTCTTAATGGTATTCAAATCTCCCATATCCAGTATGGAAGAGAGCAGAGGATCTTTGTTTATCGAATGGTCTTGTGATATCCTGGCATAGCCTCATCCTAAAGTTTCACTTGGAGGGTTTTATGAAGACAAATATGGGTGATTCACTCATGTGGGATAGCTCTATAACAAAGGGCTTTGTGGTGGTTTCAGACATTTATCATTTTATTTCAAATCATGTCTCTCCCAGTGTTAACAATTGTTAGTTCAGGACTTTTTGGAGGTGGCAGGTCCCATTAAAGGTGACCCTCTTTTGTTGGTTGGTCTGGAATAATAAGATATTAGTGTGGGACAACCTCTGCAAACGAAGTTTTTTTTGGCTTGGGTGGTATATTTTTTGTCATTCGAATCGGGATAGTGTGACACATATGTTTACCACTACCCCTTCTCAATGGAAGTTTCGGGGAGTGTATTGAAACATGTCTAGATCTCACAGGTGGATCCCTTTAATTCATTTGAATCTTGTTTTAGGTGGTGGCTTCACAAAATAGGTAGGTATAAATAGATTCCTCTATACAAGATATTGGAGATATGGCATGCTACAAATCTGGCTATATTTAAAGATAGACCTCCCTATATCTCCAGTATTTGTACAAAAAATTTAGCTTAGTTGTTGGTGGGGAGGACTTCGATTCAGGTTGATTATTCTCCAATGATAGTTTGTCCCCCTCTTTAGGTGGTCTTTCCAACAAGTTTTTTTGATGGTGCAACATAGGATGGAAGGTGTAGAGGTGAGTCATGGTTGCATATTAACACTCGTATACATTTTATCCTTTAGTGTAATAGAGGCTTGGGTTTGAATTCAAAGAAAAAATTAATGGCACTGTGGGGGTTGTTGGTCTTTGCTAATCATCTTTAGTTATTGAATTTTACTATGTACGGGGACTCAAGATCCACAATTGAAGTTGTGTCATGGAAATATTCCTTCTCGGTGCCCACTCTAGGTGGATGGATGGATCACACTAAGTCTCTCATTCGCTTATTTGATAATATTTTCCTTACACATATCTATAGGGAGCATAATGTGGTGGTAGATGGGCTCTCCAAACAAGGAATAGTTGTTGCTACAGGTTTATTTCATTTCAGATTTATGGTTGATGGAAAGGTGATGGAGGAGGGTATCCTTGAGATTCCTTAATTTTTTATGGACCATTTTTTTTTTGTTGCAACATGAAGCTCTCGTTTATCTTCCTCCTAGTTAAATGCAAGACTTTGTGTATGGCAGATCATGGAGACTGTAATGAGTTATTTTGATATATCTAGGTGATCTTATGCTTCCTCAGAAGTTGGATAATTGTTATGGACTTATTATGTTGATCATGTCTTTTTTATTTTAGACAAATTTTCGATTATATATGTACTGGATCTGCTTATTATCTAATAGAAAAGTTTCAACATTTTTTTCCTTCTGAAATGCACACACACACACACACACACACACAGGTGTATTTATGCTTGAGATTCAAGATATAACTAACATAGATCTATCTTAACTTTGGATTTACCAAGCCTCGAGTGAGATAAAATTTGATGCAACATGTTTTTTTAAATGCAAAAACTTAAGGAAATGTTTGCATGCTGAAATATTTTATTCTTCTTGGCTCTTGGTAGCTTCGAAATTCGAATAAACCTATGTTGATTTTGAGAAACACATTACTAAAATGTTAAATATATATAGATTTAAATACATATATATATATATATATATATATATATATATATATATATATATATATATGATTCACATTCTACATAGTGTGTGTGTGTGTGTTAAATTTCAATTCCATATTAAAAATGAATGAATTACAAAGCTAGCTAAAAACCCTATTAATAGAATAACAATTATTTCTCCATATATAAGATTAGTTAATCTATATTAAACTTTTTTTACTAATAAAATGTGATATATTTATTTTGTTTTATATAGTATATACATAGTTGACATTGAATTATTTTATTTATAATTTACCTTCTACAAATTAAAATGTTAATAAATGCCCCAATTATATTTTGAATAAGAAGATATATATCCATGAGACTCTCTATTTCTCTTTATACATTTTTTTTGTTATAAATTTCCAGGAGAACTGTGCAATGTATTTATAATCCTTCCAAGTTTTTGATGGTTACTCCATCCATCATCATGGACCAAATAACTTTATTTGGTCCTTGATGATGGATGGAGTAAGCATAATGGTGTAAGCATAACTTTGGACGATTATAAATCCATTACACCGTTCTCGGAAATTTCTAACAATATGAATAATTGTGGAAATCTCCAACATTTTTTTGCTATAAATATTTTTTAAAATATAATTAGTGTGTGTGTGTGTTAAGTATCGATTCCATGTTAAAAAATGAATAATTTACAAATTCTTTGAATGCAGACTTATATGATTCATGATCATATACCAAGACTTTTCTGGTTAAAACTTCTATGTGATTTGTGCAAAAAGAGACTTGGTATATAATTTACAAATTTCCAAAAAAATCTCCTAATGAAATAATCTCTCTCTCTCTCTCTCTCTCTCTCTCTCTATATATATATATATATACAATTCATATATATTTATTATTATTATTAATACTTTTTAAATGTTATATATCAACTTCATATTAAGAATGCAATAAACTACACATATTTTACAATGAAAAGTGAAAATATAAGAATTTTTAAATTTAAATTACTTTGTTTTTATTTATATAAACTTGATATAAAACTAAAATATGTATATATATATATATATATATATATATATATATTGTCAATTTGGTAGTACCTTGCTATTTTCTATTTATATTCTTAAAGCATGTTACAATAGATAGTGATTTGGTGACCTCAACCTGCCCGGAGGAAACAAGTTCTGTTGGCCACCTTAATGCATTAAAAGCCATCCAAAATTGAAAATGTTTCATTCTTCTACTTTCCACATTAGCTAGTTCACTATTTAAACTATTTACAAAGTAACAACTTGAAACCAAAGCCCTGTCCAAAAAAACACTATGCATATACAAAATTAAACTGGAAACCTATCCATCTGATGACTCTATTGGAGTTGGGTCCTTTGCTGTAGAACCTAGCATGTCTGCTTGCTGCAGCTGTTGGATCTGCTTCTCAATTCGTTCAACACGGTCTTCAATTCTCCTAATACGGTCTGTCACTTGGTACTGATTCACCTTGATATGTTGAATCTGAATATCAATGTCCTGCAGTAATTCCCACATTTTTGGTTCTTGATTCTCACTGCATGGATGAATACTCTGGATAGCCTTAGCTAAAAGACACTTCATAATCCAATAAGTATGGAATTTTGATTGAATAATGAAAGCCAACCTCTAGTGTTCCCAAGATCTGAAACGAAGTCCAGAATTTATGCCTCTACTTCATTGTCTTCCTCATTTCTCTGGGTTTCTCTTTCCCAACCATGAATTACTTCCTGAATTGAGACAAATTTCCAAGGGAGTATACTGACGAGAGATTCAATAGGACCTCTTGTTTTATCTTCCTGCCTCTTTTCATGTTCTCAGCTTCAGGTTTTATCATCTTCTGCTTCCCTTTTTCTTTAATTTGAGTCACTGTTTGTCTCGTTTGCCTTTGAACCATTTTGTTGAACTGATTAATTTTGAGACTTAAATCTGGATTAAGAAAATAAGAAAAAGGTATATCAATTAAACTTCCTATCTTGTGACCATCGAATTCATATGGATGCTTATGATGCTCCTCTTGACTTAACAGATATGGAAGATAAAAAATGATATCATCCCTGACAATAGCATGGATATAAAGTGAAACCCAGAAATGACACAGAGTCGGGTATAAGAAAAGGCTAGCAAACAGCAGAGCCAAGTTTATGTGAAAGGAAAAGTTTCAAATTAAGACCCTAAACTACTATAAAACCTAGATGGAAAAACAAGGTAGAATCCAAACAGACCCACAGCAGAATACTCTGCCTCCTTTCAACACTTGGTTTCATAAAAAGATAAGACTAGAGATAATAGAAAAAGCCAATACTAAACATAGTATTGTGCCTCCTACTAAGAGAATAAATAAAATATGCATGACAACAAAATAAAGACCCCAACCCAGAGGCCCACATAAAAACATGATTTTCCTTTCTTTTGATTCTAAACCCCAAATAAACTGGGTAGAAACCGATGGAGCGAACATGATAACTCATGACCAGACGAAAATAACACTTCACAAGAAAGCCGAAATAGTAAATAGTCTGCCTTACATTACATGGATCCCTAAAACAAGGCTCAAATGCCTCTGAAGGTGTGAACATAGACCAACTGATTAATAGCCAAGTTTTACCAACAGATTCTTCCCTATCATGATACATATCAATACTAACGATAAAGAATATAAGATTGATATGAATAAGAACATACCCCAACACTAGATCGAACCTACTGCAGATTATGGAAGCGCCAGTCTCCACCCGCCTCAATTCACTGTTTTTCACAAAGGAAATGTTTGTTTTGCAAATCAACTTACAACGCTTGAACCCAACCTTGGAATGGCTTTTACCTCCAGCTTCTAACATCACAAGTTGTCTTTCTAGATTTGTAATCATTCCCTTATCCTGCGCATGCCTCCATAATCGTATGATGGACAGCTTAAACATCATAATAAATGTGCATGGAAGGCTATCACCACTTAGCTTATACATTTTCCGGCAGCCTCGTTCTGATATAAAACTAAAATATTTCATATGAACATTGAAATAAATTATTTATGGTTAACAATAAATTTTTTTTTTTATTATTAGTATATTTTTGTTTTAACTGTCAACTAAACATAGAATAAATTACAACTCATGTAGTATCAATTATATTATTTTTATATGGTATTTTTGAACTCCATAATAAGTAGTGAAAAATTTACATAACTCTTTAATATTAAAAATAAAATGGTTTTTTTTCTTTACTTTTAATTACCTTAACTCTGAATAAAGTGGATGTAAAATTAAGGTGGAAATTGATGTATTTTATTTTTTATTTTTTATTTTATTATTATTATTATTAGTATTAATATTTTTTAATTTTCTATTGTAAGTATAATTTTATTATTTTAAAATGTAACTTTACATGACAACATCTCCCCTATATTGATTTGTATAGAGCCTCTTAGGGCAACAATAAGTAATGTGTATTATTTTTTGAGTTATAGGTGAATGCATGAAGATGGGTTGCACTTTTGGGCAAAATGAGGCCATGATGATTCAAAATTTTACTCTTTAATCAAAATGAATTCTTTAAAATGTGTGGAGAATTATGTTGTTGCCCTAATAATATTTTTTTGTGGAGAGTTATGTTATTGTCCTACTAATATTTTTTGCAAAAAAAATTAGTGTTTTATAATCTATTGATTTTCCATTAAATGAAATGTTTGTCCTTGCAATTTTTCACACATCTTAAGACATATGGGTCTGTGACATAGCATAACTTAGTCTAAAATGCGTAATTTAAAATATATGTGTGTGTGTGTGTGAACATGATGTTCATGGAGAGAACTAAGTTAAGCATATTAAATAAATATTTTTTTATGCAAAATTATATTTGTTTTATTATTTTTTGAATTTGGAAAAGTAATATTTCAATTGATTTTTTCATAATATTTGTTTTGACTATTTAAATAAATTGAAAAACCAAGAGTACCCATTTTAAGAGGTCTCGTAAACTACCATAGTGGTATATTTTCAAAAAAAATTGTTGTATGTATTTTATGTTATTGATTTTTTATTCAACCCCTTTGAAATTGTCTAAAAAAAACTTCAACAATTATGTTTAAAAGAAGTTGGATGAAAAATATCATATGAATTTGAAAGTGTCAAACTCATATGCCATTGGGTAGATGATTATTTCATGTATCTGGCATGATCATCTCTACCACTCAAGGACAAATTCTACCCTAAATCCACTAGGGTGAAAAATGGTGTTGGGAAGAAAAATATAGAAGGGTGCTAAAGTTGTGTTTTATAGGACCTAAAAATCTTGATCGAGTGCTTAAAATGCTCGATAAAACACTTGAGTTATAAATTCAAATAGCTCGATTGAGGGTGAAATAAACCCTTGATCGAGCCATCAACATGGTTAACCAACGACTCGATCGAGACATTTAAAAAATAAAAATATACTGACCGTGCACCAACTTCTATTAATGATAGTGATGTAAAATGCTATGGCATAAGAGCTATATCAAGGTATAAGTTTGATCGAGCTCCAACTGCCACCCAAAAATAAGAAAACAATACAAATTCGAATGTGCATGCATGAAAAAATAACAAAAAACATTCATTCATAGAAAATATAAAAACATGGAAATTACACGATAATTACAACAAACATGGGAAATTGGATATTTTGATCTTGAAAAGGAGAGAAAGTGCCAAGCACAGAGGAAGTGCAAGAAAAAGATAAAGAAATGATAAGAAAAAAATTACAGGAATTGAGAGAACAACATGATCATGTAATTCAACAAAGTCATGCAAATATAGGTAATTCAAGTTGTCTCACTTCTCATATTACCTGCTCCATATTGTATGCATTAGGAAATATGATTGAAAACAAGAAAAAACAGAAAATGAAACAATAGAACTAAGATAAAATAAGCATTGAAAGTAATATTATGTAGATAAAAATTGATATGTAACAACAACTAAAGAAAAATCACTTGGTGTGATTGAATGGTTCGTTGGAATTTTCTGAAACCACTTGAATTCATGAAAATTATGAACCAACTTTGAATTGTAATGGTTTAGGATAACCTCAAAAACTAAGGATGTGGTTTAACTCAAGAAAATCATTACATTTACATATATTATTTTCATGAATTAAAATTCATGAAAATTTATTTATAAGAGGGATTAGCAAAAATGGTTGTCACATAGGTGCTCCAAAACCTATAAACATTACTTTGATTGATGTTTGATATCCTTGTAGGAGTTAAAAGAGAGAAATTATGTCAAGGTCTAGAAGGAGTAAGAGTATCCCTCCTTCCAATCTACACGTTGAGAAAACATTCTTTGTTAAACACATAACAAAATTAAATTTTCGTAACATCCATCATTATATATAAAATTTAATGGTTTCTTGAATCCTAAATGATGATCCCTAATTTTGAAATCCTCAAAAGTTTCTTCTTTCATTCCTCACATGAAGGTTATGAGAATTTTTTAAAGAGACCATTTTTTTCAATGACATACAAAGCATCTAGTGTAAATTCGTGCTTGCACAAAAAGGAGCGTGTTATTGCATATCACTATAATGTTCCACGGAAGGATCTTGTCAGTAATCAATATTAAGTTCATAAATAATAAATGCAAAATAAATAAATTAGCATGCACATATTAATGATATGCTAGAAATGCTTACAATGTTAATCTTCTTAGATTGTGGCAATCTAATGTCGATTAAATTCATCTAGTTGTTTCTCAACATGTAATCATGAATTATATTGCAAAGTATGGTTCAAAAGTTAAAAATAGGAACCCTATTTTAAACTTTGTTAAGATTTGATGAAAATAATTGAAAACATAAAAATACATTTGATATCCTTCTTTGCACATGCATAAAAAAGGTTCTTTGTAGAAACATATAGTTTTTTAAATCCTCTTACCCCACCTTGTGCCCTGCTTGATTGTTGTGCCAAAATTTCCATGTACATTTTCCCCAAAAAAATACTCAAATCACTTGTGCCCCTCTTCACCACAAATGATAACAATGTACATCCATTTTTTATAAGACCTCGAAGCATATTTCTTGTTCTCTAAATCCAGTAAAACCTCTATCTCTTGATTGCTTTTTGTTTCTTACAACAATTTTGTTGGTCCTCTCATACTCCTCATCCCACATTTCTTCCACTTTTGTTTGGAATGGTGAAATTATTTGTAGTTATGATAAGTTCTTCCTTTAAGAAATTTCTTCTTACTATTGTTTTATGGCTGTTTTAGTTACACCTTTTAAAATGCTAAATGATATGGTGCTTCTAATGAAGAACAATTTTTGCAACTAATTCGACTAGTTGCTAGATCTTCATCCTCTTTTCATTTTTGATCCACTCTCTTTGGCTTCTTTAGTAAACACTCCAATTATTATAATTTTATTCCTAACACCTATTCTTTTATAATCACCTAAATCTATTTAACTATCTTCTCACAATCCCTTTTACTTTGAATTGGATTTTAATTTAAATGTTTGGTAAATGAGATATATGAAAAAAAATATAATATCATCCTTGTTATAGTAGGGATCACTTTTAGTTTGGGATTTATATAGACTTTTGCATAAATGAAAAATTGTTGCTAAGAAGAACTAATTTTGAAAAAGGTCAAATGCTTCACTTGGTAAATGTGACTTGTTATGAAGCCAAACAAAGCTTTAAACCTAGATTCACTAGTAAAATTTTGGGGTTGTATCTAATCACCTTTATCACACACCCTTCAATCATATGCCTAAATGGTTAAGTTTTTCATTTTTTAAACGTGTGTTAGAGGGAGAGTGAAGATATATTATTGCTTGTGGGACTAGATTACTTAGGAAATAGGTATATTGACAATTTACTCCAATTTTTCTAATTTTATTCTAAACACCTATTCTTTTTAAATGATTTTCTCTTTCCTTCTCTTCTCACAATCCCTTTTAGTTGGCATTGAAATTTAATTCAAATATTTGGTGAATGAGATATATGAACAAAAATATAATACCATCCTTGTTGTCGATATCACTTTTAGTTTGGGATTTATATAGTCTCTTGAAGAAATGAAAATTTGTTTCTAAGAAGAACCAATTTGAAAAAGGTCAAATGATTCACTTGGTAAATGGAGAGATGGAGTTAGATATATTAAAAAATCTAATATATATATATATATATATATATATATATATATATATATATATATATATATATATATATATATATATATATATATACTTTTTAATTTGTTTACATTATTAGATGAATAAATAAATTCCATTTTTTTTAGTAGTATGATACATTTTCATTTTTTTTTGTCGTTCAAAAATGCTTTCATTAGATTTTGAAAAAGGCACAGCTTACAAAATTCGTCTCAACAATCCTCGCTCTCTCATTTCGACTAGACTTGTTGAGATTGGGGACTGAAGAATACCATAGTAGACCATTTAAAAACATTATTTCCAGACGGATTTTTATCCTTAGCATAACTAAAGTAGAAAAAAAGGAAACCGGAACTGATGACTACATATCAAGGAGGGGAATGAGGGGGAAGTATAGGGGGAGCTGCAAAGAAACCAACTCGATCATGCATATGGAAATCAATATGTTCCACCCTCGCTTCCAGGCTGCGAAGGTGGTCATTGGTGCGACGATGAGTGCGACGAAGGTTGTCCAACTACTCCAGAATTTCATTCTAGCTATATTGAATGTCATTGAGATAGAACATAATTTCATTTCGGTCGTCATACCTATGGTCCCTCAGAATATCCATATTAATTTGTATGTGTCAAAGCTATTCATAAATAGATTCCATGGTAGCAGTTTCTACTACATGACCAAGTGAATGAGTTGGAGAAATAGCTTCGGCATCGGAGTTGTCCTGACTAGCTCAATTGGTAGAATACATCCTATGGCTAGGCTCAATATGCCCTCCTGGAACCTGTAGCCCTCCCCTGTGGCGAAGGCAACCTCGTTGGCGGGGAATTGAGGAAAGGGTCAAGCCTACCTTCTGGTAGACAGAAGCCCCCTAGATAGAACCACTAAAAAACATGCAATGCACAATACAAATTATGGAACCAAGAAACCACGAAAAAGAATAAGACTACACCAGAGCGCCACCCACCTGTCCTTTGAGATAGAAAAAACAATCAATCGTCCATATCACATGCCGAGCGATGAATACCACACCCACCAACACAGATAATGCAACCATAATTAACCAAATAATAACACACAAACCACCCTCTAGCCAGACCAGAGACCCCCTCACACCAGTAAAAACAAAATGGTGCCCGCCAAGAGCTAACAACCACACAACTACAAACCACCAAAGAGGAAACCCTAAAAATATAAATACATGTGGAGGAATTTTAAAAAACATGTTGCTTACCCCACTCAGAGGACTGAAGACCCATAGAGATTAATTTTCTGAGTGTGGGAATGTAACGGGAAAAATGTTGGAGATGACTTAGTTATTTTCCCGTTCGAGTGCCTGGATCCCAGGGGAAAATAATATGTCAATATCCAATCCACACCATGGTGCTGTTGAACTCCATTGTGCCTCTCAGCCAAGAATGAAACCCCAGGGTTCTGCCATGGATCCATAACCACACACCTCATTTTTCCTCCCGACCAAAATCAATTGCCCAAGCTTCCAAACTGAATCGATACACAATCAAACCCTCATATTTATCAGGAGATCGTGTGGGATCAACCATTATGTAGGTGGAATGAATTCCAATATCGCGCATGAGGGCGAAGTTAATGAGCGTATGGAGAGAGGAAAGTCCCAATGGCCTCTCGTGTGAAAACTGTATAGACAATTGGTCACCCCCATTGGGGGGAGGAGAATCAACTACAATGAGGTCCTGAAGAGTTTGAGACTCCCCAGGGTCAAAATAAACAACACCCAATGCAACATGCCATGGAGTGGGGAAATATCAGTGTTGATTCGTCAAGCCCCGATTTTCCAGCCAATCAACCACTTTATTTCCATATGGTATGACATGCCTAGTGTTAATATATTCAAATATTTCCAATATATGTATTATTCGCTCGAGTTGGGCCTCAAGATACCAACTCTTTTCAATTTTGGAGATTGGGGAACCATCAATGATCTTTTGGGCCATCTAGGTGACCAACTTTGAATCCCCTACAATGTGGACCTTATGGAAATCTAGATGTAGAGCTAGGGTGAGTCCCTTCTTTAAAGAATTGATTTCAATAACATTATTTATGGTGTATCCAAAAAATCTAGCATAGATCACGGCGGGAGAACCATAATTGTGTAGGATTCCTCCATATCTAGCAGGTCTTGGGTTTCCCTTAGAGGCTCCATCAAAATTGATTTGGGTAAATCCTACTAGAGGCCATAAAAAAACTGACGGAGAGGATATTGGAGGATCACGACTTCGTGACAATGAAGGAAGAGACATGTTCTGAGTAAGTTAAGTGATATAAGAATCTATATCTCATGCAGAGAGGTTTTCCAATCATCATGATCCCATTTCTCCGATAAAATTGTCTCCCTTGTATTATCGTTCCAATTACCCCAAATGGATGCATTAGATGGAATTTGGTCATGGAATATATATCTATTCATTTCTTTCCATACGTTCCAGTTGATGAATCCTAGAATCAAGCACCAGGCTTCATTAACAATTGAGTTTTTGAATCGATTGTTGGGATAGTTTTTTATTATCTCCACAATATCCTCCTATTTCTAGTCAAGAGTTTTGAAGAGGCCAACAGATATGTCCCATACTTATCCAAAAATGGGGCATGAGAGAAAAAGGTGTTGCATTGTTTCTTCTTGAGTTCGATATAGGGAGCACTAAGAAGGATCGACAAAATCTTTTTTCAACAGGCGACCCCAAGTGAGGATTCTCTTGTGCCCAACCAACCATAAGAAGTATGCTACTTCTAGACATACCTTCCCCCCCCCAAACTTTGCTCCATATTTTCCGTCATGGTAGATTGTGGGCTTCGACCTTCAGAAGATAAGCTTCTTTTAGGGGTAAGGAACCAATTGATGAGTATCTCCCATCGTAATTTATCATGCTATAGGGAGAAATGGATGCGTCTCTGGTGCAACTGTTGTGATAATTTCTGCCATAATTCCTCATGCGACTCAATTTTCCAATCAGAGACAATTTTCCATTGTCTCCATTCCTACAGATTTGTATTCTCAACCCAGTAATCAGCTACTTGCCCCTGATGTTGAAGTAAAATATGTATATCTTGGAGGGAGGCTTCTTGATCAAGGTGAGGGATTTGTTTCCACGAATCCTCCCGAAATAATGTTGTTTTTCCATCCTTTATTTCCCAGAAGAAGTGGTCCTGAATGAGGTTATTGTTCTGATTGGCCAGATTTCATATGGTTTATCCTGAAGGGAAGGAACGGTCTCTTAGGAGCATGCATTTTGTTTAACATTGACCATATTTATGGTTCCATTTCTGTTTCCATTGTTATGTTCCTCCCTATATCCATCGCCACCAAAGATTAGCCCTGAGAGTTGCATTAATCTCCTCAGGATCTCAGAGACCGAGACCCCCTTGGTCTTTGGGAAGGAAGAGTTTATCCGAAGAAACAACGAACCATTTTCGCTCAAGGGTAGCATCGTACCATAGAAACTTTCTGAAGATGGAGACCAATTCACGATATATAATCTTAGGGACAGGGAGAAAAAAAAGTTGATAGATTGGGATTGCTTGCAAGACCGATTTTAGGAGGGTGGCGCACCCAACCAGGTTTAGGACTCTAAAATTCTGGTTCAACAATTTTTTAATAATTTTGGACCATAAATATTTTCAGTGGGAAATACGAAGAGGATTATCAAGCAAAGGAATGCCTAGATACTTCAATGGAAGAGGCCCAATAGAGAAACCCAAAATACAAGCCAAAAATAATTGGATTGGTTGGAGGGTATTAAAGAAATATATATTGGATTTTTCTTTGTTAAGGAGTATACCTGAGGCGGCTTAGAATTCTTCAAGGATCTCATCAAAAAGTAAGGTCTCCAAAACCATATCCTTGCCATATAATAGGTTTTCGTCAACAAAATTATGATGGTTCATAAAGATTTCAGTGCCTGGAATGTGGATTCCTTACATAGCATTATTAAATTTCATCGCCTTAATCATTCGAATCAATCCCTCAGCTACTATGATGAATAATAAGGGTGATATTGGGTCTCCTTTCCTGAGACCCCTAGAATATCAGAAGGTGGAGGAGGGAGCCCCATTGACCAAGATTGAGAAAAAAAGTGGTGGATATCATTGAATAGATCCATCTCATCCAATCTTCTACAAAACCAAAAGCTCTCATGACCGACATAAGATAGGACCAACTAAGTTTTTCGTATGCTTTTGAGAGATCCAGTTTTAACAAAATCCCCTATTTTTTGTGGCTCTTGAGCGAATGAATGATTTCATCAGCAGAAACAATTCCATCTAGTATTTGTATCCCTTCAAAAAAACCTCGATTTCTCTAGGTTGATTATGTGGTGGAGTATGGGTTTCAATAGGTGTACCAGAATATATGAAATGATCATATATTTCACATTCCAGAGATAAATGGGCCCAAACCCACCCAGTGTATTAGCCTCTTTTTATTTTTGGATGAGAGTGAAGAAAGTGGAATTTATTCCCGACCAGATTTGCCTCCTTTGCTCCATAATATCTACAATATCCAGGCCCAATAAGGAACAAACCACCTTAAAAAACTCATAGGTGTAACCATCTGGTCCAGGCGCCTTATTGGATGGCATCTACATTACCATTTTTTCCACCTCTTCATAAGATATAGGTCGCATTAGAGTCTCATTATGTTCCTTAGTCACAAGACGGGTGATTTTGAGAGTAATGCACTCAATGTCTTCATATTTGTCCATATCTTCTTCAGACAAGAGATATGAGTAGAAGGAAAATAATTGTTTCTCCATATCTTGGTGATTTTCCAGGAATACCCCCTCCCCTAAAGTAAGTGAGGTGATGCGGTTGTGTTGGAAGTTACAGATCATGGATATATGAAAGCATTTTGAGTTCTTCGCCCCCTCTCTAAGCCATTGGACTCGATATTTTTGCCTTCACAATGCCTCCTCCTAAAGCCTTCGTTCTTCCAATTGATATAGTATATGGACCTCTTCATCTTCCAAATCCTCAGTATAA
Organism: Pinus albicaulis; assembly: GCA_034641835.2. Lineage (NCBI taxonomy): Eukaryota > Viridiplantae > Streptophyta > Pinopsida > Pinales > Pinaceae > Pinus > Pinus albicaulis. The sequence goes on along the minus strand of CM076579.1, from coordinate 1,149,898,184 downwards.
CCTTCACAAACTATTTGCATTTGAATAAGCTTCGTTCTTTTCTCTAGCTTGTGATTTTCAGTGAAGATGTCACCAAACTCTTCCTGATTCCAGACTTTATTTTTTAATTTTAGAGGTTTTTTTTTCTCTGGAATATTTTCATGCATGACCCTGAAGGCATCTCTAGGGATTTCCACCATTCTTCTAACTTCTCCACAAATCCCGGATGACGTAACCAAAAACTTTCAAAGCATAAATGTTTGTTTTCAAGGGAGAGTGGGATGCCATATTCAGGTATATTGGCCAGTGATCATAACTGAGAGATGGTAGAGTTGATGCTTCAATTAAAGGGTCTTGTAGGAGTAATTATTCTGACATAAGGAAGCATTCCAGTCAACAGGCCACCTGGTGTTGACCACCTTTCTAGGGTTTCCAGGTGTGGAGCTATGTCTTCATGTTCACATCTACTAGGTGAAGCTCATTAATCAACTCATTTAAGGCTATGAAGAATGGATCTAGCCATATGACTCCTACCTGTTTCTCATCCAAGCTCCAAAATAAACTAAATTCTCATCCTAAGATCCAGTTTTAAGAAGAGATCTTAGGGCGAAGGGCATAAATGTGTTTTAGAAATTACTCCTTGGCTTGGGGGGTGGAAGGTCCGTATATTTTTGTCAAGATGAACCACATATATGTACCAATGGATAGGCAAGATCCGGAGAGTGTGTAGCACGTGTCGATCCAATCTTTGAAAATTACTTGATTGGGTTCTAGACTACTACAATTTTTCTAGCCATTCCAATGGAATCTATCATCATGACTTCACGGTACCTCCAGCAGTGTTGGCTAGCCTCCAATAATTTATCTGTTGTCATTTTGGTTTCCTGTAACAACACAATATCTGGTTTGAATTTATTTATTTTTTATTTCATATATGAGAGCTTACCTTTTCTATTGAAGCCTTGAATGTTCCATGAGACGTTTTTCATTAAGAATCTGGGACGGATCTGGGAAAGTAATTTTTCATTTGGCCCATTTGTCCCAAATTGAGAAAACGTTCACTTGCTTTCGTGATTATCTCCTTTGTCATATTCTGACCCTTTTTTCCTTTCTCCGGAGTGCCAGGATATGGAAGTGTGATATCCAACAAACCCTCGTCCTTGCTAAAACCGATAGGTTTAGGGTCCATCTCCTGTTTTTTGGATTTGGAACTCCACTGGTTGAAAATATTTCCAAAGAGTGTAAGTTGGTTGATTGGGATTTCTTTGATGTACCCTTTGAGCCATACTTGGAAGATGTCAAGCATTTTTCTTTCTTCTTGCCCAAGTATATTATGGTTCTCCTCTATCTCCAAGACTTTTCTTGTTTGATTGATGGTCTATTTCATCCTTTGATATTCTTATGTTGTTTTTAGGACTTTCCTCTTAGGTGCAGCCTTATCCATCAGGATTGGGATTTTTTTATCAAATTCCATCGCTTGAAGTGGTATTTGGGACAAGGCTACAGGCTCTGCTTGATATTTTGGCATTGGATCTAGGGTTTCAAGGATTGCAAAGGAGTTCTCATCCCCTTGAGCGGAGGGCTTACCATTTGGTTGAGGAGTCGAATTGGACTGCGACATCAACATCTGCGAGGATGGACGCGAGTTAGGAGGTGTTATCCTTGGCTTGGATTTCTGATTTTTCCTCCCTCCAACTATTTGAAAACCATCCTCGTCTCTCTATTGGCTGGAATGAAGGGCTTCTTCAATTATATTAAGTGGAAAGTCCCGAAACAAATGTCCATATTCTTGGCAACGACGGAATTTGAAAGGGACATGCTCATAATATAGTGGTTGCGTCCAGATGGAGTCATGGTACACTAGATCAATCAATTCAAAGAGTGACTGAGAGATGTTCATATGAACATATATGTGTGCATAGGATGCATGCCTTCATTGCTTTGTCATCTCCGAGACTTTCAAAATTTTTCCAATCACATTACCAATACCTTTCAAAATTTTAGGTTCCTATAAGTCGCTAGGGAGAGAAAAACATCTAACCCAGAAAGGAGCTACCTGGAACTCTTCCTTATCTGGATTGTAGCATTCCTCCCAACATCAAAGGAAGATTCTTGCACTGTTCATTAAATAGGTCCCATTTTCAAAAATATGTTTCATGTCTTCCATATCTGCAAAAATCACCATGAAAAACCCTTCGCTCGAAGGGAGAGTTCAATATGACCTCTGGGAGCCCATTTATTATGGATCCATTGAACTATGTCTTGCTCGTGGGGCCAAATTCCTAAGAAATTATAGATAAAGGCATGATATTTCATGTACTTGCATGGTTTCTCCAACTAGTTGTTGGGGTTCTTTCCAGCCTTTGGGAGGCATCATTTTTTACCACGAGCCTCTCATTGCGCTCCCATGGCAGGGGCTTCAGTGGTCATTGAAGTAGAAGCTCCTGGCATGGCATTATCTTTATAAGAAAACAGTGTCCAATTAAATACGTCGTGGAAGTATGAATACCCCCCCACCCAAGTGAGGGGTCACTCATTGGGGTTTCTCCTCACTCCAGTCAAATACGAGATCGCCTGGAAAAAGAGCCATGAAGGGGAGGCAGTCTAACCAATATGAGCTCTACAAGTTCTTTTTTCAGACCTCACAAAAACCTAGTTGCAACTCTCTATCTTAACTTTAGTATGATTAGTTTTCTTGAAATAATTGATTAAATACAATAATTTTATATAAACAAGATTAAAATATATTAAAAATTTTGAATTATGATATTGGAAAATTTATAAAAATCAATTTAAAATAAATTATCTAAAATAATTCAATATTGTGTTTTATTAATCTTTTATAGAAATATATAACCACTCATTATAACTATATCATAAATATTTCAAATGAAATATTTTAAACACTTAAAAATTATAATATATTAATTGATTTTTTTGCCAACATAGTCATATTTAATATAAAAGATAAACTTATTTTTATCATTAAATTTTTTATATAATTTAATTAATTTTTCATTACCAACATAGGACCATATATATAAATTTAAGTGAAAATATTTTACAAATTGGATACCTTCGACTAGTTTGCAAATTTCTTATCCTTTGCATGGGGGTTCCTCTCTTAGGGTGTTCTCAATTCTGCCATCACTTGAATTTAATTCAGGATTTATGCATACACAACAAATTTTAGCTATTTCAGTGACTTGGTTTGATGAAATTTATTTGTTCATAAGCTTAATCTATAATAGTTTCACGTGACTCTGATTTGTTCTAGGCATCAACATGTATAATTTGAGTAAATATTAACAAAATACACACACACACACACACACACACATATATGAATGGTTATTTTGGAAGATTTAATTAAATGAAGTTATGTAATTCAATTTAGTTGGTAATGGAAATATTGTTTCCCAAAATACTAATTTTTCATCTCCCTATATGCTCACATAACATAATTTGGAAAAATAAATTGCCCATTATCCGCACATATTTTCTTTTGCAAGGAACAAAAATCACATAGTGTAATTATGGAAATTGTATTAAAGGATTGTGAACCACATATCCACATTCTTGCAATTCAAATGCTTTGTATGTGCATTATTCACCTTAAACACACCATCACTACTAAAAAATTTTTTTACTAACCATTACAAGTAGAGTAATTGCTTAACTTTTATTTTGAAATTTTTCACACAAACATATCTTAAAACTAGGAGGAAAGGAAGTGATCCTAATCCACATATTTTTTTTACTTGTTTTGTTCATCCAATTCACACCACACCTAGCTTAACTAGGAGGAATGTAACTGGCCCTAAATCCACACATTTTTTTTACTCATTTGTTAACCAAATAAATTATTTCATTTTATTTTTCGCACTAGGAGTTGGTGTTAGTAAAGAATAAATTAGACACTTCCCCCCTTGCACCCTTGTGGAGAACCTGTGGGGACTGTATCTAAAATATTTCTCAAAGCATTATTTTTTCCATCTTCCTATATGTGAGCACATAGAATAATTAAGGAAGAGTTAGTGACCCAATATCCACACATATTTTATTTTCTTGTAAGGAACAAACATCACATAGTGTAATTAGGGGAATTGTAAGGATCGTCGCATATCCACATCATTTCAATTCACAATTTGTATGTTCACAATTTCACTTGCACACACCTTCACTCCACACACTAAGCTCACTTAAACTTGGTATAAAGGGTATCCTCTTTTGGAATCTTTGTGTTAAGTTTCTTTAAGATTAAATTTTTTGCACACCCTAAGTGAAGCAAAGAATCTCTAAGAAAAACATCAACTTGAACATATTAAATTCCCCATGGGGGCCACAATATAATTTATAGTTCAGGTTAGTACCACGAGGTTAGGAAACACATAATCCACCGTGGTTTTTTTCATCTTGAAACATCGAAGCTTCTTAGGGAGCTTAAAATCCTACATCAACCAGTGAAAAATTCGGTAATGAGAAGAAACCCGTGAAAGGGGTAAGGCTTAGGTGGTGGATTATCAAGAACCTCCTTTTTGTCTCTCGACACTTGTTAGGGGTTATGTGTCTAATTATTGCAACCAGAAGTTGAAATTCACTCATTCCCACTTGATGTAGGTAACTTAGTGGCCAAATGTTAGGAGATCTTTCCCTATAGGTAGTAGGTGTGGGAGCACAAGCCACCTAAGGAAATTTTGTTCAAGCTACTGGAAGCATCACTAACCCTTTCCAGACATAGCCCTATTACTTTATGCCACTATAACCCTCTCCACACCTTGGTTAGTTTTTTGGTTGCTAGAAGAGTTTCTAATGAAATTCATGATGTGGCCCCAATACCCTTTTATAAAATATTCACAAGGCCCAGTTACTACTTGAGCAGAAGGAATTTAGGTCTTTTTATGAATTTTTCTCATATGCAGAACCTCACAAAACGTTTTTTGTTGATTGTTTCACCCATCATAATTAAAGGGAAAATTAACAATTTATTTTTCTCTTTGTCTTATGTATGTGATTCATTTTTTTTTCTTAAAGAAAATTCCCCTCACCGTATTTTCCCAAAAACTTACTGGGGAACCATAGGGGACCCAAGGCTTACCTGCCACTTTAGGTGCCTACAATATCCCACCATTATTGGAAGGATTTCACGGTCTCTCACAATTATAGCATAGAAGATAGGACCAAACCACATTGTTTGGCACATCCATTCTTAGATCCACCTTATTGGGATCTAAATCTTCTCAAAGAACCCCCACCACCAGACCTCGGGGAAATACAAGCACTACCCCATAGGGTACTCCAACCAAAACCACCTCGAAAGGTAATCCAACCAATACTACCCCACAAGGTACACCAATACCAATACCAAAACAAACATACAAGGTCATTAGATTATGTCTAACACCAAGTAGATACCATTTGTCACTTCTTTAAATCTCCCAAATTTGACGAAACTCAAAAATGATCCCTTTGCCCATAATCAACAATGCCCCCCCATGCCAACCAAGTTACCATTGGATATCCCTAATGTAATATCCATGGGTTAAATTTCTATGTAAATCAATATCATATGAATATTATAAAAGAAAAAATAAAACCAAGGTCACGAGACACATATTCCAAGTTGAATTAGGGGAAACAAATTACATTAGGATCCACTTGCAATTAATTATTTATTTATTGGCTATGGAAATTGGCATTGGCATTGGAAAGAGGAAAAAAGTAATAATGGAAAAATATTTATTATAGGTTAGCAAAGACATGTGGAAAGGATGCAAAAGAAATAATGGAAAATGAAGAAATTCCACTTCATCAAGTGGGGAAGAGGAAGAGACAAGAAAATGAGAAAATATTAAATAATGTGCATGCAATGGAAATTGAAGAAAAATGGAAAATAAAAGAAGAGAGAGAACATTCTTATCATTATTCACTTGGAGGAAAAGAGGAGAGAGAGCAACTACAACAAAAGTGAGTACTAGAGGGTAGTTAGACACAAGCAAGAAAGAAAGGAACAAACAAGGAAAAGAAAGGGAGTGCAAGAAGAAGATTGTAAAATAGTAAGAAAGGGTAGAAACAAAGAAAAGAAAGAGCATCCAACACGAGGATTTTGCTGGTAATAGGTTGCATGTTTAATTATCTTGTTGGGATTTGAATGCATGGTTCATGCATTTGGTTTATTGGTTCTTTTGTGGTCATTGGAATGGAGATTTTCCTAGAGTGATAGTGATGTACAACCTTTCCTATGCCATTTCCTAGATATATTTTGGATCCTGGTTGAGGTGGTCTTAGGAAAATCCCAAAGGTTGGCGGTGGAGATGGTTTTCTCTGGGAAGACCTTAACAAGTGGGTGGAGACAAGAAATTTTGTCTGGGTATGGTGAATAAATTCTAAGGCATCCAAGATTGTGTTTTTTTTGGTGATTTCTAGACCGGTTTAGGTGAAATAACTGTGGTTGAGGGTGGAGGTGGTTTAAGCTATGGATTTCCTGTTGGGTTATGTTTTGATTTGTCCCATTTGATCCCGCATTCATGCTTGGAATATGGCACGGGGGTGATTGGGTTGGAAGAAAGGTTCCGTTTAGTCCCAATCTATGGTTATGTGGTATGTGGAAGTCCTTGACTTGGTTGGAACTATGAATATACTAATATGTGTTATTATTTAATGAGATAAATGAGCACAAGTTTTGGATTATTGTGTGATTATATGACTAGTTTTCCATGACTTTATCCTGGTTAAGTGTTGGTTACATGCATGGTATATTTCTCATTATATGATGTGCTCTTGGTATTGATATTGTTCATGGTCAACATGCTCTTAGATAGTTATGTTAATGCATGAGGTAATGTGAATTTGATACAACTAGTATGAGAGGTAAGTGATCTTTCTTGATGATTCTTTGATGAAATTAATGAAGCAGTGAACATATATCCATTCACTACCTACATGTACTATGTTTACAAAATGTTTGTAGAAATTTTTAGCATGTATTTGGAAAGTTTGGGTAGGAATATATCCAAGAATAGAGAATGAAGACTCATACAGGTGGTTGAGAGAGTTTTGGAAAGTTCTAAGCAGATATGGGAAGATGACTTGTAGACTAGCCTTAAAAATATGCGGTTGGGCAATAAAGTTAGGTTGAAAGTGGTTCCAGCTTAGGGAAAAGGTCACCAGTGAAAATTGTCTAACAATTGGGTGATCATGTGTCTCTAAGTGGTGTAGTAAGATTTTAAAAGTGGGCCTCATTTCCATATTTGCAATTTGGAATTTGGGTCATGCATAATAATTCTCACCTCACATTTAGTCTGGTGAGTAAGTAAAAGTGGGTGAATGTGGTGGAGGGTGTTACATAGTGGTATCAGAGCATCTTCACAACACTAGACCATGGGGTAAAAGCATATTTTTATGCATATAGATATGCACATATTTATATGTGTGACATGCATGCATGCTAGTTAATTTATTATTATTATGGTTATATGCATGTCCATTATTGTTAGTATGGTTGCATGCATGGCAGTTAATTTATTGTCATTGTGGCATGAAATGATATGTTCTTGATATTATTATGTATCATACTAATTTGGGTTGACCTATGTAGATGCAATACCCATACCAGAAGAAAACTGAGGTAATGATTTTAATTATGCTTTTATTTAGCTAACAATGGAATATTATAGGAAAAAATAAGGCAAAGAGATGAAGAGTAGAATGTTCAGTACAATTCATATGACTCCCCGTAAAGGCCACAAGAGAAATCAATGGGATGGGAGAACTCAGTTGAGTAGCAGGGAGAGGGAAACTCTCCTGATATAGAAGATACATTAAGAATTTTAAAGGCAGAGATCATAAGTTGTAAAGAAAATAATGAGAGGTTGACTGAAGCATAGGAAAGGCTTGAAAAAACTCAATAAAAGAAACTAAGGTTAATGCAGATATCCTTCAAATCCTTTCATATTTACAAAAATATGGACAAATGGGGACCAATCATGGAGATAGATAGGAATAAAGGACTAATGGTGTAGATGGACGTCGGTCTCAGAAAAGGTACAAGATGGAGAGGTATGATATGGTAAATAGTGGAAGAATTTTGGATACACTTGAGAAGAGGGATAGTATGCATGGATTTTATTCTAGATATACTTCTAGGAGACAACATTTGCATCACTACCAACATTATCATAGAAGGAGTGAGAAGGGTTATTTTCAAGAAGAATCCAAGAAATCTAAGCTTCCTAGTTTTGATGGTGAGATGACTAAATAAGAAGATGCAGAAGAATGATTGCTTGGAATGAGGAAAATTTTAATGCTTCATGATTACTTAGATAATATAAGATAAGATAATTATATTAATGTCCAACGAATGACCACAAAATTAGGTCAATGGGATTGCAGAGTACAATGATGTCGATACAAGGAGGAGTACCAAAAGGTATCCTATATAAAGAGAAAGAAATATGAAATAAAGCAAGAAAACATAATGCCTAAAAACCAAAATGAGGAAAGTCCTGGACTCCAAGTGCAGAGGACACAAGATAATGGTCCACTAAATATCACTCCTAACACTCAAAGTCTAATTCAAAAAAATCAAGATGGAGTGTTGTCCCGAGGGAGGGCTAGGGGAGGATCAGGAGCCTCTGTTACACCGTTGCCAAGAAGTGATATGTCACTGATGACTCGACGATATCAACTACTTTCTAGTAAAAGATCTAGTTCGGTAATGACTCAGTGGTCCCTGTGCTAGGGGGATGGTCCCTCTAGCCTGCACTAATCTAGAGTCTGAGGAAAAAATGTTATTAACTTGTTGCTTCGTGCCTCTTGCTGACGGGAGCACTGTGAAAAATGACGTAATCCGCTGCACAGGATCTTCTCTAGGAGGAGGCTGGAGAATCTGTGTGCGAAGTCTCATGGCATCCTGTATGTACAAGGCTAGACATCTCTGTTCTGGGTATCGAAAGAAGCTAGATATGGTATGTATCCCTATGAACAAGCAATGCAATCTCCCATGAATCTCATAGTAAATGGGGCAACGAAAGATGAAGTGCTCCTCTGACTCAGTCTCTCGGAGGTGGCACAACTGGAAAATCTTGTCTAACTGTGAAATCTGATGGCCAGTCTCAATCCACAGTTTATGGGAGCCTACTCTGATCTGATCCAAGGGAATCTAAAGTGTGTGCATCCAATGGCGAAGCGTGTAATGGGGCCGAAAAATGATTCTATCAACAACATGAAGTGCTCAGCATAGAAATCCATCTTCGGATGCAACCCATCATGAGGTTTTATCCAAGTAACATGTACATATTTCCTGTAAATATCCTCTCAGATGATTTTATTCATCTCTTGTTTAGTTGGTAGGAGGTGTCCCAGTGCACACAAAGAATACTAGAATGGAGGGAGTTGGTCTATCTTGATACCAACTGAAACAAGGAGATCTGAGACTCCATCATACCAACATCGGGATTGAGCCAAAGCACATGCTATTGCAATGGACTCTGATGAAAGGTAGGCCAATTATGGATATCGGTCCTGCCCCTTTGTTGTATCCACAAAACCCCGAACATGGTGCAGGGGAGGATGATACCAAAAATTGTCTCAAGGCGAAAGGGGCGAGCTCCAAACTCTGCAAGAATGATGGGCTGAGGAACTGTCTGCTTGCACTGAATGATGCAATGAAGAAAAGTGATATGCACTCTCTCTGCAGAATACAAATCGAACTCTAGTAAGCTAGGACCCCAAACCTCTGAACCATATAGAACTGTGGTTTGAACAAGACTGTCCATCAGTGACATCTTGGCTGACATGTCCTGAAAATGATTCTGAAAACATTGTCTCTCGAGAAGGGCCAAGGATCCATAGCCCTTGTTGATTCGAGGCTGGAGTGTAGGCTCCAAGCTAAAGCGAGGTCCTATGAATAGTACTCTTATATAGGTGTATGAGCTGGTGATCTCAATATCCTCTCTTCTAAAAAATAAATGGAGGTCACAGAGGAACTTCTTCGATGTGTTGAAGATTATAACCTTGTTTTTACCTAAGTTACCTAACAACTGTCGAAGATCACTGAAAAGGGCCAGGGCATCCAACTGCCTCTACAATTCATTAGGGGATGGGGCTAGAAGGACCACGTCATCTGCAAACAACAAGATAGAAATCAAGACATGATGTAGAAGGAAACCATCACCATCCTAGATGTGTTCATGCAAGGACTCCAGCTCATCAATATAGATCCCAAATAGTGCGGGGGACAAGGGACAACCTTGTTTTACCCCAATAGTGCTCTGGATAAAATCTGATAGCCCATGTACTATGCGCAGACGACCAAGGACCACCTCATATAAGTGCATGATGGCTGACAGGACGGTCTTTGAGATGCCAATATCTTCGAGTCTCTAGAATAATGCTTCTCTAGGGATCGAGTCAAAAGCTTTTCGAAAGTCTACAAAAAAAAAATAGACTTTTGAAGAGCGATGTCGTGCCTCCTCAATGATGACCCTAAATGTAAGGATGTGGTCAATATTCTGGTGCTCAGGTTGAAATCCAGCCTGTCCTCTAGCTCTAAGTTGTTTCCACTCAAGCTCCTTGGAGATTTGGAGTTGGAGGGATGTAGCATATAGTTTGGAGAATGTGTGGCCCACCTTGATAGTCCTATAATTGTTGGGATCTGAGCTAGGCCCCGATTTTTGTATCGGGTGAATGATCTGTTGATACCATGTCAATGGGAAACCTGTACAGGCCACATGGTTGAAGATATCAACCAAGTAGGGAACATAAGCACGAATACCGTGTTTAAAGAAATTTTCCTGGAAACCATCCTTATCTATTGCTTTGTTGTTTTTCATCACCCAAATGGCATCTTTTATGTCACTATCATAGAATACGAAACCTGAAGAGGGCGGAGAGGTCACCTGAATCTCGGGTTTCCCTGGGATGTCATAGAGGGTGGACACATGGGATAACATGGACTGGGGGTTAAGGTCCGAGGGGAGGGGAGAGTGGCGAGGGAGGACAATACGCCAGAAGTGTCTAGGGGAGTGAAAAAGAGAGGTACACAAGTCATGTCTTCTCTAAGAGACAAAGAGATGTTTCTTGCAACGAAGGAGGCGATGATATGAGGCTTTGATATTGGGGTAGGAGGGGTGAGTATGGATGAATGCATGTCGAAGCTAGCGGTGGATAACTTTGCATTCCTCATCATACCATCGATTCATAGGGAAAGATTTGGGTTTATGAGAGGTGGAAGTGGGACGACGAGAGTGGGGGTAGGATTTAAGGGCAGCATCCAAAATGATGGATGAGAGACAGTTGTACTTGGTCGATGTGGAGTCAAATAGTGAGAATTTTTCCATGGAGGGGAGCATCTGGCGAAGGTGGAAAGAGAATATTTTTGGGTCACCCTCACCAAAACAAAAAGTAGTACGTGGTGAGCCCTTGGGGGGAGGTGGGGTGAGAATGGGGGGGTTGTCATCATGAAGAGAGAAAGAAAGAAGAGCATGGTCAGCTAAGGGGATGGGGGAAATAAAAAAGTGATGAATGAAGGGGAGGAGGTTCTAGCTAGAGAGGACATAATTAATAATGCTTGCACCTCCACCATGAGGCTTACATATGAAAAAGCAGGAGTTTGGAAAACGTGGGAGGCCATTAAGAATAAACAGCTCCTGAGATTCGACCAAGTGTAAAATATGTCGACCATAGGAAGTAAGGGGCCCCAACGCATCATCATACATCCTATGAAATCTCATTGACTCTGGATCTATCTCCTGGATGCAGTACACGTCCTCAAACCAATTGTGAAGAGGGATCTGGAGGGCTCTAGTGCGGGAGTTGAAGTCACCTAGAAGAATAAACTCCCCAACTTCTGAATACTGAGCTATGCCGACTTACAAATCGACAAAAGGGTCCCCGCTAGGCCCATTATGAATTTCATATAATGAAGAAGTAGGAGGGAAGTGAAAAACAACAATGTAAATGTCCCTCGGGAGAGGAGAGACCCCTCGAACCCGAACCCACATAAACCTCGCAAACTCATCCGCAACCACCAAAGAAATCCTGCTCTGAAAGGAATCTCTAATGAAGCAAGCAACCCCCCCAGAACCTCTGATACCACCATAACTCCTCATCTCCCGCCTAAAGCTAAGAACTTATTGTAACTTGTAATGTCTGGGAGAGGTCGAATAGGGCTCTCATGCGTCTAGGTGATGAATAAGATATCCGACAGTCGAAGAGCATCATATAATAGACATGGAAATGCCTAAAAATACCCATTCCCATTCCAACAACTGACGGAAATGGATGCCCCTTGTTTCCTCCCCCAACGAGTCTTTCATTTGGAGGACCCAGAACGGGGCTTCCACCCATATGGAAAAGTGTCTCGAATCACTTCTTTGAGGTTCCTGATAACTGCCTACTTCCCCTCCTGGCGTGTTGATGTAACCAACTCCCTAGAGTGTTTGAGCTCAGCAACCTATGTTTTAGTGAGATCTTCATCAAGGAAGATCTTACTAGGAAGTGAGAATAATGTTCACTTAGCTCTAAGAGCCCAAAGGCGATCACCCACCAACTTGAACCAGAGAAAGAGAGTGGAATCATACCCAAGCCAAGCCCTATCAAGGGTCACATCCTGGAGATCTAGATTTTCATTGAGGAACAGGGTCCCAACCACCATGGGGTCTACTAGGGTCAGCGGAATGAGCGTGAGATTGCTTTCTAACAGCCACACACTTGTTGAGTCTGTTGGAATTAGATATTCGGCTGTGGAGTCTTCTATGACGGGAATCTGTAATGACAGAGAGACCCTGCAAATGACTCTGATCCTGAAAAGCTTCCAGTGGGGATGAATTTCACTGAGTATTTGAAATATATTCATCCCTATTACCCGCAATCATCATGCCGAATGAAAACTTTGAACATTGCTCTACTACCGTATTGCTTGCCGCACCTGACTCCTTCTGATGCAACAAGCATATAAACGTAATAAATTTTGGAGATATCCTTCCAAACATTTGATGCATCCATTCTTCTGTGTTTTTCCCTGAAATCCTTATTGGTTGTGTTTTGAATGAGAATAGCTCATGAGCCCTAAAACTCAAGCTAATATAGGGGCTTAGATAATTCTGAAGAATGTGAATCTAAGCAACTAGATCATATCAACTGTGGTGATCAATCGATTTGCTGCAGCTTCTATTTAGTCTTGCTTTGTCCTATAACGCATCACCGTGATTACAGAGACGTGCCCTCATAAGAATTCATTCTATTTCAGCGACTTTCAGCACTGCACATGCCCTGGATTATGAGCACGAAAGAGACTCTAGTCCATCGTTGTTCACCAATTTATAGAATATTAAGCCCAAAATAGATACTTTTAGTCTCAAATGAAAAGAAAATATGTGGTGGGAATATTTCAAGCATGTTATAGGCATCAGGGAAGAGAAGATGACTTGGGAAGAATTTGAAAGACTCCTCAAGAAGAAGTACATGTCTAAGATATATTATGATGGAAAGGATAAATAAGTCTATGAGCTTAGGATGGGTTCCATGTTAGATGAAGAGTATACAACTAGATTTTTAGAGTTGTTGATATATGTGCCCTATATCAAGGATTAGAAAGAAAATATCCAAAGGATCATCAGTGGATTTTCACTATCATTCAAAGGTTGTAATGAGTTTGATGAGCATTAGTTATTGGAGGAAACCATTAGGAAGTTGAAGCATTACTATGAGCAGTCAAAACACAAGTCTGGGTTCAAGCGTGACTTGAAGGGTAGCAAGAATACTAAAGGAAAATGGCCCAAGAAACAAGGAATATCTCAAGATGTAGGTGAGAATGAAAATATGGCCCCTCATAAGAATTCTAATGCAGTTGAAAAATGACAGGGGTCCTAGCTTGTGGAGCAGTAGAATAAAGGCAATGCCATAGATGTAATACCCTCTTCCCACATCTACCCAAGTAACTGGCCAACTGGGGTAAACATGTGACGAGAGGCTACTATAATGAGATTCAACATCCTAGGTGACCTTAAGGAAGTGGAACCGACATAAACACACCATACATACCTTGTACATCATCAATGACACCCCCAAGAGCTAAACCAACCTTTCAGGCCTCTTACCCATGGGTCACACTAAAATTTTGACCTCTTTCAGCCATATCCGCAGGCATAACATTGTATGACAGTACCCAAGAGGCTATAGCTGCAGGCATAACATTACATGTCAGCAACCAGGGTCCCAAATGCTCAGTTTTGTGCTTGCGGCCTTGGGATTTCAGCCACCTTTTCAGGCTCAGAAACTAGTGCCCTGCCCAAAACTTCATGAAAATTTTAGAGAAGACAAATAACAATAGGAAAATGATACAAAATCAATCACATCAAAGCTACACGTTGAAGTTTGAAACAAGAAACAATGAAATTGGCATCCGGAAACAACATCCTTGATCCTAGTGAAAATTAAGCACCTACACTAGGTGGGGCCCACACGGATTATTTTTAGGTGGATGTCTATTTATAGATGCATGAGAAAATTCTATTTATAGATGTATGTGAAAGTTCTATTTATATATTGCATGTTTATTTATAGATGCATGTCGGCTATTATTATCCCTTAATATTAGTTAGACAATAAACAATAATCTATTCTCAATGAGCACTTGGAAATAGTTAACTGAAGTGGAAAATTAGTTAGCTATAGGAATTTCAAGTTGAGTGGTTGGTTGGTGGGACATGCAGGTTGAATTTAGTTGTAACTAAGTGATTCTAGTTGTAACAAAGTTGGAAGTGCAGTGGTGCATGAGTTGTGTAAGTTGTAAATCAGTTTAACTCAGTTAAGTGAGTTACAGTCAGTTGTGAAAGTTGTAACTGCAGATACACTAATGAGAGATCAAGAGAATTAAATATTAATTAATTCACATGTAGTGATCTCACATGCAACTGATGTTTTTACTATCATTAACTGCATGCATGTCAGATCCAGTGGAGACCCAGTTGAGTTCTAGGTGAAAGGGAAGATAACTATCAATTGTGATATTAGCAGGCTACCCAGGTGTAGTTATAACACCACAGGATTCTCATGATACTCAGCGCAGTTGAGGAAGGTTGAAATTCTTTGTGATTAAGGATTGCATTCATCAGGAACTGCGTGAGCAAGGCAGGCTGTCTGGAGACAGTAAATTGTCTAAGGAACTTGGCAGTTTTTGTATGGCAGTGTGAGACAATTAACTGATGTACTGAGAGCTCTTGTGAAAAGAGTTTTGTATGTAATATTTTCTTGATTCCTTGTGGAATATACAATATATGATAGAGGGTTATTTAGCAGTAATCTTTCCCCGAGAATATCTAGTGTTGTGGTTTTGATCTATTCTTCTTTGCTTCATGTGATTGGAAATTGTGTTGTTTTTAATTCCGCAAAATATTTGTAGAAGTGATTCAATATTTAAATTTATTACATTTTTATATTGGGTGAATCTAGGATATACATGCATATTGTATAATTTCTACATGGTATCGGAGCTGTGTTATAAATTTTCTACATGGTATGAGAGAAGAAATTATTTGGGTGCGCGAGTTTGCAGAGAATATATGAATATTTTTATGCAAAATTTTCAAAAAAAAAAAATAGCATATTTGGATTCCTTGTGAAAAAATACCCAAATTGAAAAAAAAAATTGGTCAAATCAGAGCTCGGATGAGGGGGATATCGTCGATTTAAAATCAGCGCTTTTGTTAGAAAATTTTGCGACGACAGGACAATTACAATGTGTGCGAGCCAAGAACCTACATGTACTGAGGTACAAGATGCATGCAAACCTTTGAGGAGAAAATTAGAGGTTAATGACTTGGTGGTTGAGAGGGATCCTCTCAACATGCAGCCTGAGAAGTAGTCTCAAAAGGTTGTGGAGCAGCCACAACTGGAGATGCAAAAGAATCTCTATAGATTTGATGTAGATGTGATTTCTACAAAGCTTCCTACCATTGGGAAGTGTGATAAATCCATGTAATTAACCCTTGAGAGGGAGCTGGATTTTCATGCAGGTAAGAGTGAACCTCAAGATGTGGAGCAGCCACAAGATGAGGGTCATGGAGTGGGAGAAACCACTCATGTAGAGAAATTTCGAGCCATATGGGTAGAGGGAGTGCATGCAGCTATACCACCAGGTGAGAGGTGGGGCAACATGCATGAATAATCCCAAGAATAAATTTTTGGGTAGGATTCATTGTGATGGTGTGGATCTCATGAATCGAACCTAGCTACGAGGAGCCCACAGAGCAGCAGTAGTAGGATTAGTTGGATTGATGCAGTCAGATGTCGTGAGGACATGAAATCAAAGTGACAGTGTCAGATACTGGAGCGCAGATGAGAGTTTCCATCAAGTGCAGAGTGCATGGATGCAGGTGTCAGCAACGCAGTGGATCCCGAAGACATGTGCAGTAGCTAAGAAGAAGTAAGAAGACTTTGATGATAGATGCATTATATTGATTTAGTTGTTTGGAGGCTATTCAGTTTTGGAAGTGTTGCATGCAAAGGTTGCATGTGCGAGAAACACTAGAGAAGTGTTGGATGCAAAGGTTGCATGGTGCATGCATGGATTTTCATGTCGCATGCATGGAGTTGCATGTCGCATGCAAGTACATTCTTTTCTTGTTGAGAGGGAGTGTTGAAGTTTTCAACAAGAAACAGTGAAATTGGCATCCGGAAACAACATCCTTGATCCTAGTGAAAATTAAGCACCTACACTAGGTAGGGCCCACAAAGATTATTTTTAGGTGGATGTCTATTTATAGATGCATGAGAAAATTATGTTTATAGATAAAGTCTATTTATAGATGTATGTGCAAGTTATATTTATAGATTGCATGTCTATTTATAGATGCATGTTGACTATTATTATCCCTTAATATTAGTTGGACAATAAACAATAATCTATTCTCAATGAGCACTTGGAAATAGTTAACTGAAGTGGAAAATCAGTTAGCTATAGGAATTTTGAGTTTGAGTGGTTGGTTGGTGGGACATGCAAGTTGAATTTAGTTGTAACTGACTGATTCTAGTTGTAACAAAGTTAGAAATGTAGTGGTGCATGAATTGTGCAAGTTGTAAATCAGTTTAACTCAGTTAAGTGAGTTAAAGTCAGTTGTGCTAGTTGTAACTGCAGATACACTAGTGAGAGATAAAGTGAATTAAATATTAATTAATTCACATGTAGTGATCTCACATGAAACTGATGTTTTTACTATTAATAACTGCATGCATGTCAGATGCAGTGGAGACCCAATTGAGTTCTAGGTGAAAGGGAAGATAACTATCAGTTGTGATATTAGAAGGCTACCTAGGTGTAGCTATAACACCACAGGATTCCCATGATAATCAGTGCAGTTGAGGAAGGCTGAAATTATTTGTGATTAAGGATTGCATTCATCGGGAACTGTGTGAGCAGGGCAGGTTGTTTGGAGACAATAAATTAGCTAAGGAACTTGCCAATTTTTGTATGACAGTGTGAGAAAATTAGATGATGTACTGAGAGCTCTTGTGAGAAGAGTTTTGTATGTAATTTTTTCATGATCCCTTGTGGAATATACAATATATGATAGAGGGGTTTTTAGCTATAAGCTTTCCCCAGGAATATCTAGTGTTGTGGTTTTGATCTATTCTTTTTTGCTTCATGTGATTGGAAATTGTGTTGTTTTTAATTCCGCAAAATATTTGTAGAAGTGATTCAGTATTTAACTTTAGTACATTGTTAGATAGGGTGAATCTAGGATATACATGCATATTGTATAATTTCTACACAACAGGTATAAACAAAAAAATAGAGAAATGGGGTCTCAAACTTATTTGAGAATCACTAAGAATAATTCTTCCCTACATCATTATCTTCCATACAATCTATTTGACCATAGATACATTGTGCATTCATTTACAAGTAAAAACATGGAGAGAGACATATATCATCACTATCAACATACATGCTTATAACCAACATAATAAAAGCATAAATAAAGTGGATACAACAACAATAGAATCCACATAATAAATAGTACAATTACATCAAATACCAAAGGAATGTATTTCTCATTAATGAATATATAAACCAACCGAGGATGGGACTACCACATTCCACCAAACCATAGATTGGCTGAGCCAAATCTCTCTTCAGCCAATCACCCTCGTGCAATATTCCAAGCATGAATGTGGGACTCATAAAAAACCAAAAATAAATAAACAAGCATGAATGCTACGAGAGTTCTCCACCTACACCGTGAGTAATTTGAGTGCTTCCTAGTCTCTCAAGCTTTACTGTAATCCATAGTCCAATCCAGGGATCACTAGGCCCTACACCGAGAACCACTCTCCAGGATTTTCCGTACATCCCATCTCGGGACTACTAGTCCCAATTGAGATCAATCCACCTCTTGTGTTTATTGTATATCCCGCCATTCACCAACAAGGATTCCTAGGCTCACCGAAGCACACAATCTGGCTTTACTACAACCCACAGTTTTTTTCATGGGTTGCTAGGCCAATGAATTTACCTTGATCCACATTTTGATTCAGGGACCACTAGGCCATTTGTTTTCCATTTCAGAGATCCACCCCACTCAACTTTGAATCCATCTAGAAATATAGCTCAACCAAAGTATAAGAAACCCATCTCATCAAAGCTATACAGAAATGGCAAGGCTAGGCTGAAAAACATTGGCACACCTACAAAAACCTATGCCAAGACATAAAAAACCACATGCAATACCATGCATGCTAGACATATAAAGGAAATCACATATGAAAATCAATACCTGCAAAGAATCATATTGTAACTACTTGATCCTTCTCTTCCTTGCTTTCTTTTCCTTTCTTGCTCCAATGCCAAAGTGATCCAAGAAAACTATAAGTGTCCAAGAGTGAGAGAGAGAGAGAGAGAGAGAGAGAATAATGAGATACCTCCAAAACTAAAATAACAAAAGGTTACCAACTGATCCTCATAATCCTTTATCAATGAGGCCTCTATTTTCTTCATTTTCCATTATTTTCCTTCATTTCCTCTTCACATGCAACCTGTGACCTTTCATCTCCCTTTTCTCCTAATTTCCATTATTTTCATATATAAATGTGCCAAATATTCCATTCTACTTTTCCAAATCCTTTGCCTTTTCCTTTTCCAATTTCATTAGCCATAATAAATCAAATGAACACCCAGTAGCGTTTTTTCCCAACATTCTGCTTGGAATAAGTGTCCCATCAACCATGGTTATTATTTTTAAATTGTATTACATGGAATTTTAACCAGGGTTGTTACGGAACCCACCCCCTTGGGGGAACACCATCATCGGTGCTCAATGGAACTTACAAACCAAAAAACTATTGAAAATAAAACATACTACATATGGAGCTTTATAACACAACTCGTTGCAGTATTTATAATGAATAACCTACTTGAAAAAAAAAAAAAACATCATGAACATCATACCGTGTACTAAAGCTTTATAACACATCTCATTATAGTATTTACAATAGTATACACATATACACATTTTCTCAACCAACAAATAAAAGGATACGATGCTCGTATCAGCAACAAGGTAATCCATAGGCTCACACCTCCATCCTCAAAGTAGTACCAGGATTCACTTCCTTCCCAGGAAGTCAAAAATCCATTGTCATAGTCAAATTCTGCATCCAATGTCCAACACTACAATCATGCGTTGTTTTCCTCTCAGTGAACATTTACTGGCTCATTGTTCCAGGGCACACTCCCAATGTGCATCTGATTCCCTCTGACAGTGCTAATGACAAAAAAAATCCATCCCCAGCCATCCCTTCTCTGCTACACAGTCCCTCAGGAAATCCAATCACCCCCTTTTGTGCAGTCACACACCTTCCAAGTTCCGTTGGCATCCCCATCCCGGGTAGTCCATCCCTTGACAAGGATTCCTTGCATCGGAAGGTCGAACAACCAAGGCATATACCTGCCTTGAAACCATCATACCAGTCATAACATGCTCATGGAAATCAATGGAAACTAATGGGTAACACTGTCCCACAATGTCCCTGCTCCTGAAGTGCTTTACCAACATATTTCTTCTTGTTTTAATTCCTTTTGTTATTGTTGCTAATGCTTGCAATCAGTTTAAACCACCCAACCAGGAATTTATGTGCTTCCTATACCAAGCACATAAATTCCATTAGGTTCAAAATCAATTGAAATAAATTCACATCATACATCATTGGTAGCTTGTCAATAAGGTACACTTGTAATTCTATTCACTCCCTATCACGAGAAGTCAAACCATCTGTTTAATGAAATCACCATGTATAAACATATCACATATGGTAAGTTCAAAACACAACCATCATAGGTAAAAATCACGAATTGCATGAAATCACCATAAACCATAATCATAAATCACATGTAACCATCACAAGTCAGATGCATAAATCACATGCATAATAAAACTAAAATAAAATAATGATACTTATCATTCATCGGTCCTTACTTTTTCCTTTTTTCTTTTGTACACACACCGGGTTATTTATCGCACCCGAAAAACACATAGTGGATTTTCTTCTCTTTAATCATGTACACAAACACACAGTGTACAACAAGTACATCCACACAATACATACACCCACACCCGATGTAAAACACAACACAATACATATACATATACAGAGCACAATACAATGAATACACTTGTCACAACACCATGAATACATCATGCACATACATATTACCACATGCCTACATCACAACATGTACGAAATGCATGCAATACCACATGTATACCAATACCATACAACATGTACATAGTTTCACCAATGCACAACATCACACATACACGGCACCACCTGGACAACGTGTACACAATGCCAAATTTACACTGCACCACCTATAGAATGTGTACACAATACCACCTATACACAACACCACATGCATGACATGTACATGAAAACACATGTACACAGTGCTACATGCATGACATGTACACGACACCACCTACACACAACACCACATGTACAACATTTACACAACACCACATGTACAACATTTACACAACACCACATGTACAATCATGCACACAACACCATATGTACATAGCACCATATGTAAAACACACACACAACACCATATGTACATAGCACTGCATATATACACAACACTTCATATCCAACATGTGCACAACACCATATGTACATAGCACTGCATATATACACAACACTTCATATCCAACATGTGCACAACACCATATGCACACAATACCGCATATCCAACATGCGCACAATACGGTATGTCCACAGCACCGCATATCCAACATGTACATAGCACCATCTATACCTATCACTACATATGAAATATACACAAAACACCATATATAAAACATACATACAACATCATATGTACACAATACTACATATGTTACATGTACACATCACCATAGGTACAATTACTGAATATACAACATGCACAACATATACACAACAACAGTACTGCACATCCATATACCACACACTGAATCCACAAGAAACCTTACTTCTAGTGGCTTTCCACTATCCATGCTTATCCTAGCATGTCGTGGATCACACTAATTTCACTTCTTTCATGTAACCCTCAACATTAACTTTCCATAACATAAGCGCAGGCATAGTACAAGCATATAATATCAATCCATGTCCACATGATACTGACCTCATAGATATATCATAGTTACTCTTCCCACCTGATTCCTCATAAGACTAATAACCTCTTCATTCCATTCACATGCATAAGAAATCATTCCTCCACAAGAATGATCCTTGAAAACCCTGTCATACAGTGACATAGATACATACATACATACATATATATAATCATTAGCATAAAACAATCATCATCATGTCATACAACGACATACATACACACATATATACATATACATATTTAGCATCAAACAACCATGATCCATGACAGCCCTGTCAGACACAACATACATACATGTATACATATATAAACATCAACATAAAGCAATCATGATCTCATCAGGTAGTGAAATACATACATGCATATATAAATATATAGACATTATCATAATCATGATCACAACATAATTACCAGATATCATAAGGTCTAGGTTAAGACAACTCCCTTTACTTGTGCACAACATGCACAACGTTGACAAAAATAGTTCCCAACATAGCCAAGGAATATGACACCAAAAGTATATTCACTTTACCTTACTTGACTGCCTTTCTCATGATTGTCTTGCCACCATCCATTTACACCAATGGGCCCAACCAATATAATTGGTTGTCATATTCTTAATTTCAACTACCCTTATACATACACTAAGCTTCATCCAAGTCTTTCATTA
Source organism: Pinus albicaulis (assembly GCA_034641835.2). Lineage (NCBI taxonomy): Eukaryota > Viridiplantae > Streptophyta > Pinopsida > Pinales > Pinaceae > Pinus > Pinus albicaulis. The sequence goes on along the minus strand of CM076579.1, from coordinate 1,149,875,880 downwards.
CCTGTTGGGCGCCACAAACCTCTCCACGAACTCCATCAACTTTTATCTTTCCTAAACCAAATCCAAAGACTCTCCAAAACATAAAAGGCAAGAACAAGAGAAAATAAGAAGAAGACCATGAAAAACCAAAATAAATAGGACACTGCAACAAAGTGGTATGGCCGTACACTAGACATAAACAAAACCATAAATAAAGCGCACCAAACCACAAAATACCACAAGCACAAGACTGGAAACAAACACCATGACTCAATCCCCATGGGTTCCCAATGCTTCAAAGGGAAAGCTAAACTTGAGCCCTGTTCAATATTTCATGGTAGTCTCTTTTTCCATGTAATCCTTGCATCATACTTCCATAACCACACAATTTTCATCACATAGAACAATATACTAGTTATCTTACCTTGTTGTGCCAAGCACATTGACATGTAACTTAACACGCATGTCAACCGTATGTACCAAAAATCAGAACAACATATCTATCAATTTGAAATCAAATTTTACCAAGACTAGCAACCATGTCATAACCCACAACCAACTCACATCCATTATTCATAATACATAATGCTACAACTATCACCTAAGTACATATCAACTGTCTCAATGCATACATGTTAGTGCAATCATCTCTTAAAACAATATCATTCTTCATGCAATCTTATAAACACATACTCATATAATGTGATTAATGAAACATTCAAACAACTATAAACGTACCATGTTAGATAAATAAATTAGACGACATAATAGACAAAAAACACTCAATACCATATAGATATCCTAATCAAACACTCATGCACCAACTATACGACATAAGAAACTCATACATTAATGTATCTTAGGGGAGGTTATCTTAACTGCACAATCAATATAGATTAGAAAAACATAACCTTACAACGTATCCACTCAAACATAACTAAGTTCATGATATACATAATATCTATCTTGGCATGTTCACATCATAAACTCACAAACAATTATCATTCATGCATAACAATCATGGATGCATAGTTAACCTAGACTAGTATGACATAATAGCACAAATAAGTCGAATCATACTTGAATTTCATAAACCTAACCATCTGCCTAGGCTAATCCAATTTAGCATGATACATATAACATCAAGATATTAATTTTATAACCCTAATCATCAAGTTAACTAACATATAACAAAAATAAGTTAACATATAACATGTTCACCGAAAAAATACAAATTAGCTAACATAAAACAACAATAGCAATGCATACCACCACAGGTTGCTATCATTCATGACTATCAGACACATGTACATATAACCGCACTAATCAACTAGCATATATAATATATGTAACCATAATATCAATAGAATGAAAGGAATACTCATAACCATAATGCAATATATAACAATCCTTAACCTACATGCCTACATGCCCAACATCTAAACTTGTATTATGACATGCTCTTGCCTTGAGGTCCAATGCTACAACTTCCTTATGATGGTATGCATCTCATGCTCTATCTTAGCCAACACATTAGCATCATAACATACCAATATCATCATGATGACCTAATTGCATACAATTACCTTATGCACAACAACCTTCACAAAACCAATGAAAACTTGACCATATGTACCCACTTGACATGTATAACCAATCACGAACGACCAATGCATGTTCAACATATGACATCACACAAGCAAGCATACACGGATAAGACTGAAGCATGACCAATATGTAACCCTAGCATAAGCAAGAAATGCATGTAAAATATGTAACAATATGTAAGCAAGCATGCACGAACAATATACAAGCATGACCAACACATAACCAGTCATATACTCATGACAACATGCTGACAGAAACACCATCAAAACTTCCATGGTGACACCACTGCCACCATGGCCAACAAAATATGGATGCAAAAATCACATATAGAACACAAGCATACTAAACACAAATGCAACCAACATAAATGCATGATCAACACACTTCCCATCTAGTCCAAGGTTTGAATCATGCTCTGATACCACTTTGTAACACTCTCTTCCCACATCTACCCAAGTAACCGACCAACCGGGGAAAACATGTGATGAGAGGCTATTATAATGATATTCAACCTCCTAGGTGACCTTAAGGAATTGGAACTGACAGAAACACAACATACAGACCTTGTACATCATCAATGATACCCCCAGGACCTAACCCAACCTTTCAGGCCTCTTACCCCTAGGTCACACTGACATTTTTAGCTCTTTGAGCCATAGTCGCAGGCATAACACTGCATGGCAGTGGCGAGGAGGCTATAGCTGTAGGCATAACACTGTATTCCAACCGCCAGGAGGCTATATATAACAGTGCATGCCAGAAGCCAAGAGGCTATAGCCATAGAAATAACACTACATGCCAGCAGTTAGGGGCCCAAATGCTCAGTTCTATGTCTGGGATTTGAGCCACATTTTTAGGCTCGAAACCTAGTGCCCTACCCATAACTTCATGAAAAGTTAAGATATGATAAATAACAACAAGACAATTATACAAAATCAATCACATCAATAAGAACTCATCTGGATCGCTCCTAGCCATGACATGAATTTTTTCAAACATGTCACAAACATGAAAGCTACAGGTATAAAAAATAGAACAAAGCAACAAGATCTCATACTTATTTTATAATCGCTAAGAATAATTTCTCCCCTACATCATTAGTTGTCATACAATCTATTTGACCATAGATACATTGTGCATTCATTTACAAGTAAAAACATGGAGAGAGCCATATATCATCACTGTCAACATACATGTTTATAACCAACATAATAACAACAGAAATATAGTGGATACAATAGCAATAAAATCCACACAATAAACAATACAATTATGCATCAAATACCAAATGAATGAATTTCTTATTATTGAATATAGAAACCAACTGGAGATGGGACTACCACGTTCCACCCGACCATAGATTGGACAATTCATATCTCTCTTCACCCTATCACCCCCGTGTCATATTCCAAGCATGAATATGGGACTCATAGCCAACCAAAAATAACTAAACAATCATGAATGCTTCTGGAGTCCTCCCCCTACACCCTGAGGAATTTGAGTGCCTCCTCGTCTGCCAGGCTTTATCATAATCCACAATTGGATCCAGAGATCACTAGGCCCTCCACTGAGACCTACTCTCCAAGATTTACCACACACCCCATCCTGGGGACTACTAGGCCCAGCAAAGAGAAATCCACCTCTTGGCTTCACTGTATATCTCGTCATTCACCGATAAGGATTCTTAGGCCCACCGAGCCACACAATTTGGATTTACCGCAACCCACATTCTAGTTCAGGGGTTACTATGCCAGTGGATTTACCATGATCCACAATCCACTTAACGAACTACTAGGCCATGTGTTTTTCATTTCGTAGATCCACCCCGCTCAGCTTCGAATCCATCCGACAATCCAACTCAACCAAAGTATGAGAAACCCATCTCATCAAAGCTATATGGAAATGGAAAGGATAGGCTGAAAAAAAACTATCATACCTGGAAAAACCCATTACAAGACAGAAAGAACCACATGAAATGCCATGCATGCCATATCTAGCAAGGAAATCACATATACAAATCAATACCTGCAAAGAATCATGTTGTAGTTGTTTGATCCTGCTCTTCATTTATTTCTTTTCCTTTCTTTCTCCAATGCCAAAGTGCTCCAAGAAAACTCTAAGTGTCCAAGAGTGAGAGAGAGAGAGAGAGAGAGAGAGAGAGAGAGAGAACAATGGGAGAGCTCTAAAATTAAACTGACAAAAGGTTACTAACTGGTCCTCGGAAGCCTTTTTTATCACTGAGGCCTCTATTTTCTTCATTTTCCATTACTTTCCTTCATTTCATCCTCACATGCAACATGTGACCTTTCATCTCCCTTTTCTCCTAATTTCCATTATTTTCATAAATAAATGTGACAAATATGCCATTTTTCCTTTCCAAAACATTTTCCAATTTCCTTAGCATTAATAAACCAAATGAACACCCACTAGGATATTTTTCCCAACATTTAGCTTGGAATAAGTGTCCCATCAACCGTGGTTATTATTTTTAACTTTTATTACATTGAATTTTCACCAAGGTTGTTACAACAGAGGACCATTGAAGTGTTGGACTTCTAGTGGAGACCATCGCAAGAGGTATTTTCCATCATATCAGGATGTTAAGACTTACATCTACAATTCTAGGGAGGTGCAGATAGTTGGGGATGTAGGTTAGAGAATTCTTCGGATTTATGCAGTAGTTTATAATAGACTGGAAAATCCCCAGGCATCTATCATCGAGATGGAAGGTGGAACTAGAGGGTGAGTTCCAGCCAGAGCCTCAATGCATCTTGCAGAAAAATAATCTCATGCTCTGGAACCAAGAAATAGAGCAAGTTAAAGTGCAATGAAATCACTTTAGGGTTGAGGAAGCTACATGGAAGAAGGTTGATTAGATACAAGCATGTTAGCCAGTTTCCAATTACAACTAAATTTGTCAAGGGAATTAAAATCCCTTGAGAGATGATAGGTGCATGTACATATTATTTCATGGATTTTGAGACATCTAGCTAACATGTGAGTTTATATATGTATTTATTTTTATGGAAATATGCTTGGTACAACAGGGTAAGGCAACTGGTATAATGTTATATTTATTAATGCACTGAAAATTGTGTGTTTATGACGGTGTGATGCAGGAAATCACATCAAAAAAGAGATTTCCATAAAATATTGAAGAAGGATCAGACTGAGATTTTATTTATGAACCCTTGGAAGCACAAGGAAATCATGGGAATTGAGTTATGGTATCTGTTAATTTTTTTTTTCTTTTTGTGTTTCATGATTTATCAGTGCTTGATTTACAATTTTGAATGTGATTTGTGCATGGCCATGCCACCTTGTTTATGATGTTGTATTTTTATTTGGATTTCTATGTTTTCTTCACTTTTTCTTCTTGTTCTTGCCTTTTGTGTTTTGAGGGTCTTGGTAATTTGTTGAGGAAAGAGGAAAAATAATGGGGCTCGGGGAGAGATGAGTGGAAACCAATAGGAAATATAAGACCCAAATGAATCCCAGCGCATGAATAAAGGGTAGCTGAAGGCAAGAATATCACAACCAGTTGGGCTGGTTGGGTCCATAGGGATAAATGGATAGTGGAAAGACAACCATGGGAAAGGTAAATTAAATGGGATTGAGGTAACTTACACCTTGGCTAAATTGGTAATTGTTGTTCTCAATAATGTGCATGCTTTGCACAGATAAAGGAAGTTTTCTTAACCTTGAACTTGTGAACATTTGTATTTGTGTTGTGATCATGCTTATGCAAATGTTTGTGTGTGTGTGTGTGTGTATACATGGGTGGAAAATCCAACGGTGGAATCCGAGGGAAGGGATAAAATCGAAAAAATTGTTGAAAGTTAAATGTATTTTTTGTGTTTTTTTTTAATGTTGGCGATTGTCGAATATATGATAGTCATTCATTTACTTTCGTATATCCGAGGGGAGTGCCTGTATCGTCCAATATCCAATGTTTGTTCCAATATCAAACAAATGTCAGGGAATAATTGTATAACAACTAATTCCACCATTAATGGTTTCTTTCCGGTGGAAAACGTCTAATTTAGGACCAATTTAAGTTGAGTTTAACTAATTATAATAAATATAAGATTAATATTATATTTATATATAATATTATTAATAGATAATTAGTCTATATTAATATTATTATCAGTAATATGTTTATTAATATTATACTATATAATTACAATATAAATGATATATATATATATATAGATGCCGAAATATATATGTAACTTCGACAAATTTTTTAAATTACTTGTGATTGTTTTGAAAAGTTTTAGGCCTATTTTGAGGTTAATTTTTTAATAAAATCATCACTAAAAGTTTGGTGAGGAAAATGTCACATAACATTCCTGAAGGAGGCCAAGGATACATGGGATTGACATCCCGGGCTTTGGAGGATCGAAAATGTTATTTCCCTTGTAGAAATTGCAAGGGCTTGAAGCCAATAAGACTTTTAATAAAAACAAATGAAAATCATTGTAGAGACTATGGACACGCTAAAGGCGGGCATGAATATCATCCATTAGTAAGTTATTTGTTATATGTATTTGTATTGTAGATTGTCTTTGTAAATGTTTATATGTATATTTTATTTTAGATTGTATGTCTTTGTATTATAAATTGTATTGTCTGTATATTGTAAATGCTTATATTTTTTTGGGATATATTTGACCTATGTTGTCATCCTCATGTGGAGAAATATTATTTGATATTATGGTTAGGGACGATTAAGGGGTTAATTCGAGTTAGGGGTTAATTAGTTTATGGGATTAGGGATAAGGGGTTATTGTTTAATGGTTTATGGGTTAGGGGTTAAGGTCTTAGGGGTTAGGGGTTTAAGGGCTTTAGGGAATGGGGTAAAGGTGTTAGGGGGTTAATGTATGTTTAGGGGGTTAATTAGGACCTAGAGGATTTAGATGTTGATGTGTTTTTGGGATCATTATTAATAATTTTTTAAAGTATATTATGCACATTTAAAATGTTATGTTGCTAACCACAATCTGTTTCGCTCATAAAAGAGACTCTTTCTCATTTTTTAAGGAAAAAGGTATGGGACACAAACCTTGCAATTGGTGTTTGAAAATGTTTTACCAAGAGATATTGAACTTTTTAAGCCCAAGTGATATAGAGTGAAGAATTCTCAATATAAATTCTCTTTTTGTGATAAGTAAAGGGTCTTATTTGTTGTAAATCGTGATAGAACTTGAAGTAATATCATAGCTATAATAGTTCTAGGAAAATGGTAGATTAATGAAATATTTTATAAATCATTAATGGTTATTTTTTCCAAATTTATCTTAGTTATTATCACTCATGCAAGGTATAACATTCCATTTTGAATTTCCTATGAAGTAGGCACAATATTTTTATTCTATATATAACATTCACTTACCACTAAGTACAAAGGAGTGATTTTTGACATTTTGGTCAAATCAACTAAGTCGTCAAAAACAAAGAATACACCATTTTGTGTAGAAGGATATATTGATGTCGTGCCTTAGTAAAAATTGGTTTCCTGAGAAAATTAATGTCTTTAGTGAGTTCCATGCCACTTGTCTAAACAAAAAATGGGATCCTATCTAATTTTCTTACATAGGTTATTGATTTCAAAGTTTATAAGTGAAAACATATTATGGAAATACAAAATAAATTAAAACTAAAAAGTTATATCAACAAATACATTATTGCTTTGATTTTGATAAGTTAACTTAGACAATACTATACCTACCTATTTAGGAGAAATGATGCAAAATATAGGAAATTAATAATAAAATGGTATAGAAAGAATAATTAGAGACAAACACAAGGCCAAAGAACAAGAAATACTTATCTTTTTTCTTGTACATTTCTAGACCCATCTAGCCACCAACTAATTCTAGTAGTAAATTTCATTGTGAGAATACCTTTCATATAAGATTAAAAGTCCACATCCTCTTTAGAAATGATTTTTTTAATTAAGAAATGATTAAGAACCATAATAAAAGATCCACTCTCCACTTGTAATAATTAAATATTTGAGAGGAGTTGGGGATAAAATAAATTTTGTGTCCTTTCCCCTCTCATTCTCTTGTCTTATAAAATCCATTATGAACAATATTGTGGTATTTACCTTGAGGTTTCCCTGCTTGAACTTAATTGGTATTTCCTAGATTCATTGTTATTATTGTTTGAGTCTTGTACTTTGATTACATTTGTGAATGTGATGGAATGAAAAAGGTTTTATGATTGTCAAGTGATTTTTCCTACCTTTTTTCAACATAATCTTAAACATCTTGCTAAAATGCGCAAGCTTCATGATCACATTGAATTGTTGTATTTGTTTCTTGATCTCACCCAAGCTCATGGTTTCTCACCCATCCTCTTAAAACTTTTGGTTTCTAAGTGAAATCAAGAAAGCATATGAAATTATAATGATGAATTCAAAATAGGATCAATATGTTTTCTATGATGGTTGTGACTATATATCTTAGAAATTGTCTCTCTTCCTAAATTTCAAGAAAAGTAACATCTTTCCTATATTTTTTCAACATATTCTTAAATATAATCTTGATAAATTTCACAAGAATCATCATTGATTTGTTGTATTGGTTTCTCGCTCTCACCCAAGTTGTCTTTGTCTTTGTTTTCTTTGTTTTCCTATATTATATTTGTAAATGTTTATATCGACGTTTAAATATTTTCTATATATACTAATATTACTTTATTGATTGTAATTGTATAGTATGGCCCCCCCGGGGCACTGCTCGATGAGGAAGAGGTGGTTGTAGTACAAGCATCTATTTAAGAACATGGAGAAAATATTGAGGATAAAGCTAATGATCCTATGGAAGAAGATAATGATGTTGATAACACAGTTGAAGAATATGGGACAAATAGATTGATCCAGGATACATTTAATAATTTTGAAATGTATGATTATGGAAACCAGTATAATGGTCTTCCTTTTGATAAACTTGTACTTAGGGCAACTGAACCTCTTTATGAAGGCTCAAAAACATTTCTTCTCTTTGTTGTATTGTTGTTGGTAAACTTAAAAGTGGTTAATGGTTTTTCAAACACATGTGTGACACAACTCCTAAGGTATGTAATATATTTTGTGACATTAATTAGTACTAAATACATGATAAAGCAATAATTTTTTCCTTTGTTTTTAATGTAATTAGTACGGTGATAATCATTTCATTAATTTGTAACATTTGGATGCAATATTTATGATTAATTTTGTTTAGTACATTAACTAGAAGAATTGTTTTTCTATGTTATAGATTGTTAGGTGAATTTATGTTATCACCGTCAGATGTTTTACCTCATACATACTGAGATTTACATGTAACTATGAAAGATATTAGAATGGAGTATCAAGATATTCATGCATGTCCTAATGATGATATTCTTTATTATAAAGAACATGCATCGAAAGAAAAATGCCCAAAATGTGATGAGAGTAGATATAAAAAAAAAAGGTGTCTCGCAATATTCCTCGTTATATTCTCATAATTCCACGTCTGCAAAAATTGTTCAGGTGTGAAAGCATAGCACAACTTATTGAATACCATGCAACAAATATAAGTGAAGTTGGTGTTCTTCGAATACCTACAGGTGGATCTGCATTGAGTAATATAGAGGAAAAGTGATCAAAGTTTAAAACATAACCTCGTAATCTTAGGCTTTCATTAAAAGCTAACGATGTCAATTCATTTTTAGAGATAAGATCTACTTAATCAGTGTGGCGTGTTTTTGTTATCAACAATAACATTCCTTCGTGGAAGTCAATAAAGAGGGAACATATAATGTTAACAATGATTGTTCCAGTTAGTATAAATTTGTTTAGAATAATTTTTTTAACACATGAATGTATTGTTCTAAGTATTAATTTGTTTACTCATATATGTTCAATTATGTCTTATATTCTTTTTTATTTACTCATATATGTATTAATTATGTATTGTATGTTCAATCAATTAGGTAAGTATTGGGTCAAAGATATGAATGTAAATATCGAACCTCTTATCGATCAATTAGTGGAGTTATGGAACGACATAACTATGTATGATATCTCTAGACCAGTAGATGCACAAAGGAATTTGAATTCCATGTAATGCTTGTATAGAAAATTCATGATGCCCCAGGTCTAACACATTTATGTGGTATGTTATAACGTTACCTTGCACTTTAATAATTTTTAATTTTATGAATTTCATTTCATTTAAGATTTATAAATAGTTTCTTCATTGTACATACTTAAAATAATTGATATGAAAATTATTCCATCTCTTGAAAATCTTCAAACAAAGGGTAAATTTTCTTGTCCAAATTTTGGTCCTAAGATTAAATATCGTTGTTCAAGAAGCTTAGGAAAGGAGGTGTTTGATGAGTATAGTCACTTCCTTTCTAAGAACCATAGATGGTACCGAAGTACCGAAAAAACATATTTTCAATGGGAAAGAAGATATTGGATTAAGACCATGGAGAATGAAACCTAGTGCATGGAAGTTGCAATATAATAGACTAGTCTCTCAAGGTATGGATCGAATTGTCTATGTATCAATATACATTATATGCTTGGATTATTTAATATTTTTATGGCATTTTATTCATTGTACTAATTGACAAGTTATATCGTTGTTACAATATCTTTAACTATATATGATTCACATTGTAGGTCGTCAAGGCATTAATAATAGGGAACTTCCATGAGGAATGAAAAGTTATCCCGAGAAATTCAATAGACTCCCCTACTATGAGCACCTAGAAATTGTTCATTTGTTTGATACAATGCACATCGCGAAGAATGTAACAAAGAACTTATGGGGACTATTATATGGAAGGAGAGATAAGAATAAAATTTCAAGATTTGTAATGACATTAAGGAGAGAAATCATGTAATGCAAAGTGTGATTCATTCAAATAGTGATGGAGACATCCAAAATATAAGCGCCCTTCCATGGTTATTAACATAGAAGCACAACAAGTATGTTAAAGAGGTTATTGAGAAAATTAAATTTCCAATAGGATTTTGTTCAAACATAAAGAATATCTTAAGAAATAAAGGTGAATTAGGTGGGGTAAAAACTCATGATTGGCATATGTTCGTTAAGGACTTTATTTTGGTGTATATATTTTTACACTAGTGAAACATCTTGTTAGTGGTTTTTTTTCTACTAATTTAGGAATAAATAATGATCGATCATTGATTTTGTTACAGTGTGTTCTACCTATATCTCTCCCATACAACATTGAAAACAATGTCAAACAAGTTATATATGAACTTGGAAAATATATAAGGTAAGTGGATATTTATGTCCAAATTGTAATTTGTTCAATAATTTGTTGTACAACTTATATTTGACTGCATGTGTTTTACTTTTAATCATGTAATATATACTTTATGTTGAAACATGTGATTTGTTTGCTTCATTTGTAGATGGTTTTCATATAAAGAAATCAATAAATAAGATATAAAGTATTGGAGGAAACAAATTCCTCATCTAATGTGTGAAATGAAAAATAATCTACCTCTCACATTTTTCAATGCACAAGAACACTACCTCATACACCAATTCAAGGAGATTTAAAATTGTGGACTTGTACACATAAGATCCATGTGGATGGTTGAGAGGCACTTGAAATCACTGAAGGCTTTGGTCAGAAAAAGAGCATGTCCTAAGGGTTCTATGATAGAGGGATATATGGTATATCAAACCATGGTTTATATTCATAAATATAGTCCTAAAATAGGAAAAATTATTAATGTATTGGATCACATTTCAGATGTCAACTCCATGGACACATTTGAAGGGGAGGACCTATTGCGAAAAGGTAGAATGAGGTAAGTAAGATGTAAGTAGATAGTGCAAATTTATAGTACATTTGATTTTTTGTTTTTATGTATATCGTACTTATTTAATTTGTAGTATTCCTGGATAATCCATTATTATGAAGGTATAACATCGTAATTAATTATATATATGTGAATTTTTTTATTTTAATACAGCCGGTTGAGAGTGGGATGCAATATATTTATACATTACGGACAATATTGATTGGATGAAGGTATGGATTGAATGGTGCAAACAAGCTAATAATTGTATGTTATCATGGTATGGTGTGTCTACATTGGTCAAATAAGCTCAACATAGTGGAGATACCAATTTTACACAAAGGGAAATTTATTTATAATATGATTTAAAATATTATCAGGAAAGCATATTCATCCATACTAAGATTTTTTTAAAACTATATTGATGTGTATGGCGTGTTTTTTTCTTAATTTGCAAATTTTCCAAGTATAAATATGCTTATCAATTGACAATGCATTTTTTATGTGTTTCACATATTGCAGTTGAAACACCACAACAAAATGTGGTGTGATGGCCACAAATTTAGCATCAAAAGGTTGGATGAAAATATGAAAAATTCTGATAGTGGGATAATTTCATTATTTCATGTTATCAATGTTGTCCCTAGAGGTGAAAAACATCCAGAAGTCTCTGAAAATTGATATTATGGGTATTTGCATGATATACTTGAGTGTGACTTTGAATCCTTCAAAATAGTTGTGGTTGATGTCAAATGTTTTAGGCTATGAATCCATGAATGTGACCGTAATATAAATTTTATTAAGCACGCTAAAATATTTCTCATCGTTGATACAAGGAATCTTGGTCGGGGATCATATCCCTATGTTCTTCCAAGCTAATGCGAGCGGGTATTTTACGCATAGGTTCTAGGTAAAGTGGGTTGGTCATATGTTGTTAGATATGATCCAAGAGGAAGGTCAATAAAGTATAATGTAGCAGAAGAACTAGATGAAATTGAAGAAGAAGATGATGTGGAGAAGCACGAGGTTCATGTGTTAGATGAAGATGTCGAATAATTTCAAGGATATGTTAATCGAGACAATGTTTTTTCCCCAAGGAAAAATCACAATTTTATTCATAAAGGAAAAAATTACATATTGTAGATGTTAAGAATCATATGAGAAAACCAACAGATCATGGTACCCAAGACAAAGAAAAACTCACAAGATAAATAACACTAATTTAATCTTTTATACCTTTATTATCTTCCACTTTCTTCCAAACACCAAAGTTGGGAGTGGAAGATACAATATTTATTTGATTCTCTTCTACATTTACGAATATTAATTTATCAGAATCCGAAATTTCTGAAGCATTAATTCATTTGGTGCCATTTACTTCTTTTTCAGATGGAATCTTCTCAAACTATTATTGTTGAAATGAAGGAATTGGAACTAACAAAGAATTATGCTCAACCCTGTTCTTTTGTGTGATATCCTGGGAATTATTTTCAATAATGTTTGAAGTGTTCTCTGGGATTTATTCATCCTCTGCTTTTGCTTCCCTTGATTTTAAAACTTTCCATCCCTTTGGATTTTGGGTTTGTCTATTTTTTCTTTTAGGGTCTTTCTTTGCTTGAGGACATGAGTTTTGAAGATGATCAATTTGAAAAAATATATAACAACGAAATGTTGTATTCTCATAATCAATAGGTTGGGACCACTACAGATTGTTATGAATTAGAATAATGTGATCAGGTAAACCATTATTAAGGTCTATCTCTACACAAATCTTGGAAAATGTGAAAAATCATTTTGAGATTCTATCTACATCTACCTTCAAGAAATTCCCCAAAGAATTCTCTATCACTTCTAATACTTTTTTATTCAAAAAATGTAAGGTTAGATTATGTAACCTGACCCATCATATTGTCCTAAAGATGGATCCCCGTTGGGATTCGAAACGTCGACCATTGTTTGATCACACTGTGGATAATCTGGAGATCTCTTCATTAAACAATAACCAAAAAATCTTTAAAACCATAAACTTGACCCATACTGACATTTTGGAGACCACCATGGTATTTGAATCAAAGCCTAGAAACCATGGGATCATGAATAGACCAACATTTACCCAGAACCATGGTCTCTCTTTTAATACATAATCCATATCTTTTGTTGTGTCAAACTTCACAATAAAAAATCCTCTAGAACATAGGTGGATATCACAATTTTCAGTCCAAGTGGATAAAATCCTTTGATGTAAAGTCTTTGACTTGGTCCAGACACCCTTAAATATGCATATAACCGCTCTTGCGTGGAAATATGAGTAGAGCTCATTGACCTTCGGCAAGTTGAATTTCAAATCTAGAACTTGGTTCATCTGCTCCACAATATAGGGACCAGGAAGATTGGGGAAGTGTTCTGAATATTTGTGTGGATCATTCCTTCCTTTAACTGCATCCTTGAAAGAAACTAGGCCTTTGCAGCTAGATCCAATACATACTTCAAGCAATCTCATTTTAATAGTAATGGTTGAATCGGGTATAATTCCATAGTATTGAAACTTGTAGTATTCTTGCAATTATTTCCCTGAATAAATCAAATTTTGGAGGCTTGCTGCAATACCCAACTATTCTTGAATTTTTTAATTAATATTTTGAACCTGATCCCAGATCCAGACCCTCATGCATATAGATTTCCCTTTCAGGTATTTTAATAAAAAAATGGATCGAAACTCCTTTAGGTGGATCTGGGGTTCGACATCCCAGATCCATCCTCTTTTTGGTCATGACTTGAAAATTCAAGGGTGGAGCGGGGATCCAAGAAGAATTTAGCGAAGACTTGTAGAGAAAGGAGTTGAGAGCCTCCCTGCCATCGAAAGTTCCAAGACTCCAATCCATATGATTCCCAAAACCATGCATATATGAAAACATGACCCAGATCATGACCCCTAGCCCTATATCCATATGATATAGTGAGGAAAACATCATTCGCGAAGCCCTCAAACATTCAATCAAGATAACATGACCAGATCTAACAAAAAAGAACGTATATGTCCATATATCCACACTGTCAAAAACATGATCAATCCAAAAAATAACAATTTTTTCAGCATTCTCCAAACTAACCCACCATATATTTTTTTGTTGAGATAAATCAACTCTATAGGACTCCATTCCTTGACTTTCCATTTGCAAAGATATAAACCTGACAAAAAATCACGGATCCCATAATCATATCCGCCCTTAGCAGCAGTGATCATGGATACATGCGTTGGTGTATATGAAGCGTACTTGGCGAGCATTACCCGATCCATCTACTCTTTGTGTTCCATGACCTAATTGAGACAATGTTGATGTGGATGAACTAGATGATATATGTGATGTTGTGTCAAACGAATAACTTGAAGAAGTTTAACCAATGTAGAAGAGCATGTTCCAAATGATGATACAAACAATGATGATGATTTTGATATGGTGAATCCCTTGAACATGAATTTTGAACTGGATGATACAAATGATGATTTGGATGAGGAATAATATAAATTATATCAAAATTTTGAAATGTACAAGGTATGTATTTATATGTTTTCAGTTGGTTTTCTCTCTTTCTTTTACCTTAAATTTTTATTTTTCTAGTTTTTATGTTTGATTGCTACTGTGACATGAAAGGATCTATAATAGTTGTGTCAGTTTAATAGGTTAATTGTTATTTAAAATAGAGATGAAACAATACAAATATTGGTAGCCATAGAGGCATAAACGATAAGAAGAGTGGTTATTTGCATGAAGGAATTTTATGCAACAACAACAAGTGGTGAGTCTGCAAGATGATTGTATGCAAGATTTAAATACATAAATTGTGTACATGATGATATATAGTATTGTAATGAAGAATAGTGCTCCATAGTTTACACACAAGAATTTTATCATGGCATGAATATTTGCATAATTGTTGTATTACGTGAAAATTTTACATTTATGTCGGCGTGTTTAGATGAATGGTTGCATGCATGTGATTGTTTTTGCTCTTCCTAAAAGTAAGAATATGTGTATATGAATCAAAGTTAATTGTTGCTGATGTTAATTCAAATTTTTATTTCCTCTAGGTGTCTTGAAGATTTTATTGAGTGTAACAACCCCGATTTTATTTTCCATGTAATTGGAAGGACATCATAAAGGAAAAATAAGACCAAGGTCATGAGACACATATTCCAAGTTGAATGAAGGGACAAACGTTAAAGTGGGCATCGCTTGTGTTTAATTATTGGCTATGGACATTGGCATTGGAATTAACAAAAGGAACAGGGAAATAAATTGCAATTAATTTAAGAAATAAAGGAAAATAGGAGAAAGGGAAGATGAAAAGACAAGGATATGCATGCAAGGAAAATGAAGTAAATTGAATTAAAAGAAAAGAAAAAGTAAATAAAGGAGAGAGAGAACATTCTAACATTCTCTTGATCACTCTTGGTTACACCCTTGGAATTTGGGAGGAGAAGAAGAGAGAGAGCACTACATCAAGAGAAGAGATAAATTGGACACAAGCAAGAAAACAAGCAAAGGAAAAGCAATGAAATTAAGGGAGCGTAAGAAGAAGATTGGAAGAGCAGCTACAATGGGAGGTTTTGCAAGTAGCAAGTTGCATGTGTGATTTCCTTGCTGGGATTTGAATGCATGGTGTATGCATTTGGTTATTTGGTCATTTTTTTGTCATTGGCATGGTATTTTCTTATATTGAAAATGGTTATAGCATTTTCTCTTCCAATTCTTGGATAGCAATTGTGTGTTGGGATTCATTCTTGGTTGAGCTTCGGATTTCTAGAAGATTTTGGATCCATGTGAAGTGGCCTCAAGAAAATCCCAAAGGTTGGGGGTGGAAATGGTTTTCTCCAGGAATCTCTTGAGTATAGGTGGGTGGAGATACGAAAATTACTCTGCGTATGGTTAAGAAATTCTTAGGAATCCAATCTTATGTTATTTTTGGTGATCTCTAGACCGGTTTAGGTGAGATCACTATGGCTTGAGGGTGGAGGTAATTTAACCTATGGATTCCATTTTGGGTTATGTTTGGGTTATCCCATGATATCCCACATTCATGCTTGGAATATGGCATGGGAGCGATTGGCTAAAAGAAATATTTGGTTCATCTCAATTCTATGGTTTGGTAGTACGTGGAAGTCCCTAACTTGGTTGACATTTGCATATGTTATTATGTGTTGATTATTATTAAGATTAATGAGCACAAGCTCTAATTTTGTGTATGGTTTTCTAATTGGTTTGCCATGGTCCTATTCTGCTTAAATGTTGGTTACATGCATGGTATATTTCTCATTATATGATGTGCTCTTGTTATGGATCCATTCCAAGGTTTGATGGGGTCTTAGTTATCTTATATGAATGCATGAGCTAATTGTTGAACCCTTAGTTAAACTAAGAGGGGGGGGGTGAATCAGTTTAACACATACATGGACTTTTAAAACTTTTCTCTTAAAACTTGTTTACACATTTACTTCATGATCAACTTAATATGTGAGCAATCTTTATTAGTGAGCAGCAAGTATCAAACAGATTTGTTAATGTAACAACAGTCTTAATATGTGAGCAACAAGTATTAAGCAGATTAGATAAATCACATCAACACATGCACAAAGACACCAAATATAAGTGGAAACCCATAAAGGGAGAAAACCACATCTTATTATTTTTGTGATGCAAAGGCAAGCTCCAACTCCCTCTCACCACTGTTTTTCTGTAGGCACCAACCTACAGGAGGCTCCTACCTCAATTCTGCAAGCTACAACTTGCAAGGAAGCACCAACTCCCTTCAGTTTTCTGCAGGCACCAACCTACAGGAGGCTCCAACCTCAGTCAGCTACAACTGACATTTATCAAGCTACAAATTGATGTGGAAGCACCAACTCCCATCTATTTTCTGTAGGCACCAACCTACAGGAGGCTCCTACTTCAGTCAGTTACAAATGACATCTATCATGCTACAACTTGATAGGGAAGCTCCAACTTCCTTATTCTTTCAAAGAGAAACACTTGATGATTTACCTTGGATATCAGCTCTGTTCTATTCCATCTGCTCTACTATTCATCTATTCTCATATCTACCCTATATCAACTATGCATCTTCTCAGATTCTCTATCAGCTTCTCCTTCTTCGCACCTTTCAGCTCCTCCTCCTTCTACGCTCACTGCTTCATTTACGCATTCTCTTCTCTCACTCTCTCTCTGAACTCTCTATGCATATCAATGTGATATTATATATAGAGTTCCTCACACTGACTATTTTTATTTCACAAGGAATTTGGAATGAGCAGTCATGACTCTTCGCTTTACGCCTTTTCATTTCTTTCACTTTCCTCATTTAGAAAATATAACAACATGTATTAATTTCAATATTACAGTGGGAGCTTTGTTTTTCCTCCGGAGACTTGCCAATGCATCACAAACAATATAAACCAATTAAAATATTACATTTAATTACAACGAGAGCTCCAGCTCACTCATACAGCCTTTTGGATCGTTGTGCATTTGTCTTTTCTTTGACTGTGTCTGTGTTTTTTGTGATTGTGCTTTATCTCTTTTCAGCTCTGTTTGCTTTTCTTTCCTTTGCTGTGGTGTAACTGCTGCCTTTTAAATCTGGGCATATTCCAACACCTTTCATACAATAAGTGTCTTGTTGATGTGGAAGTTCTGCAAGCGGAACATACATACATCGCAATTGTTTTATATAAAGAATCACCCTCCACCTTGATCCGAGGCCCGTGGGTCCACTGACCACGTGGCATATTTTAATACCATTGCAACCATCGTTTTATATTTATGACAGCTCTTATATATATATATATATATATATATATATATAACCCAACTTTCATTACACTAACTGCCTTTTAATATGTCTTTAAATCAATTCTCGGTGTATATAATAAAACCTGTTTAAAACATATAAAAACTCCTTTTGGGCCCACTTGCCACGCTTCCCGATGTAATATATTGCTCCTCCGATTGTGATTGATTTCTCCTGCTCTGATTGCGATTGATCACTGTTCACTGCGTTTTGCCGATGCGATTAGGTCGGAATTCAAACTTATAAAAACATAACTTATAGACCCATCGGGTCTGGGCTTTCAATCGCAATTGCAAGTTTTGGTACTTTGGTTCTTTGAATCTCGCGCTATATATGTAAATACGTTGCATATATATATATATATATATATATATATATATATATATATATATATATGCTTTAGCTTGGGGTTCGCGATTCAGGAATAAGGTTTATGTATTATATGTAACGCCAATTTTGTGTAAATCTAGGAATTAAGGTACATATATATATCCAGCGGCTTGGGCGATTCTCGAATTTTATATATCCTCCAACTAAGGTAGCGATTCTTGGAATAATGGCTATCTCTACCCTCTCTTTATACAAACAAGCTCTGGTTTAAACACATAACTGTATAATAAATCTTGGCTCTGGACCCCACCTGCAATGAATCTACACCGTTGATCGTTGTCGATATGATCCGGGCTCTTTTATTAAACTTCAGGCAAGTCCAGCGTGCGATCACCATTCGATGGGCCCTTCCCAAATCAACGGCTCATCATAATATCGCTCGGCGTCTTGGTACGAACTATAACTTGCTATGGCGCACTTTAGACAGTGGTTTTCCTATTTCGCTCAGGGACACACGTCGAGCTTTCTATGGAATCGCTTGCAACTCCTCTAATACCGCTTGCCAACGATAGGTGGTGCGATGAAACCCACTGTTTAGCTCTAAACCACCGTTACTGTTCCTTAGGTCACGGTTCCCTACTCCAGGTTCCGTCCTCACCTTGTTCCGCGCTTTTGTGTGTTCTGCTCCTTAATAAGTGGCCCTTGTTCCCTGACATTTCAACACATTCCTACCATATGTATAACGCACAGCTCCATTACTCTGTGCTTCCAAGGTTCTGTTCATCAACGCCCTATTCCATTGCGCTCAGGTTCCTCTGCCTTTGACTCGTAGTTCTGATTATTCTCCACCAAGATGCATGCACATATTCACACAAACTAATTCAAGCAGAGCAAATATACATTCGCACATAAATTAAATCCATATATCCACCATACACAATGTATGCAAATCAACGGCTCTGCCTCTGTATTCGCTGCCTTTGTCTCCACTGCTCGACCGTTTCACTGCCTCCATATTCGCTGCTTCTACCTCCGCTGATCGACCTTTTCGCTCTGCCTCTGTATTTGACTGTTACACTTTAGCAGTGTTCTTCCATCTGTCTCCTTTGCCCTACTTGCTTTTTCTTTTGTCCGTCTTTGTTCTGCAGTCCTTTTCCCGTTTCTGCTTCAGCGCTGCCTCCTCTGCAGGTCTGTGCAACTCTCTAAGCAGGTTTGTGCTCCTTGATGCTACTCCTTACTCCTCTTTTTTCCTCCTCTGCTGCCTCTCCAGATCTCCAATCAACTGACCCTTCTACAACTGCCTCTGCTTCATGTCTCATGCTCTCTTTGCCTTGTTGCTATTTCAAGTGATCCTTCTTTGTCATTTCCTTTGCCGTCAATGACAACATTTCCAACAGTCTCCCCCTTTGGCATTGATGGCAAACCATCCACCAATATTTCAATGCTTCCTCCAAGTCTTCCTCTGTCTGTACTCTTTTAGAAGACCCTATCTTCTATTACTTTCTTTTCCTCCCCCTTTGACATCAATGGCAAAGGGTTGCACATTTCCTAGTGTGCTTTCTATCTCTTCATTTCCTCTTTATGAGATGTGTTTAGGCCTTCTTCTTCTGACTTTGTACCCTGCTGCTCCAAACTAGTGTATAAGAGTTGTTGAGAGAACACTTTGATTATTGAACTTGACTGTACACTATAAGTTAATACAATCCAAAGGCATAGACTTCTTTCACTTGTAAAGAGATGAAAGTGAAGATAATGACACTTCATAGAATACATTGTACCAGCCTTATCTAATCAGAGATGTATGATTGGATCAACGCTAAGATACTGAGAAGGTTTCAAATACACTTCAATCTCTAGTCTTATTTTAAACAAATATCTGTTGAGGAAGGTTGTAGATGGAATGTGTCTTCTTCTGCAATGCACATCTGCAGTACCACACCTGTTCAATTATGATAATGATGCCAATATATCTTTTATTGTTGTGGTACACCTTTCCTGCCTGTTGGTGATGAAATGAGCTAGGATGCTGACAAGGATATTACTTTTAAAGACTAAAGGTTCTTGTTGTTGATGTGAACAATGAACCAAGCTAGAGTTTACAACTTATTGTGAGATTAGGTAATATATTTTAATATGAGAGGCCAAATGACTTTTACTGCTTGCACACTATACTTTCAAAATAAACCCTTCAATGTATTGGTCAGCTTCACTTATCAACCAAGCAATTTTATTTATGACATAATGGGGTATGTATGTCAATAATCAATCTCTCTTTAAAGATGAATTACCAACAAATCCCTTGTGCTGAAGTAGGATTTAGATGATTTTAAAAACTTTTGAGCTTTAGATGGTAATCACAGCTAGTCCTTTATTCTTCAGATTCTTTGACTATTCTATCATAATTAACTTCCACAAAAACATATTCAAGATGTTTAATTTAAAACTCAGCAAACAGACTTCACACAGTTTTGTAACTGATCTTTAAAAAAGAGGCCTTGAAGATATACATGTACCAACTTTAGGAAGACATGAAATTATATATATAAAAAGATATTGCTTTGGTGCTCAATATACTACTTCAAGTGTAAATCAGATACCGATCCTTTAGAACTGCTACTGCCCTTTTCATGCTGAATGCAGATAACCCTGGGAATTTTTACCTTGATGCATTCTTGCCATTGTCCTTTGATCCTGAGGACCTGTATCATACTACTGCTCTATGACAACACTTTATATTCCGTTGATAGGCATGTTGTTTGTATCTAAACACCAATTGATATTACTTTGATAAACCATGCAGAGATTTCAATTTAGCTTACACATTAACCCATAATTGATGCATCCTTCATAAATTCTATTATTGATCTTTCCACTGTTCACACCGACAATCATCATATATTGAATCTGATCTTAGCATTATTTACCACTCTTCTATTTCTGTCCTTCCATTCCAAAGAAAGCCATTGCATGTTCCTTTCTAGAACTGCTCTAGAATCATTGCTACTTTATATTCAATTCAATTTTTCTAACATAAAGATTTTCAGGAAGACATCTTCAATTTATTTTCTATGAATATTCATGGGCTGATTACTCAAAGATTTATTACTCACTTAACTGCATTTCTCCAAGTGGACCTTTTGAAAGATGTAATGAACTGATGATAGGCGCTTTTCTTACTCATCCTTCTTAATGTGATACATTGTTAATTCTAGTAGTATAGGGCATCTTGTGATCATCACTTTAATGTGTTAAAGTCTTCTTAGCTTATATGTTCATTGCTAAGGTTTCCTCTATCATCATGGCTTCTTGATCTCTTCTCTTCTTCCATCAATCTGTCAGCTACTTAATACTTCAGATGATATTCTTTATCTATAGTTCTCTTTTAGAGGAATTTCCTTTTTCTTCCTAATCTCATAACTGTTCTCATTTCATGGAGCTCTTCTTAGACTACTTTCATGGGGTCTATATATGAACTGCTCTCCCCCTGGGATGTTGCTTCATATTTGTCACTAGATGGATTTTTGCTTTGCTTCCTAGAGCAGCTCCCCCTGAGACTATGGAAGATTCATGGAAAAATCTGAGGGTAATGGATCCCCTTCTTCTTTTCCTTCCATACTTTATTGGGGTTCATCATAATGTCTGCTCTTCTTTTAGATTCATAGTTTTGTTTGATTTGCTTTGTTTCCATCATACGTCTAGAGTTCTTTAATATATATGGCATTTTACAATCCTTTTCTTTGTGGCCAAGCTTGAGGCATATATAACATCTTATGTTATCAAAGTGCATTTGAGCTGATGTATAATATTTTGTTCTTCTTCTTGAATACATTTTACAATAAAAAATTTTATGTCCAAAATTATTACATGCATAACAATACTCATGGAAATGATTTGTGTACCTGGTGGAAGATTGTCTTTTCCCTTTGCTTGCTTGAGGTGTTCTTCTTGTTTGCTGCATATTTTGCTGGTTGGACTCGGTTTTCTTTGTCTTACAACATGTTGCAGTATGTCCTTGTTTGTGGCGGGAAAAACAAGTGATGCTTCCCATAGGAGGAAAGAACCTTCTTTGACATCTTCCAAATTTATTCAATTCATCCTTAGGAGCATATGAGCCTTTAGCAGTTGATTGTTTCATCCTCTCCTTCTCTGCTCTTCCATGTTGCTGCTTGATTCTGTTTGTTTCTTTACAAATCCTGTTCTTGCTGGTTTCTATTTTTGTAGTAATCTGCTGGGCTGCTTCACTATCCTTTACAGCTTTTACAAAGATGATTTTCTTGTTATCTTTTGCCTTGGAATTACTGGTTTCTCCTTCATATCCTATCCCAGTCTTTATGAGAGGTGACCTTTTTGCATTTAGAATCTGGTCCAACCGTCCAGAGCCTTTCATTAGAGGTGTATTCATTAATAGTTCTCTTTGGGATTTTTCTAAGTTCTTTATTAGGCTCACTACTTCTTCTTCCAATCTTTCACATTCCTAACTTTTCTCTCTCATTTGTTGTAGCAGAGTGTCTTCTACTTTGTTTGCTTCTTCAAGCTAAGTCTTCTGGTCAATAATTTCTTTCTTATCTTCATATTCTCTCTCATCACATATTTGCACCAATGTATTTAGGTCTTTGTTTTCATTCTTCAGTCTTTCTATTTCAGTCAAGGCTATGTCTAGTTTGGCTTTCTCTTCAACTGCAATTTCTTCATGGTTCTTACTGTCATTCACACTAGCAGGTACCTCATTTGATTGAATATTTTCCTGTTGAACTGAATTTTTCTTCTTCTTAATTATCTTCTCCTTCTTGACAATGCAATCCTCAGTGTTTACTCCATGCATGAAATGCAGTCTATCCTAGATTTCTTTTGTAGAGTCTAGATCCATTATAAACTCTAGGTCCTTTTTATGAAGACTTTCATATATCACACATTTTTCCTTGGCATTCCTTTGTTGTTCTTTCACCATGGGGGAGTCTGTGCAGTAACCATCACAAACAAGCTTCCATACCTCAAGTTCATCAGCCATTAAACCTGTTTTAACCTTATCTCTCCATTCAAGAAAGTTTGTTGTATTTAGCACAGGTACATTTTGATAGTCCATGACTCAACCAGATCTCCTTCAAGCTATTAAGCTTACACAAAAGGAACCTGCTCTGATACCAATTTTTGAACCCTTAGTTAAACTGAGAGGGGGGGGGGTGAATCAGTTTAACACATACCTGGACTTTTAAAACTTTTCTCTTAAAACTTATTTACACCTTTACTTCATGATCAACTTAATATGAGAGCAATCTTTATTAGTGAACAGAAATTATCAAAAAAATTTGTTAATGTAACAACAATCTTAATATGTGAGCAACAAGTATGAAGCGGATTAGATAAATCACATCAACACATGCACAAAGACACCAGATATAAGTGGAAACCCATAAAGGGAGAAAACCACATCTTATTATTGTTGTGATGCAAAGGCAAGCTCCAACTCCCTCTCACCACTGTTTTCCTATAGGCACCAACCTACAGGAGGCTCCAACCTCAATTCTACAAGCTACAACTTGCAAGGAAGCTCCACCTCCCATTAATTTTCTGCAAGCACCAACCTACAGGAGGCTCCAACCTCATTCAGCTACAACTGACATTTTATCAAGCTACAAATTGATGTGGAAGCACCAACTCCCATCTATTTTCTATAGGCACCAACCTACAGGAGGCTCCAACCTCAGTCAACTACAAGTGACATCTATCAAGCTACAACTTGATAGGGAAGCTCCAACTTCTTTACTCTTTCAAAAGAGAAACACTTGTTGATTTACCTTGGATATCAGCTCTGTTCTGTTCCATCTGCTCTGTTGTTCATCTATTCTCATATCTGACCTGTATCATCTCTGCATCTTTTCAGATTCTCTATCAGCTTCTCCTTCTTCTCTGCTCATCTCCTCCTTCTTCTCTTCTTCACTACTTCATTTCTGCATTCTCTTCACTCACTCTCTCTAACATATTTTTGCATATCTAGATGATATTATTTATAAGAATTTTCTTGTGACTGTTAGCATTCTTCAAATAATTTGGAATGGACAACCATACCTCTTCGCTTTCTTCCTTTTCATTTCTTTCACTCTCTCATTCAGAAAATATAACAACATGCATTAATTTCAATATTACAGTGGGAGCTTTGTTTTTCCTCCGGAGACTTGCCAATGCATCACAAACAATATAAACCAATTAAAATATTACATTTAATTACAATGAGAGCTCCAGCTTACTCATACAACCTTTTGGATCAATGCACATTTGTCTTTTCTTTGACTGTGTCTGTCTTTTCTGTGATTGTGCTTTATCTCTTTTCAGATATGTTTGCTTTTCTGTCCTCTACTGTGGTGTAACTGCTACCTTTTAAATCTGGGCATATTCCAACGCCTTTCATACAATGAGTGTCTTGTTGATGTGGAAGTTCTGCAAGCGGAACATACATACATCGCAATTGTTTTATATAAAGAATCGCCCTCCACCTTGAGCTGAGGCCCGTGGGTCCACAGACCACGTGGCATATTTTAATACCATTGAAACCATTGTTTTATATTTATGACAGCTCTTATATATATATATATATATATATATATATATATATATATATATATATATATATAACCCAAATTTCATTACACTGACTGCCTTTTAATATGTCTTTAAATCAATTCTCGGCGTATATAATAAAACCTGTTTAAAACATATAAAAATTCCTTTTGGGCCCACTTTCCATGCTTCCCGATGCAATATATTGCTCCTCCGATTGCGATTGATTGCTCCTGCTCTGATTGCGATTGATCACTATTCACTGCATTTTTCCGATGCGATTAGGCCAGAATTCAAACTTATAAAAAAATAACTTATAGACCCATCGGGTCCGGGCTTTCAATCGCAATCGCAAGTTTTTGTACTTTGGTTCTTTGAATCTCGCACTATATATGTAAATACGCTACATATATATATATATATACATATATATATGCTTTGCCCCTTGGGGTTAAGCGATTCCCAGAATAAGGTTTATGTATTATATGTAACGCCTAGCTGTGTAAATCTTGGAATTAAGGTACATATATATATCCGCCGACTTGGGCGATTCTCGAAATTTTATATATATCCTCCAGCTGAGGTAGCGATTCTCAGAATAATGGCTGTCTCTGCCTCTGCTGCTTCTGTCGCTTTGTTTTAAACACATAACCATATAATAAATCTTAGCTCCGGACCCCACCTGCAATGAATCTACACCGTCTATCGTTGTCAATATGATCCAGGATCTTTTATTAAACTTCGGGCAAGTCCAGCATGCGATCACCGTTCGATGGGCCCTTCCCAAATCAACGGCTCATCACAATATCGCTCGGCGTCTTGGTACGAACTATAACAGACGATGGCGCACTTTAGATGGTGGTTTTCCTATTTCTCTCGGGGACACGCGATGAGCTTTCTATGGAATCGCTCGCAACTCCTCTAATACCACTTGCCGAAGATAGGTGGTGCGATGAAACCCACCGTTCAGCTCTAAACCGCCGTTACTATTCTCAGTCACGCGTCTTGGCCCGTGCTCTCTGCCCTCGCCTTGTTCCTTTTGTGTTTCCTTACCCTTTATAAGTTGCCCTTTGTTCGACATTTCAGTTTGGTCCTACCACATGTATACCATGTACCTACTACTCTGCTTCCTGCTGTTCCCTGCTTATCAACACCCTATTCCGTTGCACTCAGGTTCCTCCACCTTTCACTCGTGGTTCCGATTATTCTCCACCAGGACGCATGCACATATTCACACAAACTAATTCAAGCAGAGTAGATATACATTCGCACATAAATTAAATCCATATATCCGCCATACACAATGTATGCAAATCAACGGCTCTACCTCTGTATTCGCTGCCTCTGTCTCCACTGCTCAACTGTTTCACTGCCTCCATATTCGCTGCATCTACCTCCGTTGCTCGACCTTTTCACTCTACCTCTGTATTCGACTGTTACACTTTAGCAGTGTTCTTCCGCCTGTCTCCTTTGCCCTGCTTGCTTTTTCTTTTGTATGTCTCTGTTCTGCAGTCCTTTGCCTGTTTCTGCTTCAGCACTGCCTCCTCTACAGGTCTGTGTAGCTCTCTAAGTAGGTCTATGCTCCTTGATGTTGCTCCTTACTCCTCTTTTTTCCTCCTCTACTGCCTCTCTAGATCTCCAATCAACTGACCCTTCTACAACTACCTCTGCTTCATGTCTCATGCTCTCTTTTCCTTGTTGCTGTTTCAAGTGCTCCTTCTTTGTCATTTCCTTTGCCATCAATGACAACATTTCCAACACTAATGTGTGTTGTTGCAGCTAGTAATAGAGGGAAACAAGCCTTCTTGATTATTCTTTAATAAAATTACTGAATTAGTGAATAGATATGTATTCATGAACTACATGTACTATGCTTACAAAGTGTTTGTATAAATTATTATCATATGTATTTAACATTTTTTAGCAGGGATTGGGTCAAGAACAATACAAGAATACTCCTACAAGAAGATCTGGAAGTTCTGGGCAGTTTCCATGTAGGCTAGCCCTAAAAATATGGAATAGGGCTTCTAGCCACACTCTCATATCCTAGAAATTTTGTTGTATCTGCATGGAGGATGGGTTGTGTGTACGACTGGATCCTTTTGGTTGGATGCACAGGTCTACATGTGTGTGGTTGGGCTACGAAGTAAGCTAAAAAGGAAGTTTTAGACCAGTAAAATATGATCATTGTATGTTTTCTGACACCTGGGTGATTAGGTGTTCCTGGAGGTTGTTGTATAGTTTCAATATAGTAGGCCCCACTTCCATAACTGGAACTTGCATTTCATCTCATGCATAGTAACTCTTAGCTCATGTTTACCCTAGAGAGCTTGTAAAATAAGGCAAATGTGGGGTGGGGTGTTACAGAACAGTATCAGAGAAGTTTTGTTTCCTATAAATCTTTCTCTAGCACCAGTGTTATAGGGTGGTATCAGAGTGAGATTTACAACATTGGATCTTGGGGTAAATGCAGATGGTTATGGTTATCATGCAAGAAATTACTATTTAAATTTTGTATTATCATCTTGATTCATGCATGATGTTGATATGTTATTATTATTATTATATATTGTGTTAATTTGGACTGACTTTTACAGACGTAATAGCCTCCCTTAAGATACATTATGGTATGATTTTAATTATGTCTTCTATTTGATTTATCTAACATGGTATTTTTGTAGGAAATAGAAGACCAAATATGAAGAGCATAATGATGAATTAAAGTTCACATTACTCCTTGTATAGGCTTGAAGTGAAATCAACGGTGTGGAAGAATTTAGTTGAGTAGTAAGGAGAGGAATATTCTCTTGATCTAGTAGGTACATTAAGGATTTTGAGGGCATAGGTTATAAGTTGTAAAGTAGATAATAACAGTTTGACTGAGGCACTAGAAATACTTTCAAAAGCTCAATAAAAGAAAGTTGAATTCAATGTAGTTATCCTTCAAATCCTTTCAGACTTGAAAAATTAGTGACAACTATGGATCAGTCATTGAGATAGGTAGGAGGGAAATACTAATGGGGAAGATGGAAGCAAGCATCAAAAAAAGTACAGGATGGACCTTAATGACACAATAAAAGGTGGCAGATCCTTCAGTACATATGGATTTTATTTTATCTCTTCTTCTAGGAGACATCATCGCCATCACCACCAGCATCATAAGAGGAGCGAGAATTTTCCAGAGGAATTAAGGAAATCCAAGCCTCTTATTTTTTATGGGGAAATGAAGAAATAAAAATATGTATAAGCATGGTTTCTTGAGATGAAGAAATTTTTCAAATTGCATGACTACTCGGAGAACATGAAAGAAAAGATAGTTACCTTCAGTCTCAAAGGAAAAGAAAATATCTAGTGTGAAGATGTTAATAATTTCAGGGGCATCAGAGAAGAGAATTTGACTTGGGATGAGTTTGAAATACTCTTAAAAAATAATTACCTATCTCAGAGGTATTATGATGGGAAGGAAAAGGAATTTTATGAGCTCGAGAAGGTGTAAAAATTTTGCATTCCTCATGAACACAAACTTCACAAGCTTGAGGTAAAAAACATGAAATTAAAGTCCTTCTTGGAACACCTTCATGTTCCTCCTTGGCTTTAGAGAATTCTCCATCATGTTGTCGATAACCAAGACCCAAATACCTAAGCCTTTCCTCACCAACAATTGGCTCAACTATTCCTTGTGCATGTTTGCCTAACCATTTACCTTCATAGCCCATTTTCATCAATAATTTGGACCCTATTCCTCTAATGTGTCTTTCAAAAGCACCTACACATTCATTTTGAGAGGAAATTGAAGACAAACATGATTTTCATACCTCTTTTTCGTGCAAATAATTGGCTAGGGTTTCTTTGGCATCATGGAGTTGAGTATCCATCTCATGCAACCTTGCTAGGTTTTCATTTGCAATATGGAGCTGAGTTTCCATCTCATGTATCTTTTCAAGAAGCTCTTGCTTCTCCTCCTTCATGGAAATCAACTGCTCTTGAAGTATAATGCTCTCCCTCTTATCTTCATACATCTCTTGCACCATATCATTCATGATGTAGATCTTCTGCAACATCTCTTTATCAAAGAGTTTTTCTAAGGAATATTGACTAGAAACAATACTTGATGAAGTTTCCATCACACTTGTAATGCATAAAAAACATTTTTGTTGTGAATTGATAATCGAGCTCTCAACCTTGGATTCTCTTCACACACATAAAATTGCACACAGTTAAATTATCCTTGCACAAATAAAAAACCAATAGCTAATTATTATAACTAACCTTGGCTAAAATGAGCTAAACTGTGCTCTGATACCAACTTGATCTGAACATGGGAAAACTAGTTTTGTTGTGCTATCTCCCTCATCAGTATTAAATAAATGTGTTTAGGATTGTGTTTAGGATCGTCTCAAATTAGCCAGTTATGTGAGGGTTTATGTGTCAAGTTTACTATCTTTTATGAGAAATTTCTTAAGTAAAATAGTTGTTAAAAACACATGTACAACAAAAAAATTACAGAGAAATAACACACAGCAAACACATTACAGAACAATTGATAACAGAGTTCACCCCTCCTGGGCTACATCACCATGGACCTGCTTCAATTCGCTATGCCCTCTTTGGATTAATAGTAAATTCTATTATTACAAGCACCTGCAGTGCTCCAATGGCTTTGCAACCTACTCCATTGGATTCTTAAGACCCAAAAACCTCAAAATAGAGTCTTCAAGCTCTGAAAATGGTCTTCAAATGGTCTAGGCATAACCCCCTCTCCTAGTGGCCCTGGGATTCTTAAATATTAAAAGTGCAAATATCACTTGCATAAGTGCTCCAACGCCTCTACAACCTACACCATCATGCTCAGAGCATCCAAATCATCTAGGAATGACTCTTTATGAGCCAAAATTGGTCGAATTATGCCAAGGTTATGGCTTCTTTAGTTTTCCCTAGGAAAACTCCTCCAAATTTGGAGAAACTCCAGTTAGCACCACCAAATGTGGAACTGGCACCGAAATTAGTGGACCCGCCAAAATGGTAAGTGCGTTTTAATTATCATAAAACATGGGCTTAGCACTTAATGCATGTTTTAACAAAACCCTCATTAAAATAAGGGTTAGTGTTTTAAACACATGATTAGGGGTAATTAACCCTGCTTTAATGCTTAACCCGTTCATTTCACACAGCCTCAACCTTTGGCTGTAGTGTAAAGGTCATATGGTGAGGGGGCTAGCCCCCTCCTTACCCTTGTCGGTCAATGCATATTGAAACAAATATATGTCGCAGAACATAGTTAACAAGGTCTAATGTTGTGGTATGTTGGTAAGGCAGATGCGTTGTGTGGGGGAGGTTGCGGGTTTGAACCTGACCTCCGCCCTTCCACCAATACAATTTCACTCCAAAATTCATATAAACAAAACCTTTGGCATAAAAAATTTTGGACTTTGACCATTGTTTAAAAGTGCACCCTTGCCCATATAATATATATGATTCTGACCTTTGATAATGTTGATATTTTTACCTTAGAGAAATGAAATCCCGACCATTGTATAATGAAATTCAGACTCCGGCCTTAATTAAAATTTGGACCTTGGAAGGGGCCACGTGGTGACCTCCAGGCTGGCCACGTGTCCTCATGCCATTGGTTCTTCTCCCAAGCCAATGAAAATACAACAAATCACCCTCTTCAACCACCAACCACAGATTGACACTTGGCATAGGTCATTGGTCGAAATTGAAGGAATATTCCAAGAATATCCTTTTTTGCTGACTAGGGTTCCATGCCACCATTCTGTCCTTTTCTGCAAATTTTTTAGATATTTAGGAAAATGAACAGCAGACTCTATCTTCCTCATACGAACTCTGTTTTGAGTGAAACTAAGTGCGCTAGATTCCTAGCAACGAGACCTATCCATTCATTATGGTTTTGTGTGATTCTGAGCACTTTAATTTTTTAGCAAATTTTTGCCCCCAATCCAGATTTTGATCATTGTCATTTGAATAAAAAAATGCATGCAAAATCTTTGTTGTTGCATTTGGATACAAGGACCAAGAGAAGAGTTCATCACTGGGTGATATCCTCTGAATTCGAACTTAATGGAATGCCTACAACAACACACCTAAATGTGCTTCCTTTGGGTGCATATAACATGCTTTTGGACATGGATTAGCTTTTTATTCACATGACAAAGGTATATTGTTATGAGAATTCCATTGAGTGCCTGGATGATGAGGGAGAAAAGAGAGTCTTGGAGGGAAAGAAAAATCCTACATCAGTGAGAATGGTTACAACTATGCAAGCTAAGGGCAGCTATAGGAAAATGTGTGTATTGTTTGTAGTTCATGTTTCTAGTGAAAAAGGGAAGGAAGATGAGGATGCTAAAGT
Organism: Pinus albicaulis; assembly: GCA_034641835.2. Lineage (NCBI taxonomy): Eukaryota > Viridiplantae > Streptophyta > Pinopsida > Pinales > Pinaceae > Pinus > Pinus albicaulis. Next base: position 1,149,844,369 of record CM076579.1, on the reverse strand, counting down.
CATGAGGAAGTACCCTATCTTGCAATAGTTTCAGGATGTGTTTCTTGTAGATATTCTAATTTTTCGCTTCATATAGAAGTGGGTTTCTCTATTGAGTTGATACTAGGAGAAACACCAACATCTAAGGAATCGTACAGGATGAGCAATACAGAGTTGGCGGAATTGAATTTGAAGCTTAAATAGATGCTTGATAAGGGATACATAAGGGAAAGTGTGTCTCCTTGGGGTGTAATAGTGTTTTTTTTAAAGAAGAAGGATGGTACTCTCAAATTGTGCATTGAATACATTCATTTGAACAAGGTGACTATTAGGAACAAGTATCCATTACCTTGTATTGGTGACTTGTTCAATCAACTGAAGGTAGCCACAATATTTTAAAATGTTGATCTGAGATCGGGATATCATCAGGTGTGCATAAAAGAAGAATACATCTACAAGACTTCATTTAGTATAAGGTATGGGCACTATGAGTTTGTGGTGGTTCCTTTTGTTCTTATTAATGCTCCAACCACCTTCATGTGTTTGATGAACATCGTGTTGCACCCTTATTTGGATAATTTTTTCATATTATTTGTTGATGATATATTGGCATATTCAAATAATAAGAAAGAGCACAGAGAGCACCTATCAGCAATGTTGAGATTGTTGATAGAGTATAAGTTGTATGCCAAGCTCAACAAGTGTAGTTTCTTTCAGTCTTAGATTCATTAATTGGGACATGATATTTCCACGGAAGGGATAACAATGGATCTGGAAAAGATTAAATTTATCATGGAGTTCCCATATTTGAAGAATTTGGATGAGGTCAGATCATTCATGGGACTAGCAGGTTAATATAGGTGGTTCGACGGGAACTTATCCAAGATTAGCCATCCTATCACATCTTTACAAATTCTCTAGTTTTGAATATTGAAAATCCTGATAAGGAGTTTGTATTTTGTACAGTTGCATGTAAGGAAGGACTTGGTGGAGTCTTGATGCAAGAAGGGAAGGTGGTTTGCTATGAATCATGAAATATGAATGAACATGAGTAGAACTATGTGACTCATGATTTTGAGTTGGCAGCCACCATTCATGCATTGAATATGTGGAGACATTATCTCCTTAGAAGGATGTTCATCCTGATGAATGATCACCATGGACTGAGGTACTTGTTTGACCAACCAAATTTGAACGCAAGGCAAGCTAGATGGTGGGTTATTGAGAACATGTACATAAAAGGAAAAGAGAACTGGGTTTTGGATGCTCTTTGTAAGAGAGTACATGTAAATCATATTTTAGCTATGAGCTCTTATGGAAAAAATTACAGGACCGGATCTTACATGTAGGGTAGCATGATGATAAGTACTAGCATCTGAAGAAAATATTGTAGCAGCAGGCTGAGGGTGATCAGGATTAGGAGTATCATGTCACAATAGATGGCTTGGTTAGATTCATGAGCATAATCTATGTGTCAAATCGAAGCGATTTGAAGAATTTTATTTTGAAAGAGTTTCATGTCAAGCCATATTTAGGCCACCTGGGATACCAGATGACTTTGAAAATTGTTAATAAGTTCTACTATTGGTTGAATCTGAAGAAAGAGGTGGTTAATTTTTTTTTCCAAGTGTTTGTACTGTCAGTAGGTGATAGTTCAATGCAAGCATCCACTTGGTCTATTACATCTTATTCTAATTCTAGAATAGAAATACGGGGTCATTTCCATAGAGTTCATTGCAGGATTTCCAAGGAAATCAAGCCAACATGACTCCATCATGGTTGTGGTTGACAGGTTGAGCAAGGTAGCTCACTTCATTGCGGTGAAGTATACTAATTCAGCTAGTGAAGTGGCTCATATTTTCATCAGGGAGATAGTGGGGCTACATGGAGTTCCCAAGAAGATTATATCAAATAGAGATGCCAAGTTCACTTCCAAGTTTTGGAAGGAACTATTTGCAGGCTTGAGGATAAAGTTAGCTTTCAATACAACTTATCATATCTATAGAAATGGGAAGAAAGAGAGGGTTAACTAGATCCTTGAGGATATGTAGAGGATTTATGTCATGCATTAGTAGAGGAAGTGGGAGGAGTATCTTCCACTAGTGGAGTTTTATTATAATAATCGGTATCAGGAATCCTTGAAGATGTGTCCATTTGAGGCTCTCTACAGGCAGAGTTTTAATACTCCCATCAATTGGAGTGATCCAGTGAGGAAGGTGTTGATTGGACTGAATATGTTGGAAAATATTTAGTAGGAGATTTAGGTTATAAAAGGAATTTAAAGGAAACACATGACATGCATAAGAGTTATGTGGATCAACACAGAGCATTCAAGAAGTTTAATTTTGGGGATCATGTGTACTTACACATAAATCCAAAGAAGAGTTGCTTCAGGATTTGGTCATGTGCCAAGTTGGAACCTTGGTATTTTGGGCCTATTGGGATCCTCGAGAGGATTGGACCAGTGGCATATAGACTCGCTTTGCCTCCATTAGTGAAATTCCATGATTTTTTCCATGTTTCATTGCTTAAAATATATGTACATGATGGTGATCATGTGATTGATTGGTATGTATTGCACGTGGAACCAGAGGGAGAGTTCCAGCCAGAGCCACAATGAATATTGTAGCAAAAACAACTCATGCTACGAAATCTAGCATTAGATAAAGTTAAAGTTCAGTGGAATAACTTTGGGCCCAATGAAGCTACATGGGAGATGTCTTATTATATGCATGGCATTCTATCCTTCTTTATTTGTTGGTTGAAGCAAATGTGTTTGGTGTGTGTGTGTGTCTATATATATATATATATATATATATACTATAATGAGCTATGTTATAAGCTCCAATAAGTAGTAAGTTGTAAATACTTCATCAAGTTGTGTTATAAAGCTCCAATAAGCAGTATGATGTTCATGTTTTCATCAGTTGGCCATTGTAAATATTGCATCGAGTTGTGTTATAAATCTCCATAAGGATAATGTTTGTCAGGTTCATTTTTTGTTGGTCGTACAAGTAATAATAAAATCGAGAACACTGTTCCCCCAAGGGGGAGGGATTTGTAACAGCCCTGGGTTGATTTTCCATGTAATTGGAAGGACATTATAAAGGAAAAATAAGACCAAGGTCATGGGACACATATTCCAAGCTGAATGAAGGGACAAATATTAAAGTGGGCATCACTTGTGGTTAATTATCGGCCGTGGAAATTGTAATTGGCATTGGAAAAATGAAAATGGAAATTAATTCAAGAAATAAAGGAAAATAAGAGAAAAGGAAGATGAAAATACAAGTATATGTGTGCAAGCAAAATGAAGGAAAGTGAAGGAAAATAAAAGTAAAGTAAAATAAAATGAGAGAGAGAACATTATAACATTCTATTGATCACCCTTGGTTACACTCTTGGCACTTGGTAGGAGAAGGAGAGAGAGAGCACTACAACAAGAGAAGAGAGGACTTGGACACAAGCAAGCAAATGGAAAGAAAGGAAAGAAAGGGAGCACAAGAATAAGATTAGAAGAGCAGCTATAACAGGAGTATTTTGCAGGTAACAGTTTGAATGTGTGATTTCCTTGTTGGGATTTGAATGCGTGGTGCATGCATTTGTTTATTTTTTCATTCTGATTTCATTGGCATGGGATTTTCCTAGATTGACAATGGTTACAATCTTTCCTTTTTCATTTCATGGATAGCCATGGTGTGTTGGGATTCATTCTAGGTTGAGCTTTTGATTTCTATAAGATTTTGGATCCATATGAGATGGTCTTAGGAAAATCCCAAGGGTTGAGGGTGGAAATTGTTTTCTTCAGGAAGCACTTGACAGGTTGGTGGAGACGGGAAAATTCCTCTAGGTAATGCAAAGAAATTTTGAGGCATCCATTCTTGTGTTAGTTTTATTGATATCTGTACTATTTTAGGTGAGCTCACCGTGGCTTGAGGGTGGAGGTGTTTTAACCTCTGGAGTCCCTATTGGTTTATGTTCAATGATATACCACATTTATGCTTGGAATATGGCATGGAAGTGGTTGGCTGAAATAAAATTTTGGTTCAACTCAATATATGTTTGGGTTGTACGTGGAAGTCCCTGACTTGGTTGGAATTTTCATATGTTATTATGTGTTGATTCTTATTAAGATTAATGAGCACAAGCTCTGATTTTATGAATGGTTTGTAATGGTCCTTTTCTGGTTAAATTTTGGTTACATGCATATTATATTTCTAATTATATGATGTGCTCTTGTTATGGATCCATTCCATGGTTTGATGGGCTCTTATTCATCTTATCTGAATGCATGATCTAATGTGTTGTTACTACTAGTAATAGAGGGAAGCAAGCCTTCTTCATGATTCTCTGATAAAATTATTGAATCAATGAACAAATATGCATTCATGACCTACAAGTATTATGCTTGAAAATTATTTGTATAAATGATTATCGTATGTCTTTAAGAAATTTGAGCAGGGATTGGGTAAGAACATACAACAAGATTCCTACCTAAAGCTCTATAAGTTCTAGGAAATTTTGGGTAGTTTTCCTATAGGCTAGCCCTGAAAATATCGAATCGGGCTTCTAGACACACTCTCATATCTAGGAAATTTTGATTGTAGTCGCATGGAGGATAGGTTGTGCGCGCATCTGGAGTTTTAATGCTACATTCACATGTCTGCGTGTGTGTGGCTGGGCTATGAAGTAAGCTAAAAAATCAATTTCAATCCAGGAAAATATGATCAGTGTATGTTTTTTGACATCAAGGTGATCAGGTATTCGTGGAGTGTAATATAGTTTCAAGATAGTAGGCCCCACTTCCATAACTGGAACATGGATTTCGGGTCATGCATAGTAACTGTTGAGTTGCATCTTTGTCCAATTTTTTATGGTTTTTTATCAAATAAATACATGTTTGTACCTAGTGTTTTAATCATTTTTTATCCATTATGTTGTTGATTAGAGGCATTTATAATTCAATTATAAATTCTTTTTAAAAATTAAATTGAATAAGTGTTTTGTGTAATAGTATTGTTAATAAATTCCTTCTTGATGTCAGGTGATGGCAGGTGAATAAGTTACTGCAAAACTGCATTTAAATACAAATCCATGCATAAAATCAGTAGCTGAGCAGCTGGGTAGTTGAGTACGAGATTGATGTAGGTGAAAATATCAATTTTGCGACCAAACGCAGCAGAATCTCTAAATTCTGAGACATGGGTTTTGTTCAGAGCACCATTTTTCATATAACCCAAAATTTGTTTGGAAAAATTCAGCTTCATGAAGAAGTTATCGTCAGGGGCATATTTCACTGAAAACCATTTCTGAACGTGAACGTATTGGGTTCTCTCTCCCCAATAACAGGAAATTGTGTTAATGCAACCAATTATTGTGCTCTCTTGTAATGTCTCAACGTAGGCAGTGGTTTGTCCTAGGTGGTTTATCTCAATGGAACATATAGCAATCAGAATATATAAATTAATTCTATTTGTCAGTTCAAGTATAAATATGAGATGGCCTTTATGAAGTTGTCGTAGGTTTGTGCAAGAAAAATTAAATAAAATCAGAGGTAAGGTAAAAGCGAAGAAACAAATACAGGATCAAACCATCATTCTGGAGGAACACAATGAGTTTTTTTGAATATTCGAGGTTCACGAGACTGCAAGAATCGTTTTCACACTATTCAAAGTTTTGTATCTTCGGATAAAAATTAAAATGGAACTATTGCATTTCTTTTTGATGATATGGGAGAGAGATCAAGGGAAAACAAATCTTAATTCTCAAACCAAAGTATGTTCTTATACTCTCGTCAAGAGTACCTCAGTTTGTTGAAGACCTTAGTGACCAAATTCTAGCTGTAGTAAGTAGATTTGAGTGTCAATGTGAATATACAGATGGTAAGAATCAGGATAGCAATATGTTGGAGGTGAGAACATATGTTCCAGATATACATCCATTTTTTTCCCAAAATAGAAACATAGAGGATAAATGTTTTGGTATTTATGTTGGTCATCTGGATACAAATTTGTGAATTTTGAGTGCTTTGCATACTGACTTGGATGATAAAAAAATTTGACTTTGCTTGATAAGGAAGTACGCTACAATAGCCGACCTCATCCGCTGGATGTGTGGTGACAAATAACGCCTTGCTTACCTGCTTGTTGCAACAGAAATCTTAATCCTGGATTGAAGCTTGCCTGATATGTGTTGTCTCTGCCAGTAGGGCATGAGGATAAAAATTCCTCTAGAAACCAAGATTGCACCTCCCAGCAACAGTAAAATCCCACGAAAACAAGAGCAATTTCCTAATTCGACATTCTATTTCAAAACTAATTCTTATTCCGGAAAAATTGTTAAAACCAATTATCTTCTATATTTTGATTGGCTAATTGAAGCCCCAATTTGTAAATCCGATATATATATAAGTTTCCATGATCAAAATGAAGAGGGGGCAGAGAGTGAGTCTTGCAATTAGAAGTGTGGAATTTCTCAGATGTAAAGGGGAATTTAATTTTGGAGATGTAGAATAGGCATCGAATTTGTAGAATGTAATAGAGATAGGGACTGTTGTGTAATCGTTGTGCTGGACCTTTGTAAATCTATTGCCTAATGTTGTTTTAAATATATACAATCACCTTCAATTCGTGAGCAGTAGCGTTGTGCCATGATTCATTATGTATCCCAGTCTTTCATGTTTTAAATCTTTCCTTTGTTGCAATAAGTCGGCTTATTCTAGGTGTGGGAGGGCCCACCACATCTGGAGTTAAGTTTTATCAATCAGCGTAAGGTAATTAGATGTGTGCGTGATTTCATAGTGTAGTTTATTATTTCTGGTTATGTGTGAATTTGTGGCAGGTACGGTTTAATTTCAAAGAGTTTTTTATCATAGTTAGATTGTGAAAATAAATGGACTAAGGAATTATTGTAAAACTCAAACTCATTAAATAATATGTGCTTGATTTTTAATATAGAGTTACACTCTATCCCTTTTGTTAAAATTGAATGCAATGGGCACATCCAATTTCTGAATTTGAATATGGAATTAGAACATATTTTAATAGTTTGAATTTGGATATGGAATGAGAACAAAGTTTAATGCTTTTAGTTTGAATTTGGTTTGCATTATATAATCTCTTTGAATGTTTGTAGGATTTAATGTGCATTTGATTTTTTTACGCATGACTTCACCTAGTAATTAGATCTCTTTTTAATTAGAGTTTCTCTTTTTAATTAGAGTAGATCTGCATCCGAGGGAATCGAACTGAGGTTTCTTGACTGATGCATATTTGAGGGTGGAACTACTGTGATGAAACTACCGTGATGTATCCGCGAGCTACAGTAGCTTTATAGACTCTTCGGCATTTGATCTTTGTAGCGCTAGGCTTTTAGAAATTATAGCCATTGGAATAAAAAACTCTAGATTACCTAACTAGCAAGCTGCTGTGCAGGTGTGTTATTTCCAGGATAAGCCAATAATCAAATTCTGGCCCATGCATTTGGGTATTAATTCACTCGGAAGGAAGCAGCAAAGGCACATGCACGAACAGGAGCAATGAAGGCATAGGAACAAGAACAGGGTTTGATCATTCAGGAACAGGATTAGTGAAGGCACGAAGGCGCCGTGAACAGAGAAGGCACGAAGGCAGGAGCACGAAGGCATAGTGAACAGCTAGGAGGAAGAAGTAGAGTGAAATCCCAAATCCTAAAATGGAAAACCAATCAATATTAAATGTTAAAAATGGCAAGGAAATCTCAGATTTTGTGGAAACAAATAATTTGGGCCAAGTCAAAATTGCTTCTGCTAAAAAAATACGAAAATGGATTTGGGTAAATGCAAAAAAATATCAAGGTATTTTAAACGTAGACTTTCTCACTTTAAATGGGAACAAAGAAGAAGAAAACAGACCCAAAAAAAGAAAAAAAATGAAGAGCACAAAAAATAAAGAAGATTCAACCATGTACAGTCCCACAACTACACCTCTTACTTGGTCATCAGATCTCTATGTCTAAGAACTGATGAAAGCTAGGGCAAGGCTAGAAATTTTAGAAGCCAACGAACATGAAAGAGACTGCAAACATTCAGAGATCACACTTGCAAATCAATATTTAATGGAAAGTAATATAATTTTGAAAGAGCAGGTAACAATGTTACAAGATACTGTAGAGGCAGGAAAACAAGAATGGGAAAACATGAAGGCAGCATGGCAAAGTAGGAATGAAGCAATGGAAACAAACAAAGATGTGATAATCTCTAAAACAACTCAGGTAGATACACAAATGGGTCAGCAAACAGTCATTTCTGAAAAGAAGACAGAAGAGAACAAGAAGACATACATTCCAAAAGAAATCAAAACTAGGGTTGAGGACACCAATGGTCGCAGGATAGAGGAAAAAGAAGATGTAAGTTCTCGTAGAGCACAGGAAAGATAACATAAAGAAAGAAAAGAGAGAGAAACAAACTATATTATCAGGGGAATAAGAGACTATGGAAAGAATGAAAGCACTCTCAATTTGACAAGAGAATTTTTGAGAGAGAAATTACAGTGGAGAGGTCAAATTTGTCAAGCAAGGAGGGTGGGAAAGATATGTGAGGAAAGACCTCAACCAATAAAATTCATCATGGCAAGTGTGCAAGAGAAACATCATCTCTTAAGCAAAAAGAAACTCTTGAAAGGCTCACACTTCTTCCTAAACAAATATTTAACTAGCAAGCAATAAGAAGAGAGAAGAGAAGAAGTGGAGAAAGTTAGAGCAGCAAGAAACGAAGGGAAAAGAGCATGGTTGTACAATGGTAGAGCAGTTATTGCAGTGTTTGGGCCTCATGGAAAAATAGGACAGCAAGTTGACAATGAACAAAAATCAGGTAAGTCTATAATAGGGAGGAAAACAACAAGATCAACATGGATGAAAAGGGGCGAAGACTCAAATTTGAGTCTTGTGTGCCAAACCGCGTAGCAACCAAATCCTACCTAGGTCTACCTAAGTCTAGTTTGTTAGAACTTTAGAGGTTACCCTTGGAGGAGGGGACCTAGGATAGGGCCTATTGCAAAAGGTAGAGACATAATTTGTCTCACAGAAACTCATGAACATGATGGTTGCAAAACTCCTATGCTTGATGGCTATTTGAAGTTAACAGTTTGGAACAAGGCAGTAGAAAATGGCAAAGGGTGCGAAGGAATACTGGTTTTAGTGAAAGAAAAAGAAGGTCGTCACATTCAGTTAGTGAAATAAGATACAAATAAGCAATATTTATGGTTCAACATAACAGAGAATGAGAACGACATAAGAATTGCAGCATGTTATTTTGCGCCTCAAGTATCAAAAACTTACAAAAATAAGGGTTTGGACAGCAAAGATATTGCCGCATATTCTCAACAGGGAGAAGTTCTTTCAGTGGGAGATTTCAATGCTAGAACAACAAATCAACAAGCTAGTATTATTTGCTTCAAAGAGGATCACAATCCTATCTGGCTCATTGAAGAGGAGAATTCTTGATGGGTGAGATGTTCAGAAGATGACAAAGTTAGTAATCATTTTCAAGAGAAGTTTCTTATTATTGTGTGGTGCTTTCAACTTAATTATTTGCAATGGTATAGAGAGATGGAAAAATTATGGGAACTTCACTTGAAACACATACAATGGGGCAAGTGTAGTTGACTATGTTATTAGGTCACAAAGCCTAATAGAAATAATAACTGAATTTAATATTGGAGAGCATATTTGGGATTTAAAATCAGATCGTAACCCAATTTATATAAATTTATCCTAGTTAGAAGAAAGATAGAATAGGAGGAAAACCCAATGTTCTCAACAACTGGCATCAAGGGGAAAAATTCTTCTAACAAAAGAAAATTGCACTATCTTCAAAACAATGTTGAGGAGATCAATTCAGAAGGAGAAAATTGGTCCCCAAAGCCTCAACAGCCATGAGTTAACAAATATAATCCAGGGTGTGCTTGAGAAGTGCAAAAGATCAAAAAATAGGAAATCAGAATCAAATTGTTTTCCTGCAAATGCATAGTTCGATGATGAATGCAAAATGGCAAGGAGAACCTTGAAAAAGGAAGGATATGGGAAGATTAATGTAAAGCTATATAAGCAGATTTTAAAAAGGAAAAAATATGAGTTCATGCAAACAAGAAGGGAAGAGTTAATATATCTAGGAAAGAATAACCCAAAACTTTTTTGGCATGCACTTCAACCAAGGAAGAAGCAAATTTAAAATAATATTACAGAAAATCCGTGGTTTGAATATGCAAGGAAAATCTATGAAAGAGAAGTAGAGGTTGAGCCTCCTCCCAGGATCAACACATCTACAAAGCTTTTCACAGTACAAGAGGTGGAGGCAGGAATTAAAAACTTGAAAGCAGGGAAGGCAAGGGACTTGGTTGAACTTCAAGCAGATTATATAAAGTGGGGAATGAAAATTTTGGCACCCCACATCATGGAAATATTCAACCACATCATTCAACAAGGGTTCCCAAGGGATTGGACAACTATTCTAGCAATTCCGTTGTTGGCCAGATAAATCGATCTTGCGGACAAGATCAATCTCCCTAGTGTCAGAAGACAATCTAGCAACAAACGAACAATTAACTTTATCTTTCTCTAAATATATTCGTTTTACAAGTAAATGCTATAAAGGTGTCGATCCTACCTTAGATCCAAATGCTTATTTACAACTGTATTTCTTCCATTGCATCAGTATTTCTTTCATCGCAACAATAGTTCTTTCGTCGCAACAATAGTTCTTCCGTCGCAACAGTAGTTCTTCCGTTGCAAAAAAGTGTCATCTTTTGTCACAAAAAAGTGTCGTCTTTAAAGACCTGCAATCACAAACAAGAAAATATTAAATAGCACCTATATAAAAAATAATTATAAAACATACCTATCATAGTGATCAAGGAATCTATGAAATAAACAATCAAATGACAGCTTATTGAAATAAATAATCGAATGAAAATTTATTGAGAAAAACAAACTTGATTGTATTAATCTTAAAATAACAGAAGAACCTTACAACCTTAGCCTTGATGTTGAACAGGAATTCCTGGGGTCCGAAGCAGGAGTTTCCTACTTTGATAAGTCTTGCACTCTTCCTCCAAGAGCACATAGAGGTATGTGATCTTTTCTCACAAAATCTCAACAGAAAGGAGTCTAAATCTCAACAGCACTTCACCTCAATCACACACTAAATCTTGAACTCCCTTTGAGGCTACCCAATGCCTCTTTTTATAGTGCAGATGAGGAGGTTAGGGTTCTGTTGACGGGAAAATATGTCCTGCCAACAGCATGGGATCTCCCCGGTAAAAGGTCCCAATTAGACCTTTAACCGTTTGGACTAGGGATCCCGTCCGGGGTGTGGGTCCGGCTACCACTGATTTCTCATTTGCTTTAGGTCTTGCTTAAACTCTATAAAACAGTGGATACACACCTAATCAACTGATACAAGACATATGATTGATGCATTAAATGTACATACGACACTATGAGTAGCAAGAGAAAATAATAAAGCATGAAGACCGAAGGAAGTGTTGTTAGCAACACTTCATTAGGTTCATGCCTGTAAGTTGTTCTGACCATGAAAGAAATAGTTCCTCATGGCGAGAACACCCTTCATTTCCTAAAGGTTTTAAATGATAACACAAACACAGATAAAAAAAGTCATCAACATTCACTAAGAAAGTGAAATAAACTCAACCACCATTAACATACTCAGCAAACTGTTATGTAACTGTGATGTGAGTTAAAGATACAATTCCCTTAATCTAAAGATGTTCAGAAACTGAAAACATAATACTCAACAGTGCTCATACACATGAAAACATCAGATCCACAAAGGGGTTTTTCAAAATGCTTGTATTAATGCTTAAATGTATAATCCTTTGGTAATACAATATACTCAGCTCGATTCCCCTCTCAAAAGATGCTTTTACAAGCTCCCGAAGGAATATTTATAATACAAAACCTGCCCTTTAGGCTTCCTTGACTTTTCATCTTCTTGATCGTTGGGCTACCTTGCGACCCAGTCTTTTCTGCGAACTGCGGCCTGAGCTGTTGTTGCGACCTACGTCCTGACTGGGTTGCGGGGTCGCAGGTTGTAAGAAAATGGCCAAGGTGCGACCTTGCGACCTTGCGACTGGGTCGCAGGGTCGTGGGGTCGTAGATCATGAAAAAAGATGAAAATGCGACCTTGCGACCTTGCGACTAGGTCGTTGGGTCGCGGGGTCATAAATTTCGGGAAAAATCATAAATTTGACCTTGCAACCTTGCGACTAGGTCGCTAGGTTGCGAGGTCGCAAATTTCGTGAAAAATCAGAAATGCGACCTTGCGACCTGCTGGGATTTGCGACCTCGCAACCTCGGCAGACATGCGACCTGCGACCTTCTGGGATTTGAGACCCTGCACCATCCGCGACCTGCGACCTTGGGTAGATCAGTGAGTTCTTTGGAGTTTCGCCAGCATCTACTTGTTTTTAAAATGTCCCCTTGTTTGCTAGGGAAAACCTTGGCTCTTATGTGCAAACAGAGAGGTTCTTCCTGCAATAAAATAACACAGGTCACATGTCTTCATGATGGAATAATAATAATTCTAAGGGCATTTTAATCAATTGTAAGAATGAAAATAATAACTTAGACCCTTGTGTGGTCAACTACTGAATCATCGGAGAGAATGGCTAGGGTAAGCTTTCTTTGTGCCCTTTCTCTATCAGGATTATCATTCTCCCCACGCACAAGGTTCTCTTCAAGTCTTGGATTAAATTACTTAATAGGCACGAGCTTCTTCATTCACGTTCTCAGTGTTCGCCGTAGGTCTTCATACTCATCGATTTTCCCATCCATTAGAAGAGCAGTACTTGTCATCTTCAATTGGAGAATCTCAGGTATCTTGACTGAGGAGAACTGGTCAGGTACAACGATCTAGGCAAGGCTTATAACAGTCTTATACAATGAGGGCTAGTCAGTTATGACCATTAAATCATAGCTATCCCAACTCTACTAATCTTTATTTCCTAAAATATTTCCTTTGCGCGGCTCGAGAGCCACCATATTAAGATCCCATCCCTGGGCTAGCTATTATATAACATCCATTGATAACCCTGTAGACCGACCTCCACCTGAACGATTACTTCCGTTTTTATGATGCTCCCATCTGCTAAAGGGACCAAGCGACAAACCGATAGTAGCCTTGCTTCTGATTCTAGATCAGTGACGAGGTAAAAAGCCATCTCTACTTCCCAAAGACCCCAATGACAGTTTCGTTCTAGATCTAACACTAACTATCAAACGGTTTCTTCCAAGCCTCGATGGCGGGCTACCTCTTCCAGGCAACAACACATCGTACAGTGCAGTTCTTCCTCCAGGACCGCAACAAACATTGTACAATGCAACTATTCTTCCAGGTCCGCAACACATCGTAAAATGCAACTATTCCTCCAATTCCTCAATAAAATAGTCCTCTATACATAGTTTCCACCATTCAACCTCAAATTTTAGGTAAGCTACTTGTATAGGACGTCTAGTATTGAAAGCCTTTGCTTCGGTCATTGTTCTCACGGGCCTGCAATTGAACGCACTGCAAACAGTCTCGAATCAATCTACGTGGAATGCGAGATCTGGTTTTTCAGTGCTTTTGGACATAGTAATAGCAAGCGCCTTAGGAATCATCGAAGATTGAGCTCTGTGAAGACAGCTCGACGTGGTCAGTAGTGGCACTATCGAAAATTCAGCTTCCAACAAATATGTAACGATAGCATATTTCTAAACGGGCCCAGTGCAGGTTATTAATAGTAGATTTGAAGTGTGATTATATCCCGAAATATCTCCCTTGGGGCTACGAAATCGGATTGTATGCTGGCTTTTCGGTCCATGACTACAGTCGTAACGCATAAATCATTCGAATTCTATTCCAGCACGACGGTTTCCATGCAAACTGGGAGATATATACGTTGCAACTTTCATCCATGCAGTTTTGACTAATCAAGGTATTATAATATTCTGTTGCCACGTGTAAACACGACTTGGACCATAAAATACATCTGCTTCAAACCTATTAGCGTAGGTCGAAAACTTGCCATCGAAACCTTGGGCTCCATGTCACGTCTCCATGTGGTTGCGTTGCACCATCTCACGTGTTCTTGCACCGCTAAAACATGGTTGTTGATTGTCATACATTGCGCCATAGTATTTATAATATTCGCTGCCATGTTTTAAACATAAGTTTTGACCATTATATATCCTCTCAACGTTGTTTTACCATAGGTCAAAACTCCACCATAGCAATATTTGAGCTCAATTGTAATGAGTTTTTCATATGGTTCACGATCCACGACTCAATCATAAAGTTGGACCACTGTTTTATATGGTTTGGAAACTACATTGTTTGCGCCTTGTCTTTAAATATACAACGTCACTTTGGCCCATCAAATGTGCGCCCCTTATAATGTTTTCACATAGTTTCTTTGCATTGATTTAATTACATCATATTTAAAACCATTACCTTGATCCACATATTTGTGCCCACTATGTAGCTCGGGGTTACATATTATTTCCCAAAGGTGTGCCAAAGCCTTGAATGAGATTGTCATTCTCTATGTAAATCTTTGGAGTCCACTTTGTTCGCTCGGGCTATACTTCGGGCTAGGCTTGTCGAAGTGGCGAAATACGTTCCTTTGTGTGCAGACCTTGGCATGGAGCTAACATTGTGCAGGATCTTCAAAACTTCCTTTTTGAATTTATGCTTATTTTGTCTCCTTCTAAAATAGCAGCAATTGGGATGGTTTCTTGATCATCACCCCCACCAAAATGCAACTTTTTGGTAATGTGCCATCATCATTTTCATTTTCAAACAATCTCATCCTCAAGGTCGTCAAGAGTTGATAGAGCAACACCATGATGAGTAAGAATGTCATCTTCTCCATCTGATAAAGTGTGTTTGTCCTTCTTAAGCATCTGTGGTTGTCACTCACTCTAGAGTCTAATGATAGCCTTATCTTCATCTTCAAGAGCGTCATCATTTTCCCATTGTGTTATTGTTAGTTGGGTTCCAATCTCTTTCTTCCAACGCGATGGTGATATTCTTCGGTATATCATCTGCGGGATCGCCTGCACGTAAAATTATACACTAATTAGTTTACAGTTACATTTTAGAGAACGGTGCCCCCAAAATAATAAATATTAGACTATGAGCTCGACGAAGTGCTAAAACAAAGTGCCTGGACAATCCATGATGCAAGCGCCCTTAATGTAAATACACACAAGTTTCCTTTCGAATGTATGCATGGTGATCCTTCGCACATGGTGTGATTACAACAACATCGCCTGATCATGAGGATGAGACAACTCACAAGGGGTTGGGGATAGGTCGTTGGGATGTCACTGATTGCGGGTTTGGTGAAAGACCATAACGACTAAGCGAGCAGAGGGGGACCCGAAATTTTAAATATACCCAAAATTTTGGGTGGTGTTGTAGTGGCTACAACAAATGGCGAACCACTGGTAGAATCCAGCATCTCTGTCAGTATCACAACAAAAGTCTGAGCCACGATAGTGATGTAGGGAATATTGAACAAGTTCTGCGGGGACCCTTTGAATTACTTTGGCCCTTTACAGGTATGCCTAATCCTTGTGCCTCAACTAGGTCTCGCTAATCAGAAACACATCAATAGAGAGCTCACAGACGCTAATAGCTTGTTGATGATGTGAAGAGCAAGGCAGTGGGTTTATTATTCTCAGGATTTTTAAAGTAATTTTCTGGTGTTGCTCCGCTGCCAGCAGGCCTGGACAGTACCCCAGTGAAGTCACTTCAAGAAATCACAAACGTTGCTCCGCTGCCAGCGAGCCTGGTCAGTACCCCGACGGAGTCATTGCATTACCTCTCTGCGCAGGAAGCCTTTCTCGATCCTTTACCCTTATTTGTTTCATGTGCTTATAGCACTTATTTTCATGTGCTCATGGCACTTATTTTTCATGGGCGGATGAGGGATCCCGAATTATTTTACGAGAAAGAGAGGTTGTTTCTCGTGTTACAGAAACTGAAAGATATCCTGATTTGGGTTTTCCCTTGTGCCGAACCTTCACATCCCATTAACCACAATAGGCGAAGCGTGAAAAACAGATCATTTTAGGGTGCCCAAGACGATGTCGGGCACAAGGATTAGGCTACGGGTATGGGCCATTCAAACTCATTAGGTCTCCCTCAAGCAACCGGCTTGTATCTCCCAGGCTAAATAATTTTAGAATCATAGGAATCTTGTTGAGAATGCGACTTCGATGACTTGTCCTGAGAGAAATATGCCTCTTGAGATAGCCACCGCAACCTCACACAAAATAACAGGGTTACTGTTTCAGCAATCAGGGCAAAACAAGACTGCAAGGTGATAGGGCTGTAAAGAGGGCACATGCAGTGGCAGGCGATATGAAAAAATGATGTGAGAAAGAGAGTGTACGACTCAATGTAATAAGTGAGGCTCAATATGCAATGCAACGCCGTGTGCAAGAGCGATCAACCATTTGTAAGTGCAAATACAAGCAGTGATTATTTATGCAACAACAAGTAACTGAAAAGGAAATGAAAGGAAAATACTTGTAACATGATGATGCCTAAAATATTAATCGTAAACAAAAATAGCAAACACGCTTTTAAATCATAAAGTAAAAATTTGGCAAGTAAACCTAATTAACTGTGAACTAAAATTTTATTAATAGGTTCTAGCTAGCCTACACCTAAATCCTAGTTTAACCCATGAGGTGCAGGGTTATGTAAAATCAGTTTTCTAGTGCAGCCACCACATTAGTTCGCATTCTGAAACGACAGCAATGATTAGGATCAGAGCTAGTATCCAAAAAAGTGCAGTGACAACAAAACTTACCTGAGGAGCAAGTGCAATGGCAAGACGATCATAGATACTTACCAAAGAACATGCCAGAATAGATTTTGCAAGCCGAATCCCACTCTCATCTTGATACACAGCAATATGTTCTTGAATCTCAACATTTATAAATGACACACATTCATTCATGCACAATCCTAGGTCTGATGGGCGCTGGGTAAGTCACCGCCTATTTTCAGGCACATCAACCGGATAAGGTTGGTCAAGCCAACTAGCAACATCATTGTGGTGGTGAGGATGATTGATTCTATGGGGTGGAAGCAACAAGCAGGTGCCAAGTGAATTATAGATGTTTGCACATCCAGGTGCAGAAACCCTAGCTTTGAAAACCTTAGCTCGGGGTTGCTCTTGGGTTTGGTCAAGGGTATGGGGATCTGAATCCACTTTCAGTGTAGGTTACAATTCCTCACTGCCTTGAACAAACTCTGGACCTTCGAGCGGGGGGCTTCCCAACTTTGATGGTTTGGCGAGATCAATAGGCGAATGGATGTGATCATGGATTGTGGTGAGTTGCAAAATGTCAGTGGGATTTGTATCAATTTGGTCAAATTTTTGCGCGCTGACAGATTGATAGATCAGTATATCAGATTCTTTAGATTTTCCAGGGTAGGGTGGATTTACCACGGTTCTGCTAGGAGGAGCATGGTATTTGGGGATCGTCATTTCAGAAACAGTCTGCAGAAGCTAGAGTGCTTCGACTTTCTGATGGGTACTTGAATCTTCCCAAAGAGAATCATCGAATTCTGGTGTCTCTATATGGTCGGCAAAGAGATGCGAGTGACTGTCCTCATCGATATGATTGAATATGCTTTCAGATAAGGAGTGATCGCTACAACCATTGATTTGATCAAGTTGGGTACTTGGCAAGTTAGGCTCCCCGGGAGTTACCAACTGGGATAGATCAATAAAGAGGACATCTTGAGGTTGCTCAAATAGGAAATTGCTCCTATGGTTGTCTAAATATTCTGAGGGGGAAAAATCAGATCTAAAAGATTCATCGATTTTGAACTGTGATTGTGAAACACCATCTGCATGCTTATGATTGTCGCCAATACTAGTATAAGGAAATTTTGAATGTCTCGAAGAAATTACTGGTGTGGCGGGATCAAGAAACAAACCGGGGAATAATGAATGAACAGATTGAGTCACAGGGGCGTTAACCCTACAAGGCTTTTCAACACGTGCATCCATGTCATTTAGAGAAAACAATGATCTGGCAGGCCTTGTAAGGGAATCAAATTTATGCGGGGTAGGATTCGATTCATAATCAGTATGCGAATCAGATTTAGGTTTGTGTCCAAGGTGACACCGAGTGGGCTCGAGGTAGGTTTCATGAACTGGGAGAGATAAAGAGCCACTGGGGTGTTCAAACTCTGATTCGACATGGTGCGTGAAAGACTCAAAGTCAGAACAGTCGTTGACTTGCGGGTTGTCATAGGGAACGCTAGGCTCAGGCTGGGATGCTAACTGAAATAGCTCAAGGGAAACGAGACTCGCATACGTCAACTGTTCTCTTAACAATCTCCAATCGACATCCTTCTCAGGGAACTCAAAACAATAATGAACGAATCTGATAGAGAACTCATCTAAAGATTCCTGAGGTTCCATTGTGATGTCATTTAACTTTATTAAAACGTTATGAAGATTATACCTGTGAAAATCTTGTTGTAATTCACTGGCGAGTTGTTCAAATGAATGGATGGAAGCTTCCGGCAATGTGCAGCACCATTACTTAGCGCGACCTTCGAGGGTGAGGAAGAAAAGCAAACATATCAAACCTTCATTTTCAATTTCGTAGCACTCACCAAAGTCATAGAAATCTAAAAGGTGTTGGGTTATGGACACCCCATTTTCACCATCAAATTTTAACTGGGACAAGTGATACATAAATTCATCGGGGATGAAGTATCGAGGCTCATAAAAGTCTGAAAAACATCTCGGGAGAATGATTTGGCAGTGATCCATTACATATATGAGATTAATTGCAGGCTCTCAGGGCTCATCTTGTCATTTGGCCCTCCTTCTAGCGCCAATTCTGTTGATGGGAAAATCTGTCCTGCCAACAACAGGGGATCTCCCCGGTAAAGGTCCCAATTAGACCTTGAACCGTTTGGACTAGGGATCCCGTCCGGGGTGTGGGTCCGACTACCACTGATTTCTCCTTTGCTTTGGGTCTCACTTAAACTCTATAAAACAGTGGATACACACCTAATCAACTGATACAAGACATATGATTGATGCATTAAATGTACATACGACACTATGAGTAGCAAGAGAAAATAATAAATCATGAAGACCGAAGGAAGTGTTGTTAGCAACACTTCATTAGGTTCATGCCTGTAAGTTGTTCTAACCATGAAAGAAACAGTTCCTCATGGCGAGAACACCCTTCACTTCCTAAAGGTTTTAAATGATAACACAAACGCAGATAAACAAAGTCATCAACATTCGCTAAGAAAGTGAAATAAACTCAACCACCATTAACATACTCAGCAAAATGTTATGTAACTGTGATGTGAGTTAAAGATGCAGTTCCCTTATTCTAAATATGTTCAGAAACTGAAAACATAATACTCAACAGTGCTCATACACATGACAACATCAGATCCACAAAGGGGTTTTTCAAAGTGCTTGTATTAATGCTTAAATGTATAATCCTCTGGTAATACAATATACTCAGCTCGACTCCCCTCCCAAAAGATGCTTTTACAAGCTCCCAAAGGAATATTTATAATACAAAACCTGCCCTTTGGGCTTCCTTGACTTTTCATCTTCTTGACCGTTGGGCTGCCTTGCGACCCAGTCTTTTCTGCGACCTGCAACCTGCGACCTGAGCTGTTGTTGCGACCTGCGACCTAACTGGGCTGCGGGGTCACAGGTTGTAAGAAAATGGCCAAGGTGCGACCTTGCGACCTTGCGACTGGGTCGCAAGGTTGGGGGGTCGCGGATCATGAAAAAAATGAAAATGTGACCTTGCGACCTTGCGACTAGGTCACTGGGTCGCGGGGTCGCAAATTTTGGGAAAAATCAGAAATGCGACCTTGCGACCTTGCGACTAGGTCGCTGGGTCGCAAGGTCGCAAATTTTTGGAAAAATCAGAAATGCGACCTTGCGACCTGCTGGGATTTGTGACCTCGCGACCTCAGCAGACATGCGACCTGCGACCTCCTGTGATTTGCGACCCTGCACCATCCGCGACCTGCGACCTAGGAGTTTCGCCAACATCTACTTGTTTGAAAATGTCCCCTTGTTTGCTGGGGAAAACCTTGGCTCTTATGTGCAAACAGAGAGGTTCTTCCTGCAATAAAATAACACAGGTCACATGTCTTCATGATGGAATAATAATAATGCTAAGGGCATTTTAATCAATTGTAAGAATAAAAATAATAACTTAGACCCCTGTGTGGTCAACTTTTGAATCGACGGAGAGAATGGCTAGGGTAAGCTTTCTCTGTGCCCTTTCTCTGTCAGGATTGTCATTCTCCCCATGCACAAGGTTCTCTTCAAGTCTTGGATTAAATTACTTGATAGGCACGAGCTTCTTCATTCACGTTCTCAGTGTTCGCCGTAGGTCTTCATACTCATCGATTTTCCCATCCATTAGAAGAGCAGTACTTGTCATCTTCAATTGGAGAATCTCAGGTATCTTGACTGAGGAGAACTGGTCAGGTACGGAAATCTAGGCAAGCCTTATAACAGTCTTATACAATGAGGGTTGGTCAGTTAGGACCATTAAATCATAGCTAGCCAAACTCTACTAATCTTTATTTCCTAAAAGCTTTCCTTTGCGTGGCTCCAGAGCCACCATATTAAGATCCCATCCCTGGGCTAGCTATTATATAACATCCATTGATAACCCTGTAGACCGACCTCCACCTGAACGATTACTTCCGTTTTTATGATGCTCCCATCTGCTAAAGGGACCAAGCGACAAACCGATAGCAGCCTTGCTTCCAATTCTATATCAGTGACGAGGTAGGAAGCCATCTCTACTTCCCAAAGACCCCAATGACAGTGTCGTTCTAGATCTAACACTAACTATCAAACAGGTTCTTCCAAGCCTCGATGGCGGGCTACCTCTTCCATGCAACAACACATCGTACAGTGCAGCTCTTCCTCCAGGACCGCAACAAAAATTGTACAATGCAACTATTCTTCCAGGTCCGCAACACATCGTAAAATGAAACTATTCCTCAAAGTCCTCCATAAAGCAGTCCTCTATACATAGTTTCCACCATTCAACCTCAAATGTTAGGTAAGCTAGTTGTATAGGACGTCTAGTATTGAAATCCTTTGCTTCGGTCATTGTTCTCACGAGCCTGCAATTGAACGCACTGCAAACAGTCTCGAATCAATCTACGTGGAATGCGAGATCCGGTTTTTCAGTTCTTTTGGACATAGTAATAGCAAGTGCCTTAGGAATCATCGAATATTAAGCTCTGTGAAGACAGCTCAACGTGGTCAGTAGTGGCACTATCGAAAATTCAGCTTCCAACGAATATGTAACGATAGCATATTTCTAAACGGGCCCAGCGCAGGTTATTAATAGTAGATTTGAAGCGTGATTATATTTCGGAATATCGCCCTTGGGGCTACGAAATTGGATTGTATGTTGGCTTTTCGATCCATGACTACAGTCGTAACGCATAAATCATTCGAATTCTATTCCAGCACGACAGTTTCCATGCAGACTGGGAGATATATACGTTGCAACTTTCATCCATGCAGTTTTGACTAATCAACGTATTATAATATTCTGCTGCCACGTGTAAACACGACTTGGACCATAAAATACATCTGCTTCAAACCTGTTAGCGTAGGTTGAAAACTTGCCATCAAAACCTTGGGCTCCATGTCACGTGTCCATGTGGTTGCGTTGCACCATCTCACGTGTCATACATTGCACCATAGTATTTATAATATTCGCTACCATGTTTTAAACATAAGTTTCGACCATTATATATCTGCTCAACGTTGTTTTACCATAGGTCAAAACTCCACCATAGCAATATTTGAGCTCAATTTTAATGAGTTTTTCATATGGTTCACGATCCACGACTCAATCATAAAGTTGGACCGCTGTTTTATATGGTTTGGAAACTACATTGTTTGCGCCTTGTATTTAAATATACAACGTCACTTTGGCCCATCGAATGTGCGCCCCTTATAATGTTTTCACATAGTTTCTTTGCCTTGATTTAATTACATCATATTTAAAACCATTACCTTGATCCACATATTTGCACCCACTATGTAGCTCGGGGTTACGAGATATTATTTCCCAAAGGTGTGTCAAAGCCTTGAATGATATTGTCATTCTCTATGTAAATCTTTGGAGTCCGCTTTGTTCGCTCGGGCTGTACTTCAGGCTAGGCTTGTCGAAGTGGCGAAATACGTTCCTTTGTGTGCAGACCTCGGAATGGAGCTGACATTGTGCAGGATCTTCAAAACTTCCTTTTTGAATTTATGCTTATTTTGTCTCCTTCTAAAATAGCAGCAATTGGGATGGTTTCTTGATCAGCACCCCCACCAAAATGCAACTTCCTGGTAATGTGCCATCATCATTTTCATTTTCAAACAATCTCATCCTCAAGGTCGTCAAGAGTTGATAGAGAGACACCATGATGAGTAAGAATGTCATCTTCTCCATTTGATAAAGTGTGTTTGTCCTTCTTAAGCATCCGTGGCTGTCGCTCACTCTGGAGTCTAATGATAGCCTTATGTGCATCTTCAAGAGCGTCATCATTTTCCCATTGTGTTCTTGTTAGTTGGGTTCCAATCTCTTTCTTCCAACGCGATGGTGATATTCTTCGGTATATCATCTACGGGATCGCCTGCACGTAACATTATACACTAATTAGTTTACAGTTACATTTTAGAGAACGGTGCCCCCAAAATAATAAATATTAGACTATGAGCTCGGCGAAGTGCTAAAACAAAGTGCCTGGACAATCCATGATGCAAGCGCCCTTAATGTAAATACACACAAGTTTCCTTTCGAATGTATGCATGGTGATCCTTCGCACATGGCGTGATTGCAAAAACAACGCCTGATCAAGAGGACGAGACAACTCATGAGGGGTTGGGGATAGGTCGCTGGGATGTCACTGATTGCGGGTTCGGTGAAAGACCCTAATGACTAAGCGAGCAGAGGGGGACCCGAAATTTTAAATATACCCAAAATTTTGGGTGGTGTTGTAGTAGCTACAACAGGTTCCACCTATGAAGGGATAGAATCCTCCTTCAAAGGGATAGGCTCCTCACATCAAGGGGTTAGCTCCTTAAGGTGTGGGATGCATGAACCTTATAAGAGCGTACTCATCCCCAAAAAATCTCATCCAGAACCTTCTAGAATTGACCAAAAAACAAATTTTTTACTTTGGTTTCTTGCCCTTTTGACTTTGATAGGGGGTACGTAGGAAATACACTGAGAAAATGCATTCTGGAATGCAGGTAAGATTCACATTTCCTACATACCCCAGCCAGGAACGCAGGTAAGCCTCACATTACCTGCGTACCCTGGGTTTTGGAGCTTTTTAAGGTTTTTCTCCTATTTTTAGGGCTTGACATGAGGAGTAGAGGTTGTAAGACTTTTATAGGAGGTAATTATGAGTGACAATGAGCTCATACGGTCAGCAGAATGTCAAGGTGACAGTTTTTAGTCCAATAGATTGCCCCCTAAAGTGCGAAGTCTGGAATAGATGAAGATGAAGTCTGTCATATATGAAGAATGAAGTACTTTATCATTTCAAGGATCATCCTGTGGACACCCTAGTCAGAACCTGTAAAAAAATTCAATGCAAAAAATATATATATAAACATATCATCGCTGAGGTAGGCATTCCCATACTCAAATCAAAACTAACTAGAAAACTGATTTAAACTGTTCTGATACAGGAATGATTTTCAATACATCAACAGTATAGAAATGTGTAGACACAGTATGGACGTAGCCATATGTTTATGAATAGTCCATTATATAAATGAATAAAAAAATTCCTCGCAGCCTGGATGGTAGAAACTAGATCCAGGGTCTTGATTTTCGTTTCTCGAACCAGTACGATTCTATCCATGTGAATAAATGTGTCGAAGTCAAAGATGGTAGAAACCACTTGATTACCAGTCAATAATGTAAAATGTTAACAAGTGTGAGAGTAACCACCAGTAATGTCAATGGCTCTCAAAGTACTCAGTACAATCCATGAAATGTGAATGAATGAGCTGAAGTTGAACATGTCACGAAATCATTCGATTGAAGGTCAATGATGCAACCTGTCGTCGAAGGCTAGAAACTTGCCATTGAGGAATGCAGATTTCAAAGTATTGATGATTTCTAGATCAACTTCCTAGATAATGAGTTGTCGTCGATAGAAAGTGATCTGTCGTAGGAAAGCCCACAACACGAAATCATAGATCAAGTTTTGAAGAAATATATTGGCAAGGACTGACTCATGGATGGTCAAAATGGAAGACAAATATTTCGCAAATGAATGGTTTGTTTGAACTGTCCTCTTGAACACATAACGACACTGCATATGGTTTGGTGACAATTGACGCAAATCTAATACCCAGAAACCAGTTGAATACTTTAATATGGTTTGATTAACTGTTAGGCAAAGGATTTTCCCAACCCAGGTGAATAAAAGTGTCGTGTTCAAGAGTGGTTGAATGGCATTTCAAATAATCAAAATGTAACAAACAGGTTCGTCTCTCTCTCTTTTCCCACAACATTTCTGGCAAGTACCTATTTATTTTTGACAAGCTTGAGGAGGATAACATTTGCTTGTTTATAAGCTCATCCTTTGGATGAGTCGAACTTATTTTAAGATTCAAACCCTAAGAAGGAGTGGTTCGTTCCTGTTTAAAAATTGAACAAGTCCTTTACTATTAAATTTTAATGAGTCCAGTATAGGAGAAACTCGGTGTTTTTCAATTTTAAGGAGTCAGAAGAAAAAACTTAAGAAAACTCCATGGCTGTACTTTTTCGTAAATTTAGTCTCTCGAGCCCGAAAAAAGGATAAAATAATGTAGGAGAGAACTCTATTGACTATAATTAGTCAACGTATACCTTTTTCGTAAATAGTCCATTTCAGTCCGTAAAAGGGGTAAAATCATATTGAAGGGACGATCATTCATTTATTTTAACAAGTTCGAATAATCAAGTGCTCGGTAATATTTTCATGTTTAGAGAGTCTGAAAAGGGCTTAAAAGAGGACTCCAATGTTTCGCTTTTTTGTAAATTTTTGAAAGAGTCCGAAAAAGTGATAAAATTATGCTCTTTGTTGAAAAATGATTAGTTTTACCAAAAAATCCAATATTCTGCAAAAAAACTCGAAACAATTACACGTACCTGTTTAAGATAAGTAAAAATGTTTTCCAAATTACCTTTTTAACGTGAAAAATAAACAAATTAAAAATTCATTTATTCGAAAAAACTTATAAAAGGGACTTTTCTAACTTCATTTTTACTATTTGAATTCAGAGTGAAAAAGTGAGAGCTTTTGGATTAAAAAAACTTCCTGTGAAGATTCTGGAAAATCCATTTGTCGAAATCAGAAACCGTCAACTCCAAGTAATCTGTATAAATTCTGGACCATATGAGGGCCCAAGTTGAACTCCTGATATGGCTAGTGAACAAGTGGGAAACACAGGACCAGTGTTTCTTGATTGACGGCCACTGGCTCGAAGTCGAGCTGGAGGACATATATTTTTTGATTGGTTTGTCCAAGAGGGGCGGACACTTATCTCTATTCGGGACTAGACCAAGTGGCCAGTCTGTTGCTAGTCTCAAAGCATAGGTTTGCAATGGTTGAGTAGACCCCAAGGATAAACGGATAGATATCAAAACTATCATCCATCCTGTGTTCAAAGTTATTGTCTTCACTGTTACTAAATTGTACAGGAGTGCAGCATTATGTGTTGCCAATCTCATGTTGAGGGCATTGGGATTGTTATATTTCTGCATATTTTCGTTAGTTGAACAACCAACTCATTTTCATTAAGGATTTTCCATACGCCGGGATGGACTACCGCAGCGACAGAGCCATGCCTTTTACTCCAGGAGAGCAATGGGATGATTCAAGTAAAAATAATTTTCAACACTTTCTAAGTCCTAATTTTTTTTTGTATTTTAAATCATCCAACACAAGACGATGTATATTTTGAAACACACTTCTATGCTATGATATATCACTATTACCGGCTATCTGTGTACATGTTATTGAATGTTGCTTAGTTTAATGTTTTGATTATTGCAAATGTCTATTTATCATACTAGAAGCAACTTCATCTGCTAATGTATTTAAATGTCTTGGAATATGTTGATATTCAATGTAATCAAATTCATGTTCCAAGAGAAGAACTCTCAAAAATAACCTTAATAACATTGGATTCCTAATGGCATACACCCTGTTAATTTGTAATACAACGAGTTCAAATTCCAACCTAACAATCAAATTCTGAATCCCAAATGAGATGGATTCAGATAATAACTCAATCACTGCACTACACTCTACAATGTTATTCGTTGTTTGACCGGGGCTTACCCCATGCATAGACACTAACTCGTTAGAGGGTGAATAGATAACCCAAGCTGTGGAAGAAATGTTTCATGTACCACGACAAGCACCATCAGCAAAACCAATGTATGTCTGAAGAGACGTCGACATCTGCAATATCAAGAGTAAAACTTAGATAAGCAGGAATAGTGATAAGAGAACACTCTAAACTAGGCACACTTTTCTAATCTGAAACACACCAACAGTAAAGAAACTAATCTAATCAAAAATCTCCACACCAATTTTAAGCATAATATCTCTTCAGATAAAGCCCATTTCTGGGTTTATCTAAAGGGACATCGTCGAAATCTATCAGCTCATAGGCCCCTTTTGCCAACTTTTGCTTAACAATGAAAGGACCATGGACATACGCACAAATTTTCCAGCCCCTAGCTTATCGTTGGCTTGATCCTACACTAAAACTAGGTCTCCTTCTGAAAAATTATGAGGGGTAACATTTCTGTAGTACTGAGCTTTTATTCGTTTGACATGAGCTTCGTTTCCTAATGCAGCATTTCGTCGATTCTCATCTAGCTGACCCAAGTACAAAAAATTCTTCTCCTCT
This sequence comes from Pinus albicaulis, assembly GCA_034641835.2. Lineage (NCBI taxonomy): Eukaryota > Viridiplantae > Streptophyta > Pinopsida > Pinales > Pinaceae > Pinus > Pinus albicaulis. The sequence goes on along the minus strand of CM076579.1, from coordinate 1,149,817,391 downwards.
TCAGATGTAGCTGGAAGTAATTCTATGGCTAATTTTAATGATGGAATTTCGCATTCAATAGGCAACATAGCTTCCAAACCGTAAACCAGTTGAAAAGGAGTGAAACCAGTTGATGTTTTTACTGAGGTCCGATATGCCCAAAGTGTTGAAAAGAGCATGGAATGCCAATTCGACTTATGAATGCCAATTATTCGTTTAATCATAGTGACTAAAAAATTATTGATAGCTTCAACCAGACCATTAGCCTGCGGGTAATATGGAGTAGAACTATCGTGGCGCAGGCCAAGTTGATCTGTCAGTTCAGTCATCATGATATTTCAAAAATGAATTCCATGATCTATAATAATGGCTTGAGGAACACTGAATCTAGAAATTATATGATTGAACACGAAAGTTGCAGCAGTCTTGTCGTCTGCCGAAAATGTAGGCATTGCCTCGGCCCACTTAGTAAAATAATCTATTGCTAAGATAATATATGCATGCCCCCCGGCCGAGTGAGGGTTACATGTAATAAATTTGATACCCCACTTTGCAAAAGCACCGACAGCAATTATAGGGTGAAGAGGAGCAGGTGGTGCATGCATTTTACGATCAAAGACCTGAAAATTGTGGCATTTCCGAACTACATAGATACAATCTTTGAATAAGGACAGCCAGAAATAACCAGTGCACAATATCTTTTGGGTTGTGGCATACCCAGACATATGACCACCACATGCTCTATAATGGAATTCATTTAGAACCTTCTCAGCTTCTTCATGAGTAAGACAATGTCGGAAAATAGAATCCTCTCCACGACGATAGAGTGTATCACCAATAATATTTTATTGTTCAGACTGGAAACGTATTTTCCGTCGCTGAGATCGTAAGATTTCAGGTGGAAAATATTGGGTTCGGAGATATACAATAATATCCCCGTACCAAGGATCAAGAGTACTGATAAGAAACAAGGATTCGTCCGCAATGGGCTGTTCCGCCACAGTTTTAGTATCAGTAGACGAGAAATCACACATCAGTTCGGCAAAAACCAAAGATTTCTTTGCCTTGGATTTTTCAAATTTCAAGTCAAATTCCTGCAGGATAACTATCCATTTGGAATACTTTCTCCCTAGCAATTATTCGGTCAATATGTACATCATAGGGTTACAGACAGAAATTACTGTGGTTTTGCGTAATAAGATGTAGTGACGAAATAGTGGACAGCTTGAACAGCTGCCAAGGCCAATTTCTCCACATGCGTGTATTTGATCTCAGTCGGATGCAGATTTAGACTAAGATAGTAAATCACATGTTCATTTTTGAATTCATCTTCCTGAACTAAAACCATCCCAATGGTGGAATGAGAAGCGGCGAGGTACAAAAAATAGTCCTGGTTGTAATTGGGAGGATGCAGTAATGGTGCATGGGTCAACGCGTGTTTGAGTGAATCAAAAGATCGATTAGCGATCTCATCCCAAAATAATGGGACATTCTGTTTTAACAACCTGGTAAAACCCTTTGTTAACTCGGCATAGTTAGGAATGAAACGACATAAAATTTTTGCTTTCCCCTGCAAACTTTGGAGTTGGCGCAGAGTCGAAGGAGGAGGTAAATTGACAATAGCTTCGAACTTCGACAGATCAACACGAATGCCTGCTTTCAAAACAATAAACCCTAGTAAGCGACCTGATTCTACACAGAAAACACATTTGTGTGGATTCAGCCTAATTCGATAATGCCTACATCTCATAAAGATAGCTCGTAAATGAGTGAGATGATCGGCCCTATGCAATGAATGGGTAGGTAAATCATCGAGATAAGGTTGTACAATGTGCTTAATGTCATGAAATGCGTAAGACATAGCCCTTTGAAAATTTTCCCCATCATTCTTCAATCCAAAGGGTAGTTTTCAATAAGCAAATGTTCCCCATGGATAAATGAAATTTGTTTTAGGCTGATTAGCAGGGAGTATGTTTATTTGATTGTAACCAGAAAAACCATCCATAAAGGAGAACATTTCATTTCTAGCACAATCATCAATGATTTGATCGATATAGGGGGTTGGATAATTGTCTTTAGGACAAGCTCGATTAATATCCCTATAGTCGATACATACTCTTATCATTCCTTGTTTTTTTTTCACAGGAACAATATTTGATACCCAATCGGTTAAAGGAATTGGATAAATGAAACCTGCACGAAGTAATTTCTCAACTTCGGCTTTGATAGCAGCAGCTTTTCTCGGATGTATCTGACGTAAGCGTTGTCAGACAGGTTTTGCATCCGGGTAAGTCTTAATTTCATGTACAACAATTGATGGATCGATTCCTGGCATTTCTTCATATGACCAGGAAAGCACGTCACAGAATTCTTGAAATAGGGCTTTATAAGTTTGGATTTATTCGTCCATACAACAAGCACCTATATGAATGTTTTCAATTATTCCAGGCTTAAATGAAATGTCAATAGGAATCATTCGAGATATATTTTCCAAATTTAACTCAGAATTGGGATTTTGCAATGGATTTTGTGGTTCTTTGACATATTCAGCAGTAAAAATAGAAGAGAAATCATTGTCAAAATGATCTAGCTCAGGTAAGAACGAATATCGGTGATGTAGATCTTCCCATGGTAAATCGTCAATAGACAAAAGTTCACGAATCTGCTCATCAATATGAACAAGATCGGGAAATGTCGTTGTGGCTGAACTAGATATAGAAAGTGATTCCTCATGGATCACAATCATTGGATCAATTTCGGTTGAAGAATGATCGGAAAGCGACTGTACAACCTGATATGCAATTTCAAAGGGACTCAAAGGCATCGCGCCATCAAATGAATCCATCTCAGAATCGAAAGGTACGATCCAAGGATCATCAAAAGTAACATTATTTGATGAAATCATATGAATATTTGCAATAGGAGGTGATACGTTAGGAGCGGGAAAGGAAAAATTTCCTAGTAAACCAGAATCTTTAATCAGACCTATGCCAACATCCTTATAAGGGATAGCCGTTTTACCGACGTGCTGGATAGTTTCTGTAGAGGCTAGATCGGATGAGAAATAAATGACCTGCTCTATTATAACGATCTTTCCTTGATGTGGAAACTTGATAAGCCGAAATACCAATGAAACAACAACAGTCATAGCATAAGACCAACTACGACCCATGAGAAGATTGTAATATAGAGGGGCATCAACCACTTCCACATCTATATTTACGGTTTTTCCTTCGACCCCTATAGGTAAATCCTGCAAAATACCAAAAGGATGGAACCCTCCTCCATCAAAAGCCTTTAGAATTGTCAGAGACTGATTGAGTGTAGGAGAACCAAGCGATTTCCAACACTATATTGACATAATACACGTAGAAGCCCCTTCATCAATCACAATCCGAAAGACTGGTCTGTTTTTTACTAATACTGGAATCTGGAAAGCCATTTGATGAGGTAGGCGGGGTGTACTATTCTCTAAATCGAAGATTATTAGGTTTGAATCCTGAATATCGACAGCTCCTATGGCAGATTAAATTAATTTATGCTATGTTGGGCACGATTGCAGCACTTCCAAAGCCGACATTGCTGAAGGGGAAATAGCTAAGTCTTCAACAATGTTGTAATTCTGAGTAGCTCTCGCATGTGGATTGAAATCTGATTTACGAAGTACACCTTTAGCAAGCAGTTTGATTACTAAGTCTGAGTTGGGTTTCTCGATCTGTAGTGGATCAGAAATAGGAGGAGGTGTAGTTGATGTGTTTGAATTAGAAGATTCTGCTTCTTTACCACCAACAAGACTTTTACTACCATAATCTTGCGATCGCGTCACAATCTAGACATGAGACATCATTATAACAGGTTCTTCTGAGGCGTTCGAGGTAGAACTAATCATCTTACTATCTTGAGTGGGAAAAGGATCCTTCAAGATAGCAAGTTTTTGAGAACCTTTAACGAATTTCGAAACCTCCGCTCGATGTGGGCATTCTTTGGTGAAGCGATCCTCGTCGCAAATGAAACAAGGATAGCGAGGTTTGCGTTTTTTGTCATTAGATTCATTTTTATCTGTTTTATCTTTTGAATTTTTTTTGTTTTTATTCTTCCCCTTCTTTTACCGCCAAATTTAGATTTGGTCGTAGATATCTCTACAACATGTACGACATGAATGTCGACAGAAATTTTAGCGGAATATTCTCCTTTCAGGGAATCAGGTAAAGTTATTATAGAAGAAGAATTATTTGAAGATTTCTTCTTACTTTTAGTACTAACTGAACCAATCATACCATCAGCGGCATGAGACCCTGAAGGAGCTGTAGTTATTTGACCTTGTTTTGGAAGATCGAGGATTTTTTCATGTAAAGTACCTAACTGCGTGTAGACGAGGTCAAGATACTAAGCTTGAGGAATGACTTGCTCCTCAGTAACAACTCCTCCCTTAGCTACATATTCAGTGATTTTGGGTAATAATGATTTAATGAACCACTCCACCAAAATTTGATCCGGAATGAAAACTTTCACTAAACGCCTTCTACGTCGCCATTCGTGAATATGATCAGAAATATATGTGGACGTGGATTGTTTTAGTGAAGTCAATAGTTCTGTGCCATTTTCGTATTTGACAGGAAACTGAAAATGAGTTAAGAAAGCAGTTACTAACTGATTGAAATTATTAAAAGAGCCTCGTGGTAACTCAATGTACCATTTTGCGGCAAGACCAATAAGAGTTCGTTGAAAAAGACATAAGCGAATTGAATCATCAATTATCGAATTAGTCGCACACCAGAGGTGATAAGTCATAACGTGATTTGATGGATCCTTTCCTGACTTACCCTCGAATTTTGTATATCACTGGGCAACTTATGCGGCATTGGCGGCCAATACAGATGATAGTAAATTGAATCATTTGTAAGGCGTGGAAAATAAGGTAAATCCAAAGTTGAAATAAATGGTAACTGACGGTTAGGGTTGCGAAATCCTTGAGTAACAAGAGCAGTTCCGGGAGGAGGATACCCAGGATAACTGGGAATCAGATTTTCATTAGGAATGGTATAACCTCCTGGGAAACTAGGATTAACTGGACCAAACTGTGGTTGTTGAGGCTATTGATAAGTATAGCCAAGATATGGTTGATACTGATAAACTGGGTTTTGTGAAACGGGACTGAATTGATACTGTCCCTAGTACGGTTGATATGTGAATTGCAGTTGAATTGTGACAATCGTACTTGTACCATCTTGTCCTGTAGGTCCTGACTGGGCTACAGAGACTTGAGGAATTTTCACGGATGCAGGGATAGAAGAAATCGGAGCTACAAATATTCCAGAAACAGGTGTTATAGGTTGAATAGATGTTGCAGTAGTTACAGTAGTTAGAGGCGGAGTCTGAGGTGTACTAGGCCCAGACTGCTGAATAGAACTAGGTGTAGGGATTTGAACTGTAGGCTGGACAGGTTGCTGGGTTGGACCAAAAACCAAAGGTTGTCCAGGTTTTCTAGGTAACTGCACATTAGGTTGCATAGTCTATTGAATTTGGGATGGATCCCACACCATGTTCATTTCAGGGTATTGTCTCGTAGAAGGTTGTAAATATGAAGTACCATAGCCTGGTTGAATGTAAGGTTGATAATTAAGTGGTAAATTTCCAACTCCTTATACAAATGATTGACCAGAAGGCAGTTGAAAACCTTGAGTTGGGTATTGACCTTGAGGTTGATAACCCTGAGGCACGTACTGAATCTGGGGTTGATAAGGACCTTGAGGAATATACTAAGTCTGGGATTGACCTTGGGGTATGTACTGTCCTGAAGGTTTATAACCTTGAGGTATGTACTATCCTTGAGGTTTTTCTCCAAAATAATATTGTCCTATAGTTTTTCCTGGGAAAAAATTACCCTGAAATTTCCCCCCAGGCGGTAATTGACTGCCTTGATGTTGCCCCCTAGGCGGTAACTGACTGCCTTGAGGTTGCCCCCCAGGTGGTAACTGACTACCTTGAGGTTGGACACTAGGCAGTAACTGACCACCTTGAGGTTGCCCCCCAGGTAGTAACTGACCACTTTGAGGTTGAGGATTTGGAATATTACCAGACATCATAAAGATTTTCTTTGCGTTCGACGTTTCAGTTTTAATTCGATTAAGAACAGATGATAATACTTGTTCAGACAGTCGAGGATTTTCTCCTGAGAAAGTACTAGAGAGAGCCTGTTACCCCGAAGGAACAGAAGGACCACCATATAAAAATGTTTCTGGTGTTTGCGAAAACATAGATGACTCTCCTGACATGATCGATGAAGGATAGTAACCTCTGGGCGTAGGATGAAAAGGAATTTGAGGTGGTGAAAAAGAAAGACCTGGATTTTAAAAAAAAAAAATCAAAGATAAATACCAAGCGTCACTCCTAATAGGGCTGTAGAAAATGGATTCACGCTCCCTAAGATTCAAAGACTGTGGAGATTCAGGAAGAGTTACTTCTTCGTCTAGACTGGCAAGTTCTTCAATAGAAATGAGGCCATATGGAAGATCTTCAATAACAATATTTCTTACCGTAGGTGAACCAGGATCACTAGAAGTTGGAGTAATAAATCTTGAGGATTTTTCCAAAACAGAAGGTTCAGTTTCAGGTTCATAAATTTCAGGTTCTTCAGCTAGTTCACTGGAAGGAGAAATACTACCAATGACTTCAGAAACTGAAATCAGCTCTTGAATATGCTCTGTTGTGGGTATTTTATGATCAGGATGAACAATTATAGATGAATTTCTGACTTCTATTGATCTAATTCTACTGCTACTATATTATACTAGAGCACGCAGCCCTTCAAGTTGACTTGGTGTATACTCAAGGGGCTTCCCCTGAAGTCTCCGAGACTGTCTCGGTAATTTTTACAAGATTAAATATTAATCAATCACACACAAACAAAGAAAATTTCAACAAAAACACCTAAATTCTCTAAAGAAACAAACAGCTGAATCACACGCCTAAAAAATCTAAGATTTCAAACCACACACAAACAGTAACTTCCCGTACTAAAAACACTAGTTTGTGATGAAATCCAACTTAGTAGAAGTTTAATACAAAAAGGGTGGTTGGAACAATTACCCTGACAACCTGCTTAATGAAACAGACTGGCACAAGTTTCTTCACAAAACCATCTTGTGTGAAGAAAAACCCCCAGAGAGTCCAAGTGAGTCTAGTCGATGTCTACTCCAAGTATAGTGAGATCTTTCCTTCGTCGTCACCTTAGGAAATAATCTTACGTTTATGGACAGTAAGGTTACCAACAGTAACAAATACAACTGGGGGAACAGTCTACGATCTGATTCCACGCGCAAGGGCAAAGTAACAAAGCTCGATCCCCTTGAAGGCTCCTCGACATGGTCAATCTAAGGTTTACCAACAAGTGACCCCGGGCTCCTCGACAATGGTTAATCCAAGGTTTACCATTTGTAATGCGCGCAGATCTTCTATCTTTCCCAATGAAACATAATTGATTGTCTCAAAGGTTCAAACATGATCTCGTGATTAACTCCTTTAAGAGAAGCTTCCCAGATTGTACCAATTACAATTGGATTTATTTCCTACCGCAAGATTTATCTACTTGTTTGTTTTTACTATCTTGGAGAGTTAATTACTCCCTACTCCAAGATACTAGCCTAAGCTATATTGGTGATAAGAGCCTTAGAAATAAAAATATTACTAGTTCAATTTTAAATAAGTGTTGTTTTTATGGGCTATTATTTAAGTCAATAGGTATGGAAATGAAACTTTGATGGTGTGAAGACTCGACTTCCAAATACACTAAAAAATGCACCTAAAATGCTAAACAATTCTTTTTTCTTTCAATGAAATTCTAGCTAAAGAAAGAGTTCAAGAATGCAATTTCTTTAAGAGACAATTCTTTCTTTGAACATGAAGAATAAATGAAAAGAAAATCTTTCTTTTTTTCAATAAGAACTCAAAACGAGACAATTAATCAATGCTCACAACAAATCCCTTTCTCTTTCAAAACTTGAAACTACAAAAAACAAGTTTTCTTTCAAAAGAAATTTACAAGTTCTAAAAAGCACTCAAAACTACGAAAAACTAATTTTGAGATCTACAAACTTTGAAAATCTAATTGAATAAAAGTTTTAACTTTTTTTTTTAGAATGTTTTGCTTAGTTGTTCAGTAAACTAAGGATTCATTTTCCTAGAATAACAAATAAATAAAAAACATCCAGATATGTTTTCTTTTGTAAAAATGAAATTCAAAACTTATAACGAAGTTTGTTCAAAGATTTGCAAAGAGAAAACTAGATCTATTTCTCAAAAAGAATGAATTTCACAACCAAGTGAGACTCATCAAGAAGATAAAAGATACCAAGGTGATCTAAGGCACTTTTAAGCTTCTAATCTTTGGGTCACTACAGAGACAAAGCGAAAACCACTCTCAAAATGCAAAACTTCTAGAAAATCATTCAAAACAAAAGTGCTATGAGACTCATTCACAAGAGATTTTCGACAGAAAACATACAGATTTAGGAAGACACTAAGAATCCTAAATCAAATCTAAACTAAACTGAAAGAAGAAATATAATTTTTTCAGGACTTTTAACAGGGTCTGCAACGATGTGCGGTCCCCAAAAAAATTCAAGAAAAACAAAAAAGACTTCAAAAATTTTCAAAGCAAAGTAAATCTAAGTTACCCAAGCCTGTACAAATCAATCAAAAATCAGAAAAAAAATAAGCATTTTCTCAAATCAAAACAAAGGAAAATCAAAGCAAGTTCTTTCCCCAGTGGAGTCACCAATTTGTTGGCCAGATAAATCGATCTTGCGGACAAGATCAATCTCCCTAGTGTCAGAAGAAAATATAGCAACAAACAAACAACTAAGTTTATCTTTCTCTAAATATATTCGTTTTACAAGTAAATGCTATGAAGGTGTCGATCCTACCTTAGATCCAAATGCTTATTTGTAACCGTAGTTCTTTCGTCGCATCAGTAGTTCTTTCGTCGCAACAATAATCCTTCTGTCACAACAAGAGTTCTTTAGTCGCAACAATAGTTCTTCCGTCACAACAATAGTTCTTCCGTTGCAACAAAGTGTCGTATTTTGTCGCAACAAAGTGTCGTCTTTCGTCGCAACAAAGTGTCGTCTTTTGTTGCAACAAATTGTCATCTTTAAAGACCTGCAATCACAAACAAGCAAATATTAAATAGCACCTGTATAAAAAATAATTATAAAACATACCTATCATAGTGATCAAGGAATCTATGAAATAAACGATCAAACGACAGCTTATTGAAATAAACAATCGAACAACAATTTATTGAGAAAAAAAAAACTTGATTGTATTAATCTTAAAATAACAGAAGAATCTTACAACCTTAGCCCTGATGTTGAACAGGCCTTCCCGGGGTCCGAAGCAGGAGTCTCCTCTACTTTGATAAGTCTTGCACTCTTCCTCCAGGAGCATATAGAGGTATGTGATCTTTCCTCACAAAATCTCAGCATAAATAAGTCTAAATCTCAACAGCACTTCACCTCAATCACACACTAAAGCTTAAACTCCCTTGAGGCTACCCAATGCCTCTTTTTATAGTGCAGATGAGGAGGTTAGGGTTCCACCTATGAAGGGATAGAATCCTCCTTCAAAGGGATAGGCTCCTCACATCAAGGGGTTAGCTCTTTAAGGTGTGGGATGCATGAACCTTATAAGAGCGTACTCATCCCCAAAAAATCTCATCCAAAAGCTTCTAGAATTGACCAAAAAATAGCTTTTTTACTTTGGTTTCTCACCCTTTTGACTTTGATAAGGGGTATGCAGGAAATACACTGAGAAACTGCGTTCTGGAATGCAGGTAAGCTTCACATTACCTACGTACCCAAGCTAGGAATGCAGGTAAGCTTCACATTACCTGCGTACCCTAAGTTTTGGAGATTTTTAAGGTTTTTCTCCTATTTTTAGGGCTTGACATGAGGAGTAGAAGTTGTAAGACTTGCAGAGGAGGTAATTATGAGTGACAATGAGCTCATACAGTCAGCAGAATGTCAAGGTGACAGTTTTTAGTGTAACACCCCTTTTTAAAAGCGGAGACATTAATAATCCTTCCAACTATAGAACCATTATGATCAATCCTTTGTTTGCAAAGCTTTTCAGTGGCATGGTAGAAAATAGAATGAGTAAGTAAGCAGAAGTAAAATAAAAGAGGGAAAAAGGGCAAGCAGGTTTTAGGCAAAAGCATTCTATAGTAGATCATGGTATCACGCTGAGACACATTGTTGAAAAGGTTTGGGGGAGCAAAGAAGAATTATTTTGCTGCTTTGTTGACTTCAAAAAGGCATTTGACATGGTCCCTAGAGATAAGTTGTCGCGTAGAATGGAAGAACTTGAAATTCCTTTACAATATAGATTTGTTGTCCATAGGTTTTATGAAGAGCTGAAAGTCAAGATTAGAACTTCAGCAGGCATTTTAGAAAGGTTTAGAAGTGACATCGGAGTCAAGCAAGGATTCCCTTTATCCCCTACCCTTTTTGGTTTATATAATGAAAAACTGGAAGAGTGGCTAAATTTGCAAGGTGGGGAGGGTGCTAGATTGGGTGAGTTTGTGATAAAGCTTCTTCTATATGCCAATGATCTTGTGCTGGTTGCTAAATCAGCCCATGGATTGCAGATACACCTATATGCTCTTAAGCATTTTTGTAAAGCAGTGGGGATGCAAGTCAATACCAGTAATACCAAGATAATAATTTTCTCTAATAAAAGGAAGCAAAGCTAGCATACGTTCTTATTTGAAGGCGACATTCTTAAAGAAGTAAATGAATACAATTACCTCAGGATCGATTTCAACAACAAGCTCAATTGGGAAGATTGTAGAAAGAAAAGAATTTTAGGAGGGTGGAAAGCATTATATTCACTTCAAAATAGAAGTAGAGAGGCAGAGTTATGGGATTGGAACACGATCAAAGTACTTTTTGGACTCCTATTTTGTCCAGTGATACTATATGGGTGTGAATTGTGAGCTAGAAGCATCTCTGTTTCAAAATGGAAACAAATTCAAAAAATTCAAAAACGCTTAATCATGAGCAAGCTCAAAATAAAAAGTTCGGTTCCCTATGAGATAATGTTGAGTGAAATAGGGGCAGTGCCCATTGAAGCAATTGCCATGGTGCGTCTTATAAGGTACCTAAAGAGAATGGAGCAAATGGGAGAAGATAGATGGCCGAAAGTTATCTTCAATGAAGGTATGAGTGAAAGAAAGAAATCATGGATGAGACAAAACAACAAATGGATGCAAAAATGGAATATTTACTTGAATGCATGTCCCAAAAATAGGAAGGAATTAAAGAATTTTGTGCTGGCGAAGTTCCGTAAGGGTATATGGGGAAACGATTTGGGTAGAAAGAAGAAGTATTATGTTCAGGAATTCAACCCCACTTGTGATCTCCAACAAAAAGAATATATTGGAGCTAGAATTACATGGAGGGCAAAGATTCTTATAGCTCAATTAAGAACTAACTCACATCAACTTCGGTGTGAAAAGGGACGGTGGAAGAGACCTAAAGAAGCTTGGGAAGAAAGGATATGTACTTTTTTCACTTCTGGGGCAGTGGAATCAGAAAAACATTTCATTTTGGAATGTGACGCTCTCAAAGACATCATGGACAGTTACCGTAGTATGTTAGCATCAATTTTGTGGCATTGTCTTCTTAGTGATGGAACTGTTATAAGGTTGGGTCAACTCATCAACAATTTGGGTAAGAAAAGGATTAAATTGCAGAAGGCAAAAAACAAGGAAGTTGGTAGTCCCATGGACTATTTTTAGTCTCGTGGACATTAAAATATCATTCATTCATTCATATATAAGTCTGAGTGTGGATTTGATTGTGCAAGTAGTAGTGATTTAGTTTCCATTATTGAGTGACAGGATTTTGATTTAGTTTTTATTGTTGAGTTACATGATTTTGAAGAGTGAGTTTGTTTATTGAATAATCCATTTCATTTAGATTAAAATATTTAAATAGAAGGTTTATCATAGATTATTTGCAATGCCATTTTTAATAGGATTTTTTTAAGTGTTATTTTATATGAAGCAAAGTAGTTTTATTTTAGAAATAGTTAATTTGAATCTTGAATTTATTATGAAGAGTAGTTCTAGTTAGTTTAATGTGTGAGGTTGTCATTAGAATAATGTGTGACCTTTTTTCTTATCTCAAGATTAGTTTCAAGTGATAGTTTCAAGTTGATGAGAGGAATAAATAGATTAGGTATTTTTTAAGTTATCATAGGAGATTTAAAAAGTAGAATCTAAGTGCGAGAATGATTGAGGATTGCCTTGAATTTCCTTATAGTTTAATTGCAGTATGGAGTTTCCAGTGAATGAAATTGGTTAAGTAGGTCTCCTTTTCAAGATTGTTTATTTTCCCGCAAATGTGTGTTTCATTCCAGTGTTTAGTTTATCATTACAAAGGAATATTTATACTCTGACCATTAAGCTGAGCCAAGACGCAGTACAACTCGCGTTTACGACTCCCATATTGATAGTTAATATTGAGAGGTTTAATCCGACAATTAAACCCCCCAACAGTGACTATAACCTCATGTTTGCAATGTAGAGCATGTAAAATAAAGTGAATGTGGGGTGGGGTGCTACATTGAGGTTGCACTCTTGCCCTCATGGGACAAGGACCTCCAAATCCTGCTAATGTGTGGTTGGAATTGGAAGCGTGGAGGATACCCCACGATGAAGTCATGTATGAGGACATGGACTTGTAGCTAGAGAGTGGGAGCTCAAGTCATTTCGCATCAGAAAATTATATTATGAGTATATGATCCACTGAGTAAAGTGGATAAAATAAGGGGGTGGGGGATGTAATCCCCTGCCCGACCCTTGTGTTGTATATGTATGTATGTGGATATTGAGGTTATATGTCCATAGAAGTATCCACAAGGTTAGGCGGGTGGATCGAGTATAACATGATAAGGTCAAGGCGCTTATGTAAATAATGTAAACTAATATTTAGGTTGCTGAGCCAAATGCTTAAAAATATTAGGTTGGTGAGTTGGATATGATATTATGTGGCTTGCGTGCCCGTCGAGTATTAAAAATAATATGGGGCTAGCGTGTCCATATTTATATGCCTTTAATGATTAAAGTGGTCAAAGAGCCTATATTTTTTATTATGATGTAATGCAATATTACTATTCATAAAATAAGGTTGGTTGTGGAGTCCACTCCATGGAAATAATATGGGGGTTGAAACTCCATAGACCAAAAGGAAATAGTTGGGTTGTTATAGTGGATAGAGAACCCTAGGGCCCACATGGATTCTGAGAGTGCAACATGGCCAATGAATTCCATCCATTTATAAAGGAAGTATAGGTGTCTTTGATTATTATGCATCAGGGAGGCATTCAATTATTCATGGATTTTGTTATTGAGTGGATGAGTTAGCCTAGGCTAGGAATTCGATTATGGGTTTGGTTAATTATTTATTCCTAGAGCCTAATGAGCCAATGAGTCCTAAGGAGTGGACTTTGGACTTTTTGATGGTGCAGTTATTTAGTTAACCATATCAAAATGGATACATTCCATTTATGTGAGCCCTGGAGGCTCTGAAGATTAGTGGCATTGAGGGTTTGGTTACCCTAATTATGGCTTAGTGAAATAAAGTTATAATAGGGAACTCAATATGGAGATAGTCAAATAATATTGAGTTGGGCCCTTGTATTGACTACGAGGGTTATTTCAGTTTGGTTGTTTTTCACTTAGACACATGATAACAATAAAGCTCCTAGCATTGTAGGCAAAGACTACCCTAGCCAACCATAAGCTACCCCGAAAGGTGGCCTGCTGAGGGAGTCAAGTTGCACCACTCGGGTGTTGTTCAAGGGAACATGATCCTATTGTTGGAGAATGAGGCTATTGGGGTTAATCCCATGGCTAGATTTTTTTGTTTTTTTTCCCATTTTTTCCTATGGATTCATTTCCCCAACTCAAGGATGACTTGTGTTTTATATTATCATCCACACGACCTATGGCGAGGAGGAGCATGGAGAGCTCATAGCCAATCACCTCTTCTTATGAAGATAAGTTTTAATTACGACTTGATATGTATTATGGATACTTTATGTGTGTTTATATGTTTATAATAATAAACCCTAAGTCAAGTATTTGTTGTATCTCTGTGTGCCATGCACTATATATATTTTCTATTTTAGTTGTAAACCCTTGCTAGGGTTTGGTATATATATATATATATATATATGTGTGTGTGTGTGTGTGTGTGTGTATTGAATCCTTTGTGTGTCAATATTACTATGTCAAGCTTAATTATTGATAAATATATGTGATAATTGTTTTGTTCTTATATGTGTAAGTAAACAATTAATTATGAAAAGGTGCATGTTTGCTGAGTATTGTTGAGCTCAAATATAGACAGGAAAATAATGAATAGTAAATTGCCACTAGGTACAGGGTTATGAATATTTTTCAGAATAATGGCATTACTCGGCAGTGTATTGCAATAGTGTTCCCTGGCTGAGGGTTGGGGACGTGACATAAACAAAATCCTAAATAGTTTTCAAGTATAAGATAACATTCTTAGTTGTCAAAAATCTTCATGCATTAAAACATGTCTTATTTATATAGGAAATTATGCTAATATTATCAAGAAGCCCCATAAGGGAAGTTGTGAGACATCTAAGAACAAAGGCCTCCCAGACACATCAAATGAATATCATCCGAAAGGCTTGATCAAACATTAATTGCATGCAATATCAACTCTCTTGAATATTGTAAGAAAATAATGAATTAACTGAAACATTCTCAGGATGATGCCAAGAAGCAGAAAGATACATTCAATACACAAAAGAAAAGGAACCAAAATAAGGGAAGAGAACCTCCCATGAAAGATAATATTCATAAAATATCCACAAGAAACAATGAAGTAGGTGTTGGAAATCAACGAATGAATGAGACTCCTCCAAGGAACAACTTCAGAAGATCAAGATCACCATATACCTCCAAGTATCAAAATAGGCTATTTGGTTATTGTTTTTCATGTACAAAATTTGGGCACAAAGAACAAGATTACAAGACCTATGATATGACCATATATAGAGGATATGGTCATGTGCCTATATTGAGGCATATGGATCAAGTTAGAAGAACACATTACACATTTCTACAAGCATTGAAGCCCAATATTGTGTATTATATATGTCACAATGAAGGACACACAACACGTGATTGCAGACTCAAGAGAGAAGCACTTGCCTTTAATCTAATAACCAACACTATGAGATGGAGGATTAGATAGAAAGAAACAAGTTTAGATATACCCCTCAAATTTAATACCTTGGTGAAGGATTCTTTAATATCATAACTTGTTGAATAAAAACTTGAAGAATCAATTCTATGAAGGTTGAATCATCACTTTAATATGAGGATAGTACATGGATACTTACAAAGGATGATTCCATTTGCATTATGACTTGATAATATCTTGTCTTAATATCTCGTATAAAGTAGAATACGTAATATATATATATATATATATATATTCAAATTATAGTAGGCACATATAGGTAAAAAAATTATGTAGTTTCACCATTAAATATAAGACAAATAAAAGGAGTGAATAAGAAGTCTAAGAAAAACATAATCTCGGCTAGAGACCCTAGCAATTCCACAAGAAAGTTCAAGGATAATGGGTGAGCATTGATAAATGAAAGAATTGAGCTTAGGGGGATACTCTATCAAGTCCACAAGAAAGTTGAGGAATAGTGGAAGGAACTTACATGTAAAGGAAGCATGGTCTCAACATGAGACTCTAATAGGTCCATAGGAAATTTCATGAACAATTGTTGAGCATTGAAAGGTGCAAACACTAATCTCAAGGGGGAACTCTATCAGGTTCATAAGAAATTTCAGGAAAATTTGATGAGTATTGGATGGAACTTATAGGAAGCATGTTATCAGGGGTAGACTTCATCAGATCTACGAAGAAATTCAATAGCAACTAGAGAATGCAAACATTAACTGATATAACAGGTATTTACAGGTAGATGAAGCTAATCTTAGGGAGACTCTACTTATAAAAGGATCAGGTTCACACATAATTATGGACCCATTGGTAGAAACCATGTCCCTTTTCCATTGATGTCAAAGGGGAAAAGAATTCAAAAATTGATACAAACATTGATATATTTTAAGTAGGAGGAGCAAGAGATATTGACATATATTGGGTGAGAAAATTGGAGGAGAAAATGCAGAAATTTACAAAAGAAAGGAAAGAAATAAGGAAGCGCCTTCACATTTAGACAGGGGGAGTCCTCAACACTATGTCAGGGGGAGTGAAGGAGGAGAAAGATATACTGACATATATTGAGCAAGAAAATTGGAGGAGAAAATGAAAACATTGACAGAAGGAAGGAAAGAAAAAAGGAAGCACCTTTGCAGTCAGATGGGGGGAATCCTCAACACTATATTAGGGTGATTTGATGCATGCCAAGGAGAACTCAGACTATTGACATCAATAACCATCAATTTCTAGCGGTGTTTCCATCAATGACAGAGGGGGATATTGTTGCACATATTCTTGTCATTGATATCAAAGGAGATGTCTAAGATAGCAACAATGCCATTCATAAATAAAACAAAGAAGTATGATAGCGATATATCTTGCATGCCCTCATCGGGTGAAGTAAAAATATGTATGAAGTTTATTGAGTTGTGTATAAGGTTATGATATTTTAATGATCCTATGAATAGAATGGTTGGGTAGTCCAAGTCAATACCTTCCCAATGGTATATCCCACTCTGAAAAACTCCTATATGAGAAGTTATGGCCATTTGAAAATCATCGCTTGTAAAGGAATAAAACTATAGGGAAAAAACCCACCAACATCAATCTGTTAAACAATGTGAAACTTCCGAGCGAATCCATGGCTCATTAATTAGATCCGTGATAGAATTCAACTAGACATGATCAGATTTTAACCTAGTTAAAGATATCACACCTTGCTCAGATCGAACAACAGATGAATTCCAACATGTGCACTAGTTAACCAAAAGCTACCCTGCCACAGTGGCCAATCCCATTATGACACATGGAAGCATTTGTTTGGGTTTTTTGGCAACGATGTGGTCCCCCTAGACAATCACCCATGACGTAGCAGCAAGGATGACATGTGGCAGTGTTTTGTTGGATGATTTGGTGGTGATGTGGCCCCCTACGTAGTCAACCATGATGTAACACAAGGATGATGTGGCATGTTTTGGTTGGATGAGGTTATGTCAGCAAGATGGCATGGCACCTCTAGGGACCTCCACATGGAAGTTCCAAATGGCAGCATTCATTTGGTCAAATGTTCAAAATGAGTGAAACATGGCACCCCTCTTGGGATGCCATGTGGCATGACATCGTCATGTTGATAGCATCATGCAGGCGACCATGGACCCCAGGATAAGGTCACATGGCATAGTCACATGGTATAAGGAAAGGGGTTGAGCATAAATTTTAAGTTCACATGTCTAAATAAATGGGTCGAGCACAAATTTTAAGGATACATAGATATGCTTTCATGGATAGTTTAAGCCCCAAACTATGAGTGAATCAAGCTTTAACATAGGTCATGCTGTGTTTTAGTTAGCTCCAAGGTCGGCCCTTAAAGCCTTGGGACCAAATTATAGCATATATATGCACCAAGACTCCAATGAAAAATATAATTAAAACCACAAGAGTTTTGTGAACAAGACAAAGTGAAAGGTTTGTAGCAGTGCCATGATTAATATTTTATACAACTAGTCGAGGGTTCTATTATTGCCTAAATCCACCTTAGGCTGAAGGAAGGCGAGATTCAGGGTAACATCATACCACGCTCAGTCTGGTAGCTAGCCCTACCAGAACAGGGGAGGGCTCTCTCCGGGTCAATCTCAACGATAAGTAATCAATAGGGTCTGAGATGACTGAAATGAGTGCTAATTTTAGGCTAGGTATATGAATCAAGGAGTTGGATTTTGATTTTTAGGGGTTTTTGTTGGAAAAAGGGAAAGGCAGTTTTGGGCTTGGGGATGAGACCAAATTCTTGCAAAGTTCAAGTTGGGGTAGGGAAGGTAATGACTTTGATGTCTTATATTCAATGAATGGATGGAAAAGACTGCTGAGGAGCTTAAGAGGGCAAGAGGGTGCAAGGATCGTCTTCAAACTGAATAAAACATATAAAACTAAACAAAATTTTAAGGCAGAGCACCAGCAAACTAATGAATTCTACCTTAGTTACTCATTTGTTTAATTTCGGAAGCAAAGAGAAGGGAAATGGCATACATAAACATTAATGAAACTTACAGATACATGGAGAAAAACATCATCGGAACTCAGAGCCACAAGGATCCCAACAAGTACTGCAAAACTCTGGTCTTTCCTTTGCCAAAAATCTGAAATGAATACACAATGAGGTGCCAAACTATTCCCAAGAGTCCAACCCTGAAAATGACTCAGAAAATACATAATATAGACTATCATAACCCCTTCCCATGCCTCTAGGGGTCTATCTCATCCTTCTAGGAGCTTTTTCAACCAATTCTAAACTAGGAACTGAAATCTAGGCAATCAAACAACTTGCCTCTATATGGAAGGAAACTGATTCATTCATTTAATTTTCACTTTTTAGTGAATGAATCCTATAAAATAAGTAAATATGTGCCAAAATTACATCATAGTCACCAAATTACATCAAGTTATATCAAGAATTACAACAAAAAGTGAAACTAGTCAAAACTGGGAGAAATTCTGAGCTGAAGGGTGAAAAATAGGCAAAAGTCCTCTATGTGTCGTGCCCAAAAACTCAATGTGTCACGCCACTTTGAGCCTATTTTTGAAGCACTTCCCGAAGTCCAAATTGAGCTCATGATAGCTCTTTGGCAAGCCCTGCCTGTCTAATTTCCAACCCAAGTGGAATTTCTAGATTTGGTGTCCATTTGCCCCTCCAAAACTGCAATCTCCCAAGACTGGTTCCTGCTGGTGCAAAAAGTGGCAGAAAGGCCATTTTCAAGGTGTTTCTGACCCTTTAAACCACCTTAACTTGATAAATCCTTAGCCCATTCCCGAGCATGCATAATTTATCATAAAAAACCCAGAAAATACTGGAAGTTTTCCTACAGAAGATCTCTCAAACATGTTACCATAAAGGATTGTCAAGCAAAAAATTGCTTTGTACCAAAATTTCAAAATGACAAAATTTACTCCCAATTTGCTGAAATTTGGAGTGAATGTCTCCCATCATGTCCCATGCTCAGCCAAAGAAGCTTCGGGCCAATATTTGAAGTGGATCCAGCCTTTTTGCGCCTCCCTTAGTGCCCTCCTGGTGCATGCGCCTGACTCGAATCACTGCATTTTTCATCGGGATGTGTCCGTTACATATCATGTTGCCGCAATGTGTATGTCAAGTGTATACTGATATATATGTGGTGAAAATAAGAGTTTGGTGTATTTGCTCTCCAATTTCCAAATGTGTGCCAAATGGGAAAGGATTGTGATAAATAGGAGTATAGTGGACTGTGGGCAAAAAGGGATAGTGGGTACAATGGAATTTTAATCAAGTGATAATTGATAATGTAGTGATAAGGAACAGTCACTTGACTATTTGGGAATTTGGGGATTTTATAAGTGATATAGGGAAAGGAAAGTAATAAGGCATAGTATGGTTTGGGGATAAGGAAAATGGGAACAAGGGATATAAGCGATTTTGGGACAGAGGGGAATAGGGGAGAGATGTTGATGATATTGTGACAGTGAGGAGGAAAAGAACCAGGTGGGGAAATGTGCTTTTGGAACCAAAATCAAACTTCAACACTCAAACCCAAACCCTAAGGGAGCAATTTATAACAAGTGAATAGGGTTTATATCTTGACATTCAAATTCTCATATTCCCTTTCCAAACTACACCAAACCTTGACAAATAGCAATTCAAAGACTCACAAACTCATTTGAAACATAGGAGGGGGATTTCATTTTTCAATTTGAGTGAGAAATGGCAGCAAAACTTTTTTTCAGCTCTGTGCGCTGCGCGCAAACCCAGTGCGCCGCGCAGGCTGTATGCGCCGCGCCAGTGCAAATTTGAATTCTGAAAAATGGTTCTATGCGCCGCGCGCGCCTAGTGCGCCGCGACCTTCCTCCTGTGCGCCATGCTCTGCAAATGACACACATTTCGGCCTTTCAAATGCTGAATTTTCTCCTCCATGTTTTTACTTCGGTTCTTTGATGTATTTGACCTGAAAATGGATTATTTGGATGTGAAAATATCTCATATATACAAAGGACCTTGGTTTTTCTTTTGACAAACCCATTTTTGCAATGTTTCGAACTTTGAAATTTCTCCAGTGAACTCTATTTTTGTTTCCTTTTGATTGTTGAGCTAATGATGAATCTCTTTTCTGTTCTTTGCAGGGATAGCAGGCAAAATTTTGGCAAAGGTGACCAGGGCTACACCTGAAACATTTTACAACTGAAGAAATTTTGACAATGACATGGCATTAATTACAAAAGACAAAATTGATGATTTCTTCTTCAAAACAGATTTTTGAAGGAAAAATCATCCTCCAGCCTTATGACGATGAAATTTTGCACTGGAAACTGTTTTGGAACTTCCCTCATGTGTCTGTTGGTATTATTTGACATTTTACAGACGAAACCCTAGACCTAATAACTGAAAAACCCTAAAAGACTCTTTGCTGACCAAGAGATCAAACAGGACTGTAAATGACCTTAAAAATGATTTTGATGAACTTCGATAAACAGACCTAAGCTAGCAGGTACAAGGCATGAGGGGTATGAGTGACAGAACCCTTATGTCAGAAGACCGATGCTCCTAATGGAATGCAACTGAGTGAATTGAGCAGGACACCTAAAATGAAATGCAAAAAGAGGAATTTTGATATCTGACGGAGGGCTGACGAGACCGACTCTAACATTGGCTCCAATGGGGATGGTAGCTCCAGCTCCTTGGAGGTGCCAAGAACAGCAGATCTTTGGGAAGCAGACAGTGCCTTCATCCATTGGGCAATGGAATCAAAAACTCAAGCTGAAATGCATGACTGAAAACTGATGACTTGATGACACAAACTGACTCTCACTCAACTAAAAATTGACTCGATACTTAAACACAATTGACAAACTGGAAAGATGCTCAAAGTAGAGATTATTCAATACAACCTACTCTAATTGTTCCATTCATCACCTGATCAAGTGAAATGGAATAGCCAATGCAACCATGTAAGCATCCTGACTGCTATTTGATTTCTTCCCAAATGCTTTCTGATACGCAGGCAAAGGGAAGAATCGAAAGGCAACTCCCATGGAAACTCGAAATCAAGTTGACTGCTAATAAACTTGCAAAGCATGAATTGACTGGATGACTTCAAGAATACTGTGAAAGGATCTTCATAAGCATAGCTATTGATTTCCATTAACACATCACTGTTCTGGTCCAAGTGATCTTCATAGATGGAAATTAAGATTTTCCTCACATCTGTGTTGTCTTTCTTTGGTGACTGCAGCAAGTTGTCAAAAGGATCCTGAATTTCGTGAATAACCAAACTCTGGAGCTGATTCCAAACAGAACAAAAGTCTCCTTTATCAATCTCCTCATATGACTGCAAATCTTGATATGAGCTTTGTAATGAAAAATCTGTTAAACAAGACAATGAAGGCGACTTTTGAATAAGATTATTATCAACATTCTTTCCTGGCACATGGTTAACAAATGGAGCAGAATTTTTACAGCAAACATCATCCAACACACGAGCAATAGGATCATCAAAAACTTGAGAAGACTGTTGTGATGTATCCATTGAAATTGTCTGACATCCTACTAGTTGTTCATCTTTTTCTTGAGAGATATTGCGAAGATTCTGCCTTATAGACTGAAATACTTCGAAACAAAAGGGTACAGAATCCTCTTGCATCATTAAATCATGTATTTCGGCTTCCACACTTTCATCCGCAATCTGACCTTCAATTCCGTTTGCTGGCTGCAAATCTGGAGCTAGGGAGGGTTTTGTATCCAAAATGATTTCATCAATCATTTCAGGGGAAGATTTCTCATTAACAACTTGCTCAAGAATTTCGCTATCTATCTCATCCTACACATTAAACCTGAGCGATTGTTTATTTTCTACAGGCTGCTCATTTGAAGATTTGCCATGTAATTTACCTTTCAAAAACTGGAATGATTCAAAACAAAATGGAACGGAGTCACCTTGTAGCATTTGATCATATGTGCCAGTTTCCATGTTTTCGTCTGCAACTTGATAATCAATGGAATTCGGGGACTGTAAATCTGAATATGAGAAGTCTAGAACAAGGTTTTCATTGCGCTCAAGATGGTCCAAATCAAGGCTTGTTGGCAGTTGATTTCTGATTGCATGGAAGTTATCTCTCATGAACTGAAACGATTCAAAACAAAAAGGCAAAGATCCTTCACTTACTTCAAAATTTGTTGCACTTTCCTCATCATTGGCATAGTTGATATGCATCGGTTGATCACTGTACTCGAGCTGTTGAAAGTGAACTTCCTCCTTCCACAAACTAGCTGCTAATTTGTCTGCAAGATTAGCTTATGTTTGGAGAACATAATCATCATCATACTGATCAAACTGAGGCAAATCATCAGTATAAAACACATCATCAAGCATACATGTCATATCAACAGCTCTCTCTTCTTCAAGATGATCTATAAAACAATCACTATGACAACTGGGATAAGGAACAAAATGTTTTGGATCATCAACTTGTTCTTCTTCAATCAACAAGTCATGGGTTTGAACGTTATACTCATTCCTTGTGGTGTTCTTCTGCATCATCTCTTCTACTGCGCTTACCAACCTGTCAAGATTTACCTCTAGAGATGTCGATTTCTCCGGATCTATGTTTTTCATCTCTTCTTCCTTCAACCTTGCCCTTCGGATCAGCAAATGAGCCTCTACATTCACTGCACTATTCTGCATCTCTTGAAGTGTTGCAATATTCTTTTCTCTCAGCTGAAACTCCATTTCCGGATCAAAGGCACCCGAGTAGTGCAAGAGAGCAGATCTAGGAGAAGGTCTTATATCAGCTAGCATCGAAAAATATACTTGGTTAAATCTTGCAGAAAATTGTTGTGATGTCTCCCCTGGCTGTCTTTTCAGCTGGTTATACTCTTCTATAATCAAGAAAAGGTTATGTCCGATCACCCACCTGTCGAGGAAAACTTCGACGAGCTGCTGGAAATCTGAGATGCTCGCATCAGGAAAGGTTTTGAACCAACTCTTCACTTGGCCTCGCAAAGAAAGAGCGAAAAGCCTAATACTAACATCTTCATCATCAACTTCAAAAAGATCTAGAAATGTCTCAACATTCTACACATGCCGCTCAGCGTTGACATTGTTACATTCCCCGTCAAATCTTGGTAAATATAGGTCATAATTTGTAGGGAAAGCATGAAGAACAGTAGGTAAAACAAGAGGTTTATACCTATCTGGGACTATACAAGGTGTAGAAGTATATACAAGAGCTACAGGATCAGTTTGGTTTTCTTTAAGCTCATCACTCTGAAGAGAGTCATCATAAGATGTGGGAAAAGTAAGGAGGCCAGGATCAAAGGGAAACTTAGTATTTACACTTTTTGAATAGGTCGAGTGAATATTTTGATCACCTTTATCATTCAACAAATTTTGAAAAACTTTCAAGACAGCTTCAAGAACAGCAAAGAAGTAATTTACAAGAAAGTAGAATAGATCCTGAATACCATTCCACTTTGGATACCTGAACTTAGTGTAAGATCCTTTCATTTTGGCAGAAAAAGAGTTAGTCCTCCAATGGAGTCTCTACATTGAGTTGGAATCACCAGGTGAATGATTTCAGCCTTCTTATGTCTGATCGTTGTCCACCATCAACCATCAGATCTGAACTTGATACATGTACTGGGGAAATTCACAAGTTAGATGTTACGTTTACAAGCTAGACCGGAGATTGACTGAAGCAGCGTTTATCTACTTTCGCTAATGCAAAGCAAAATCGTTTCGAAGGCTACCTGGCATAACTTCAGGCTCCGTCTGTAGTTTATGAAACAAATAACACCAACAAGCAAACCATTTTCTCCCTAGTATGGTCGCCACTATGTTATTTCCTAAATCCACCTTAGGCTGAAGGAAGGCGAGATTCAGGGTAACATCATACCACGCTCAGTCTGGTAGCTAGCACTACCAGAACAGGAGAGGGCTCTCTCCGGGTCAATCTCAGTGATAAGTAATCAATAGGGTCTGAGATGATTGAAATGAGTGCTAATTTTAGGCTAGGTATATGAATCAAGGAGTTGGATTTTGATTTTTAGGGTTTTTGTTGGAAAAAGGGAAAGGCAGTTTTGGGCTTGGGGATGAGGCCAAATTCTTGCAGATTTCAAGTTGGGGCAAGGAAGGTAATGACTTTGATGTCTTAGATTCATTGAATGGATGGAAAATACTGTTGAAGAGCTGAAGAGGGCAAGAGGGTGCAAGGATCCTCTTCAAACTAACGAAAACATATAAAACTAAACAAAATTTTAAGGCAGAGCACCAGCAAACTAATGAATTCTACCTTAGTTACTCATTTGTTTAATTTCAGAAGCAAAGAGAAGGGAAATGGCATACATAAAAATTAATGAAACTTACAGATACATGGATAAAAACATCATCAGAACTCAGAGCCACAAGGATCCCAACAAGTGCTGCAAAACTCTGGTCTTTCCTTTGCCAAAAATCTGAAATGAATACACAATGAGGTGCCAAACTATTCCCAAGAGTCCAACCCTGAAAATGACTCAGAAAACACATAATATAGACCAGCCTAACCCCTTCCCATGCCTCTAGGGGTCGAGCTCATCCTTCTAGGAGCTATTTCAACCAATGATAAACTAGGAACTGAAATCTAGGCAATCAAACAACTTGCCTCTATATGGAAGGAAACTAATTCATTCATTTAATTTTCACTTTTTAGTGAATGAATCCTCTAAAACAAGTAAATATGTGCCAAAATTACATCATATTCACCAAATTACATCAAGGTAGATCAATAATTACATAAAAAAGTGAAACTAGTCAAAACTGGGCGAAATTCTGAGCTGAAGGGTGAAAAATAGGCAAAAGTCCTCTATGCGCCGCGCCCAAAAACTCAATGCGTCGCGCCACTTTGATCCTATTTTTTAGGCACTTCCCGAAGTCCAAATTGAGCTCATGATATCTCGTTGGAAAGCCCTTCCTGTCTACTTTCCAACCCAAGTGGAATTTATAGATTTGGTGTCCATTGGCCCCTCCAAAACTGCAATCTCCCAAGACTGGTTCCTGCTGGTGCAAAAAGTGGCAGAAAGGCCATTTTCAAGGTGTTTCTGACCCTTTAAACCACCCAGAACTTGATGAAATCTCTCAGCCATTCCTGAGCATGCATAATTTATCATAAAAAACCCAAAAATATCAAGTTTTCCTCCAGAATATCTCTCAAACGTAAGCGCGCGTCGGGCGGAAAAATCTGTTTTGCGACCAAAATTTCAAAAATGACAAAATTTACTCCAAATTTGCTGAAATTTGGAGTGAATGTCTCCCATCATGTCCCATGCTCAGCCAAATAAGCTTCGGCCAAGATATGAAGTGGATCAGGCCTTTTGTGCCTCCTTAGTGCCCTCCTAGTGCATGCAGTTCAGTGACGGAATCACTATCTCTTTCATTGGATGTGTCGGTGTCTGTCATGGTGTTGCAATGTGTATGTCAAGTGTATACTGATATATATGTGGTGAAATAAGATTTTGTTGTCTTTTCCTCCAATTGCCAAATCTGTGCCAAATGGGAAAGGATTGTGATAAATAGGAGTATAGTGGACTGTGGGCAAAAAGGGATAGTGGGTACAATGGAATTTTAATCAAGTGATAATTGATAATGTAGTGATAAGGAACAGTCACTTGACTATTTGGGAATTTGGGGATTTTATAAGTGATATAGGGAAAGGAAAGTAATAAGGCATAGTAGGGTTTGGGGATAAGGAAAATGGGAACAAGGGATATAAGCGATTTTGGGACAGAGGGGAATAGGGGAGGGATGTTGATGATATTGTGACAGTGAAGAGAAAAATAACCAGGTGGGAAAATGT
This sequence comes from Pinus albicaulis, assembly GCA_034641835.2. Lineage (NCBI taxonomy): Eukaryota > Viridiplantae > Streptophyta > Pinopsida > Pinales > Pinaceae > Pinus > Pinus albicaulis. The sequence goes on along the minus strand of CM076579.1, from coordinate 1,149,791,283 downwards.
GCTTTTGGCACCAAAATCAAACTTCAACACTCAAACCCAAACCCTAAGGGAGCAATTTCTAACAAGTGAATAGGGTTTATATCTTGACATTCAAATTCTCATATTCCCTTTCCAAACTACACCAAACCTTGACAAATAGCAATTCAAAGACTCACAAACTCATTTGAAACATAGGAGGGGGATTTCATTTTGCAATTTGAGTGAGAAATGGCAGCAAAACTTTGTTTCAGCTCTGTGCGCCGTGCGCAAACCCAGTGCGCTGCGCCAGTGCAAATTTGCATTGTGAAAAACGGTTCTATGCGCCGCACGCGCCCAGTGCGCCGCGACCTTCCTCTTGTGCGCCACGCTTTGCAAATGACACACATTTCGGCCTTTCAAATGTTGAATTTGCTCCTCCGCATTTTTACTTCAGTTCTTTGATGTATTTGAGGTGAAAATGGATTATTTGGATGTGAAAATATCTCATATATACAAAGGACCTTGGTTTTTCTTTTGACAAACCCATTTTTGCAATGTTTTGAACTTTGACATTTCTCCAATGAACTCTATTTTTGTTTCCTTTTGATTGTTGAGCTAATGATGAATCTATTTTCTATTCTTTGCAGGGATAGCAGGCGGAATTTTGGCAAAGGTGACCAGGGTTGCACCTGAAACATTTTACAACTGAAGAAATTTTGACAATGGCATGGCATTAATTACAAAAGACAAAATTGATGATTTCTTCTTCAAAACAGAGTTTTGAAGGAAAAATCATCCTCCAGCCTTATGATGATGAAATTTTGCACTGGAAACTGATTTGGAACTTCCCTCATGTGTCTGTTGGTATTATTTGACATTTTGCAGACGAAACCCTAGACCTAATAACTAAAAAACCCTAAAAGACTCTTTGCTGACCAAGAGATCAAACAGGGCTGTAAATGACCTTAAAAATGATTTTGATGAACTTCGATAAACATATCTAAGCCAGCAGGTACAAGGCATGAGGGGTATGAGTGACAGAACCCTTTCGTCAGAAGACCGATGCTCCTAATGGAATGCAACTCAGTGAATTGAGCAGGACACCTAAAATGAAATTCAAAAAGAGGAATTTTGATCTCTTACGGAGGGCTAATGAGACCGACTCTAACAGGTTCAACCCTTCGGACGTGCATATGCTCTGTATTGGTGAAAATTTATGTGAAGGGGATGATGCCCATTTTTGGCATCAAGCACAGTGGTCTGAATAAGTAAAATCTCTCTCCCCCACAAGTCACATCTCAACAAGAAGGTTAGTTGGTTATGTGGCATGGTTTGTTTGCTACAAGTCAAGAGTTCGATTCTAGTCAGACTTGGTCAATTTTTTTTATATATGGGTTATTGGCACGCCAAATTTGACTATATTGTTGAAAATTTAGTCATTTTATAGAGCTCATAAAGTTTCATTTTGTAGAATGTGCCCTAAATTTTTCATTGTGTAGAATGATTAATTTTTGTATGGATTTTATATAGTTCCATATGCTTTTTTAGAGGTTTTTGGGATCATTTTAAGGCCAAATTGAATTTCGAAAGAGGCATGATGATAAAATTTCAATGGTGAACAATAATAGAGGCATTAAAAGTCTTTAGATGTATTTTTTTATGATCATGATCAATTTTATGTGTTTTGGAAGCTTATGTGCAGGTTGCAATTGATGTTGGATATATGGGAAGAATAGGTTCTGAGAAGGGTTTCATGTGACCATATTAATGAACGAGTTGGAAAAGAGTATGGAAAATTTGTTGATAGCAGTATGAAAGCAACATTCTTTTCATTTTTAATGTTTACATTTATTGAAGAACAGGTGGATCCAGTTTGAAATATTATAAAAAGTGTCCCATAAGAAGTTGAATGAGGTGGGTACCTTCACTAAGTTTTGTGCCTCAATTAGGTAAAATAATATAACAAATCGGAGCTTGCATATCACTGAGGTTGGTACCTCATTCAGGTTGAAGTGTGCAGCAAGTTGATCCTTGCATATATCTGAGGTTGGTGCCTCAATCAGGTTGTAGCATATAGTGAGTAGTTGCTTGCACATTTTTGAGGTCGGAACCTCAATAAAGTTGTAGCCTATTGGAAGTTGCTTGCATATTTTGGGGGTGGGTGCCTCTAGCAGGTTGGAGCCTAAAAATATATGTAATGAATTGAAAAGAAGAAGAAGAAAAATATTTTTTTCTCTCGTATGGATTTCCACATAAAATCTTGTGTCCTTTTGTGTTGATGTGATGTCTTCTTGATGTATTGTTGATGTCATGATGGATCCTTTATGCATTGTTTTATTTATTTATATGTTGAAAATAGTTATGATACATTTATACATAATTTTTCATTGATAAAATGTTGTCAAATGATAATAATAAAAATCCACATTGATTCACCCTCCTCTCAATGTGATCTTTGGTCTAACATTAACCACAAATCTCCCTAGTGTATATTTGTGAGACATATGTTGCCTACATAACTATGTAACCCTATTTTAGACTTCCACAATGGGAATTAATTTCAATAGAAGGAAGCCCACCGACATTTCCAAGACATTTCAAAACCAAGGGGTAGTGAATATTTTCTAGAGAAGTTAGTAGATGGACTTCTTTAAGATATTAAGAGTATATAATGATAAAATATTTTTAGAATTTGTGACTAAAGTACCAAAGTTTTATAGAATAATAATATATTACAGTAGTGAGAATAATGGAAATCCAATTTAATGAGGCCATAATCAACAAAGTTATTAGCATACCTAGAGGCCTACCTTAAGAAAAATAAGAGATCCAATAATCAACTCTTGCCAAGGATTATTTCTGCAGAATGAACAATTTGTCGAGAACAAAAATGGAATTAAGAGAAAAATTATGCCAACTCCATGGCATGAAGTTGCATACCACATATTGAAATATATTTATTGTGAGGGGAGGTTCAATGTAATATATGCTTATCAATTCTAGCTACTTTCCATCTTAGATGCTCAACATCCATTGTTTTCTATTGCAATATTTGAATGAAATGAGTGGTAAGGTTAAGGGAGGAAAACAATAAGTTGTGTCCCACCATGGGCCCAACAAATTAATATTATTTTATGCGCTAGAAATACTATAACAACATATCCCACAGGAAGATATGGACAAGCCCTCCTTCCTAGAAGCCTAAAGGGCCTTGAAAGATCAAATATCTCCCATAGTAAATAAGGGAAAAGAAAAATATTCCAACCTTGGTCCTTCTAAGAAGAATAATCCCAAACTTAAATTACAAAGAAGGATATTGAAACTACCTTGGTGAAAATTGGGACACCTCATAAACAAATCACACATCCTAAAGTGAAGAAATTACCTTAGCAGAAGGAATTGATAATTAGATGGGAGCATAAAAAATTTAAGAGACAGAAACCAAGGATGAATATCACCACTCAAAAAAAAGAAGTCTCTCAAACAATGATCCAAGTATAAAAACACCTAGCCCTAAAAAGCAACTTGGAACATTTCATGTAGAATAGGAAGAGCTATAGGAAGAGGAGGAAACATCTGGGAAAAACTATAGGGAGAAGAATATACCTCTCAAGAATAATAAAAGACATCTCAAGAACAACTATGGGAAGAAACATCACATTCATAATTATAAGAAGAGACACCATAGGTAGAAGTGTAGAAAGGGAAAAATGCACCTCATACATAGCATGATAAAGTACAAGAAGAAACCTTTTATATATAACATAAGCAAGATAAATAGGAAGTGATTCCAATGGAGAAGAAAGGTACACAACCTAAATATTTGGGGACGATTGGGCCCTCTAAAGGAATATGGTTGCAACTAGAATCTCTAAATCCTACTAGGCCCCTGACTACATGAATATTACTACTTTCTCATCTCCTACCCCATGCAATGTTGGAGATAAAGGAAGAAAAAAATGAATCCCATCAACGGAAGGTACTTGGAGATGTATCTAGGTTGGAAGATGAATTTGATAAAATCAAAGAACAATTGATGTTATTAAGACTCCAATATGATAACAAAATAGAATATTTAAATAAAGAAAGCAAGCAACTCAAACAACAATTGAATTAGGTTGATTCAACAAATAAATTCAAAAATGATCATCTTACAAGGATGGAAACCAACTTGGGAATAATTGCCCACCTATCATTGGAGATGACTAGTTGTAAGTAGCTGGAAAGGACCTATAAAATATTTCTAAAAGAACAATGGTACAAATTTCAAATATCTTGTCTTGCATAATAAGGGGGATCAACATTCAGACTTTGAAGTATTTCATCATACTATTTCAAAGCTGTAGTATAGAAGAAAAGGAAAAATTTTGTGAGTTCTATTTACACAATATTGTATTACCAAAATCACCATATTAGGACCCAAACCCCTAAGTAAGGGATGTTTGACTTCTAGCCCTAGCCTCTTGGATAAGGCATGAAGAAATGAGGGTCAATGAGGTAATAATAGCATTGGAGGAATAATTTACCTCCAAATTATTAATGCATCCCATAAAATCCTCATGGAATACCAACAAGTAACATAGATTTGGAAGCAAAGACATGAAGAAGTTATCCTCCACTTTGAGGATATGTTTAGATTGTTATGGGAAGAGGTTATAGGAATGCCAAAGGAGATGCATACCCTACATTTCAAATTGAAACTAAGAGAGGTACCTTCCCTAACTATGTTACACATTGCCTTATCGAGAACATCCCTCTACAAGAGAATGTTACAAAGGTTGGGTGTACAATGAATTTCCCTAAATTTCAATTCCCCACTACTATTGAAACTAATAGCACATACCAACTAGGGGCAGGAATATACAGAATGGAAGAGGATAGAAGATGCAATTCTGTTTTATCAACTGGAAGAACTACCAAGGTACATAGCATAGGATGTTAGGAAAGCTTTCAAGGAGATGAAAAATTAGACATTCAAGGATCAGAAAGACTAGAAAAGGTACATTTCCTACAAATGGGAAAACATATAATCAATAGGGTAAGATTGGACCTTGAAATGTATGCTTCATGACCCATCTACCACCTTGAAAATCAAGCACTCCTGAACTTATTTTTTATACATGTTTATTATTTATATAGTATTCCTTTTTTATAGTGAATGCTTAAGTGATTTAATCATACTAATGATTTGCATTACCTTTGGTAGCCTTAGCACATTTATTTGGAAAAAAAAATTAGAGCAATGAGTTCCCCTCTAACATCCTACCAGTAACGTACCATATAGATATGGGCTTTGTCCCCTCATCTACTAGCATGAACCCTAATACTACTTGAATCCAAGCTTCATTAGTATTGAGGATGAGACGTGGGTGCATAGAAATCCCAAGGAGGCAAACTTCCCATAATTTTAGAGATTTTTGGAGGGAAAACAACCCTCTTATTGAGGAGGTTTCTCTCTCAACATTTTGTATTATAGGAGAACTCAAGGCTAGTTGAAAAAACAACTTTTGGGAAGAGAAAGAACAATGTCTTGATTTTTCAACTATTTATTTCGATCTTATGTGTTGTTGATCTGAGTTAATGGAAAATATATATATATATATATATATATATATATATATATATATATATATATATATATATATATATATATATATATTCTAAGCAACCAATGATGGTATTTATCAATTATCTGAGCACCTTGGGGAGGGCACATGTGACAAGAGCTCTAAAGACCTTATTTTCTCTTTTGTATTTTATTTTCATGCCCATTTCTCATATTATTCATGCCTTTCTTTTATGTCGAATATAATTTAGTGAATGAGGTAATTTTTCATTTCCTAAAGAAACTTAGGAATTTGATGATTTTTTATTAGATGTGTTAGAAATAACTTCTTTTACTAATTGTAAGTTTCCTTTCATTAATTTGTTGCATTCAGATCAATTCTAAAACTTTCTTGTAGAATTGAAAGACTTTCCTATATAATTATAGAGCTTCATGTAGAAATAGATTTGATAGCTTAAGTTTGGCATTCTTTCTCATGGTTTTGTATTTTTCATCTAAAGAACACCTTGAACAGCCATTGTTGAAATGATCTAGTGAAAATGAAAAGTTAATATGAAGACAATTATCTCTACATAATGACATTATAGCATTGTAGATTTCCCTATTACTGCTTCTTGTTTTGTACAACTGCAAGACTTTCCTATAGAATTGTAGAGCCTCATGTATAAATAGATCTAATAACTTCAATTTGACATTCTTTCTCATGGTTTTGTATTTTTCATTTGAAGAGTACGGTCTTGAACAACCATTGTTGACATGATCTAGTGAAAAGGGGAAAACTAATAAGAAGACAATTATCCCTATAGGATTGCATTACAACGCTATAGATTTCCTTCTTGTTGTTTTCTACTTTGATTTGATTTACTTTCCTACAACAATAAAATATAGCTTCATTTCCTTACAAAGAGAATTTATTTCTTTTCCCTACAAACATGTATATTGTTTACTTTTTGCAATTTCGTTCCCCGCAACTTTACTTTCCACTGTTTTTTTTCTGCAAATTTATTTTGTAAATTCATTTCCTACAAGAATAAACTAGCTAAGTGATGGTATCCCTTTCACTTGATCAAAAGGATATTTTTTTCATATATTAGTGTGCATTGAGAAGAAAGAATGTGACTTGCATATACAGTGCATGATACTTCTTAAGTTTGTACAAACCCCAGATTGATATATTAAAAATGAGACCTCCAAGAATACAACATTGATGATGAAATAATGAGGGTCATCATAAGCTTCAGCAAGATATTTCAAGATCAATTCCACAACTAATTACCTTTGTTGCATGTCTTATTATATATGCCTACAATAGTAGAAATCATAATTAACATTAATAGATTTATATTAGATATCATCTGCAAATGTAAAGAAATACCTAGAAAATTTAAGTAACAATTTTTAACAATTTCAAAAATACTTTTATTTTACTTTAACATACGATATGTTACATTGAATAATAATTTCTCATTTTAAAAATAATTTATTTTTACTCTAATATGTAACATATTATATTAAAATAATAATCTCCTCGAAAATCATACACAACATAGTTGTTTCTAAATAAATTAGATATTTATAATATTAAAATATGAGAAAACGTATACATTAATGGTACAAGCTTAATGTTAAATAGAGAAAACCATTACTTTATTTAATTTCTTTAACCATTTTTAACAAATTCTTTTTATTGAAAATAATACACAACATGGTTGTTTTTTAATAAAATAGATATTGTAATCAATTTCTTTTTATTGAAGATAATACACACAATATGGTTGTTTTTTAATAAAATAGATATTGTAATCAAATTATTTTTATTGAAGATAATACTTTAATAAAATAGATATTGTAATGCTAGAATATGAAAAAACACTATACATGAACCCTTGAAGATCATACACATTAGCATGGTTGTTTTTAAATAAATTAGATATTATAATGTTAGAATATGATAAAACACTATATATGAGTATTGAATGGAAAAGATAATCACTTCTGTATAAAATTCTCATCCTCCCATGTAGAATCTTCAGTGGGTAAGTTCTCCATTTGATGAGATACTCTAAAATTGATCATTTTCGTAGTTGTCGAGTTCTTGTTTTCGTGAATGCTTCAGGTTCCAATATGATTTTCCTTCCTCATCAAGTTCTAGCAACATTGTTTGAACTGGAAGTTTGCCCTCTATAACCTTCTTTAAGCATGAAACATGGAGAACTGAATGCACTCACGAAGAAGCAGGAAGCTCCAATTTGTATGTCATAGTCATTAGAGAAATTTTGAGGTCTGAAATAGGCCTCCTAAGAAAAATGTACAACCAAAATAAACTTTACAAGAACCAATAGGATTCAAGATGATGATGTCAACCATTGGGGATGATTCACCATTTTGGGGGTAAAAAAGTACAAATATTAAAAAATAATAAAGCTGCTTTTTCAACTTGTATTTTCATCTTATATTCCTAAATTTTTACTCCAATTTTGAGTGGGAATACTCGTTGGATGCAAAATTTAATTCCTCATCCAAGGAGTACCCATATTGCATACTTTCGATGGACCCTATTATACGAAAAATGAGAAATACATTAAAAAATGTGATTGCAAACACATTTTTTATGTATTTCCCATTTTTCATGTAGCAAGGTCCATCGAAAGTATGCAACATGGGTACTCATTAGATGAGGAATAAAATTATGCATCCAACGAGTGTTCTCGCTCGAAATTTGATTGAACCCATAGGGAGATAAGCTGAAAATACGAGTTGAAAAAACAGTTTTTTCTTTTTCCCTCTAAAATGTCATGATGTAATCTAATCTTATTTTATTATTCCACTATTATTTTATAATTTCCTTAGGAGGCCCATTTTAGACTCAAAATTCCCCTAATGACCAATCTTTTGCAACACCTTGTAAGGACCATAGTACTTTGGCGAAAATTTATTATCCTTCTTAGCTTGCTTGAGGGACATTTGTTTGTATGGTTGTAGCCATAAAAATACCTAGCCTCCTACATCAAAACTTCTCTTGCTGCAATGTTGATATGCATGTTGTTTCATTCGATTTTATGCAAAATTTAGGTTATCATTTAAGAGTTGGAGAACTTCTTGTTGATGCTCGATGTGATCTTCCATTGCTTGAACCTTAGAATTTTCTCTTAAATAATATGTGATGGACGGTGGATGATATCCATAAAGTGTCATAAATGGGGTCATTTTTGCTGCAGTATGGAAGGAAGTGTTATACCACCATTCAACGAGAGTTAACCACTTGACCTATTGTGTTTGCTTATCAGATACAAAACAACGAATATATCCTTCCAAACATTTATTCACTATCTCAGTTTGACCATCATATTGAGGATGATAAGATGAGCTATGAGCTAGTTGAGTACCCAAACAAAAAAACAATTCCATCCAAAAATTTCTAGTAAAAATGGGATCTCTGTCACTTACAATATTCTTTGGGTTTCCATGTAGCTTTTGAATTGTTTCCATAAATGTAGTAGCAATTGTACTTGCTTTAAATATCTGAGATCATGCACAAAAGTGTACATACTTGGTAAGTCTATCAACTACCACCATGATGACACTCTTTCCTTTAGACTAAGGTAAACTTGTGATAAAATCCATTGAAATATCCTCCCAATGTTGACTTGGAATGGATAAATTTTGTAGAAGAACCATGGTATTAATTGTCTCAACTTTATTTTGCTGGAAAACCAAACATTCCGCCACAAAATTTTGAATATCAGATTTAAGGCCATCCCAAAAAAAAATCTTTCTTCACCCTGTCGTAAGTTTTTAAAAATCCTGAGTGTCCTCCTAAAGGAGAAGTGTGCAATTCCAAAAGAATATTTTGTTTTATTTGGGAATTCTTGCAAATATATAAGTAATCTTTGTATCATAAGGAACCATTTTTCCAACTAAATGTGTCAGATTTACTAGGATCTTGCTGCAACTTTTGAATGAGTGTCCACACTTCTTCATCATTCTTCCATTCATCCCTTGCTTCAGTTATCCAACCTAGTTAGATAATAGAAATGGCACAAAGCAATGATTCCACCTCTTCATCCATTCTTAAGAGTGCATCTGCAACAACATTTAGCTTCCTTTTTTTGTAGATGATTTCAAAGTCATAACCCAACATATTTGTGACCCATTTTTGTTGCTCTTCTAAAGATAGTATTTGTTCCAAAAATTGTTTAAGACTATCATGATCAGTTTTTACCATGAACTATCTTCCCATTAGGTAAGCTCGTCATTTCTTTAGTGCATGTAGCATTGTCAACATTTCCTTCTCATAAATATCTTTATGTAAATACTTTCCTTTGATTGGAAGACTTTAAAAAGCAATGGGTCTTCTTTCTTGCATTAAAACAGCACCAATTCCATTTCCTGAGGCATCACATTCCACAATAAAGGTTTTTGTGAAGTATGGTGTAGCTAAGACTGGTGCTAGGTACATTACCTCTTTAAGATGTTCAAAGGCCTTAGTTTCTTCAGGAGTCCATGAAAATGCATCTTTCTTCAATAATGTTGATAGAGGTGCTGCTATTCTCCCATAATTCTTAACAAAATTGCGATAATACCCTGTTAACCCAAGAAATCCTCACAACTACTTTATGGTTGTGGGGAATTTCCATTCCTTAATGGCTTTAATTTTTTTAGGGCCTGCCTTAACACCCTCGTGAGATAAAATATGACCCAAATATTCCACCTCTTGTAATCCAAAGAAACATTTGGATGTTTTTGCATATAATTGTTTCTTCTCCAATAGTTTTAGCACCATGTCAACGTGTTGAACATGATCCTTCCAAGACCTGATGTAGATTAGTATGTCATCAAAAAATAATAGCACAAATTTTCTAAGGAGGGGTTTGAAAATGGAATTCATCAACCCTTGAAATGTAGAAGGTGAAATGGTAAGGCAAAAAGGCATGACCAAAAATTCATAATGACCCTCATGAGTTCGAAATGTTGTTTTCGGAATATCTTCAGTCTTCATTCTAATTTGATGATGTCCTGAATGAAGATCCAACTTGGTAAAATAAATTTCCCCATGTAATTCATCAAATAATTCATCAATCACAAGAATGAGAAATTTATGTTCAATAGTGAGCTTATTGAGCTCCCTATAATCCAAACATATCTACCATGATCCATCCTTCTTGTGCACCAATACTACTGGAGTAGAGAAATAACTTTGACTAGGTTGAATTATACCAACCTCTAACATTTCTGCAATCATACATTCAATTTCACTCTTTTTGACATAAGGATATCTATAAGGCCTGATGTTCGGAGAAACACTTCCTGGAATCAAACGAATAGCATGATCATGATCACGAATAGATGGTAGTTATTTGGGAGTTTCAAACACCTTGGAATGATTTTCCAAGACTTTTTGGAGATCTGGAGAAATATAGGATTTTGATGTTGGAACTTCTAGTGAACATAATTGTGCAATTACACCTCGTTGTTCTTTCTTCAGAAGATTTGTCATGACATTAGAGCTGATTATCTTTCCTGGCTTCCCTTCGATACCCCGTAATTCGATTTCCTTTCCTTTCGAAAAAACTTTCAAGAAAATTTCTTGAAAATTAAAATCTACCATCCCCAAATATTATAACCATTGTACTCCTTATACAACATCAGCACCTCCCATTGGAATGGAAAGCATTGGACTATTCAATACATATTTCCCCATGGTTAGCTTGATATTGTGGAATTTTCCAGATAAATTTATAGTTCCTCCATTTGCAACCATCACTTGACATTCTGGTGTTGGGTATAAGAAACAATTCAATTCCTTGGCTACCTTACAATGAATAAAATTATGGGTACAAACCGAATCAATGAACACTATTACCTTTTTATTATTAATATGTCCTTCTATCTTGAGAGTTTGAGGAGTGGTGATTCCTGCCAATGCATTACAAGATATGGTCGGACTCATTTATTCTTCTTCTAGGGTTGGTTCCTGGTGTATATCCTCTTCTTTTGAAGTTTCTTGTTCATTTTCTTCCTCCTCTTCACAACCTGTGTAAAATAATTTATTCTTAGCACACTTATGACATTTAGTGTATTTTCTACAACTGTAGCAAAGCCCTTTTTCTCTTTTTTCTTCCAATTGTTGTGGTGTCAACCTTGTAGGTTGTGGAAGTCTAGGGGTAGCAACACTTCCATCTTTATAGATGTGAGTGGTAGGCATCCTTGTCGCCACAATTTTACATTCAATTTTTCTTGCCAACTTGAATGCCTTCTCCAATGAATCAGGTTCCCAAACACGAACTTCATGTTGGATGTTATCCTTTAAAGTCCCTATGAAGACATCAATATTGTGTTCCTCTGGAATATCAGTTACCCTTATATTCAATTTTTGGAAGTCCTCAATGCACTCCACCACTGAACCCTTTTGTTTGAGATTCATAAATTGGCTAAAGAAGGTGTTTCTATTTGTATCATCATAATGTGCTATCATTTCCTCCGTAAAAATTGACCAAGTGACAATTTTTTTACGGGAGCAAAGTCATCGATACCATACAAATGTATTTTGTTCTAAATGTAAAGTTGCAATGCGTACCTTTTGTGTGTTTTACACATTATTGAGATCAATTATTGCTCCATCTGTAGTATCCATGTTATGGGATCCTTGGTATCAAACTTCCTCATATCCATCTTTGGAATATGGTGGTTCTTCAATCCAACATTACAGTTTATGAAATCACAATTAACATTTATTTTGTTCTCATCATGAGTTTCCTCTACTATATTTATGTCATTAGGAATCATTTCTTGTATTAACCTTGTCATCAAACCTTCCATGTCTGCTTTTAGATCATTATTCATGTCTTCCATGTTGTCTTTCATTTTTTTCATCGATATTAGCTTCCATGTAATCCATCTTAGCTTCCATGCCAGCTTCCATGTCATCCATCTTAGATTTCATGTCATTCTTCAAACCATCCATCTTAGCTTCCACACATTTCCTCAAACCATCCATCTTAGCTTCCACGTCTTTCTTCAAAACTTCCATTTCATTTTTTGTTACTCTTTGCAAGAGAAAAATTTGGTGCACTTGCTCTTGTAATTTTGATATGTCATGTTGTGCTTCTTCCTCTTCATGAGTCATAGTAGAGCCTTCTGAAGGCTTAATGGGTGTTGAATTATTTTTAGGTGCCATTTTAGAACCCAATACTGATATATATGCTTCAATATTCCCTTGGAATCACTTCAAACTGATTTTTCACACAAGACTTATGCAATTCGGAAGAAAAAAATACACACATTTTTCTTGATTTTGAGGAGCTCGATTTTGAAACTGAATTATCTCTATGATTTTAGATCTTAAATATCTGAAATTTGGCCCTGTAGTAGCCCTTTGAATCTTCTTTCGAATTCCACAGGTCTCACCTCATTTGGATTCTTCACGCAAATTTATGTCCAATCTCCCACAATGACCTGATTCAGTAGAGCGAACTTGTATGACGTGACACGTGTCACTATTTCCTCCTTCGGTTCTGAAATTGATACACAGGAAACTATAGTTTGTGTACTTATGGCCAATTTTTACAGAATACCAATCTGAAGCTCAAAGAGAGAGTTATGACGATTTTCCAACTGTCACCTCAGATGAAATTCAGGATCCTGAATGAACCCTAACTTCCATAGATCATATCTCCAAAAATATTGTGAACCAAGCTCTGAAATATTTACAGGAAGTTCCTCAGAATTTCGGCTTCGTTCTGTAACATTTTAAGCTTCTCAACCTTCATATAAAAAATTTTATAGCGCAAATTCCATGATGACTTGTTTTAGGTGAAATCGGGAGCCTGTAAAAACCCTAACTTCCATAGATCATATCTTCGAAAATATTGTGAACCAAGATCTTAAATTTTTAAAAGATGTTCCTCCGGATTTCGACTTCACTCTATAAAAATTTCAGCTTCTGAACCTTCGTAGAAAAAAATATATAGTAAAAATTCCATGATGACCTATTTGGAGAAGCGAAATCCTAGAATCCAAAGCTCTGATACCAAATGTTATGAAACCAACTCCAAAAATAGAAGAAAAGAGATATCAACGACTTATAAATAAGCCACTATGGGGGGGAAACCTCCTTCTATATATAGGAGTGCATGGGGTCACAATATAATCCTAGTCGACCTAACCATAATAATGTAAGGACACAATAATAACAATATTGGGGTTACAGGGGTACAACAATAACAATAAGGGGGTTACAATAACAACAATAAGGGACTATACTAGTAATATAGGGACCTAACACTTTATGTCATTTACTATATGGAAATTTATATATAGAAGGTATGAACGCCTTGTATGTAATTATTATGTAATTTGTGCCTAGATGAGGCATCTCGACTGGCGATGGTTGCGTGAGTGAGGACTTTGGTCCCCTAAGGTTCCAGGTTCAAATCCTCTTTGGGTTTTCAATGTAAACATATGTAATATGTAATGTACTACTAGCCTATAAAAAGAATTAGTATGTAATATTTTTTATAAGATATTCTCTAATTAACGATGAAATGTAAAATCATGAATAAGAATATCCATGCGTTATTTTTATGGGAAGTGCGAAAATGGCATAGAATTTGGTGAATTATGCTTATGTATTAGCATATAAATCAATCTCATTGTCCTTATATTTAATGGAATTCATTCATCTTTATGTTTGAGTTCTTTTCAAAATGCCTTGGGATTCACTTATTTTCCCAAAAATGTCATATCATTTGTATGAGCATGTAGATGTCTTAGAGACCTTGTGTGTTTGAAGCTTTAGCATTTCAATTTTATTCAATATTAGTGGATTTCCAATTTGACTTCAGCTATGTTAGAATTTATATTAAGTGTTTTTTAACATTCCTTTACACATGTTTTAGCATAACTCCTTTGTTTCCACATGAATGTGAGTCTACGTCTTGAGTGAAAGTATGCTTCCATTCGTATTGAAATTTTGAAATTTTTTTATTTACTTTCTTACCCATATTATCATTTTTAGGGACTTTTGACAATATGTTTTTTTGTATTTTGAAAGATTTTTTCTATTTTGTTTTCTTATATTCATGTTTCGTATGCAGTTATTATGATGATTTTTTTTTACATACATCAACATCATTAAGAAGTCATCATTGTGATTATATAAATAGGGTATTTGGTGGGTCCATAAATTATATTCTTGTTGGTAGGGTCACATTTCTTCTAGTTGAACTTTAGTCCATGTTAGTAAATTTACAATTTTCCATGAGATTTGTTGTAAGATGCCTTGTGTTTTTTTAGTTTTCCTCCACCAATAGTTAGGAAGTGATATTCTTGTTGGTGGGTGGGTCCATACCTCTATGAGTTGAATTTAAACTCATTTAAACTCATTTTGAGGATACCTTAAGGTTTGTTCCAGATGTGTTCATATTTGCTTTATCATTTGTTTTAGTTATGATATAATACCCAATATATCATAAGAAACAAGAAGTACACACCATGTATACCAATGTGAGCATGGAGCACAACTCCAAGATAGATAAGAGGGATGAATTACATACACTCTCAAACAATGAGAGAACCTCCTCCAAATATCCCAATACATTAATACATCTAAATTACATGTCCTCAATAATCACTACATCATCTCTATATAAGCATATTCACATATTGTGCATGTTCCCCCTTTGTTATTAGATCAACCCTATTACATATGCATTGCACATTACATGTACATTTGACCCCATATTGCACACCCACCCCCACAGACACCCCCCCCCCCCCACCCCTTGGGGTCATATCATACACATATAACCCCATATATGCCCCTCCTTCGGATCATATCATACACATTTAACCCCCATAAATGCCCCACTTTGGGTAATACCATAGTACCCTCTTCAAAAGCTTTGTCTTCAAATATTTCGAGTTAAATGCTTTACATGTGAAAGACAACCAAACTATGTTATCTTTGAGTTATTCACCTCTATTTTAGTTATTGGAAGACAACCAAACTTTCTTTTATGTTGAGATTTGAAAATTTGAGTCCTTTCCATATGTGTTTCTTGTTCATAATATATATAAATTCAAGTTTTCTTACCCAAAATATAAATTTTGGGTATTTTAGAAATAGAATAATATGTTGATTTTTTTATATCATTATTATATTATTTCTCTCATGTTTATTATATACTTATTATGTTTTTTTTTTTAATGTATGTTGGCATCATTGAAGAGGTCATCCCTTTTTAGGGTTTTTTGGCAATGTGATATTTTTTACTTTTACATATCATTCTCATATCACTTCCTTCGTGTTTCTTATGTACGCTCATGGTTTTTTAATGTGTGTTAGCATCATTGATAGGTTATACGATTGAATTCAAATGGTATTGGGTGAGGTATGTATGGTGATACTCTTGTTAGTTGGTGGGTCCACACCTCT
Source organism: Pinus albicaulis (assembly GCA_034641835.2). Lineage (NCBI taxonomy): Eukaryota > Viridiplantae > Streptophyta > Pinopsida > Pinales > Pinaceae > Pinus > Pinus albicaulis. The sequence goes on along the minus strand of CM076579.1, from coordinate 1,149,775,324 downwards.
CCAAGTTGAATTTCATCCTATTTTAGTGCATTTCTATGTTACCTTAAGGTATGTTACACGCTTCCTTCTATTGTTTAGCTTACCTTCACCTTTATTTTAGCATTTGTAGGTGATATTCTTACTATTAGGTGGGCCCGTACTTCTCTAAAAATAATTTCATTGCCTTTTAGTGCATTTTTAGGCTACCTTAACGCTTTTACCTTCATTTTAGCCTACATTTAAGTTTGTTAGTGTTATTGTACAATGATTTATTAGTCAAGTTAATTCTACAATGTAAATTTGAATTCTACAATGTAAATTTGAAATGTTGGTTAATTGCTTAATATTTTGTATTATAATTTAATTAATTATTTTAAATTCATTTGATATTAAAGATACATTTCAAAGCAACTTGAATTTGTAGTTATGCAAGTACATGTTTTCTATGTGATGATGTTGTATTTAATTTATTTACTTATATTTTAACCTTAATAATTCTAAGGTGGACTTTATTTTATGCCTAGATTAGAAAATATTAGATCTTTCCACATGTTTTATTTATTCATAATGCATATGAAATCAATTTTATGTTTAGACATGAAATTCCAATGTCATAGAATTAAAATATGTGGAAACTCTTAATAATTTATAACATAAGAATAATTTATTATTAACATCAATCGGATTCATAATTTTTATGAAAATTTATTAAAATATTATAGATTTATTATAAAAATTGTGTCTAAATAAATAAAATAACTCACAATATAAATCATTAGAAACCTATTGCAATCATCCTTAAATTTTGATTTTTGATACATTAAATATATTGACTATTTAATTAATTAATCCTTATTTATTTATTGAATTCAATAATAAAAGGATATTTGTAATTATGATGACTTTAGTTTCATCTAAAAAAAGTGAATTTGATCACGAAAATGAGTTATGTAATGACAAATAGAGTACACCAATTAAAATCTATTTGAAAAAGTAAATAAATATATAATTTTAGAAGTTAAAAAAATGACAAAAGTTCACATAAACCCAAGTTATTAAATATATGTTAAAATCCTCTCTTCAAATGCCCCTTTGTATCCTCTTTGGGTCTATGTTTTTTCTTTTAAAATTTATGGACAAAAATAGTGAGGGGGGACACTTAGGTACTCCACTTTCTAAGAGGCACCTAAATGCCCCCCCCCACTTTCCCCCCACTTTTAGGAAAAATGCTCCACACATTGGAAACATGTTTTCCCATGTGTTTCACCACATTTCATAAAATAAAGGCATGTATAATGTTTCCCCAAAGACCCCTTAGGAACCAAAAAATGGGAAGCCAAAGGGGCACCCTAACCCTACAAGATGCATGTATGGAACAATAGTAATTAATAATTTGCAAATTTATTTTCATAGTTAAAGACATTCTCATAACTCATAATTTTAAAGGCCATGTTACCCACCATTTTGTGGGTGATATCCCTAGGAGAAATTTATTCTCCATGAAGGACCTTGTAATGTCCCAAATGGGGAAATTTTTGCTCCATCGGGAACATCTTAGATGTTCCTATTGTTTTCCACCTCTAGGAGTATTAACAATCAACAGTGAACTATTTCAAAGATTGACTGCAGGGGCATTTACTGGATATTTCACCTTCACAAGGAAGGATGAGATCCAGAGGCTACCTGGCCCTCTAGCAGACTCTGCCAATAGAGCATGTCAAGAGCTAATAATTCCCTTCAAGGAATTTCTGCAGCAACTGCCCATGAGGACGTTGTATAAGGAATCCAATGTGAAAGTAAGGCAATCCAATGTTGGGATGCCTTGGAAAATATTTGATACCAACTCCCTGCAGAATATAAGTTCAAAGAAATAACCTTAAGCAGGTTATTTAGATCTCCCACTAACATGTATATCGAAACAATGCTCAATAAGGGAATATTCAGCAGCATTAAAACTTCAATGTGAACAACAGTGAATAATACATCATATAATGACAGAAGAGTACAAATCTAATAAAAAATGTATAGCAGCAAATAGTATACAAGATCCTTGAGGAAAAGACCTCTCAAGGGGAGTGCAAATCAGCCTCCAAGGAAAATGTACATAAGCAAGAAAATATATTGTTGCATTAATTAACCCAGCTACTCTATTACTGCGCAGTCTCTAAGGGAAAATGACTGCAGACTGAAATATACAAGATGATATGACATTACATGCTCAAATAAATATGGGGGAGCAAGATCTCAACCCCAGAAAACATTATTGCCTTAATCCTCCAAGGGATTGGCTAAAATACATAAAACTAGTAAAATGCCAGAGTTGCAGTGTAGCCGCTGCAACTCAAATATAATACAACATAGGAGAAGGGAAATAGATGCTGCAATGACAATTAAACCTCCTCCAATTATCTCCAGAGTGAAGGAGCTGATCTCCTTCCTGAATATTGCACTCACTAGTGCACAAAATGAGCTCCACCTGCAAACCCTCACTGAGAATAACATTGTAAGAGAAAGGGACTACGCTGGGCATGGGAGAAAACATATGGCCTGAAGCCAAATCTGCGATATGAGATTCGGAAATCTCCTTTGCTGATTTCCTAGAGAAGGAATGAGCTTCCCCTCCACAAACCAACTCCGGAATTGAGATGATGAAGGTCCCTCACTGCAACACCAGCAACTCCAACGTTCTATTGCTGCAAGAATAACGCAGTAGCTGCAAATGATTGCCTTGGCCTCATGCCATGATGTGAGGAAGATGAAGAAAAATCTCTCCATGGCCTCCCATGGAAGAGAAGGGAATTCCTAAACAGGAATCCCTCTTGTGCTAAACAGCAACAAGTTGAAGAGAGCTTCAACTTCGAATTCTATTTCCAAAAACTGATCTCCACAATGCTCTCCTTCACCTTTTATGCAATGTGTGCATGGACCCCACTCACATTAGGGTTTCTCTCTCATTTCAAATTTTCCTCCACTCCAACTACGTAATCTTCTTGAGCATGCTTCCCCTCTTAGGGTACGTTGTTGACTTGGTCAACCATGGTCTAGCTTGCTTGCCTTTGGCCCCTTTTCACACTTGGGTTGCTAACTTAAGCCACTTAAGTGAATTTTTGCACCATAGGAGTGTTTATTAAAATTCTACATTGGGTTCCCTCACCCATTTTGTTCCTTTTATTAAAATAAAAGCAAGATTAATGTCCCAAATACTTTATTGCAAAATTTGGGACATTACAGTCCTCCCCTCCCAAAACTTGCTTGTCCTCAAGCAAGAACAAGGATGAACTGCAAAAAGTCCTCCACTCAAGGCATGGAGTCTGAAATATCCTCTTGTAGATCCTCCATCCTCAAGCAGTCAAGCAAAATGAGTCACCCTCCAACTAGGTAACTCCTGAAAATACTCCTCCACCTTGTGCTCATGTAGAAATAGGTGGGCTGAATTTCTGAACTTGGCAAGCTTCATAGCCTACCCCACGTTGTCCTCTTCTCCACTTATGATGAATGTGGAGTTAAAGCTAAACTTCGGTTGCAATAGTGTTGCCTTCAGGAGGCAAAATGAAGTCTAGATCCCTGAAATATCTCTCCTCCAACGCTGCAAAACAAGTTGGCCCAAATCATCTCATATGTGATGAGTTGGAATTCATCATCATATGGCATCCAACAATCATATATGGTCCACCTCATGGAAAAATACATGGCTGAACATGGTGACCATATCATCTCTCATACTCCTATTGGAGCATGGGCTGCAAAAGAATGGAGGTCTTCTTCTCCTAAAGGAAACATCCAGCCAATGAGTATCTCCCTCCTCATGATACATATGGGGCTGCTGCTGATATATGGCTGAAATAAAATGATCTCCATGAGAGACCCAAGCCACCCCATCAAACATAAAATCCATGAAGTGCCTCCTCCAAAAATTCACACTCTCCAAATAGCTCCTCCCACATGAAGGAAAGAGATGAAGTTTGGCAATCATGGGCTGCCCATTACTTCTCCTGAAACATACAAAATGAAAAGTAGGGAGAATCACCCTCCCAATGGGAATCTTCAATTTATTTTCCTCCTTCAAAATTATGCTTCTTCTAGACAGCGTTCCATCAACAACATGTGGAAGCATAAACCTATGAGAGCAAGGAGGTGAAATTTGGTCCCATGCATGGAACCAGCGTAGGGAATCATTTGCCTGCCTCAATATATGATACAACAAGTGTCCTTTCAGCCACTTTTTTTCTGCCACATACATCCTACAATATTTGATCATGAAAAACATAAGAGAGTGCCAAACATAGAGCAAATTATTACCTCCCTCATCATGCACTTTGGTCTTTGAGCTAAAAATGGCTCCAATGAAAAGTCCCCATTACTGCAACATAGTAGGGGAGTGGTTGTGCAAACCATCTCATCCTCTCTTGGGCTATGCATCTAGCCAAATGCTGATATACATCCATTAGAAATCCCTCCCAAGTGGACTCCTCCGTCAATGAATAGTATGCATGAAAATGCATGAAATAAGAACCCATAAACATTGCATGTAGATCCCTCTTCTTGTGCTTGTGCAACCAAGCCAAGAGAGTCAAAATGTAGTGAGGAATGCTTCCCTTCGTTACTCCTTCATGCTCATCACCTACATGCCTCCAAAATGCATCACTTGTGAAGTGACTTGAAGGACACTTCAACAAGTAACTCAAGCTCTCAAGTGACAGCGTTGCTGGCCTTTGGACTAGGGCCACTGTCATCTCAAAGCTCCCATCTTTGACATGAATCATGCCAAAGACTCCTCCCATCCTGTTGCTACAATGTAGTGCTCCTCCCATGAAGAAGGTGTTGCTTGGCATCCAAGATCAAAGATCAATCCTCTTGTACTATGCTAGTGCCTCCTCTTGCTCCCGTAACATGCAACAAAATCTGAGCAACAAGAATGTTTGTTGCTCCCTCATACTTCTACCATACCCAATCTGAAATGGGAACATAATGAGTGGAAAGATAAATGCCACTCCATCATGATGCACCCATACTCTCCCCTTTTTCCATCAAATGCAATGAGTTTGAAAAGATCTTGGTACCTATGGGTTATGGATCCTCCACATTTCTGCTGGGCACATTTAATCCACAAAGCTCTGCTCCTTAGTATAAGTATCCTGCCACTTGGTATCTCTCTCACAAGAGCTACCATTGTCCCAAAACAAATTTCTCCTTTTGCATTTCATGGGACATTGAAATGCAATCTCCTCCATGGTTCATATCTCAAACCCCAACCTCATGTGTGGTGCATGACTCATCAAGGGTGTCTGAGAATAATGGCACAGCGCAATGAAAGTACCCTCCTCAAGACAATCAACATGAAAAAATGTACAGTCCTCCATGATATATGAAAACTCATGCATACCTTGGAGAGATATGAAAGAATCTTGCTGCAAGAGTCTCTTCCTCAAGTGTGCTGGATGCCTCAATAACTGAAGGTGGAGGCTACTCCTCCATGAATGTAACAGCGTTGGCATGTGCCTCCGGTGGTGAGGGCTCCTCCCTCCTTGGCCAAATCTTCTGCTCAAGAACTGAGAAAAATCAACAAGAGTAGAAACCCTTGCATTACTCTCATGGCTGAACCACCAAGCTCTTTCCTCTTCCTGCTGAACAAGTGTGAAAGATAGAGTCTCTTGAAAGACTCTAGGGTTTTCTCCATATTTAGCAAGATACTCACTTAGAATTCTAATTCCAGGTGTTCTCCGTGCTTCTTCCCTGCTCCTCTGTGAGAATAGGAAGTGCATGGTCCTTCCACTTCTCCTTCTTCTATCTCCTCAACCTCCTTGGAGAGGTTGTTGCTAGACCCAAAACTGATGAGATTGATCTCATCTTCTACATCATCTCTGACCTCTTATTCTCTGAAATTCAAACTTCACAGGCTGAGCCAAGTTCAAAGCTCTGATACCACTGTAATGTCCCAAATGGGGAAATTTTTTCTCCATCGAGAACATCTTAGATGTTCCTATTGTTTTCCACCTTCAGGAGTATTAACAATCAACACTGAATTATTTCAGAGATTGACTGCAGGGGAATTTACTAGATATTTCACCTTCACAAGGAAGGATGAGATCCAGAGGCTACCTGGACCTCTAGCAGACTCTGCCAATAGAACATGTCAAGAGTTAATAATTCCCTTCAAGGAATTTCTACACCAGCTGCCCATGAGGACGTTGTATAAGGAAGCCAATGTGAAATTAAGGCAATCCAATGCTAGGATGCCTTGGAACATATCTGATACCAACTCCCTGCAGAATATAAGCTCAAAGAAATAAACTTAAGCAATTTATTCAGATCTCCCACTAACATGTATAACGAAACAATGCTCAATAAGGGAATCTTCGGCAGCATGAAAAATTCAATGTGAACAGCAGTGAAGAATACATCATATAATGATAGAAGAGTACAAATCTGATACAAAATATATAGCAGAAAATAGTATACAATATCCTTTAGGAAAATACCTCTCAAGGTGAGTGCAAATCAGCCTCCAAGGAAAATGTACATAAGCAAGAGAATACATTGCTGCATTAAACCCAGCTACTCTATTACTGTGCAGTCTCTAAAGGAAAATGACTGCAGACTGAAATATAAAAGATGATATGACATTACATGCTCAAATAAATATGGGGGAGCAAGATCTCAACCTCAGAAAACATTATTGCCTCAATCCTCCAAGGGATTGGCTAAAATACATAAAACTAGTAAAATGTTGGAGTTGCAGTGTAGCCGTTGTAACTCAAATATAATACAACATAGAAGAAGGGAAATAGATGTTTCAATGACAATGAAACATCCTCCAATGATCTCCAGAGTGAAGGAGTTGATCTCCTTCCTGAATATTGCACTCACTAGTGCACAAAATGAGCTCCACCTACAAACCCTCACTAAGAATAACGCTGTAAGAGAAAGGGACTCCGCTGGGCATGAGAGAAAACATATGGCCTGATGCCAAATCTGCAATATGAGCTCCAAAAATCTCCTTTGCTGATTTCCTAGAGAAGGAATGACTTATAGACTTATGAAGCCAACTAGATGTGAGATGATGAAAAGGTCCTCTTTGCACCCAACACCGGCAGCTGCATTCTCTTAAATGAGAACAGAAAGAAATGGTTGCCTTGACTGTGTGACTGTACACATGATGTGGAGAGATAGAGACAATACTCTCTCCATGGCCTCCCATGGAAGAGAAGGGCATTCCTATACAGGAATCCCTCTTTTGCTAAACAGCAACAAGTTGAAGAGAGCTTCAGCTTTGAATTCTATTTCCAAAAACTGATCTCCACAATGCTCTCTTTCATCTTTTATGCAATGTGTGCATGGACCCCACTCACATTAGGGTTTCTCTCTCATTTCAAATTTCCCTCCACTCCAACTACGTAATCTTCTTGAGCAAGCTTCCCCTCTTAGGGTACATTGTTGACTTGGTCAACCATGGTCTAGCTTGCTTGCCTTTGGCCCCTTTTCACACTTGGGCTGCTAACTTAAGCCACTTAAGTGACTTTTTGCACCATAGGAGTGTTTATTAAAATGCTACATTGGGTTCCCTCACCCATTTTATTCCTTTTATTAAAATAAAAGCAAGATTAATGTCCTAAATACTTTATTGCAAAATTTGGGACATTACAGACCTTAGCTGGTAGCCAGCAGCCCTCAACTCATTCATTGTGCCCGTTATCTGAGTTAGCCATGTGGTCCTTCACATGTATGTATTGGTCATATGTTTGAAGGTGGGCCTCTTGAACCTAAAGGTATGTCTTCTCATTTGGTAATTGAGTATAATTGGGTTTACTGTTACTTGGAAATTTCTGGGCATGGATTGATGGGAGGATTCAATGGAAAGAGTGGGCGTAGTTTGTGCTTATGTCCCCTTTCATCTCTTTTTTATCTCCTTTACTGGCCATTTGGTTTTAGGGTGGTACTATTTGGGAAACCCCAATTTTGGTCACGTGGCCCTGCTCCCTTATCCACATATACTATTTCCCTTCCATTCACTATACCCCCATCCACCATCTCTCCCACCTCGGTCCAAAATTACTCTCTGGGTCCACATAGGGTTAGCCTCCCCATTCCCTTTCCCCCACCTTGGGCCAGGCTTGGAACAATGCCTCAGGGGTTGAAGCATATAAAAATAAAAATAAAAGCATAAATGGCCACATTCAACAGGAAAATGTACCACAAAATGCAAAAGATGGTCGAGACAAACATAATCAGCACGTGGGAAAAATCAAATGCATGAGCTCTACCCCATACCCATGGTCATAACCTGGGTTCCATAGGCCCTAGATGAGCCTCCTTTATCATTCAGGAACCTATGATTGTCCCAACCCATGGAGGGAAATGAACCTCTTTTCCAAAAGTCGATAATCACTGCTATATATTACACATAATGCTCTTATCCTTTGAGCCCCAAGTAGTTAATCAAAGAAAAAACATATAATGCAAAAGGATTATAAATAAAGGTGGAAAAATCAAGGCCATGGCACCTCATGTACCACGATTTCTCCCTCCTACACATTATGCACCCAGGTGCAGGCTTCCCTTTCTTTGGCTACCCTTGTACCCCGATATGTGGCCCAGGATTTCTCCTCGCACTCCCTATTTCATTTCACCTCTTTATCACATGCCACCACCATTTGATGGATTTACCTTGGACATATTATCCCCTCTAAATGTATAAACCACCTAATAAGGTACCTAGATAACCCCATTTGGAACTTGGAGGCATTAACACATGCCAAAGCCCACTATGGAAGGTCATGCCATTATGAAGTATCTACTGGTTTTCCATGGTTTGTAAGCTCTTCTACACGATTACTTTAATGACTTGTTGTACTGGAAGGCTAGGGGACGCATTGGATCTTATGCAGGATTGGAGATTATATCCATTTGGGTTTGGTCCCCTATACAGGGTCTTAACCTTCCAAAGGGATTAATTGGCACATATAGGGTATGTTTAGAGATCCATGGGCCTCCACAACAGTAGACAACACGCCATGGATCCCCAGAGACGTTCAAATATTGCTAGAGATCCACCTTTTGGACAAGGAAGATGCAATTGGTAGAAATGCCCAACTCGCCCCACAGGTGAACCACACACGTGGAAGGTGTCCTAGGATTTTTACGATGACATGGAAACATTCATTCCATCATATGAGCCCTTACAGATGGTCTACAAGCATCTTCGACTCATATGGAGACCCATGAGGTCATTGGTGTGCCCCCCCACCCACTGGGAGCACCACAAGTTTATTGTTTGGAGAACAAAGGTTCACCCCCTTTTTCATCACTTTTGAGGATTGTATTCATCATTATGGCACTTATGGACCTCATCAGACCTCTTGGAGGGCCCCACGACATGCATAGATTATAATTCGACCTCCTCATAGGATTATTATTTTATTTATGAGCTAGTTTGGTGGGCTTGTCACTAAAAGTTAGTTAATTTTCACATCATTTTATTTTTAGGGGCTAATGTAGGCCCATTGGGTAATTCAAACTCCTAATTGGTGTACAAATAGGATTTGGTTGGATTCATTTGTATCGTCACTTAGATTAGGATCTCTCTCTCTCATTAGACAACTTCACATTTTTTCCTTGGTGGATATTTTTGGATGATGGATGTGTTTTGATGTATGGATTGGGTTCTTTCTATCTTGTAGCTTCTTATATTTCAAATGTTATGTTGGTTGGATATACTCACTAACATGTAAGTGCAAATTTAATGTTATTTTTCATTTTGTTGCATACATTGGAACTTCTCTATAATTAGGGCTAATTGTTGCATGTGTTTAATATGAAATTACATGTCTATTTAGCTTATTCTATGTATGGGCCGTGTTAGATGAATGAAATGTCCTAAAGATCATTTTATCTTGACAAGCCATCACCATTTGTAACGAATTATAAATTATTTAAAGTCACTTTTCTTCTCTTGCCTCTAACATTGGACGAAGTTAACTTTTGGAGCCTCCTTGAGCAAGAAACAAATTTCATCTTCACCATTGTCCTTGACTCCACATCCCCAAGTGAAATTAGGCACTGGTCCATCAAAGGGTGATCATTTCAACCCCATTTTTCACTTTTTCCCCTTTTTTCTAGATCTAGCCTCATTAGGTCACCTAGGGAATCAATTTCCCAGGAAAATGACCACAGGAAATTTTGATCTTCTAGGATTTACCATGTTGGTGGGTCCCCTAGGTCTCCTCCAAATTTTAAGGAAATCCACCAGCAGAAACTCGGGATATCCCAGGCCCTATAGTTATAAGATCAATTTATTCCCTAGTGTTCCCAAGGCTAATACCTAATAGGATCAATTTGACATATTTCGGTGAAAATTATTGTTTGATCCTTTCCCCTCACTTTGGTCAAGTTAAGAATATCATTGGTTGCCAAAATCCATCCCCTAACCTAGGTTGGGTCCACTTGGTCTCGTGTGGTCCCATTTTTGTTTAAAGAATATTCATCAAGGACTACTTGGGAATCCAAGGCCCCAAGGTATTTTATGGATTGGGAAACTCCTTTACAATTCACATTCTTCTCCCTCAACCCTCTAATCTCCATCCCCTTCTCCCTAGAAAATCAAGTCCCTTACTTAACAAACAAACAAGTTGCATTGTTCATTCTATCCCAGGGAAAGGGTCTAAGGGGTCACTTCTCATATATTTTTTGATATATCCTCTATAAGTGGCTTCCTAAAACATTGGGTCTCCTCCCATTGGTGAAAGTCCATAAAAAGCAAGGAACCTTCGCTATGGTGACAGTGGGCTAAGTCTCCATCATTTCCCTTAACCTAGTAGTTGCCCTCTTAGGAAACCCTTTAGGCCCCTTGTTGGTTTGAGTGGAAAATTTTCTAGTTTTGTTTTCGGGGACATGAGATGTGTGTTTTGTTCCCCATACGACATATTGACATATCTCAGATCTAAGACTTTTGTGATCCATAATGTATATAGAAGTATTTCGGATTAATCACATCATTAGGATTTGGTCGACGTTTCGAACCATCTAATGTGGTTCATCCTCAGGACAAGGTGAGGATGAACCACATTATATGGTTTGAAACGTCGACCAAATCCTAATGATGTGATTAATCTGAAAGACTTCTATCTATATTGACATATCATTATTTGTGACTCCATTGAAGGAACGAATTCCTGGTTCCTCATTAAACTTCAAGGTCAATGCTTGTAGGGTGAAGCAAGAATTTGTGAAGGAAATTTCAATTTCTCCGGTGAATCCACATATGATCCCCATAGAATATTAAAAACCATGTGGGATTGGGCAACAAGACACCCAGCATTGGATACTAAATGGATCATGGGATACCCAAATGACATTCATCCTAATCATGAGGAAATCATTCTTAGGTTCGATGATGACCCATCTTCAGCAATTGATCATGTGCTAGTTTCATGGCATATATTTCAAAGGAAAAAATTGGTCATGAATATGTGTGGATTCATCATTTCCTCCACTCTATTGGAAATGTACCTGGGGGTTGGATTGAAAAATCATGCAAACCTAAAAGTATCTCTTCTTTGTCCACTTTGGTTGGCCACTTCTTAACACACAAGAAGCTCAAACTAAAGGTGGTTGAAGATTTCATTCAACGCCTAAATTCTCAAATGGCACTAAACTTAAGGTCCTCCTCCATTCCTCCACACCTATTAATTGCTATGCATTATGAATGGTTTCCCAAATTTGATGTAAATAGTGTCGTATATTGTATATGTGAATGTTCCCTATGGATGCCTAATGAAGATGATGATGAAATATTTATGATGATCTTCACATTGGAACTTGAGGGTAAGGCTAGGGATTGGTTTGCCAAACTTCCCTCATATATTATTGAAAAAATTGATCAATTCAAGGATGTATTTATAAGGAAATGGGCTAACCAAAGAAACCTTAATCAAGAGAGCGAGGAAAGCCAAACCCATTTTTACCTTGAGGATTGTGCCAAAAAGGAAACTCATGAATTAAGAGGTGTTCCCTCAAAAGTTGATAACAAAGATTTGGATCCCAAGAGCCCTCCAGTATTGCAAGAATGGATGATGGAATATGAGAAATATTGTAGGCAATTGATGGCCACATATAACTCCCAAGAGATTTTCTCATACTATAGTGAGAAATTTGAAATACTCTTTAACATGAAGTGTGAATATAAACGTATTCCTACCGATGACCTTATTCTTGAAGCATTCCATCAAAATCATTTAGTAAATACCTCGGATGCCATTATTCGAGAACGGTCGATGAAGAAGGAAAATTCCTCCATGTCTAAAGAAGAGAATGAATGGCATCCTAACCAACACCAAATGTGTAGTGAAGAATGGGATGATTTTAAGGAATATCATGATAGTCAAATAAATTAAGAATATATGAATGACGTTTGGGTTGTTGATTGGGGAATTGGGTATGACTATTAAAATGAAGACCCCGTATTCTCTCAAATCCATAAGAATGAGCTCGGGAAAGAAGAATATACTTCACCGCTTCGGAAAAACAATGTTTTTCGTTATGAATCCCTCCCTATTGATTGGAAGGGTATCTTTTTCATGCTCCAAGAGTATTCAATCAAAGAAGAGCCTTCAAAAATTGTGGGTAATTCTGATGACTCTAATGTGAAATAAACTGAGGAAGAAGCTTCCTCGAGCCATGCCACCGATACTGGTTGTTTCTTCATGTTTGAGCTAGTTTTGATGAAGAGTTGGTTTCCCTTACAAAAAAACAAGAATCATGGTTTTTCCCCAAATACAATGATGAGTCCACTTCTTGTTTTCCCAATGACCAAAATAGTATCATCATAAATATGTCTGAGTCATTTAATCCTTCTTACCCTAGGGACGATAGGCCCAAGATAATTGTTCATCAAAGATTCATATACTTAGTCGTTGACATTTCCATCTTCTGGTTGGAGGATCAAATTAAATCCTCTCGACTGATGTTTATTCCTTCTTCTATTTTTCCTTTCTATGGCATATGGGTCTCTTGTTTTCCCACCTCTTTCCCTCGCAACCCCTCATATTATCATTCCCATTTGTATTGTCAAGTTCATTACAAAAATAATCATGGAAGCATGCATTATTGTATTGATCAATTGACATGTTGGTTGCATTGGGCCTATGCCTATACCTAGCACTTGACATTGTACCATATGCATGTTAGAGTAGGATGAATTGCATGTTGATTTTTTGCATTATAACTAATCTCATATGATATTTTTCATGATATGTTAGTTGAATTTAGATTAAAAATTGCATATTTTTATTACTTGTTGATTTTATGACCTAACATTAAGCATGGTTGATCATAAGACACCGAGAAAAACATGTTGCCCCATTGTTTTGGTCATTGATATATGCAAATAATATGTCTACGGTGACCAAGAGATTATTGGAGTTCTCGTGGCCTCTCGTTCGAGTAGCTTTTCCCAACTCTTTGAGAGATCATGTCCCAGTTGGAGCCAGATTTTACCCACCATTTCGTGGGTGATATCCCTAGGAGAAAAAAATTTCCATGATGGACCTCAGTTGAAAGCCAGCAATCCCCTTGCAGTCCTCAACTAGTTCATTGTGCCATTTATCCACCACCTGAGCCAACCATGTGGTCCCTCACCCATATGTATTGATCATTGTTTGAAGGTGTGCCTCCCGAACCTAAAGGTATGTCTTGTCATTTCGTAATTGAGTATTGGGTTTACTTTTCATAGACACTTATGGGCATGGATTGATGCGGGGATTTGGAGAAAAGAGTGGACTTAGTTTGTGCTTCTATCCCCTTTGATCTCTTTTGGATGCTACCCTTAGATTTTAGTCCTATGGGATCTGCTTTACTGACCATTTGGTTTTAGTTTGGTACTACTTAGGAAACCCCGGATTTGGTCACGTGGTCCCGCTCCCTTATTCACAGATACTACTCCCCTTCCATTCATTATACCCCCATTCATCATCTCTCCCACCTAGGTCCACATTCTCTCTTTGGTTCCACATAGGGTTAGCCTCCCTATTCCCTTTCCCCCACCTTGGGTTAGGATTGGAATGATGCCTCGGGGGTTGAAGCAGCTAGAAAGAAAATTAAAATCATAAATAGCCACATTCAACAGGAAAACGTACCAAAAAATGCAAAATATGGTTGAGACAAACATAATTAACACGTGGGAAAAATCCAATACATGAGCCCTACCCCATAACCATGGCCATCACCCTTGTTCCATAGGCCCTAGATTAGCCTCATTTATCATTCAGGAACCCATGATTGTCTCAACCCCTGGAGGGAAATGAAACTCCCTACCAAAAAGGGGGTAATCATTGTTATATCTTACACATCATGCTCTTGTCTTTTGAGCCCCAAGTAGTTAATCAAAGAAAATTCATAAAATGAAAAAGGAATATAAAGAAGGGTGTAAAAATCAAGTTCGGCGTACCCCATGTGCCATGATTTCTCCCTCCTACACATTATGGTGTGGGTTTCCCTTTCTCTCGCTACTCTTGTACCCCGATATGTGGCCCAGGATTTCCCCTCTCATTCCCTATTCCATTTCACCTCTTTATGACATGCCACCACCATTTGAGGGATGTACCTTGGACATACTATCCCCTCTAAAGGTAGAAACCACCTAATAAGGTACATGGCTAACCCCCTTTGGAGCTTGAAGACATTAGTACATGCCAAAGCCCACTATGGCAGAGCATGCCATTATGAAGTGTCCACTTGTTGTCCATGGTTTGTAAGCTCTTTTACACTATTACTTTAATTACTTGTTGTACTAGAAGGCTAGGGGACGAATTGGGTCTTCTTAAGGATTGTAGATGGTTTCCATTTGGGTTGTTTCTCCCTATACAGGGTCTTAACCTTCCATAGGGCTAAATTGGCACATATAGGGTGCGTGTAGAGACCCATGGTCTTCCACAACAGTATACAACACTCCATGGATCCCCAGAGATGTTCAGATATTGCTATAGATCCACCTTTTGGAAGAGGAAGATGCATTTGGTACAAACACTAGTACAAAATGGCTAATTAGTTACTAAAAAATACGACTAAAATTTGCATATAAACGACTATTTTTTGGTCAGTGACCAATAGTAGCTAATTTACAGTATCTTATAACGCAACCAACTTTTGGTCATTTTTAACTTATTCATTAATTGGTTATCTCAATTTTGTTGTCTAGTAGTATATTTGGTCATTAATTTGGTCATTAATTTAATCAATGATTTAGTCATTAATTTAGTCATTGATTTGGTCATTAATTTGGTCATTGATTTAGTCATTGATTTAATTTCTGATTTGATCATTAATTGTCACAATTAATGACCAAATCAAAGATTAAATCAATGACCAAATCAATGACTAAATTAATGATCAAATCAATGACTAAATTAATGACTAAAAAATATATTACTATATGATCACCCGAGAAAACCAATTAATGACTAAAGAAATATGACCAAAATGTTGGTTGTGTTATAAGATACTGTAAATTAGCTACTAATAGTCATATATATGCAAATTTTAGTCATCGTTTGAAACCAATTAATGACAGAATAAATATGACTAAATTTTAGTTGTGTTATAAGATACTGTAAATTAGCTACTAATAGTCGTATATATGCAAAATTTAGTCGTCATTTGTAATCACAAGTTTATCATTTGCAGTAGTCATTTATTCATTATATAAATGACTAATTTAATAGTTTATATTCATTTCATTAACTTTCATTAATAATCATTATAAATGACTAATTCAGTCGTATCTTCATTTTATTTGTGTTCATCATTAATCAATATAAACTACTAATTTAGTAGTTTTAAATTGATTTTTTGTTCATTATTAATCAACATAAATTAATTTATATGATTTAAAAAATGTCATACAATGTGCATGTTCATCTAATATGAAAACACAAAGTCGCATATTTCAATTACAATACTAAACAATATCAAGTGCAACTATAAATAATTTCAATCACATAAATTATATTATATGAAATGTTAAAGTATTACAATATGATTTTCCAACTTAATATTGGTTGGACTACAATTTACACATGAAATGGTGTTTCATCACTTCAAAACATTATCATTGTGTTTTCAAGGCATTGCAGGTGAATTCACTAACTCTGAAGACTTGACCATCAGTGTTTATATGTGTCTTATGCGGGATATTGGCTCTAAGAGTATCACCAAACCAATTCTCCGCTCTCTCTTTTTGCATTTGTCACACCAATGTTATTGCTCCCCTCTTTTTTCAATTCATGCTTCTTACCATCAATACTGAGTTCATTTTCTAAAAACAAAAGATATAATGCAGAGTGTAAAACTTGAAAGACAATGAACAATAGAATATAAACTAAATTAGACTATAAATAGTTTAAACGACATATACCTCAACATCAACAATGTCAAAGCCATTTTTCCCCATACAAGTAAGAAAATCGAACAAATTTTCTTCATTTGGGTGATAATTGCCACTAAATGTGGCCAGATAACCTATATAAACAAAGCATATAAAATGTCACCATATATATAAACGAACACCTTAGTAACTTAGCATTCAAATTTCAAGGAAATCTTAGGAACAATCATTTCAACTAAGTTATATGCTAAAAAGCTCAAGTTGTAGATAACTTGTGAAAAAAAATAATCTGAGGTGATGTTTAATCCTTGTCATTTTATTCACAAGAACATTTCATTTTCTAACGCATGAACTTAGTCAAGTATATAAACATGTACTCAAATAACAACATGAAAGTAACTTTTTATGATAGTCATGAAAATATTTTAACACAAAATAGCTATAAGGATTCCAATCAATATAGTGACGTAATACTAATTTCATCTTCAAGTTTTGGTTGTGGTTTAAATGGACATGGTACTAATTATTTTCAATTTCATAGTTAAAATACAACAAAATCAAAAGAAACATCCAAAATACAATCAAAAAATAAAAAGAGGATATCATGGAATGGAAATTGCAATTATAAAATATTTGTTTACCTGTCCACTGATGTCGTGTCTCGCATTCCTAAAACATTTGCTTGCCCAAAATAACCATGAGGTGAAATAATCACAACATTAAAAACCATAGGAATTCCTACTAGAAACATTTCCAAAGTCGATGGCTTAGGTGTCTAAGCGATCTCTAATAGTGAATGCACCATATCCAAGACGTGATATGCATTGTCTCCCCATCCTTTTTGCAATCACATTTCCTGTAACCCGCCCATAGCAGAGTCAAGTAACAATCAAACAAAGACATTGACATTTGTTTTTATCTTTTATATCTATAAAATTTGAATCTGATTTGTTTCATGAGCATATTAATTCATATTTAAAGCCTTCTTGACATATGAGAAAGTATCTATCAAATAGGACATCAGAAAAATCGACATCAATGACGTCCTCAAACAATTTCTACAATATCAATATTTTTCTTGTTGTGATATATTGGGTAGAAAAAAGAACATATCTACAAAAGAAAAATGCATATATTACTTATGGTCAAACTTTGTATATGGTGTATTCTTAAGCAGTTTTTTAAGATGTTCCTCCATCTTTACCATAGTGAATTGTAGCTTCGTTAAATTGTGTATCCTTTCATTCAGCATCAATTTCTGCAAGATAAATGTAACACATTATTCTTTCCCATTTCTCAACATGATACATATGATAAATTGAAAGTCACATAAAACCAAGAGAAAACCCTTTTCTAACAAAAACAAACAAACAAACAGTGTCTCTAATAAAACTTCATTATAATATTAGAAAATGAAAAGAGAGTGGACCATTTTTTTTGTTTGACTTTGCCTATTTTTGTTATGAAAGTGCCCGAGCTTCAAGAACCAACAAATGTGAGGGAAGTCGTAAATGTGAAAAAAATTATGTTGGCCTAATTTGTAGACTTCTTCAAAATGATGTGAATGATGCCATTTTCGGATGTGGCAAATCTAATAATAATAAATGGCATGTATTCTAATAAATTACATTTCAATGACTACCATGGGCCTCCACAAGTTATATATCCTCAGTGTGTTAATCATGATGATGAAAGAGAGATGGCAACGATAAGTATGGGTGGTCCTAGTTTTTATGGTGGATATATTCAAACCAAGGTTGTCATCTCAATGAACCTAGCTTCTAACATGGTAAACCTGGATCTGGTCTTCACCCAATTTCATTCCATCATACTTTTTCAAGACCCAAGAGGACATAATGGTCCTTCAGCGTATAATAGGGTTGCTTTTGAGGTTATAAATAAAGCTTATCCAAAGCAAATGGATTTTTGGGCTCCAAGAGATATGGATAATTTAAATAATAACAATTATATGTTTTTTTCCCAAGATTCAAATGTAGGGATAAATTTTGGGGGTTTTACTAATAAATAGAATGAGAGAAATTATTCATGAGGACAATCCACTGGTCAATGTGATTAGGGAAATACTCGGAGATAATAAGACTATTTAGGTTCAAATCAAAGATGGTGTTGATTCTTGTAGCTCCTCAGTTGTTTGTAGTTTTTATGGTAGGAATTTCAGTTATTCAAGGTTGGGGTCCTTCAGCATAATTGCATCTGCCTTGGTCCTATCACCCAAAAGAAAAACATAATAAACAAAGAGTAAATATGTCAAGTTTAGGGAAATTCCTATTTGTATAGTTGTCAAGCTTATAATTCTTTTTTACTCTGTTATAACTCTATTGTGACTACCTACTCTACAGTAAAAAATGGAAGAGGAGCCATTAGTCATACCTACCCATGGTCTCTTATAGGCATGATAGAAGAAGAGTTTGAGCTATTAATTAGAATTTCTCATATATTGAGGAAAGACAATTCATTATCTAGTTAACCAATTGCACATTGAACCCTTTATGGATGAGTAGCCCTAAATAAAGCCAATTTTCTCTATCATATGCCTTGGAAAGACAAACTCATTAAAATTTATTTTAATGTTTTGGTTTCATGTTATAAATTCCTTCTTGGGCAACTCTCATGCATTCCATTGATTTTTCTCTCCCCGGCATGAAAACTAGATTTTTCTTTTCCAATGACAGAATTGGAAAAACAAGTCAGCTCTTTGTTTATGTTAGCATCAGGTGAACTTGAAAACTCAGATAGGGAATCAGAAGCCACAATAGTCTCATGCTCAAGAGAACATTTACAATATCTTTCTTCTCTCCAATTACAGAATTAACAAAATTATTGTTGCAGCTTTGTCTAGCGTTATCACTTGTTGATTTAGATTGTTTATTCTTCACATTTCTCAGTTTTGAATCTGATTTAATGTCATCCTCATTGCATTTTGGACTCTTCAATTTTCCTACAAGAACATTATTGTTATCAAAATTCATATCTTTTGTTGATTTCTTTACTACTCCAGCATCCTTTGTGGAAAACTCTATAACTAGCCCAGAAGTTTATGTTTTTCCTTCATATCCCTCACCAAAGCTTCCCAAAAATGAAGACATATCAACAATGATAAATTCACTCACAGATTCTAAATCTTGTAAATTTTCCAAGGTTCCCCTGGAAATATCCCTTTCGGTGATCTCATCGTATACAAATGATGAAACTCTTGATATCCTTAATGAGGGAGTGTCCACAACATTAACCATGTTTCCTGATGAATTATTTGGTAATAGTATATTTTCACATTTTGTGGGATTGATAAATGAACCACAAGGATGGGCTGCAGAATCAGGCTCTCGTAGTAAAAAATGTGGAATTTTTTCTATAGCTAGGTCAGAATTAGCCCCTCCATCAACAACTTTATTTGTCTTCTGTAGGGTTGTCATTAAAGAATTTTTTGAGGTAGATGATGAATTTTGACTCAAAATTAACTCATCCACCTACCTGTATGAACCACTAAGTTTATACTCCTCTGCAACCACCTCTCCTTTTGACTCCCTTTCCATATTTGAAGAGCTTCCTCCCAATGACACCTATTGTTGCATCTGCTGCTTTTTAGGCTTGTGATCAGATTTTTTCATCTTATTTGAACATTCATTTGTTGAAAGGCCCCCTTGTTTTTTATATATTTTTTTCTTCTTTTCACTAATATGATTATCTAATCCAAACTCAAGTGCAAAAACTACAGAACAATTTGAAACTGTACCATCAGAGAGATCACAAGTTGTCACATCAGGCATGTTCACTGGTGACAATTTAACTCCATTTGCTTTATCTATAGTCAATACTTCAGATGGAGGACTGATGGAAAATTGTAAACTACAAATATCTTGATTGATTGCCAAGAGATTCTGGCAAGGAGTTTGACTTTCCATCCAGAACTTGAACTAGATCCAGAGTAGTTTCTGAAGACTATGCAAATGGTTTCAATATATCCATAATCTCACCAGAATGGATCATAGCCAGTTTATTTTGTCCTGTTAATGGGCATGAATGATTTGATATGTCATTTTTTGTCTTTAAAGTTTGATGAAAAGTAGATGAAATGTTACCATATGACCCAACTAGCATCAATGAGTAGAAATTCATTGGGCATGAACCACTTAAAGAAATAGAACCTAGAAGTGGAGGTCATATGTAGGTAATCCTGCTGATGGAGGAATGGAATATTTAATTGATGACACAACATCAAAGATCAAAGCAATGAAATAAAATCATTGTGGAAAGAAATATGTAAAACTTGCTCATTTTTTGCATGTCAAATATGCTCCAAGTATGGGCACAAACATGTGAGTTGAATTTTCAACTCTCTAGGCTCTTGTTAATGTGGTCAACCAAAAATATGTAAAAAAAAAAAATATTTTGGTGGATTCAAAACTTGGGGGAATTGCATATATACAATGATCACCATGCAAAAGAGTAATTTCAGAAATAATAGTACAAGTTGAGAAAGCTTGTTGGGGACAAATCTTGGTTGTTGTCTTTGGGATCAATTATATATCATTTAATTTGACTGAAGGATCAAAATCATTGAAACCATAACATGAACTTTAAAATATATGAACAGAAATATCCTTTATTATTATGGTCAAAGAAAAATCTTAAGCTACTTCAAATACAACATAACTTAATTACTACTAGCTCCCATGCATATATGCAAACAAAATGAATTTCATCTAGCTCGTGTGAATTCAAACAAAATAGCATACCTTTCAAAAAGAGATAAGCCTTCCTAATTGCAGATCTTTCATCTTGAACTACCTGTAAAAACAACATAGCTTGTCATCGTAAATCCAATCCATCATGCACAGAAAACATGATAAATAGTTTGCACTTATAGTAATATTACTTTCTCATCAAATAAAATTTGCATCCATTATCCATGTGGCGGTGTAACAAGATTATTAAATACTTATTTAATAATGTAATAAGTGATTTCAATCTCTTCTCTATAATTTCACCACGAAAAAGGCATGACAACAAAGTCATTAAGCTCGGTTTCTAGTTTTCATGTTTTTGGGTTCAATAAATAAAGCAATATTACAACCTTATATCAGGTCATATGTTTCCAATTAAAAATTTACTTTAGCTCTTCAATGTTGAAGCAATTATGAAGCAAAACTCAACAATGTAATCCATCTTGATAACAGTGGGAAGCAAAAAAGTGCTCCAAGGTCCAAATTTGGTAATAACAAACTCAACAATTGGTAATAAGGGCCTTCCTTCGTAATAAATCAGTTGTGACTCATAAGGACCTTCCCTTGTATTTACTTGTAAGAGTCTATCTAGTTGAATGAAATTCCTTACTGTTGAATTGGTCCAACATTTTATTCCACTTTCTCCACCTACCCTTGTAAATGGCCCTATGCTTTCTCGTCTATGCCAAACCTTGTTCTACTAACTTGCAACTCAAGTCAATATGGAATCCAAGAATTGGTAAAACATTTTAATCCACTTTCTCTAACTACCCTTATAAATGGCCTATGTTTTATCATCACTGCCAAACATTTTTCTACTAAATTTCATAAATGATGACAGATTTTTTCATCTAAAATTAGTTTCTTATTTAGAAAAATAAAACTTAAGTAACTTTCGGTGTTTCCCTCCCTATGAAGCCTCTAATAAGATGAATACATTATGGTCATTAATGATTATCATGAAAATAAAATTGAAGGTGGAGAAGGTCGTTTTCCGAGGTTGGTGATGAAGCTCATCAATTACAAGGTATTTTCCTCATCTTTCACCAATAAATACCTAAGAGTAGGCCTTAGGATGGTAGTTCTTAAAGTAGAAAAAGAAGTAAGCGACTTGAAAGATGAAATACATAGAAAATACGCACCAAGTCTTTAACACCAGAGAGAGGGTAAAATTTTTAATAGTATAATGAAGAGAGGTACCTAGTCTCAAGTGGATTTGATTCCAGACACAGGTGTCCAACAAAGTGGTGGATTCCATAGATGGAGAAAATTTGACTCTAATTGTGATAGATGGAACAATTCTAAAATTCCCTTACGATTCTAATTCAATTGTCCAACTGGCCTCAAAACTGTGTGATGCTTGTTTTCTTAATGGAAAAATACACAATTATGCTTCAATTCAAAAATACTACACACGGTAAAAAGATAATTGTAAAATAATCTCAAAAACACTAGAAAAAGATTGGAAGTGTCTACCACGAGAACATGTACACAATTTTATAATCTTTACCTAGATAATGAACTACAAAGACGAGCCTATGTGAAGTGATCCACGGTCACCTCCAAAAAGTCCCTTTAAGGGTTGTAGAAACTAAAGATAAGAGAAAGGATTGTGTCAAAACTCTTTTAGCATCCAAGTACAATGAATTCATTGTGGAAATTATATAACATATG
This sequence comes from Pinus albicaulis, assembly GCA_034641835.2. NCBI lineage: Eukaryota > Viridiplantae > Streptophyta > Pinopsida > Pinales > Pinaceae > Pinus > Pinus albicaulis. The sequence continues at coordinate 1,149,752,551 of CM076579.1, read as the reverse complement.
CATGTATATATCCAGATTCTCCTGATCTAACAATATCTATCTTCTTGCTAAATACAGAATCTTTCCACTGTTAATCTTTTGCGGAAATTTAAAACTCAATTTCAAACACATGAAGCAATAAAAACAATCGCACATAACACAGTTGGTTAACGGGAAAGCCTGAAGCTAAAAACCCCAACTATCATATATTATGTATCATGGAGATCATGTAACAATATCATACAAAGCTTAGTACATCAAGCTCTCAGTACAATCAATCGACACACACTAACATGAAGAAATCTGCAAATCCATGCACTGATTTCTTGCCACCTAAAAACCTGCCTCCACTATGAAATCCCTAATGAAGAAGACCTCTGAATGAATTCGAATCTACCTTGTCTTGACTATGCAATCCTCATTTCCAACTCCAATGTGTGTGTGATGCAATCAATGCATCACTATAGTCACAACAGATAGTCCATCTTACCCTTTCACCTATCTCTCCACTGGGTCTCCATTGGAATTGACATACACTGTAGTTAACTGTAATTTATGTTCAGTTGTTAGTGAGTTATTAGTTGTGAATTAATTAACTAATTAATTCACTTAACTCTCACTAGTGTATCTTTCACAACTAGCTCAACTGAGTTTAACTCCAATAACTGATTTAAACTGAATAACAAATCCATAAAATACTCTTCCAACTCTGTCATAACTTTTCCACTTCAGTTCTAACTGAGTCCTCCATGCATGAGCCACTAGTAAACCCTAGGAATTGTGTAAGTCCTTCAGCCCACTGATTTGCCAAATCTGTATACTGAAATAAAGTGCTCCAAGAGAATAAGTTGATGTTTATTGTCAGATTATTATTAAGAGCTAATAATAATCAACATGCATCTATTTGTAGATTGACGATCTATAAATAGACTTCGCCCAATATTCTAAAAATATAATTTCATTTATTTTTCTAACTTTACCAACCATCCACAAATAGCATCCTACAACTTCTGAAATATGATCACCATGTCTAAAAATAGACATAGTCAAAAAATAGACTTACACTAAGATTCATCATCTTGTTGAATCTCAACACTCCCTCTCAAAAAGATAGGGATTATCCTTCACCCCGATCCTACCTATATGGTATTTGAATTTGCTCCTGGTGAGTGCCTTCGTCAGAATGTCTGCATCTTGATTTTCCGTAGGAATGTACTGAAGCAACATGATCTTCAGTTGCACACAATCTCCGATATGATGATACCAGATATCAATATGTTTAGATCTATCATGAAACATAGGATTAATCGAGAGTTTAATACAACTCTGATTATCACAATGTATCACTATAGGATCTAAATGTGAACTGAACAAACCGACCAGGATCTTCCTCATCCAGATAGCCTCACATCCAGCTTGACTTGCTGCCATGTATTCTGCTTCCGCTGAACTGAGTGCCATGGATCTTTGTTTCCTGTTGTACCAAGAAACTATTTAGATTCGATATTGAAAACCCCTCCTGATGTGCTCTTTCTGTCCGTTGGGCTGCCTGCCCAATCTACATCCGTGAAGCCATGCAACTTCAACTCATCCATCTGTCTGTACCATAAGCCATACTCAGATATGCCCCTAAGATACCTTAGGACATGCTTTCCTTCCTTCCAAAAGAGCTTGGTAGGCTTAACCATCGCTTGTGAAAGTTGGTTCACCACATAGCATATGTCCGGTCTTGTATTAACTAAATACATGAGCGAACCCACCAACTATCGATAAACAGTGGCATCCACTACCTCTGTCGATGTAGCATCCTCTTTCCTCCAATTTTCTGGAAGAGGAGTGCCAATAGGCTTGTAGCCTTGCATGTGAAACTTCTCCAGTATCTCCCGAGCATACTTGCCTTAAGACACAAACAGTTCACCTTCCTGCTGCCATATTTCCAATCCAAGGAAATAATGAAGGAGGCCCAAATCCTTTGTCTCAAACTCCTTTGCAAGATCTTCCTTGCATGAGTGTCTCAACTGCTCATCACCCATTATTATTAAATCATCAACATAAATAACAATGATTAAAAGCTTACCCTCCACCACAATTTGGTATAGGTTTTCATCCGCCTCACTCTTGGTGAAGCCAAGTCCAGTGAAATAGTTGTTGATCCATGTGTACCAAGCACGTGGTGCTTGCTTCAGCCCATACAGTGCTCTTTTGAGCCTACACACATGCGACTCGCTGCTGAAGATCTCAAATCCTTCAGGCTGCTCAATTTAAACCTATTCCTCAATGATCCCATTAAGGAACGTCGTCTTCACATCCATCTGATGAATGTGCCAACCCATTTGCGCTGAGAGAGAAAGGATGGTCCTTATGGAAGAACACCGTGCGACAGGTGCAAAGGTTTCTTCATAATCAATCCCCTTGATCTGTGGGAAGCCGCGAGCAACAAATATTTCCTTATACTTATCAATGCTCCCATCAGCAGCTTTCTTTACCTTGCAGATCCATCTTAATCCTACAACTAATTTACCCACCAGCCTTGGAACAACCTCCCAAGCACTGTTTCTAACAATCGAGTCATACTCCTCCACCATGGCATCTACCCATGTGGGCTCTTGCACTACTTCTTCAAAAGAAGATGGCTCTATCACGATACATTTGCTCATGAGAGCCAGGTATCCAGTAAATCGGTCAAGTGACTGTCTCTGTCTGCGTTGTGATGTGGGGACTCCTACATTCTGTGCCACATCAAGCTTCAGTCTCTCAGCTTCTGTGGTACACTTTATACATGTTTTGATGTTTGGTTCTGCTTGAGTGGAATCCTCCACTTCATGAGTCTCCTCCTATGGCTAATCCACATCTAGAGGCTCATCTTTGGGAATAAGAAGTTCCTCCTCTGCATGCAAGTGTAGCTCCCTCTCAAGCGACAAATTCATGGCTTTCACCTGATTGAATTTTATATCCCGTCGCACCACAGTCATTCGAATGTTTGGAAAATACACATGATAATTATGGGGTGTTTTTGTGTACCCCAAAAATATCCCAACCTTTGCAGTCGGTTCCAGCTTCTTCCTGGTGTCCTTTGTCACATGAATGTAAACAAATGAGCCAAAAATATTCAAATGAGAAATATCAAGCTTCTTACCAGTAAAATCTTCTTCAGGTGTTCTTACCAGTAAAAGCTTCTTCAGTTGTTCTTACCAATAAAAGCTTCTTCAGGTGTACTCATGCCAAGTACTCTATGAGGACAACAGTTTTTCACATAAACCGCAGTGTTGCATGCTTCCGCCCACAAGTGCATCGGTAGGCCCTGGTCATGCATCATAGCTCGTGAAGCACCCATGATCATTATGTTCTTCCTCTCCACGACCCCATTCTGCCATGGGTTATGAGGCACTATGAGTTCTCTTTGAATTCCTTATTTTCTACAGAAGTCTTTGAATTCGCCCGATATATATTCACCACCATTATCGCTCCATAGATCTTTCACTTGCTTCTCTGACTCCTTCTCCACCAATGCTTTGAACTCACGAAACTTTGTTAATGTTTCGCTCTTCTTCTGCATTAAGAAGATCCAGCATCTACAAGAATAATCATCAAAAAATATAACATAATACCTGTGTTTTGTTGTTGAAGCAACCGAGAAAGGTCCACACACGTATGTGTGAATTCTCTCCTGGATCACCGAAGCACGGTTCTCCTTCTCATTAAAGGTGGTCTTCACAAATTTACCCATATTACATCCCTTGCACTCATCTGACTGCGCAAGAGTACCCTTGGGAACTCCAGTAGAAATCTACTACAAAATCTTCAAAGCGCCATGGTGAAGATGGCCCAATCTCCTGTGCCATAATTAGCCCTCATCTCGGCTCACCATTTCTTCTACTTTGCCCATCATTGCAGCGCAGCCATCTACCTCCAGCTTGTATAGATTCTCCACTCGAATCCCTATCCTCTAGGATTGACCCGTTGTTTTATGTCGCGGGAAATATTTTCCATCGCTAAAAACAACGTCATAACCTCTGTCTTCCAACATTGCAACCAAGACCAAGTTCTTCTTCAGACCTGGAACATGCATAACATATTTCATCGGAAATGGATTACCTAAATCCCTCTCAAAGGTAATGATCCCAATTCCAGTCGCACTGTATCTACCATCGTCTCCCATCTCTATATGCATTTGGAGATCCTTCTCCTCCAAGTCACTAAAAACCTCCTTGTCTCCCGTCATATGGAAAGATGCACCACTATCAAGATACCACACCGATCCCATTGAGCTTGAAACCAAGCATGCGATCAAAGAGAAATCAAGTTCAAATTGCAAGGCTAAGGCCTCACCCGCTGCAGCTCCAGCAGCCTTCTTCTTCTTCTTCTACTGTGGGAATTTAGTGGCGAAATGCCCATGTTTGTGATAGTGAAAACACTTCACCTTGGACAAATCCTGATTCTTGCCTTTAGCCTTGGATTTTGAAGGGAATTTCTTCCCCTTCCCTTTCCTTGCTTTGGAAGCCAAAGCACAATTCTCTTAATCTTCATTCTTCGATGAAGAGCCATCCCTGGTACTTCGCCTTATCTCCTCCTGCATAAGATCCGACCAAAGTCGCACCCACCCAGAAGTTTCTCCCATCCATTGACAGAGTCTTCGTAGCTATACCAACTCTTTAGAAGCCCAAGGAGAGCCAATCTCACCAATTCATCATCATCAACAGCAATCCCCACACTTCCTATTTCATCCCTATAGTGGACAAACTTCGTGAGATATTTTGGAATATTGTCGCTCTTCTCCATTTTTATTTTTCTAAGCTTATCTTTTAGCGCCAACTTCCTCTGGTCGCTACTACTTTGGAATAAATCTGTCAAAGCCTTCCACATTGAAAATGGAGTGGATTTCCCAAAAAGGTTGGACACAATATGGTCCTTCACACCTTCCAACAGAATTCTTCTTGTCTTTGCTACCCTCTTTTGCCATGCGTCAAGTAATGCAGCATCGATATAACTAGGCTTAGGAACATCGCTATCGATGAACTCCTTCAGTCCATTATCTTCCAGAACTGCCTCCATCCTATCCTTCCAGGCTATGTAATTCGAGCTGCCCTCAAGGGCATACTCCAATCGCAACCCATTGAAGGACATTTCAATGTATACTCAATTGTCGCACCAAGAAATTTCTGCAGCAAATTCAAATTGTCCACCAAACCAAACTCAATAATTCTTCACAATTGCAATCTTCAAGAATTTACACTACTCTGATACCATGTAGAAATTATATAACAGATGCATGTATATATCCAGATTCTCCTTATTTAACAATATTTATCTTCTTGCTAAATACAGAATCCTTCCACTGTTAATCTTTTGCAGAAATTTAAAACTCAATTGCAAACACATGAAGGAATAAAAATGATCGCATATAACACAGTTGTTTAACGAGAAAAATTGAAGCTTAAAACCCCAACTATCATATATTATGTATCATGGAGATCATGTAACAATCTCATACAAAGCTTAGTACATCAAGCTCTCAGTACAATCAATCGTCACACACTAACATGAAGAAATCTGCAAAACCATGCACTGATTTCTTGCCACCTGATAGCCTTCCTCCACTGCGCAATCCCTGAAGAAGAAGACCCCTTAATGAATTCGAATCTACCTTGCCTTGACTATGCAATCTTCATTGGCAAATCCAATGTGTGTGTGATGCAATCAATGCATCACTATAGTCACAACAGATAGTCCATCTTACCCTTTCACCTATCTCTCCACTTGGTCTCCATTGGAACTGACATGCACTGCAGTTAACTGTTCAGTTTTTAGTGAGTTATTAGTTGTGAATTAATTAACTAATTAGTTCGCTTAACTCTCACTAGTGTATCTTTCACAACTAGCTCAACTGAGTTTAACTCCAATAACTGAGTTTAACTGAATAACAACTCCATAAACTACTCTTCCAACTCTACCATAACTTTGCCACTTCAATTCTAACTGAGTCCTCCATGTATGAGCCACCAGTAAGCCCTATGAATTGCATAATTCCTTCAGCCCACTGATTTTCCAAATCTGCATACTGAAATAAAGTTCTCCAAGAGAATAAGTTGATGTTTATTGTCAGATTATTATTAAGAGCTAATAATAATCGACATGCATCTATTTTTAGGTCGATGATATATAAATAGACTTCACCCAATATTCTAAAAATAGAATTTCATCTATTTTTCCAACTTGACCAACCATCCACAAATAGCATCCTACAATTTTTGAAATATGATCACCATGTCTAAAAATAGACTTAAACCTAAAAATAGCCTGCGGGCCCACTTAGTGCGGGTGACTGATTTTCATTAAGCTTCATCATCTTATTGAATCTCAACACTCCCTCTCAACAAGATAGGGATTATCCTTCACCCCGATCCTACCTCTATGGTATTCGAATTTTCTCCTGGTGAGCGCCTTCATCAGAATGTCTGCATCTTGATCTTCCGTAGGAATGCACTGAAGCAACATGATCTTCCACTGCACACAATCTCTGATATGATGATATCAAATATCAATATGTTTAGATCTATCCTCAAACACAGGATTAATCGAGAGTTTAATGCAAATCTGATTATCACAATGTATCACTATAGGATCTAAATGTGAACCGAACAAACCGACCAAGATCTTCCTCATCCAGATAACCTCATATGTAGCTTGACTTGCTGCCATGTATTATGCTTCCGCTAAACTGAGTGCCATGGATCTTTGTTTCTTGCTTTACCAAGAAACTATTGTAGACCTGATACTGAAAACCCCTCCTGATGTGCTCTTTCTGTCCATTTGGCTGCCTGCCCAATCTGCATCCGTGACGCCATGCAAATTCACCTCATCCGTTTGTTTATACCATAAGCCATACTCATATGTGCCCCTGAGATACCTCAGGACATGTTTTCCTGCCTTCCAAAAGAGCTTGGTAGGCTTAACCATTGCTTGTGAAATCTTGTTCACCGCATAGCATATGTCCGGTATTATATTAACTAAATACATAATCGAACCCACCAACTATCGATAAACAGTGGCATCCACTACCTCTGTCAATGTAGCATCCTCTTTCCTCCAATTTCTTAGAAGGGGAGTTTCAATAGGCTTGCAGCCTTGCATGTGAAACTTCTCCAGTATCTCCCGGGCATACTTGCCTTGAGACACAAACAGTTCACCTTCCCGCTGCCATATTTCCAATCCAAGGAAATAATGAAGGAGGCCCAAATCCTTCATCTCAAACTCCTTTGCAAGATTTTCCTTGCATGAGTGTATCAACTGCTCATCACCCGTTAGTATTAAATCATCAACATAAAGAACAATGATCAAAAGCTTACCCTCCACCACAATTTGGTCCAGGTTTGCATCTGCCTCACTCTTGGTGAAGCCAAGTCCAGTGAAATATTTTTTGATCTATGTGTACCAAGCACGTGGTGCTTGCTTTAGCCCACACAACGCTCTTTTGAGCCTGCACACATGCGACTCACTGCTAAAGATCTCAAATCCTTCAGGTTTCTCAATGTACACCTCTTCCTCAATGATCCCATTAAGGAACGCAGTCTTCACATCCATCTGATGAATGTGCCAACCCATCTGCACTGAGAGAGCAAGGATGGTCCTTATGGAAGAATACCGTGCAACAGGTGCAAAGTTTTCTTCATAATCAATCCCCTCGATATCTAAGAAGCCCCGGGCAAAAAATCTTGCCTTATACTTCTCAACACTCCCATCAGCAGCTTTTTTTACCTTATAGATCCATCTTGACCCTACAACTGATTTACCCACCGGCCTTGGAACAATCTCCCAAGCACTATTTCTGACAATGGAGTCATACTCCTCCACCATGGCATCTACCCATGTGGGCTCTTGCACTGATTCTTCAAAATAATATGGCTCTGTCACGATACACTTGCTCATGAGAGCCATGTATCCAGTAAATCGGTCAGGTGACTGTCTCTATTTACGTTGTGATGTAGGGACTCCTACATTCTGTTCCACATTAAGCTTTAGTCTCTCAGCTTCTGTGGTACACTTTCTGCTTGTTCTGATGTTTGGTTCTGCATGAGTGGACTCCTCCACTTCATGAGTCTCCTCCTGTGGCTGATCCACATCTAGAGGCTCATCTTTGGGAATAAGAAGTTCCTCCTGTGCATGCAAGTGTAGCTCCCTCTCAAGTGACAACTTCATGGCTTTCACCTCATTTAATTTTATATCCTGTTGCGCCACAGTCATTCGAATGTTTGGAAAATACATACAATAATTATGGGGTGTTTCTCTGTACCCCACAAATATTCCAACTTCTGCAGTCGGATCCATCTTCTTCCTGGCGTCCTTTGTCACATGAATGTAAACAGATGAGCCAAAAATCTTCAAATGAGAAATATCAGGCTTCTTACCAGTAAAAGCTTCTTCAGGTGTACTCATGCCAAGCACTCTATGAGGACAACGGTTTTGCACATAAACCATAGTGTTTCATGATTCTGCCCACAAGTGCATCGGTAGGCCCTGGTCATGGAGCATAGCTCGTGTAGCACCCATGATTGTTCTGTTCTTCCTCTTTGCGACCCCATGCTGTTGTGGGTTATGAGGCACTATGAGTTCTCTTCAAATTCCTTATTTTCTACAGAAGTCTTTGAATTCGCTTGAGATATATTCACCACCATTATCACTCCGTAGAGCTTTCACTTGCTTCCCCGACTCCTTCTCCACCAATGCTTTTAACTCACAGAACTTTGAGAATGTTTCGCTCTTCTTATGCATGAAGAAGATCCAACATCTACGAGAATATTCATCAACAAATATAACATAATGCCTGTGTTTTGTTGTTGAAGCAACCGAGAAAGGTCCACACACGTCTATGTGAATTCTCTCTAGGATCACCGAAGCACGGTTCTCCTTTTCATGAAAGGTGGTCTTCAAAAACTTACCCATAGTACATCCCTTGCACTGATCTGACTGTGCAAGAGTACCCTTGGGAATTCCAGAAGAAATCTGCTGCAAAATCTTCAAATCGCCATGGTGAAGATGGCCCAATCTCCTGTGCCATAATTCGCCCTCATCCCGGCTCACCACTTCTTCTGCTTTGCCCATCATTGTAGCACAACCATCTACCTCCAGCTTGTAGAGATTCTCAACTCGAATCCCTATCCTCTGGGTTTGACCTATTGTTTTATGTTGCAGGAAATATTTTCCATCGCTAAAAAATACGTCATAACCTCTGTCTTCCAACATTGTGACTGAGACCAAGTTCTTCTTCAGACCTGGAACATGCATAACATCTTTCAACAGAAATGGATTACCTAACTCCCTCTCAACGGTAATGGGCCCGATTCTGGTCGTATTGTATCGACCATTGTCTCTCGTCTCTATATGCATTTGGAGATCCTTCTCCTCCAATTCACTAAACAACTCCTTGTCTCCCGTCATATGGAAAGACGCACCACTATCAAGATACCACACCGATCCCATTGAACTTGAAACCAAGCATGCAATCAAAGAGAAATCAAGTTCAAATTGCGAGGCTAAGGCCTCACCTGTTGTAGCTCTAGCAACCTTCTTGTTCTTCTTCTTCTGTGGGCAGTTAGTGGCAAAATGCCCATGTTCGTGACAGTGAAAACACTTCACCTTGGAAAAATCCTCCTTCTTGCCTTTAGCCTTGGATTTTGAAGGGAATTTCTTCCCTTTCCCTTTCCTTTCTTTGGCAGCCAAAGCGCAATTCTCTTCATCTTCATTCTTTAATGAAGAGCCATCCCTGGTACTTCACCTTATCTCCTCCTGCACAAGATCCGACCAAAGTTGCTCCCAACCCGGCAGTTTCTTCCGTCCATTGACAGAGTCTTCGTAGCTATGCCAACTCTTCAGAAGCCCAAGGAGAGCCAAGCTCACCAAGTCATCATCATCAACAGTAATCCCCAAACTTCCCAGTTCATCCCTACAATGGACAAACTTCGTGAGATATTTTGGAATAATGTCGCCCTTCTCCATTTTTATTTTTCTGAGCTTATCTTTCAGTGCCAACTTCCACTGGTCATTGTTGTTTTGGAACAAATATTTCAAAGCCTTCCACATTGCAAATGGAGTGGCTTTCCCGTGAATTCTAGACCCAATATGGTCCTTCACACCTTCCAACAGAATTCTTCTTGTCTTTTCTACCTTCTTTTTCCATGTGTCAAGTAATGCAACATTGCTAGAACAAGGCTTAGGAACATCGCTATCGATGAACTCCTTCAGTCCATTATCTTCCAGCACCTCCTCCATCCTATCCTTCCACGCAATGTAATTTGAGCTGCCCTCAAGGGCATGCTCCAATCGCAACCCATTGAAGAACATTTCAATGTATACTCAACTGTCGCACCAAGAAATTTCTGCAGCAAATTTGAATTATCCACCAGCACAAACTCAGCAATTCTTCACAACTGCAATCTTCAAGAATTAACATTGCTCTGATACCATGTATAAATTATATAACATATGCATGTATGTATCCATATTCTCCTTATCTAACAATATTTATCTTCTTTCTAAATACAGAATCCTTCAACTGTTAATCTTTTGCGGAAATTTAAAACTCAATTACAAACACATGAAGCAATAAAAACAATCGCACATAACACAGTTGTTTAACAGGAAAGCTTGAAGCTAGAAACCCCAACTATCATATATTATGTATCATGGATTTCATGTAACAATCTCATACAAAGCTTAGTACATCAAGCTTTCAGTATAATCAATCGTCACACACTAACAAAAGAAATCTGCAAATCCATGCACTGATTTCTTGCCACTTGATAGCCTGCCTCCACTATGCAATCCCTAATGAAGAATACCCCTAAATGAATTTGAATCTACCTTGCCTTGACTGCGCAATCCTCATTGGAAACTCCAATGTGTGTGTGATGCAATCAATGCATCACTATAGTCACAACAGATAGTCCATCTTACCCTTTCACCTATCTCTCCAATTGGTCTCCATTGGAATTGACATGCACTGTAGTTAGTTGTTGTTCTGTTCAGTTGTTAGTGAGTTATTAGTTGTGAATTAATTAACTAATTAATTCACTTAACTCTCACTAGTGTATCTTTCAGTTAGACTAGATACAACTAGCTCAACTGAGTTTAACTCCAATAACTGAGTTAAACTGAATAACAACTCCATAAACTACTCTTCCAACTCTGTCATAACTTTGCCACTTCAGTTCTAACTGATTCCTCCATGCATGAGCCACCAATAAACCCTAGGAATTGTGTAATTCCTTAAGCCCATTGATTTTCCAAATCTGTATACTGAAATAAAGTGCTCCAAGAGAATAAGTTGATGTTTATTGTTGGATTATTATTAAGAGCTAATAATAATCGACATGCATCTATTTTTAGATTGGCGATCTATAAATAGACTTCGCCCAATATTCTAAAAACAGAATTTCATCTATTTTTCCAACTTGACCAACCATCCACAAATAGCATCCTGCAACTTCTAAAATATGATCACCATGCCTAAAAATAGACTTACACCTAAAAATAGTCTGCGGGCCCACTTAGTGAAGGTGACTGATTTTCACTAAGGTTCATCATCTTGTTGAATCTCAACATTCATAATAGTAGCAAAGACGGTGATCTAACCATCAATTGAAGAAACATTGACGTTGTTGTCATAGAAACTATACTCTAGTAGTGAACCCAACCACACCCTGACTTCAATTTGGGTGGAGAATGTCGAGCAATTACGCCTGGTCATAATCACAACCTAGAAGAAAGAGGTAATTGATGTGACTATCATAGCAAGATACTAGAGCTTATGGTGTATGAAGGTAACCACCGCCCTGATGAGAAAATACAAGAACCTTTGATCAAGGTATCTAAGAAGACAAAAATTTAGGCCTATAATTCTTGAAGAGGCAAATGCATCCTAAGTCATTCAGTTCACTAAATTTGAAATTTATAACTTGAATTTAGACATACCTTAAAGTTGCAAGAAAACTTTCTCAACCGTTTATATAAACGCGTCATGTCTAAAGGGATCAACAATGTTCACTACTTAATGCAAGCCAATGAATGATTATTTAAGTCTAACATTACAGTTAAATTGAAAGACGAACTTGAACCAAGTGACTTAGATTTTATCTACACAAAAATATTGTAAGAAACAATGCAATGAAAGAAGTTCTCCTTTGTCTTTAGATCACATAAGAAGCATCACTTTCAAATCCATTTTTCCCTTTAAATATGGAAATTTACCTCCATCCTCCACTAGTGCAAACATACCCACTATTGGAAATAAGAGAAGTGTAAAGCTTATGCAAATAAGGGTCAAACTTGTGTAAGCATAACCAGTGCTATCCAAGAGAAACATTGTGCTTGTGCATACAAAGGAAGTTGGAGGTAGCCAAGATAAATAATGAATACCTTAGAGATCTAGAGAACATAACATACCATAGGAGAAGCCCATGACATTAAACTCAAGGCTTCAAACCAATTGTTTGTGGATTTGTGTCCTTACCAAAATGCAACAAAAAAACATTCAACACAGTACCCATATTATTGGTAGATATGCTTGTCGTTAATAATGTCGTTGCTAGAACATGAGACTGGGTTTAAATTAAGAACGTTTGTCTTCATCAATTTTCCTATAACCACATTTCAATACCATTGTCCTTAATTTAAACGCTTACAGGAGGAAAATTTATATCCACCACTAAAACCGGCAGAGGTCAACTACATTCAATCAGATTTTCTGTTGGCAACAGTGACAACAATAAAATCATTATTATAATTTTATGTATGAAGAAGAGGGATCATACACAAAAATGTATTGATTAAATACACAATATTACTATTATCAAAAACACAAAAAATTTAATAATGTCATTGCTAGAACATGAGACTGGGTTTAAATTAAGAATGCTTGTCTTTAGCAATTTTCCTACAACCGCATTTCAATACCACCGTCCTTAATTTAAACCCTGACGGGAGGAAAATTTATATCCACCACTAAAACTGGCAGAGGTCTACTGCATTCAATAATATTTGTTGCTGGCAGCAGTGACAACAATAAAATCATTATTATATTTTCATCAACATTACAGCCTATAAATCTAGATGTTTATAAACAAAAAAGTGTTGATTAACTACACAGTATTACTATTATGAAAAACACAAAAAAATTTAACAATGTCGTTGCTAGAACATGAGACTGGGTTTAAATTAAGAACGCTTGTCTTCAGCAATTTTCCTACAACCACATTTCAATACCACTGTCCTTAATGTAAACCCTGACGGGAGAAAAATTTATATCCACCACTAAAACTTGCAGAGGTCAACTACATTAAATCAGATTTGCTATTGGCAATAGTGACAACAATAAAAGAATTATTATATTTTCATCAACATTCCAACCTATAAATCTAGATGTGGATACTCAACCTTGAAAACAAGGCTCCTGCACCACTTTTATGTGGAGAAACCATTAGGTCAATGCTTTTGGTCTACAACTTGACAAGGTCCTCCAAGGCTTAAAGTGACTCCACCATGAATATTTCGATGCATTCCATTTGTTGTTTGTGGTCTAATTTGCACATATTTCCCATGTAAAAGTGTTTCTAGACCTTCAGCCCCTACTAGTACATTTCCAAAACTTACACCTGGAAAAGAAGGCATGGCTAAAAAATGCACATTTTCTCTATGGGTAATTGCAAGATGATAATCTACAAGAGAGGCAGTTTGAGGAACATTTGAAGGTAATGTTTTCCAAACCCAGTGTCTAGGACCAGTGATAATGGATGGAACATGACCATTTGAGGAGGGGGTTTTGGGGACCTTATGCATTACACCACCAATACTTAGGTGAGGAGGCTCATGAGGGTGTTGATTATTATCACTATTCATCCTTACACTCCCTAAATTATTACAAATAGAGGCACCGGAATTTTCTCTTGCACTGAAATGAATATCATGTGTTGGTATTTGTAAATATAACGATGGACCTCTATCAGTATTTATAACTATATTTTGAGCCACAATTGCACCAATGTGGTTTTCCTTCCTAATTTATTTTGTAGAAGAAACAGAGAAAATTCTGGCAATGGAAGTTGGATGAAGTAACGCACCGATGTGCATAGTCATTATACAAAAACTATTTCAGGAAGAGAGCATACACAAGCTTTTGGCACACAGGACAATTCTTTATTACCCTGAGATGGATGGGATTCCTTCCATTATTTGAATGATCATTTCAAATTTGACAGAAAACAAACCAAATTTCCATGAGTTCAAAACTACTTTGATTTCCCTGAAGTCAACAAAGTTGATATCTGGTCTCTGGAAATATGTTGAAGTAAATGCAAAGGACCTGATGACTTAGGTATAATAAAAGTATATAACTGTATTGACTCAGCTATAATAATAGTATATAACACTATTGACTCAGCTATAATACTAGTAGAAAATGATGAAATTAGTGACTAGGTGACTAAAAATGTTAGTCACCGAAATTATTTCAAGTGAATTACTACTAAATTTGAGCAATTTTAAGTGACCGAACTAAAAATGACTAACTTAAATGACTAATTTAGTTTAGGAATAAAATATACGACAAGAGAATAAGTGACCAAACTAAAAGCGGCTAACTGAAATGACTAATTTAGTCCATGACTAAAATAAATGACTAGATAATAAGTGACACAATTAATAATGATTAAGGTAAATAACTACTATAGTCCAAGAATAAAAATATCACCAAATAATAATTACAAGAAGTATATGAATTAATCATTTATGTTAGTAAATTTTAATTGTGTCCTTTCATTAAAAAAATTAGGCACCACAACTTTCCCAAGTGAAATACTACAAAAAATGAGCAATCTTAAGTGACCCAACTAAAAAAGACTAACATAAACGACTAATTTAGTCACAGGTTAAAATATACAACTAGCTAATAGGTAATACAACTAAAAATGAATAATGTAAACTAAACTATGACTAACTTCTAATAGAGTATTTTCGAACTACCTACAACTACTTGAAGTTTGTTAATAACAGTATTCCCAAAAAATAATGGGCTACCTACGACTATTTGAGTTTATTAATAACATTATTCATAAAATTAGGTATATTCTCCTTATGTGTAAACCTTATGTCATTTTTCTCTCTTTATATGAACATACTTACTTATGGAGGTCTTTTATACTCTCATGTGATATATCGTGACGATATTTTTCAAAATAAGATCTTTGGCCATTTTTATTGATACTTCATAAATTTAAAATTATCACTCTCTAAACCTTCAACAATCTTTTGATATAACCTCTATATAAAGTGACCGCTCAAATGAAAAAAAAACCCTTAAATAGAAACATAAAATACTATAACAATTGACAAAATGTTAAAATATAATCTTGAATTACTCTAAAATAAACCTATTAAAATTTAACTTCAGGCTAACAATTGAGAAATTGTTAAAATCTAATGTTTAATTATATTTAAAAAACATAAAATAGGCCCATTAAAATTAATTTCCCGAGAAATCTAAAATTACTATGTTCACTAATTATCATGATAAGAAAAATTTCTCTCTCAAAACACCACTCTCCAGATACAAAGGTCAAGTCAAGACAAGGCCGTGCCCTTTATATGTTTTCAACAATCAAGATCCCCTTTGGAGGGCTTTAGTCCTCGATCAGCTTAACGATAGATTTTCCTTCAAAGGCTACTAGAAATACACATACATTGCTACACATTGGCCCATGCATGTCCTCCCTCAGGTGCCATTTAAGGTTAGTAATTTCTATTCAGATTACCTATTTCAAAGTTGGTCGTGTGCTAGTTTAGATAGTTTAAATATGAAACGTGAATGGCTTGAGGTATAGTGTGGATTGCAAAAACAATCTGTCCCTCTGGGTTCATAACTTGTTATTTGGAACCCAAAAAGCCAGTTCTTCTGAGCAATGATGCATTGGTCAACTCCCCTATAATGAAGAAGTGGGACAGAGGCTACCTGTGTGAGGTTGTCGGAGATGTGGAATTTGTTGTAGGTCCTATCGAAATGAAGCTCAAAGACTACTTTGTCTATGTTGATTTTGTCAAAAAAGAGCACCCCCTTTATCTATTTGACCCTAAAATTGGAGACAAAGTGCCAGTCCTAGAATCAGATTTTGAAGTCTCTGTTTATTTTAGTGAAGATCTATTTTCATTAATCGGGGAGGAGAGACCAGATTACATGTGGTTGAGTGTAGGTCCATCTAGATCGAGATCTTCCTTCTTATAAACCCAAATAGAACTTCTGCATGGAATGTAGTCATAAAGGGCTCCAAGAAATGGATACTATTTCCTCCAGTTGTGATCCCTCCAGGCATTTATTCCAATGCAGATGGCACTGAGATTGTGTCTCTGGTTTTGATAATCGAGTGGTTCATGAATTTCGATGGATAGACTAAGCAGTGGAAGAAGAGGCCCATTGAATACATTTGCAGGGCTGGGGAGGTGATTTTTGTGCCTAATGGATGGTGGCATTTAGTTATCAATCTGGAGGATTCTGTCACCATAACACAAAATTATGTTAGCAGGAGAAATTTGTTGAATGTTATGAATTTCCTCAGCAGGCCCAATTCAAAGGAACTAATGTCTGAGACAAAAAATCGAGTCAATTTGTATGACAAATTTAGAAAATCATATGAGACTCTTAATTTAAGTTCCATTGAAGAGCTAAAACACAAAGAGGAAGAGAAGAAAACAAGAAATAACGATGCATCCTTTTGGGGGTGTGTTACTCATGCAAAAGTGGGAGGGTTTAAATTTGGATTTTGAATTGCGACTTTCTAACCTAGCATTCTGCTAGCAAGTTGCAATGTATGTTGGCCAAAATTTTGTAGTGTTGTGTGTTGCCTATGAGGGAGGGAGTTTTCTTGATGGGATCATAAATTTGATCACTATATTGCATATCCAAGGAAGGAAATTGCAGAATTATAAACCTTAGTGAAAATTGCCCTAGGATATTACATGAGATATCCATAATCAAAAACTCCATCGACAGTACCAGAGACTTCAGCCCCTGCCTACTTGTAAATTGATGAAATCATCAATACTTTTATGACAATTCTTGTCATATACATAAAGAAAAACTGCAGAGCATTTTCTTGAATGGGAATTGAATAAAGAAGATTTTACTTACCAGATTAGGGACTGAAACCATTCATGCAACGCTGCAATGTGGCAGTTTATCAAATAGATTTTGAGTTTTTGGCCTTCAGTTTTGAACAATTTTTGAAGTGAGATCTTGGGCAATATTTTTTGGGGCATGCTCAAATGGAGAAGTGTCCATGGGAGTTGGAGTTTGTGAGACAACGTCAAATGAAATGAATAAAAAGGAGAAACCAAAGAAGGGGAGTTACTTTGTTTTAATTCATTTTCTGTTAATATTGGAAGGTTAAGTTTTGAACAGTTTTTGAAGTGAGGTCTTGGGAAATATTTTTTGGGGCATGTTCAATTGGATAAGTTTCCATGGCAGTCAGATTTTGTGAGACAACATCAAATGAAATGAATAAAGAGGAGCAACCAAAGAAGGGGATTTACTTTGTTTTAATTCATTTTCTATTGATATTGGAAGGTGATCTCATCTCAAGGAACCAACTAGATCAATATAAAGTTAGTTACTACCATGACAGGAGATAAGAGCAGGCTGGAAATAGAAATGAAAGAAAAATGCACAATAAGCAAATTCTCAAGGGATGATGCATGCACAAGCTCCAAACAGTTATATACAAGTTCAGATGACATTTGCAGAAATGATCCAACAAATTAATATAAACTAGGTGCCTCAACTTGGAAAAAGCACATTTAATGTATCTGTAAAATATTAATATCCTAAGTCCAACTATGAACTCGAAACATTGATTAGGGAAAACACTGTTAGCTGGTGAAGCTAGAGGCTTGAAGTTGTCGCATTGTACTCCATTTGCAACAATAGAAGATAATGTTAGGATTATAAATAAACTAGTTCCATTTAAAATATGGGCTATTGAAACCTCACCAAGACCCTTTCAACATCAATCAGCCCATCATGTTGTCCAAACAATTGCTGGAACTAAACATAGCAGAGGAATGGGGGTATCCGAAAGAAGACATCCCAAAATCACAAGAAGATAAACTCTTAGCTTCTAACCCCAACATCACTGTAAATAGTGAGCAATCCAACACTACAATAGGATGGATCTTTGTCAATGATGAGGCATCTATGCCATATTTCAGAGAAATTCAAGTAAGAAATGATTTCCATAAAGACCACTACATAGATTTAGAAGCACTTGATGATGAAGGCCCTGCTTTCCACTTTTTCACTAGTGTATAGACCACCTACAATGCTCAGACTAATTATATGGATGTGTAAATTTTTTCTCACTTTTGACTAGAAGAACAATCAATCAACAGATATGATGAAGCCCTAAACACATCCAATCATAATCTATTTGGAGATGCATTGAAACTTGAACATGCTTCTTAGGTTAGAGAAGTGTATTTTGATCAACAGGAAGTGATATAAGATGAGATAAGATAATTTTATATATCCAATGAATGACAATAAATAGGTCAATGGGCCTAAAATATACAGTTAGTACGAGTACAATGTGGGAGTGCAAACGCAACTCCTAGAAAATGCCAAAGCTAAATCTAGGGTAAAATGAACAGAAGAATACAATAATAGGATATCCTCATAAAAATGTATATAAACCGATCATGTATAAGTCTAAGTGAGGGTAATAAAGCTATGGGCATTCATGGAAACACATTTGGCATCTCAAAATTACATTTTGAGTTTGAGCAAAACAGAAATATAACACCTACGCTGCATTTTGATGTCGATGATGAGTGTGGTAGAGATAAAGAGAGGTACGTTCCTATGACATATTGTGATGTGAAAATAGTGGGATGCTTTAGTCTAGCCATTACTCATTTTGAGGCAGTGTTAATGACCACCCTATTGAAGAAGACAAAGAAAAGTTTCTAACAAGTTTTTCGGCCTGCTTAGTTGGCTTGCTACACTTGGACAGGGATATGCTACACTTCTCTTGATTTGATTCCCCCTTGAAAACAATCCATATTTCCAAATTATTGATAGTGTGAGAAAATGTCCTGAATGCAGAGGAGGAATATCAGTAAGAGGGTAGGAAACAAATTTCTACCACTCTTGCAATCACCCTAGAAGACTTGCACGTGATGACATGGGTATCATGCCATGCCTTTTTTCTACACTGGAAAATGGAAATTCAACCAACATATGACAAAATCCTGAGCGCAGATGGAGATAATGCACTAGACTGTAGTTCTAGTTTTCCTGAGAATGAGAGTAATAAGACACTCATAAATGAAGGGAAATCCTGAAGATCCCTCAAGTCTCAAAATACCAACACTCCTATCTGTGATTTTTAATATGGTAGAAACTTTGGCACACTTAATTATGTCCATCTCCAATCAACATTGCCTATTAAATTTGAACATAGCAGTGCAAGATTTGATATTTTTCCTTTGATAGTCATCCTACATATGAGTCTATGACATGGACTCTGATGAGGAATAAAAGAAGGTTGATCATATCAACAAGATGTTTTGTGAACCATATGAGACAAAGGCAGAAAGGTCCATTCCATTTGTTGAAGGAATCCTTATTGAAGATGAATAGTCTTGTCATATTGAAAGAACAAACCAATATCTAGGAAAACAAGAGGACTTATGCAAACCCATAATTGATTAACTACACAGTGAACAAAATCATTTCCAGGTTTACCTCTTATTGTTCATGGGTATGATAAATTATCTTCAAAGGAGTTTCTTCTCCTAACTATAAATTATATTCGGGTAACTTTAATTTCTCATATAAAACAGCTCCCTGTCTGCAACAATGGTGTTCATGGCCAGCATACAATTGTTCCTATGTTTGATCCATAAACGTTGGAACTTACAAACTTGAGGATAACAATGGATATGTGGCTTCAAGAAGTCAAGTATTAGCTCCCCTCAGATTTCCTTGAATAATGTCTGCCACAACATGATGCTATATTTATCAATACCCTACATGTCCAAGAGTATTCCCATCTTGAATATGGGATCCTAAAGCTTGCTAAAAAGATCCTAGCAAAATGCCCTGATCTAAGCCTAATTTATCTGAATGTTTCATTCATGAAGATGGGGTCACAACAAAATTACTAAGAGAAAGACCTGCAACAAATTTATGAATGATTTATTAGTATGCATAGGGTTGAGCTATGCAAGGTCATTATTCATAATAAAGCACCCAAATCCATACTAGAGTGATGAAGTTGATAATTTAGTGAAGACAAGAACGTCTCAAAGCTTAAGCATACCAAAAATTCCAACACTCCAGGGACAAACGAATGAAGCCATCAAAATATTGCTTGCAAGGGTTCAAACTTCAAGGTAATATCCTTTGGCTCCAAGACATAGAGTGCATAGACTAAAATGTTTACCAAAAATTAGTATCCGTGGGAAAAGAAGATGGTAGGAACTCCAAAGGGTTATAAATTAGCTCAATTAAAAAGAAGCTTCACAAATAGGAAGCCATTCATGTTTCAAGTTATCTTACACGTTCCAGTAGGGATCTTATAGTTATAACGGGGATAAGGAAACAGATTCACCCAATTTGAATGATTTTTCCTGTCATACTAGTATGTCACTCAACCCCTTTGATTTTTATTTCTAGATAAATAAGCTCAAAGACTCCCCTGAAACCTTAGGATGTTATAATTATTACTTCCAAGAAAAATGAAGATAGCTCTAATTCATTTCCTAAAAAACATGAATGACAAGGTAGAAGGACATACCAAGCCTTAAAAATTGACCCTGCCCAAAGCGATGAGTTGGCCTAGAAACACCATATTGTTGACCTGACTAAGTCTGGGTCAGTCGAGTCCAATGTTGAAAACATAGAATCTTTGGCAGTAGTTCCAACATTCCAAGTCAATAATGTCAAACACTATTCCCAACCCTTGGTCAACTCACACAATTAGTTTCCCAAACCATGCCATTATAACTTAGTCAAGTCAAATTGTTCCCAGTTCATATACATTGAACCCATCAACCAATCTAGATAGAGAAGATGTGTTTCAACAAAAACACATGAATGTAGAAGGTGGAATACACATGGTAAATGCAACCCAGAAAGAAAATCAACTTACAGCTCAAGAATAGGCAGAACCTAGAAAGCTTAAGTCTTCCATTTGCAATATTGACACTAATTCACTTCTAGACAAGTCCCTCAATCCTGTCACACAAATCTCTATTATTTTGGACTCTTTAATCAACAATGGTAGTTGTCTCTTAAGAGTCTTTTCCAGAGTCAATAAACATAAAGAAGCGAACAAGAGAATGTGGATCTGAGTCATTTTGCTTCATTCTTCCAACAACAAATAATAATTGCAGAGAATGTTGCCACTGTTGTAACACTCGGCAAGGGAATTGTCATACAGAGATTAAGGAACTAAAATTGAAAAATGTCTATTAAGGATACTTTGATAAATTTTCAACAAAGATAAATGGTCATAGGGCATTGCTTCAAGTTTCAACAGACCTTGGATATTCCTCACATGGAACTTTAGGACTATATTATCGAGGAGGAGTGGATCTTTGGAGGCCATGTCTTGCTTGGTCAATTGAAGACCCTAACAGACTCTTGAAATAAAATTATTTTTACTTTTGAAGACCAACCACACCATTACTCGGTTCTTGTAATCACCCAATTCTTCTTATAAAGATACAAGGAAATTCCATCTTTCCTAGCATATCTAAATTTATTGAATGATCAAGAAATGTTTGTACTAACAAACTTGGCAAGGACAACTACGCCAACCCTATGACCAGGAAGTTGCTTGAGTGTTGCGTCCTTGGCTTGGAAGGTATTGATGCTAACTATTCTCAAGGCTATATTAGGAAGTTGGCATAGAGGCCTATCAAACTAAAAATGGAGGATATCTATTAAGTATGGTCCAAAAACCCTTCTTCAGGTAAATCCATGACAAGTATTGGATAATACTATGTATGAAGAAGAGGGAACATAAGAAAAATTTTGTTGGGGGAGATTTTTGAAATTCAAAGCTCCTATGGTCTATAATTTTTATGTGATTAGCATTAGGTAATAAATCCTGGAAATGGGAGGTCTTCCAAAAACCCTTCTTCAGGTAAATTCATGACATGTCTTGGATAATGCTATGTATGAAGAAGAGGGATCATAAGAAACTTATTGGTGGGGGGTATTTTGGAAAGCCAAAGCACATATGAAGTCTAAATTTTTTATGTGATTAGCATTTGGTAACAAATCCTTGAATTGGGAGGTCCTCCAAAGAAGGGAACAACAAGGTCCAAGGAAATGTGCACCTTGTTGGAAAGAGGTGGAGAAAATAGATCATTTTTATTTACTAAGGAGGCCTTAATTCTATTTTTTTTTCTCACCACAAGTGGTAGGACACTTCATTCAACAGGACAAAGGCTTTATTCCTTGGTGGAGTTGACAGACAATATTTATCTGTGTTTCCCAAAAGATATTAAGATTAGAGACATAATAGGAAACAAGAATGGCATGAGAATTATCTTTCTCTTTGGATTGTTCCATAAAAATTGTTATCTTCCCAAGGAGAAAAACTCTCCCTGGAAACAATTCTAATTTAGATGTTTCCCATCTATCAATTTTCTCCATTGCTTTCTCGGGCGATTGTTAAGAAAACTCTGGTTCAAGAATTAAGATGATTTCTCTAGTAGATGGAAATATAACTCTAAATATTTCACTTGGTTAACTGACTGGTCTATTGTCTAGGAACCCAAATCTCATGGTGGGCTTGGAATCAAGGATTCAAGCAATGGGTGCTAATCTCCTATGAAGGCTAGTGTCACGGAAGTATGAATGGTGGAAAAAGGTTTTTCAATTGCACAAAAAATATTTCATACGGGAAATAAAGTATTCTCCGGATGATATTCTTCAAGAGAGAGGATGGCCATCCATTTGGAGACATATGAAATCTGAATTCCAATAATAATGGATCACTTTACCTGGATTTTAGGAAATGGTAAAATATCAATATTTGGAAGAATAATATCATGGGTCACCAACTTCTTGACTCTCAGGGATCTCACTCCTTTAAATATATGATTGGAAAGCATGGATAAAATTCCCTCTTTGACATTTCTTCAGGGGATAGAGCTTTAGGATTATTGAGAGGGTGAGATTTTGGGGCTCCACTTTCACACTTGTTCCATTTGATGGCCTCAATGGAATATAAATTGCATGGTTGTTCCCTTAAGAACCTAGAGGAATCAGACTGTAGAGGGTGGGGTTTATCTGAATATTTAGTTATGCAGAGTTATGCCCAACAACTTCCTCGTTGTTCACTTCCCCACAAAGCCTAAATCTGGAGCAAAATATGGCATTCAAATTCCTTGCCAAAGATTAATATTTTGTATTGGACCCTATCTTATGACAACACATTAACCTCAGAAAATATGAAAAGGAGAGGAATCTAGGGTCCCTCTCAGTGTGCTCTTTGCCTTTTTAGTTTGGAATCTTCTCAGTGCCTATTTTGGATTTACATTTCACTATGGCACCTTGTTCAGTGGTGGTAAATGGCCTTGAGGGTCGGTTCAAGTAGTCAAATTCACTGAAGCAACTATTTTGGATGTTTCATTACATAAGGTCCTTTCATTGCAAGCCTCTTTTGAAAGGGTCTAGTTTGCATTGTCATAATTCATATGTTGGAAATCTGGATGGAAAAAAATTGTGCCATCTTCCAAATATATGATGAGAGAAATGGAGATGGTGGAAATTAAAGCTAAAGCACTTCTAAACATCTTAATTCAAAAGGGATCAAATTCATTACAGATCAAGAACTAGACAAGTAAGAACTTCAATTGTTGGATCAATTTAATTTTAGATATTATTGTTCTTCTTCCCAACCCAGGGACCCAGGTAAGTATTTCCACAATAATTTTGGCAACTTCATATAACTCCACAAGAATTTCATCAGTGGATTCAAACTCAAAAAGCCTTCATTTTTTGTTATGATGGTGCCTTGAAACGAAACCCCTAACTAGTAGGAATCGATGGGGTTCTCATTAGTCTAAGAGGAAAGATAGCATGTCCCTATGGTATTGCAAATATTGGCATTGGGATATAGGAAACTCGATCCTCCTCAAGACAAGAGAGTTCCTTGTTTTATGTAATAGTTCTCACAATTAATACACAAATGAATTATATCAAAGCTAATCATCTTAATATACGTGATGGTCTTCTTATGTGCAAGGAAATCTTATCCTAACTTAAACTTCAATTCATTTACTAGTAATACACAATATTATTACACCAAATTATACAACATACCTTATCTAGAATATGGTAGACAAAAGACACAAGAATGATGCATATAACCCTTGATTACAACATTGGTGTTTATACCGAGGTATTTCAGCTCAAAAAGCTCCTTTTCTACCCTCAACAAAACTCTTTTCACATGCAAATGTCGTTACTTGGAGCCCGAGAGAAGGGAATTTTGACCAAATCTATCTATCAGGTTACACAGTGTTCCAAGTAATCACCATGCAATCAATACCATCGAAATGTCATTAGAGAGCACATATACAGAACAACAAAATGATATCCATGGACCATACAAATAAGGCATTAATTAATATATTTTAAGCACATGCTGAGAATCCTTCACAACATCTAAGCAAGCATTGCTGCTTTCTACAGTAAATATCTACCGAATAACCAGAACATTGAATAAGGGTCCAAGAGAAATAAAAGTAATATGCATAACTAAAACAACAAGGCCATAACCCTAAAAGAGAAAACCTTTGGAAGGTGTTACACAACATTATACAAAAATCACTTAATGGCCTTCCTTAGGACTTGATACACATTGAGAAACAGTCCAAATCAATCAATACCATTAAAATGTCACTGGAGATAACATATACAAGACAACAAAACGACAACCATGGACCATGGCAGGTAGTTTTTATGTATAAAATTGGGCAAAATCGTAATCTGGTGAAAGGCATAAGCCTGAAGTAATATGGATGACAAAGGAAATTAACATATTTAAAGCACGTGCTCAGATTCCTATGCAACTTCTAGGCAAGCCTCACTCCACTCTACATCAATTATCTCCCAAATGACATAAACATGGAATAAGAGTCCCACAAGATTATGAAAAGTGATATGCGTGACCGAATAAGAGTATACCCTTGAAAAGAAAACCTTCAAGAAATCCACAACACTCTACAAACATTGTTGAATGTCCTACCTTGGTAATTTATATGGATTCAATAACAACCCAAATCAATGGCTTGAAATGGATAAAATGACCAAACAAAGCAACAAGTCCTAAAAGGATAGATCTTTAGAACCTTCTTGTATGAAAACAATGTGGCACTTCCACACTATAACACACATTTAGTAAAAGACCAAAGAAACAACAAAAAGTAGTGTGGGGTGATGAAATGAAAAAAATATTAATGGACTTGCAATTTCTCTACAAAATTTTCCAAATTTCGAATTTATGGAAGTTTTCTACCTTCAGTGCTGAAGCAAAATAATAAAGCATATTTCACTAATTGCAGATAAGTAAATTATTACAGTATCCAACTTGCATAATTAGCTAGGGTCGTCTACACAATGAGAACCATGTGAAATTGCCAAATTGTCGATAGAAACTTATCCATATTGAAAATGAAAAATTCAATCATCCCACCCAAAAATAAATGAAATAATGTTGTAAAGAGAAACAAATCATCATTGCGCATCAAGAATTCACCAAAGTAGAAATCTACAGTATGAGTAACTCTGACCTATGACCAAACCCATGGATAATCAAATTAAAATTGACCCTGGATGGATTCAGAGATTCACTAAATCCATGGTTGAAGGAATCATGCTAGTGAATTCAACCTAAGAAAGTATCTCAAAGTTCATGCACACAGTTTTGGCATGTATCAAAATCACAATCAAGAACTGTGTTATGAACGTGCTTAAACTCAAGCTTTTGAGCACTGCAGAGTGAAACCTGCTTGCACTATTCATAATTTAGGTTTCATTTTAATTTGTTGCATTAATTTAGCACGGGCCTTTCATCTCAGTCACACCTAGTTCAATTCACAATGGGAAAACTGAATTGGACGAGCTTCTCATCTAATGGTTACACATGGAAACCCAAAAATAATTACGGATCACCATATTCTTCTCTGTCTCTTCATCTTCCCAACACTTGTACAATAATTTTCTATTGGATATGAACAGAAGGGACATGAAATACTTCACCTTCCCTTGGGTTGTATTATTTATACCACAATTTCTAATAGTAAAAGGGTTAAATTGGATTCATACAATTAGTAGGCTATGGGATAGTTAGTATTGATGTAAAGCTTCATGTTGTTCATATAATGTTGTACAAGCTTATTCTTTAAATGAGAATTACTAGTTGAGCCACTGCACAATTTATCATGTCATTTATGGAGATCATTTTATTTGTTTGTATTGCTTAAGTAATTGTTGCACCACTTTTTAGGGACTATGTATTAAGATTTATTCTTTGTAATTATTGTGGATGTGCAGCTTCTGGGACCATGCAATTGGAATCAATTTGGTATCAGAGAATTGTTTTGCAAGAAATCACTAAATATTATACATAATTTATGGAAAAGACTCATTCTCAAAGAACGAAGTAAATGGAGGAAGAAATGCAATCGCATTGAACTACTCAAGAGTCAAAGCTAATGTTTCCCAATATGAATATGAAGATTGAGTCTATGGATTGAACGCTAACTAATATTGCTCGTTTTCTGCATAATTTAACATCATGTGTTGAAAATTTATAGGCTTCTATCCAAACTCAAAATCAAGTAGTATTGGAGGAGCCTCGCTAATGAATTTGGGTTCCTCTCTCAAAGTGGGAACGAATGTGGAGATTTCATCCCACGATGATCAGATGGACTTCTTGCAATTGGACAATTGGATGTGTTAGTTGGATTCCTTTTATGAAGTGCAGTCATTCACGTGTGAAGCTTTAAAGTTTCCTTTGCAAAGTTATTCATGCAATATACACAAAGAAGCTTTGATATGTGAGAATTACATGATAACAGAGTGACCCTCAATGTCGCATAAACCATGACATGGAATAAATTCAACATCACACTACCAAGAATAAATTAATCCTGTTGATTATCATATAGAGCAACACCAATAGAGGCAATACAGGTCCAACCAAATAGTAAATTCCAACATCCAGAAGTCCAACCACTATACAATTTTTAAAAATGTGATGAACCAGAAAGAAAAACTAGCAACTAAGGTCACTAGTGGACTAATTGCACCAATTTAGACAAAGTTTGAAATGACCGACATTTGCAGTCTTGCATATGCCTGTCAAAAGGCTAGGTTAGAAGAGGCTACAAACAATTGGAGGAAGCTTAATAATGTTGTTGTCACTATTTCCAATTAAGGAAGGATGACCATTGCAAAATATGGTATGACCATCAAACCATTCAACAAAATTTTGTAGCAGAAGACCAACACCACATTAAGGAAGACAAATTTTCCCTTTTATCGCTACCAATAAGTGCAATGGACATTCCAAATATGGATGTTGGACACTACATTATAGAGAGGCATCAAATGTCGATCATGATAGAGCAAGGAGTGAAATAGATATCGATATCTAACAGTGTGATGGATTGCATCTCTTTGATGGCAATTGTACATCCTAGTTACACAAAGAGTTGGAAACTATTATCCATTAATATCCAACTCAGGAAGGATCTTGTGACTTTAGTGTTTGACACTGGAAACCAATGAGACATCATCTCAAAAGCAGTGATAAAGAAGCATAATTTACGTCCAATCATGCATACTTAACCCTACCCCTTGGTTTTGCTTAGCAAGAACAAGTACTTATTGAATGTGCATGTAAAAGTGGGTGAAGTTCCCCATATCGATAGATAATGTAGATGAAGTGGAGTTTAATGTTGTTTCATTCGATGTCTATGATAAGATATTCAACTATTCATATCTCTAGGATTGAGATAGTCTATCATTAATGCCTAAACAAAGACTAGTCAAAAAAGGCCAAAAATAGTCAATGACCACACAAAAAATATCCAACTCCCTTGGTGTTAATCAAAACACTAAAGGCTAGAGGCTAATAAAAAGCTTCAATACAGTTTTCTTTAATAGCCTTGTGAGCATAGGATAGTGCCACTTTCCAGTGGTCAACCAACAACAATACCCCAAGTCCTTGTTGCAAACATATCCAGCACATATGAGAAGTTAGAAGAACAAAAGAAGTTGGACAAGTTATTGTAGCACTATTTCAAGTTGTTATGGGAACTACACAGGATGCCTCCAAGCCATGCAGTCCAACACATCAATGAGTTGCAACAAGTTTTTGTGCTAATGAATGAGTCACTGTGCAAGGATTTGTTGTTGGAAAACTAGGAGATCAAGAGGTAGATGCAAGACTTAATAAATAATGGCCAAATATGAACCAACTCATTGCTTTGTGGATCTGTTATTTTTTCTTTCCAAAGAAGGATGACACATGGAGAATGTGTTATTCTCCGTTGAATAGAAATCTGAAACACCATCAAGAAATGGTATTCATTGTCATGCACCCAAAACCTAATCGATTACATTCATGAAGGTAATTATATTAGTAAGCTTAACCTAAATTTTGGGTACAACTAAATCTGTATCAAGCTCGAAGATATATGAAAGAAAACTTTTGAGCCACGACAAGGATTTTTTCGATGGTTGGTGAAGTCATTCAATATAATTTGTGCCCCTATGACATTCACAAGGATATTGAAAAAAGTGCTCACATTGTATCTTAACTATTCTGTGATTGTGTACTTGAATAACATACTAGTTTTTAGTAAAACTTGGGAGTGCCATTTGAAACACTTGGATCAAATATTATCAGTATTATGAATAGAAAAGGAATTAATCAATACAAAGCAACATACATTCAAGCATACAAAACTAGTCCATATTATATTTTGCAAGAACCAAGATTGATTCAACATTTCTCTAAAAAATATTTCAGCTATTGCCAACTGACCACTACTAAAGAAGATTCACAACCTACAAAGCTTCATGGAAATGGAAAATTATCTAAAGATATTTCTTAGTTAGTTTTTTGATGTCATGCACCCTCTTAATGCACTAAAATGACCAATTCAATTTTAGTTAGGGCAATTCACAGCAAAGATTATTCAAAGAGATCAAGTGTCAAGTTGTGACTACTACTATTATTTCCTTACCTCACATTCAACAAGCCCTCAATATCAACATGGATTCTTGTCAAAATGCCATGGGTATGTCATTGATGCAACATGAAGACCAGTTGCACACCACTCCAATACTTTTTCAAGCATTCTTAATTACACAATATATGACCAAGATATGTACACATTGGTTCAAACAACACATCATTGTAGACATTTTTTGAGTGGAAAAGAGATTGTCATTCATAGCAATCACAAGTCTCACTGATCCTTTGAACATTGAGCAAGATCAAGAATGCACACCACATTAAGTGGTCCAGTTATTTGCATTTCAATTAAGTGTTGAAAAGGAAGAACGAGTAAACTAGCATATTACCTTCCATGACCACTAGCAATCTGATTGATAGTGTTGATAATAAATTCATAAGAATTTGTTCCCTTCATAGAATTTCAAAGCCAACAAAACAGAAATTGGGAAAGTATACTCTACTTCCGATCCTAAGTAGACCATGAGAGTCAATTTCAATGGATTTCCTTTAGGTTTGTTGAAAACTTGTAGGGGCAATGACTATCTGATGCTAGTTGTGGATGGCTCAATAAAATGAGACATCCTCCCATCTATAAAGGCACACAAAGGGTTTGAACCTTCAACCAAGATCCCAATAAAACAAAAAATTACACACTGAATTTCAAGAAGGTAACATGTACTTGAACCTTGAACCTTGTCAACTCAAAAACAAACAAAAAAAACTCCTCAGCCTTCTACGTTGGAAAAGCTCAAAGTACTTATGACCATTTATAACTGAACATAAACCTCCATTTAATTTTTTTTGTGCAAGAACGTCTAACCTAGATCATATTGTCAAAGAACTAAACTCAAAAGAATGCATGGCAGCTTTTACAGAGTTTTGTGAGAGCTCACATGTCTACAATGTAGACAAAACTAACTATATAAGGCTCTGTATACCGCTGTAATTGAATTTGGTCGCATGCATACCAATTGAAATTGGGCCTATCCCTTAGTTGCTCAGATCTCCACAACCACTTCATAATCTAACTTATTATTTCGTCTCATGAAAATTCCAACATGAATCACATGCCGAAAAAATGCATACACCTGTAAAATATCTTGTTTAATCGGATTGACCACAACAGCATGTGGCAACCACATCAATTAGAACTAGTTTCCACTACAGGCTCCAGCATATGACCATCCAAGAGCATGCTTCTTTATTAACAATGAGAGTAGCAACAACTCGTTCTTTGATCTACTTGTTGGGGCTAAGTTAAGGAATAAAAACAAATGAGCGTAGAACATAGTGTACATATAATGGTTGTGGGGCGAGTCCCTGTCATAGGATGTACATTCAGGGAAGGGAAGGTAGATAATTTTCCCTTTAATTCGATTGATTCTTCATACAAAATTCATAACTCTTTATACAACCTACCAAATCTAATATTTTGTAATGAAGAAAATTACACACGAAATCCTTCTCTGGTGGTCCAGGTTCAAGTAGTACATACCTGAGTAACTTCGGCAGAGGTAACCCATATGAAAACCACAACGCCAATCTGCACCGGCCCTGCTATGTATTGCTGATATTTTCAATCCACCGGCCCTACTTTGTATTGACAGTATTTCCAATCCACCAACCCTGCTCTGTATTGGCATTATTTCCAATCCATTATTACGAATGGCCCTCCTAAATCTCCTACCAAACAACCAAAGATCCAAACATCGGTGACAATTGTCTGCCCTTTTACTCAACGGACCTACAATGAGACAATGACCTCGAGACCTAATCTCCAGAATCATCTACCTTGGAAAATTCCTTGGGACCCTAATCCCCTATGCGCACTCTATTGAAAATTTTTAACTATATGTATGCATTGCTTTGCTAAAGCGAATAGAGTTACATATAGTGTGGTCTATGGAACAAGGGATCACCCGAACCAAGCTTAAGTCACCTTGTTCCTTTGAAGGTGTTCGATTATTTGCGCAGTTGTGATAGTAATACTCTGAACACACCAAATCGGATATTCCCGTGTATGGCCAAACCAAAATTCAAAAGTTAGTACAACTGCGCGCGAATGTCATATATCCAAATCTCTTTACATTACCAATGCATGAAACTATTATATATTAAAACTACTATATATTATAAACTAATTATATATTATAAATTATTATATAGTGTAATAAACCAATGGTACAATGATATGAGAAGAAGGATTAATATAAAAGTATAAGCTATTATATAGTGTAATAAACCAATAGTATAATGGTATAAGAACATGGTATGAGAAGAAGGATTAGTATAAAATTATTATATATTTTGAGGTGGTTTAATGGTTAAGAGTGTGTTTCCTCTTAAGAGGTCATATGTTTAAAACCAGAGGGGGTAAAGTATGTATGTCTTCGTAGACTTAGCAGTCAAATCGTTGCTCAGGGGTAGGTCCCTTAATGTTACGAAAAATCATGTGAGTTTATATATACACTGAATAAATTAGGAGGCTTTCAAATCACATATGATGCTTACAAGTGTATAAAGAGCACATTTAACCATGTTTGAGGGTACATTTTATACATGTCATAATGTATATGAAGGGGGAAATAGTTAGTCATTTTTAGTTCGGTCACTAAAAATTGCTCAAATTTAGTAGTAATTCACTTGAAATAATTGTGGTGACTAACTTTTTTGGTCACCTAGTCACTAATTTCATCATTTTCTACTAGTGAAATGCCCAACTGGCCCCACAGGTGCACCACACACTTGGTAGGTGTCCAAGGACTTGTACGATGACATGGAAGCATCCATTCAATCATCTAAGCCCTTATAGATGGTCTACAGGCATCTTCGACTCATATGGAGACCCATGAGGTCATTGGTGTGCCCCCACACCCACTGGGAGCACCACAAGTTTATTGTTCGGAGAACAAGGGGCCACCCCCTTGTCCGTCACTTTTGAGGATTTTATTCATCATTATGGCACTTATGGACCTCATCGGGCCTCTTGGAGGGCCCCATGATATGCATAATTGTTATTTGACCTCCTGAGAGGCTTATTATTTCATTTATGAGCTAGTTTGATGGGTTTGTCGCCAAAAGTTAGTTAGTTTTCACATTATTTTATTTTTATTGGCTAATGTAGGCCCATTAGGTAATTTGAACTCCCAAATGGTGTATAAATAGGATTTGGATGGATTCATTTGTATCATCACTTAGATTGGGGTCTCTCTCTCATTAGAGAACTTCACATTTTTCCTTGGTGGATATTTTTGGATGATAGATGAATTTTTATGTGTGGATTGGGTTCTTTTCTATCTTGGAGCTTCTTAGATTGCAAATTTGATGTTGGTTGGATATACTCTCTAACATGTAAATGAAAATTTAATGTTATTTTTTATTTTGTTTCATACATTGGAACTTCGCTATAATTAGAGCTAATTGATGTATGTGTTTAATGTGGAATTATGTGTCTGTTTAGCTTATTCTATGTATGGGCCATGTTAGATGAATGAGATGTCCTAGAGATTGTGTTAACTTGACAATCCTTCAACATTTGTAACGAAGTATAAATTCTTTAAATCCACTTTTCTTCTCTTGCCTCTAACATTAGACGAAGTTGACTTTTGGAGCCTCCTTGAGCAAGAAACAAAATATGTCTTTACCATTCTCCTTGACTCCATATCCCCAAGTGAAATTAGGCACTCGTCCATCAAAGGGTCATGATCATTTCAACCCCATTTTTCATTTTTTCCCCCTTTTTTCTAGGTCTAGCCTCATTAGGTCACCTAGGGCATCAATTTCTCGAAAAACTAACCATACAAAAAATTTCAATCTCCTAGGATCTACTGCGCTGGTGGGTCCCCTAGGTCTCTTCTGAATTTGAAGGAAATCCAACGGTGAAATCTCAAGATATCCCAAGCCCTAACTCTAGGATCAATTTTTTCCCTAGTGTTCCCAAGGCTAGTATCTAATAGGATCAATTTGACATCTTTGCGTGAAAACTCTTGTGTGATCCTTTCCCCTCACCTTAGCTAGGTTAATAATATCATTGGTTGCCAAAATCCATCCCTTAACCTGGGCTAGGTCCACTTGGCCTCGTGTAATCCCATTTTTCACCAAAGACTATTCATCAAGGACTACTCGGGAATCCAAGTTCCCAAGGGATTTTAGGGATTGGGAAACTCCTTTACAAGTCATATTCTTCTCCCTCAACCCTCCAATCCTCATCCCCTCGCCCTAGAAAATCAAGTCCCTTTCTTAACAAGAAAGCAAGTTCCTTTCTTCATGATATCCTAGGGAAAGGGTCTAAGGGGTCACTTCTTATATATTTTTTGATATATCCTCTATAAGTGGCTTCCTAAAACATCGGGTCTCCTCCCATCGGTGAAATTCTGTAAAGAGCAGGGATCCTTAGGTGTGGTGACAATGGGCTAAGTCTCCATCATTTCCCTTAACCTAGCAGTTGCCCTCTTAAGAACCCCTTTAGGTCCCCTGCTGGTTTGAGTGGTAACATGTCCTACATGAAACCACTAATAAGAAGCTCGTATGTAACCAATGTAAAAATAAAACCAGGAAGTGAAAAAAAATCTATAATATTATAGCCCCTACAAGGGGAAGAAAATCAAAAATTTATCTTAGTCCAATTCATATATGAAAAAAAATTCATTGATCAATTTTTCATCCATCTCGTTGGAAGAAAAGAAAATTTTTTATAATTGTTAAATAAAATTTGCCTTAAATTATAAAGGAAAAAAAAAAAAAAAAAATTGCTCTATTTGAGACATTTAAGTTATTTAATATATATAAAGATAACCAAAAATTTGCTTCTATGTGCCCTAACTCCCATACTAAGCTATAAAAGAAAACACATATCTACGTTGAAAACAACATTCGAGGTATATGAAGGAAAAAGAGTTTCAAAGATTCAAAACCCTGAAGAGACAAAATATTAATCACTACCAATTTTTAAAAAATGGTTTCAAAACCATAGAAAGAATAAATTCATTTCTATAGTTTTTCAACTCCTACGTAGACCTTAGGGGTTAATATTTTTTTAATGGTTCATAACAATGGAAATGGAGCCCATAGACCTGACCATGTCATCAGGGAAGAAACAATAAAAGAAAGGGGGCATTTCTAACTATTTGCAAACTAGAAATGCCTCCAACAAAAAGAAAATATTTCACAAGCATTACCTGTTCAGTACGTGTTTCTAGGATGTTGGTCACTAAAGCCATCAAATCCTTCTCCCTTAACCCCGTTATCCAAAAACTTATCATTCCCCTTAACCCCATTTCCCCCGAGATCTATGGTCAACCTAGAATCCACAAGAAAGATATACCCCTTAGACCTATTGTTAGTGCTAATGGTGGTCTCACCCATGCCCTTTCCCAATTCCTTGCCAAGAAGATTCGACCCTTCTCCAGCCACTCTGCCTCCTTCATTAAAGACTCAACCAATTTCATCCAGAATACCAAGGATTGCAAACTTTAGGAAAACAACATCATGGTTAGCTTTGATGGCAATTCGTTATTTACCAATGATCTCATTTTCAAGTTGGTTGACTCTGAAACCCTCAAACTTGTCGAATTTAAGTCACCACTAACTCCTTCACTTTTAATGGAGTCGGCTATGAGAACATTGATGGCATCACCATGGACTCCCCCTATCCCCTGTTGTTGCCAATATTTTTATGGAGCACTTTGAAACCTTAGCCATCGAGAGATTCCACTTAAAGCCTAAATTTCAGAAGTGTTTTGTTGATGACACCTTTTTTATTTGGTCTCATGGCATACTTGAAATCCAAGCCTTCCTTTCCCATCTCAAACAAATTTCTCCTCACATCCAATTCATTATGGAGCTTGAATAAAACAAGTCCCTCCCATTTCTTGATGTCCTTGTTTCTCGCTTCCTTGATGGCTCTCTTACCCACCAAGTCTATTGGAATAAGATTCATGTCGATAGGTACCTCCATGCCACCTCTCATTGTCGTCCTTGTCAAAATTTTGTTGTACTTAAAACCCTTGTTAACGAAGCCATTAGAATATCCTCCTCTCAATAATTTCCCAATCATGAAAAAAATCATCTCACCAAAGCCCTCAAAGCCAATGGATACTACTCAACCCCGAAAAAAAAAAAGGGATTTCCATTCTGCTCTTCACCCCAAGCCTAAAAGCCTTTCCAACAATCCGCCCTTCGCAAAAGTCTCTCTTCCCTAAATTCAAGGAGATATTCTAAAATTCTATCTAAAAGGAACATCAAAACCCTGTTCAAACCCCTAACAACCCTTAGCCAACTCTTCATAACAGCCAAGGACAAGAATCACCCTATGCTTAGCCATGAAGTCTACGAGATCCCTTGTTCCTTTGGAATGCCCTACATAGGAAAAACTAGGAGGTCCTTCAAAACCCGCCTAGAAGAGCATATGGCTGACACCTACCATAACCGAGTTGCTAAATCCGTCATCGTAGAACATTCCCGCAATACCAAGCATTTAATCTACTTTGACAGATCCAAAATTTTGGCCTATGTTACCTTCCACTCGAACCGTGTCATTAGGGAAGCTCTTGAAATTGAAAAGCACCCTAACAACTTCAATCGGGAAGATGGGTTTCAGTTAAGCCAGCGTTGGAAGCCTATTATCCATTTTTTATCCGCTAATGTCAATCCTAACCCTTCTTATGCCCCTCTCCCCCCTTTCCTAATTTTAATCCCCTAGTACCCCTTCCCCTCCCCTCTATTTGTTTATATATATATATATATACGGAGCGGATAAGGATATTTATATTCATAAAAACTTGGATTTTGGGCGAGTACCCTTACACCTTGAGTCATCCACAAAAAGGAGATCTTCAATTAAGTAAAAAGAGTGTGTATTGTCTCCATGACTAACATTACTCTTTAAACAGAAAAGGTGTTCTCCATAAATTCTACATAAAGAGCCTAACAGAAATCAAACTTTGCAAGCTAGCATATCTAAAAATCACATGGCAAGAGAAAACTAATATCCATAGAAATAAAATAAAATAAAAATCTATTTTCATGACCAGGATGGGAAATCATCACGGGCCACATTCAATTTCTTCCAACCCTCGACCACGACTAATGTTGCCCCAGCACAAGCCCCAGTGGCACTGCCCTCCTCAGCATCCCCTCTATCACGCACATTTGAAATTTCCAGAACTGCCACCCACTCGTTGAGTTGTCTAACCTCGTTATTGAGCTTGCCAGCGAGGACTCCATGTCTGTGTGGTGCTCGAGAAGCTTATCCTCCACAAAGGATTGGAACGAACATCGATGTCACTTGATCAAATTCTCCAACTTGTTGATTGTGGAGACCAGGGCCTGTGTGGAATCCAACATCTTGTTGATCAACTCCGAGGCTCTAATATTCTCATGAAGATCCTCAGATTTTTCCAACCCTGCCACGAATCCCAATGTGGAGAGAGCAAGGATTTCCAACCTGCCTTGAGAGTGTCAGGAGCAATGAGAACCAAAGCACCACCGTTTATATAACTTGAGTTCCTAATACCATCAACGAAGACCTGAGAAAACGGAATGGAACCATATATAATTGAGCCAGAAATCGAAACATGAACTAGGTTGAGGCCAGATCTTCATGGAACCATATATAATTGAGCCAGATCTTCCATCTCGGTGAAAATAGTACTAGGATAGAAGCGAAGTGACCTGATATTCATGTCGAACATTAAAAGTGAATCCACCCTGTTACAAAATGAAGGGATCACCGCAGCCAAAGTAGATAGCAATAATTAAGTTCCAGGGAGAGTTAAGCAATATGACAACAGAGAGTGAGTAGAGTCCACAAAATGAGTCATTTGTTCGTTGGAGAATGCCATTTGTGCATAGGCCAATTAAAAGATTGGACCAGACAAAACCAACCGGAGCCTTCCATTGATACAAAAAAAAATTAAAGACTCGGGAGTGGAGTCCATAAATCGCCCCCCTTTGAACCTTAGAATATAATGATTATAGTTCATTTATGGAACTGGAAGGGAGAATATTTTTGCATTAATTTCAAGGATCTCTCTAGTCAAGTTGGCCCCTCTTTCTGCTAATTCATCAATGTTTGAATTCAGATTTCTCTATGTGATAAAAATTCACTTGATCAAATGTTTTCAGTAATGCTTGTATCCTGAGAATCAAAGGGGTAGATAAAGAGTTGATCATTTTCTTCGCTTCAAAGAATTTCCAAATAACCAATAGGGAATCCCCAAAGATAGTGAGTTTTTTAATTCCTCGATCGGAGGCAAGCTCCAATCCTTTCCAAAGGGAAAGAAACTTGACATGATTGTTTGTGGATCTTTCGAATCCCTGTGCATACCGCAAAACCATATGTTCATCTGGGCCAAAATTGACCCCTTCCCCTCCATCCTGTTGAAAAATGTGTAACTAGGTTGAGTCTTCATAAATATGAAATGTATTTTTTATTATTGTATATTATAAAATGAAAGAAAATTATTAAAAATATTATTATTATTATTATTATTATTATTGGAGCATGGATTTCATGCTCAAGGTCTTTTATTTTATAAGTTAGGCACCCATTGAGTGCTTCTAGGGTTTGTTCTAGGTCAAGAATTCAAAAGAGTCATTGTCATAAGCTGAAGACCCCATCAAACACATTGTGATTTGTAAAGAAAAATAGTTTTGTCATTAAAAGTGTCAAAATACATTTCAAGCCATGTCTCTGCAATCAACAAGTTCATCACACAGGCCTAGCCTGGTCTAAATTTGTGGTCGTCCAATCTATATTCATATACCTAAGGACAAGAGAAAGAAGTTGGATCCATCGGGCATGAAAGGAACAATTGTTGGCTACAACAACTTTTCTAAGGCATATAGGATCTACATAAAGGAAAGACATTGAATAGAAGTCAATCGAGATGTGATATTTGACAAAAGTATTGCATTCAAGAAATCAAGGGATCTCCCTATGGACTCTGATGATGAAGAAATCCCCATATTCAAAGAAGTTACTAGGGAAGAAGAAGAATCAAACCATGAAGATGAAGGTCCCTATGAAACTATACAACCTGTGGTAACTCTTGAAACTAGAAAAAGACCTAACTAGTTGAAGTCTACACTACTAGATGCATAAGGTCATGGAGCAGCTCAAGGTACATTCAGGGAAAGGAAGAAGCACAAACGGTACTCTGGGTATGCAGCCTACATGACAAAACTAATAGAAGCAGAGCAATCGACTTTTGAGGAAGTTTTCAATCACTGAGAATGAAAGGATGCCATGAATGAAGAATATCAATCTATAATGAAGAATGGAGTTTAGGAGATCGTTTCTAGGCCTAGAGACGAATCTGTGGTAATTCCAAGTGGCTCTATAAAATTAAGCATGCAGTAGATGGAAGCATCGATAAATATAAGACAAGATTTGTGGCTAGGGGCTTCTTTCAACAAAAAGGCATCGACGATGAAGAAGCATTTGCTCCAACAACAAGGTATACTACTATTCGTTCGTTGGTCTCTTTGGCAGCATCGATGGGATGGAACACCCACCAAATGGATGTCAAGACTACACTCCTGAATGGTACAATTGAGAGGAAGTATATATAGAGCAACCCTTGGGATTTGAAGTTAAAGATAGAAAGGCATATGTTTGCAGATTGAAGAAGCCATTATATGGCCTCAAGCAAGCACCAAAGGCATGGTATGCAAGGATGGATGCATACCTACAAAGACTAGGCTTCACAAAGAGTTTTGTTGATCTGAACCTTTATATTAAGGTTGTAAAGGGAGAACCAGTGATCATTCTTTTGTATGTGGAAGATATTCTCTTGACAGGTGGGGAAGGTCGAATTGAAGAATGTAAGAAGCAACTAGCAACAAAATTTGACAGGAAGGATCTAGGGCAGATGTACTACTATCTAGGACTAGAAGTCTGGCAAGGACCTGATGAGATCTATTTAGGTCAAGGAAAGTATGTGATCAAGATGTTGAAAAGGTTTTACATGATGGATTGCAAACCAATGACAACTCGATGATCACAAACTTAAAAAGACTTAAGGAGTTCTGAATCGAGCCCTGTGGATCCTTTTAAGTATAGATAATTAATTGGCTCGCTGATATACTTGGTGAATACTTGTCCAGACATATGCTTTGCAGTGAATGTTCTCATTCAATTCCAAGTGGAACAGAGGCTTGATCATTGGATAGCAAAAAAACATACACTGAGATATCTGCAAGGAACAATCCACTATTGTCTAAAATATGATAGGAGGAATGATGTCCACTTGATTGGATATACAGATTCTGGTTGGTGAGGCAGTGAGCAGGATGGAAGGAGGACTACAGGAGGATGTTTCAATTTTGGATCCTCCATGATCTCATGGATGAGCAGAAAGCAATATATGGTTGCTTTGAGTAGTGTTGAGGCTGAGTATATTGCAGCTTGTGAAGTAAGTAGAGAAGTTGTACAGTTGAGGACGTTGTTATCCGACATATTTGAAAGACCAATGGGCCCTACAGTAATACATTGTGATAACAACAGTTGTATACGATTGTTTGAAGACCTAGTGTTTCATTGAAAGACAAAGCATATCAAAAACAAGTATCACTACATTCAAAAGTGTTAAATTGGACAACTAGGTCCAAACTCCATGTTGTGATGCTCAGATGAAGACACCAATATTTTTATTGGGTTCCTCTTTCGGAGAGGTGCAAGATTGATCTAAAGATCATCTTGATCCGATAAGCAGAACATTTATTTTTAATACTTTGAAAATATGTGCAGGTCGGCCTTAAGGTTTTAGACCCCCAACAAATGTGTCACACACCCTCAGTGATTGATATAAATAGAGTCAACGTTGGAGGACATTTCACTCATCTCATCCTCACACATTCTCTCTCCACTTCCTATTGGTTCGAGCTCCTTGGAGGTAGTCTTCTGTTCACACGTGGGAAAGAAGGACGAAGATATTTCTGTTGCAGCTAGGGTTTCCACCGCAAGTTTGACCACCGTTGACTTTGGTCAATGTATGGTCAAAAGGAGCTGAATTTTGGCACATACTTCGATTTCTGAAGTCCGTACATTTTGGTACAAGAACCGAGGTAAAAGGTTGACCATAGACCTAGCTGCGTTGACTTTTACTTGATGTTGTTCTACGTTTACTTTTCTGGGCATCGTTGACTTTTCTGGGGTTGACTTTGAGTTGACCGTTTGGATTTTTTGAGGGTTGTTGTGACACATGTTGGGCTCTCTAACCAAGGAGACTTTGTTGGTTGAAGCATCCTACTGCTCGCCATAACGCACCAACAAATATATATTTTTCTGGCTTGTCTTCTGTTGATCCACTGGTATGTTCTATCAGCATTTTACTTAATGATTTATGTGATTGTTGCCTAGTATTGAAGAGAAAGTAAAGTTGCATCAAGCATAGAACATCTACATAAATTTACATGGTATCGGAGCTGAGGCGAAGACAAAGTCCTAATTTGTAGCAATCACCGAAGAAGAAAATGGGTTCCACAAACTATGGCTTCAAGGAGGATGACAAATTGACTGGGAAGGATGACTTCCATGCTTGGAAGATGATATTGGATCTTAAATTGGAAGACCAAGATGTCATGGACTATGTGCTGGGAAAAATCCAAGAACCTCCATCCACTGCTATTGCTGCTGCCAAAACAAAGTACAAGAAGGGGGAGATCAAAGCAAAACCGATGATCAGGGAATCCATTCATAAGAGTCTGGTGGCCTACATCTCTGAGCTAGGCACATCCAAAGAGATGTATGATAAGTTGGTCCTCATGTTCAAGGCCAACAATGCAAATCAAGTACTATTCTTCAAGAATCAATTGAAGAATCTGAAGAAAGGCAGGGATGAGTCTGTTCAATCATACTTTCTGGAGCTGACCGAGATCAGAAAAAATATGCTGGCTATTGGGGAGACAATAGTTGATCGAGAGATGGTACTCACCACACTTGGAGGGCTCCCATCCGAATGGCATGTGTTCAACACTACCATTCTAAATAATAATGTGATACCTGACTTTGACGAAGTACTATTGAGATGTGTTCAAGAAGAGACAAGAATGAAGGAGTATGAAAATGAAAGAAACGTTGTCTGCTCATTCTAGAAAGAAGAACTTTGGTGGTCCAAAGAACAAAGGAAAAGTAGGGGCCCAAGGAAAGAAGGGCAATTGTTTCACTTGTCATAGGCCAAGTCACTATGCTAGAGAATGTCCTTTCAAGAAGGATTCTCTCGATGGTGATGACAACAACAACAACCGAAGGAATGGAAATCAAAGGAACAACGAGTTCAAGGGAAAGAAGAAGGCTCCCTTCGGCGGAAATGATCAACCTTTCAAAAGGTCAAGAAACTCCAGGTATGAGGAATCAAATGTTTTTTATTAAAGAAATGAATATCGTCTTGTATCTACCCTCTCTGTTGCATCTCCACCTGACACTATGGATGTCTGATTCATAAATAGTGGTACCTCAAGGCACATCACTGGGTTCAAGGAAGCACTCTCTGGTATGGTTGAGAAGGATACTAATCTAGAAATTATCCTTGGCGATAATGCCACATATCCCGTGAAAGGGACAGAGACTGTGACCCTCCACTTGTCTCAAGGTCAAGTCCTCCGCTTGCAGGATGTACTCTATATACCAAATTTGAAGAAGAACCTTGTGTCTATATCGGCCATGGAAGACAAAGGTTTCAATGTGGCATTCACTGATGGAAAGGTGCGCATGTGGAAGAAGAGCTTCAAGGAAACTATCACGATTGGTTTTAGATTCGATACACTCTACCAGGTTGGAGGAAGTCCACTGGGAGCAATGACATGTGATACTATCCGACACACTGAACTATGGCACTGGAGGTTTGGATACCTTCCCTACAAGGCCCTTCCCGAAGCAAGGAAGGTGGTGACAGGGATGCTCGAGTTTTCAAATAATCATGAAGGTGTATGTAAAGGTTGTGCCGAAGGAAAGCATACAAGGGGACCTTTCCCCTCAAGTGTCACAAATACATCTGATGTCTTGCAATTGATCCATTCTAACCTATCTGGTATGTTTCCCATGACATCCTTGGGAGGATGCTCTTATTATATGACGTTCATAGATGACTTCTCTCGCAAACCCTGGATACACTTCTTAAAGAAGGAGGATGAGACTTTCATGTGGTTCCGTACCTTCAAAGCCTTGGTGGAAAATATGACAAGGAAGAAGATCAAGATTTTGAGAACCGATAATGGCACTGAATATGAGACAAACGAGTTCAAGGACTTTTGCAAAGAAGCTGGCATCAAGAGGGAGACCACAACTGTCTATACTCCTGAGCAAAATGGCATTGTTGAACGAAAGAACAGGACCATTGTGGAAGTTTCTTGTGCCATGCTATGTGACCAAGGTCTACCAAAGTTTCTGTGAGGAGAAGTTGCGAACACCGTTGTGTACATACAAAACCGATGCCCGCATTCCGCTCTGGACTCCAAAACTCCCGAAGAGGTTTTCTCTGGTAAGAAACCTGACGACTCACATTTTAGAGTTTTTGGATGTCCTGTTTATTTCCATATGCCGAAAGAGAAGAGGAGCAAGTTGGATGCTTCTGGGAAGAAAGGAATGTTTGTGGGCTACGGTGAAACTTCGAAGGCCTATAGAATCTGTCCGGTCAAAGGGAAGTGGAGATATGCCACAATGTCACTTTTGACGAAGATGCTTCCCTAAGGAAAGTAGTCAATATTCTGAGATCCGGGGAATACCATGAAGCAAGGCCTAGAAATCAAGAAGGACCGAAGGATGAGACGATGCCCGATGTTGAAAGACCAATGGACCCGATTGATCCACCTCCTTCACTGGGAAAGAGACCATCATGGCACAGGGACACTCTCGAGGATGCCAAGGGACATATGGCCCCAAGGGGGACATTTCGTGAAAGCAAGAAGCCGAGTAGATACCAAGGGTATCTAGCAGCCATGAGTACTATTGTACAATCTGAGCCGAATCTTTTGAAGAAGCCGTAAAGCATCAACTCTGGAAGGATGCTATGCACGAAGAGTATGAGTCCATAATGAAGAATGACGTCTGGGATGTGGTTCCAAGACCGAAGGACAACGCAGTTGTCACCTCGAAATGGCTCTACAAGATCAAGCATGGATCTGATGGAGGTGCTGAAAAGTTCAAGGCAAGGTTCGTTGCCCGTGGCTTCTCTCAAAAGGAAGGCATAGTCTATGATGACATATTTTCACCTGTGGCTCGATATACCACCATTCGATCTATTATAGCCTTGCTGCTAC
This sequence comes from Pinus albicaulis, assembly GCA_034641835.2. Classification (NCBI taxonomy): domain Eukaryota; kingdom Viridiplantae; phylum Streptophyta; class Pinopsida; order Pinales; family Pinaceae; genus Pinus; species Pinus albicaulis. The sequence continues at coordinate 1,149,709,007 of CM076579.1, read as the reverse complement.
GCAAGGAAGGAGTCTCCATCAGATGGATGTGAAGACCGCATTTCTACATGGTGCGATAAAGGAAGAGGTATATGTGGAGCAACCTCTGGGGTTTGAAGTCCAGGATCGGGACACCCATGTCTGCAGGTTGAAGAAAGCCCTCTATGGGCTGAAGCAAGCACCCAGAGTTTGGTACGAGAGGATAGATAGCTACCTGATGACGCTGGGATTCACTCGTAGTAATGCTGATCCGAACCTTTACTTCAAGGTTGACAGGGAGAAGCCTCTCATTTTGGTGTTGTATGTGGATGACCTCTTCCTAACAGGTGCTGACCCTCTCATTCATCAGTGCAAGAGGGAGCTCACTGCTGAGTTTGAGATGAAGGACCTAGGATTGATGCACTATTTCCTAGGCTGGGAGGTCTGGCAGAGACCTGACGAGATCTTCCTTTCTCAAGGAAAATACATTGTGAAGCTTCTGGAAAGATTTGGTATGGTGGACTGCAAGTCCGTGTCGACACCGATGGAGCTCAACTTTAAGAAGTTGAGTGGCAGCGCTGCTAGGCTCGTGTTAGCAAATCCTACTGAGTATCGTTAACTCGTAGGGGCCCTGATGTTCTTAGTGAACACCCGTCCAGATATATGTTTTGCAGTGAACACTTTGAGTCAACGCCTCATCACTTTCATTGGGTTGGTGCCAAGAATCTTCTAAAATATCTTCAGGGCACGATAAACCATGCGTTGAGATACACTGTCGGGAGCGTGACACTCCTTCGATATATTGATGCCGATTGAGCTGGCAGTGTGGTGGATCGTAAGAGCACATCGAGATGTTGCTTCAATCTTGGTTCTGCTTCGATATCATGGATGAGCAGGAAGCAGAAGTCAGTGGCTTTGAGCACCGCAGAGGCCGAATACATTGCAACAAGTATGGCCTGTTGTGCAACAATTTGGTTGCGAAAGCTCTTTAGTGAGTTGTTCGGACATGTGTTGGATACCACCGTGATACTCTGTGATAACCAGAGTGGGATTCGCTTGTCTGAGAATCCCGTATTCCACGATCGATCCAAGCATATTGATATCAGGTACCACTTTTTCCGGGATATGGTACAACGAGGCGTCGTAAGGCTCGATCATATAGGCACTGATGAGCAGGTCGCGGATATTCTCACAAAGCCCCTGGGGAAGGTCAAGTTCCTAACCTTCCGTGAGAGTCTTGGTATCGTGGAACGACCCTATGATGTGGGTCCTGTTGGACGATGAGCTATGGGAGATCTGGGGGGCTTTGGGAATAGCTTCTCGGAGCTATAAGCACTCACGGGGCTAGGCTTGCCAAACCTTATGGTGCTTCTACCCCACCGTTATGATGTTTGAGTTGGTTCACCTCCCATTATCTGTGCCCCGTATGCATCCTACCCATTGAGTTCAGGGCTCATGGGAAGTACCTCTCATTTGGCCAGTGAGGTGGGAAAAGCTAGAGACTAGTAGAAAACACTGATGGATGCATCAAAGATTGTCGTACTCTCTATCTAGGATGGCACGGTCCAACCACTTGATCTGGGATCAAGTCTAGTGAGGATTCGAACCTCCCTCTGACTTCGGGTCAGATAAACCAACTTCGGGTTGGTATGAGACTCTTTGTGAGTCCTATAAAGGTTTCGGACCTCTACGATGAATCTGTCAGCCGAGAATGATGTCTTTGTGACTGACCCACTTATGTTCTGAAATAAAGAGGCCAACAAAGCAAGTTACGGTGGGATGACGCACGATGTTTGATTGCACAGGTGGATGGAGTTCTCTCTAGTTGAGAGGGAGTGTTAAATTGGACAACTAGGTCCAAACTCCATGTTGTGATGCTCAGATGAAGACACCAATATTTTTATTGGGTTCCTCTTTTAGAGAGGTGCAAGATTGATCCAAAGATCATCTTGATCCGATGAGCAGAGCATTTATTTTGAATTTATTTTTAATACTTTCAAAATATGTGCAGGTCGGCCTTAAGGTTTTAGACCCCCAACAAATGTGTCACACGCCCTTAGTGATTGATATAAATAGAGTCAACGTTGGAGGAAATCTCACTCATCTCATCCTCACACATTCTCTCTCCTCTTCTAATTGGTTCGAGCTCCTTGGAGGCAGTTTTCTGTTCACACGTGGGAAAGAAGGACGAAGACACTTCTGCTGCAGTTAGGGTTTCCACCGCAGGTTTGACCAATGTTGACTTTGGTCAATGCATGGTCAAAAGGAGCTGAATTTTGGCATATACTTTGATTTTTAAAGTCCATACATTTTGGCACAAGAATCGAGGTCAAAAGTTGACCATAGACTGAGTTGTGTTGACTTTTACTTGTTGTTTTGCGTTGACTTTTCAATTCACCGTTGACTTTTTTGTGGTTGACTTTGAGTTGACCGTTTGGTTGTTTTGAGGGTTGTTGTGACAAATGTTGGGTTGGCTGACCAAGGAGACTTTGTTGGTTGAAGCATCATGTTGATCACCATAATGCACCAACAAATATATATTTTTCTGGCTTGTCTTCTGTTGATCCACTGGTATGTTCTATTAGCATTTTACTTAATGATTTATGTGATTGCTATCTAATATTGAAGAGAAAATAAAGTTGCATAAAGCATAGAACATCTACATAAATTTACAAAAAGCTACTACAAAATCGTGTGTTGCAGCTACAATATATATCCACTGATAAGCAGGTAGCTGACATATTGACAAAATCTATTCCTAATAAGAAGCTTGTGTATTTGAGAGACAAGCTTGGTTTGGTTGATATATCCTCCCTGGTTGAGAATGAGAGATTGGCACATCATTCTTGTCTTCACTTGGGAAGACATAATAGAGGATTGGGTAAGCATTTGGCATCCGATACTCTTAGAGGATGAGGTAGCACATCCAAGATAAGAGTAGTGGCGGACCGATATTCTTTGAGGACTAGCTATCCAAGATAAGAATAGTCCAAGGAAGGTCATACTCTGTGAACACCCAGGTAGGGTATGTACCTTGAGAGACAATGATGATGGTCTCTATAAATCATTGGTCTCGCCAACATTGTGCTTTGATCTTGTGGAGAGATAGCATTGTTATTCAAGGCCTTGCAATATGAAAATGTTGCTTGATACGATACTAAACAGATGGGTTACCAATCTAACTCTTCTTGCGATATCTCTTCAGATTGAGAATGTCCATGTACCATTTATGAATACATCCCTAGTTAAGAGGGAGCATTGAAAAATGTGTAACTAGGTTCAGTCTTCATAAATATTAAATGTACTTTTGATTCTTGTATATTATAAAATAAAAGAAAATTATTATTATTATTATTATTATTATTGGAGCATGGGTTTCATGCTCAAGGTCTTTTATTTTGTAGGTCAAGCACCCATTGAGTGCTTCTAGGGTGTGTACTAGGTCAAGAAGTCAAAAGAATCATTGTCATAAGTTGAAGACCCCATCGGACACATTGTGATTTGTAAAGAAAATTGTTTTTCTCATTAAAAGTGACAAAATACACTTCAAGACCAAGTCGCCCTGGCAGCTGGCAAGTCGGCCTAATTTAAGGAGCCACGTCCATCCTTGAGAGAAGTCTATATAAAGGAGGAAACTTGACCTCCTTGGAGGACATTCATCACTCAATCATCCAAGCGAAAGAGGAAGAAGAAGAACGTAGCCAAGAAGGAAGAGGACAAAGAAGACATGTTTTTGGGTTATTTCTCTCTCACACAAGCGAAGGAAGGATAGGGTTTTTGCAACAGATCTAAGGTTTTCTTCTACAAGTCCGATCTTGAAGAAGGGAAGGAAAGAAGGTCAAGCGAAGGTGACAAGAAGCCATCCATAAGCTTCAGATGGAAAAGAAAGCCAAGCGAAGGTATGAGGACGCCTTGGAAGGCTAAATGAAACTCACACGTGTGGCAACAGCGACTACAGGAGGGCCAAAAATTTCAAGTCTATAGTGGAGGTCGAAATTTTGCAGTTGGGGTTCGAAGTTGTGCTACTAGAAGAGATTTGACTGGTTTTGACTTGGACAAGGAAAGCACATCATCCAGAAAAGTTGGACTTGGTCTTAGAGGGTATTGGTCTTGGTCTAGAGGTCTTGGAATTCGTCAATTGAAAATTCTATAAGAAGAGAAGAGATTTTGCAGGTTTTCTTCTCAAGTGTAGAGGTTTTGGCCTTGGCTTGCAACCTATATTATGTGTTCTCGTTCTTCTTTTTTTGGTTTTTATTTGATGATATACAAACTATAATAATAAGTAAAAAAGTAAAAGTCTTCACAAGCACCTATCAAAGAAAAGTGAAATCATCCTAACCATTGCCCTATAGATTTCTCAACACAACCTCCCTATATTTACTAACTAATATTATTTAATAATTCAAATCTAATTATAACAAATTGTGGAAACCTATTCTATTCTAATATTAAATTTCAACCATAATTTTGAGTATTAATGTCAATTTAACCAAATCTTAACAAATGTTAATCCAACATAATTTACCTAATTTAACCTTTATTTTTTTGTCTCCCCTATTATATACCAATAGTCAATATATTTTATTTTTATATACATTTTTTAATTTTTCTCTCCCTATTCTATTCCAATGCTAATCTTTAATGATATTAATCACCATATTCTATTCCAATACCAATATATATATATATATATATATATATATATATATATATATATATATTTCTTAGTCTAATGTCTATTATATGGTACAAAAAAGCTACATTTCAAAATATTCCCACCATAACTATTGTACTAGCCAATACTGGCGGGAAGAGTGTTCAAAAAAACAAAATTGGGACTGCCCTTGTTGGGGAAACCAGCCCAGAAATTATACCAGGTCTCAGGAGAAGTGTTGCCCCAGATGGGGAAACCAGCACGAAGCATAATCATCCAAAATTTAAACAAATCATGCAAAAAAAAAGTAAAGAAAAAACATTATTGTGGAGTTGTAACTAGCAAAGGAGAGAGACATCGTGGCGCTATTCCTTCCGAGGCTTGTCATTCTGCATTTCTTCAGTAAGTGGCTCTTCCATGATGAAGCAACCATAATCTTCTGAGGTGTCGTCGTCTTACTTCGACAGCTCTGGCATGGAGGCAGAGCGTGCACCTGAAGCTGCTGCATTGTCGTCCTTAGCAGAACTGTCACCACTATCACTGCCCGAGGAATTCGCCGCAGATTTTGTGGGCAGAGCCACCGATTTTCTAGGTTGTTGGAGGAAGGAAGGCGTCATGGTGGATTTCCTCATTCTTTTCCGAGACCTCGAGCTAGAGGAGCTGGAAGGGACTGCAGGGAGGCACAGCGAAATGAGGGTTGAAACTCTTTGTTGGTCTGGAGCCTCTGTTGAATTCACATTGAGGGTGAGCTCAACAGGGCAATCCTCGCGAAGGGGAAGAGGAGGGCGGAAGGGTTGGCTGCGACCTCTGCGCCGGCGGCACCTCATTCTATGGCGTCGCGTCATCGAGGCGTCGGAATGCTCAGGTGAGGAAGGGTTGCAAGCAGAATTGCAAACAAAGAGAAGGCAGGAGGCGTTAAGTGGGAGAGAGGGCAGGGGATGAAGGGTCGAATGCTCAACTGAGAGGCCGACCACCTGAACCAAGAGGCAAAAGGAAGACACTGATGGAATGGCATCGTCGAGATCCATGAAATAACTGAGCCGGTGTCTGCAAGGACGATTGTAAATGTCGGAGGCAGGGGTACAAGTAATGGCGTCGAGGTCGTAGCAGAAGACCTTTAATGCATCCTCACATGAGCCATGCGCAACCATGTTGCTGTGCCAGCTGCCGCGCGGAAGAGAGGCCATATTAGACTTTCAATTAGACACCCGCATCTAGAAAATCTTAAAATATATTAATCTAGCTATAATTAATTATTAATTTCCTAATTCAACCTTAATATTTCTCATTTTGGTCTAATCCAATACCATAATAATATTAATTTAAATATATTGTTTAATACCAAATTATAAATCTCATTTTAGTTTTGAAAAAAAAAAATCTTTATAACAACAATTTCACCATATCAAAAATAAATTCATTAATTATTACTTCACTTCACTTCTATTCCAATGCTAATCTTTAATGAT